>JABSTQ010011167.1:0-1200000 GCA_013358835.2 Ixodes persulcatus
TATCCGCTCCACTTTGTGTGCGAGTGAAGCCGAAGATATAAGCACGATCATTTTGCTCTAAACGGTATCTTGCACTTCACGAGCGCTCGTGCTGGGCAGGGACGCTGAAAGGCAGGCGCTCGCTCATGTAGCTTCTGCTACACTCGAATTTCCGCCATAACTGACCTTCAGTTTTTGTTCCCTCTTATTCCGTTCGCATGACTTCATCATTTCCACAGCAGGACAGGTTATTGCCATTTTAAGTGTTACTGTGTCCTTCCCCCCAGCATAGGCCGTTGTGGAGACTGGTCAACGCCCGCTTCAGTGGCTCGGCATCTCGGTAAGACAAGAGAAGGGCGGCTATGGCGGCTCAATCTGGCGCGTGTGTAAAGCGTCTATACACGATTGCAAGCAAAGCGACTGGCCGCCGCCATTTCTCTGCTCGTGCGGGAAAGCTCATGCGATTTCAAGCTTGCCAAAGCTATCTTCACGCGCACGTTACACGTGCTTGCACGCCTGGGGCACCAGTCGTGATGCTTTCAGCGCGCGCCATACTGAGCCGCCATAGCCGACCTTCTCTTGTCTTACCGAGATGCCAAGTCACTGAAGCGGGCGTTGACGAGTCTCCACAAGGGCCTATGCTGGGGAGAAGGACGCAGTAACACTTAAAATTGCAGTAACCTGTCCTGCTGTGGTAATGATAAGTGGAGCGAACAAAATAAGAGGGAACAACAACTGAACGTCGGTTATGGCGGCGCCCAAGCACAGCTGCCTGAAAGCGTCTTATATATACTTCGTCTCACCTTAGCATGGACTAACTGCGAAGGCTGTGCAAGCGCGAGCGGCCAGCCTTGACTGCCTTGACTGGAGCAATCTCTGCACGAGCGCCCGTGCAGCCGCCGAGGCTTCATCCGAAGCAACTATAGCTCGCGCTTTTAGCATGCGCGGCTAACAATAGTCCATGCTAAGGTGAGACGAAGTATAAGGAGTATTCACTGGGCGCCATATTTGTGGGTGATGTCTAGAGCGCATGCTCTGAACGAGCCCACGTAATAGGCTACTAAGACCGGCAATCTTGAGGGTTCGAAGTGCACGTTACAAAAGAACTGTGGAAGCTCGCCATCAGCACGCGCTCAGCAGTCGTGCACACAGCTATGGCCGCCAGTGAATACTTCCTGTAGCACCGAATTTGCGTATTCGCAATAAAAAAAATGAAAGAAAAGAACGATGAAAGTTTGAGCATTAGCGAGTGCACCCTATAGACCTTTTGCAATTTTCCCAAGCGCCCCGGCCCGCGCGCGAGGAATTGTGGGAGAGACTGTCCCTCGCCTGGCCGCTCTGCCTTGAGATCGCATTGCCTTGTCGCTTGCCTCCTCTTAATCCTCTGTTTTTCGATTTCATTACCTATTTTTATTTATTCCAGTGTATGTTTTATTGCTTTTAAGTGTTTCTATTCGCTTCTGCGCGCGATATTTCTTGTATATATATATATAGTATTTGTACCTTTATTTTGCCTTTTTCGACGGGAGTGCCGACGGACAACACGCGGCTTCGCGCGTCGTTCCCCGGGTGAGTACTACCGTTGCTACCGATTCCTATCGCACTGTTAGCTGTTCATTGTGGTTCCTTTGACCCGCGTGCAGTCGAGAGGAGCCGTTTATAAACACCCGCGCACATGTCATAGGGGTAGGCAGAGCTCTGAATCAACAATCGCGACGCGAGAGCCGAGTGCGCTGTGATTTGGCCGCCCGCGCTCGCTTCGTTGACTCGCACTGTAGCGTTTACCTTCGAGTGCCGCTTACTTGACTAAGATACAGCACGCCGCTTTGCCGTCGCGAATCATTTGTCTGAATGCCTGCGAAACCATAACACCGTCCGGCATATTCAACGCTGTGGCGCCTGACAACTGCACGCGGCGGTGCCAGGAAACATGCTGTGCGCTGGTAGTATTGTTTGCACAGCCTGGCACACAGAAAACTGTACCACCAGGCATGTTGCTGCTGAAGGTGACCTAAAGAAATAAAACACCTTGAGCTGACATCTTGACTAGATAAATAAAATTATCGAAGGAACTACGAGTTTCAAGATGACTGCCTGGGTGACAGCGCATCTCTGCACTTGAAAAAGAATGTCTGCAACTGAGAACCGCTTAGCAGATGGATTAAGAAGGCATACCATAAGCGCAGACAAGCCGCGACGTTGGGCCACCGGCGCTTGCGAAGGGCTCGCGCCGCTGCGCGCAGTTTGTCAGGCGCCGCAGCGTTACATATGCCTCAGCTTCGCAAACATTCAGACAAATGGTTCGCGGCGACAAAGCGGCGTGCTGTATCTTGGTCAAGTAAGCGGCACTCGAAGGCATACGCTACTGTGCGAGTCAACGGAGCGAGCGCGGGCGGCCAAATCACAGCGCCACGGCCGTGACAGTGCACTCGGCTCTCGCGTCGCGATTGTTGATTCAGAGCTCTGCCTATCCCAATGACATGTGCGCGGGTGTTTATAAACGTCTACTCTGGACTGCACGTGGGTCAAATGAACCAATATGAATAGCTAACAGCGCGATAGGAATCGGTAGCAACGGTAGTAATCACCCGGAAAACGACGCGCGAAGCGGCGTGTTGTCCGTCGTCACTCCCGTCGAAAAAGGCAAAATAAAGGTACAAATACTATATATATCCAAGAAATATCGCACGCAGAAGAGAATAGCAACACGTAGAAGAAATAAAAAAATACACTGGAATAGATAAAGATAGGTAATGGAATCGAAAAACAAGGGATTAAGAGAAGGCAAGCGACAAGGCAATGCGATCTCAAGGCAGAGCGGCCAGGCGAGGGACAGTCTCTCCCACAATTCCTCGCGCGCGGGCCGGGGCGCTTGGGGGATTTCGCAAAAGGTCTATTGCGAGGTACGAGTGTTGCACAAGGCTAGCAAGGCGCCAGCACGATGAATCCCCGCTATTCTCAAGGAAGGAAGGAGACCTCTATTACCTTGTTGAAAATTCCCATTAGATTCCAATTAGAAATTCTCATTGGTACGAGTTAGGTTTTCGGACAACCAATTGATCACTGCCAATGGGCATCAACTGTTTCAACTGAAAAAAATATTACAATTGGTGAGACCCATTGGCCACTGTGCCTCCAAATGGAACCCACTAAAACCAATTGGTTCCAATTAAAACCAGTTGGAGTTCCAATTGGATCTAATGGGAATTCTTAGCTGGGCAACGAGATTTAGCTGGCGAGACATCGAATCTCTTTGTATCACGCATGCCAGGAAAAGCAGAGGCTTCCTTTCGGAACGCGGTCTGCTGGTCATTGACAACGTCGAAGATGAATCCTTTAGGAAGCAATCCCGCTTCCAGAAGGGGGACCTGGCTGCTCTGCAAGCGGGCCTCCGAATCCTAGCAACCGTTAGATCGGCTCAGGGTGTTGCCGTCCCCGGTGACGAGACACTTTGCATGGTTCTTGGTGGACTGGCCTATTCCAATAATAATTGGGGGGTAGTGTGGATATTTATACAGCGTGTAGTTGGTCAGCCATTCTCAAAGTTGCGACGAGTCACTCGCTGTAGATGAGCAATTTAGTCAGTGGAGTACAACCACTATCCTGGGGTCTTTAACGCTCACCACGCAGTAGTGATACACGACCGCACGCCGGTACGATGCTCATCCAGGTCGAAACGGGCAGGGGTGGGGTTTGAACCCAGGCCTATTCCAACCGTCTGTTCGACCTTGAAGGAGTGTTTGGACGGCACTCGTCGGTGCTTTTTAGTATTGTGAACCTCATCGTGGGTCACATCAACGAGAGGTTCGGCCACCTGCTCGCTAACACGAACATACATAGGACGTTGACCCTCGCGAAACTGGAGCTTTCCTCACAGGTGCGACCCTTTATGGTTTGTGTGAATGTCACGTTTTTAGTTTTTCTAGCACAGCTGCTCCGCTCGGTAAAAAGTTACCCTCCTTGAAACGCCAATAATCTACGTCTTTACTTTTGTTCCGGCACGAAAAAAACAACGAGGTGTACGACGAGCGTGTTTGTAATCTGTGAATTTTAGTCGGCCATTTTTATGAGCCCTCTATGCTTTAGTTTACGCTCTACGAGAAGCATCGTGCCCACCGCGCATGCGTGGCCCGCTCTGGGTTGGAGCGTAGTTAGCGGAGTGAGCGTGCGCTCGGTATCACAGGATGCAGAGCGGACCGCCATCAGTGTCCTTAGCGTGATCGCCTTAGATCACAAGATGGCTGCTCTTACTCAGTACGTGTTGATGTTTTTCACCGTGACCTCAGCCTGAAAAAGGCCGAATCAAGAAGTAAAGCGTACGGCCGAGCCCCACGCGTGAAAAGTAAACCATTCCATTTGAGTGCTCTGTAAAACAGAACAGCATAGTCAAACGAAGTGAACGAGCATCACTTTGCAACCATCATGGTGTCGCTAAAGTCGTCCCGTTTTTGTGGACCTTCTATGGCTATGCAGTCAGAGGTACGGGAGCGCGTGCTTGAACGCCGATAAACCTGTGCACGCGCCCTCTCGCCGAAAAGGCAATTGAAACTTGTCCACGAGCATAGCGCGCGCAAGCCCCACCAAGGAAACCGTTCCTCTCAACTTTATTTAATCGCATTCGCGTGAAAATTTTATATTGTTTAAGTTTCCTCCGGAAATATTCGCACTGTGGTAGATTTAGAAACTAATAGAGATTTGAATATGCATTCTTTAAAGGTGCATGCCATGCTGCCACTATTCTTCGAGGCCGCATTAGTTTGGGTAAGCATCGAAGAAGCAAGAAAGCTGCGTCATTGTTTGTCGCGGATGCGAGTATAAATCTATTAGACTTGAATACTGCGTCAATGCTGTGTATGATTAACTTGGTTTTAATCAGAAGTCTCTCCCTAAAAGCGATGGCCAAAATACGCCGCCCACCAATGCGTGGGGGTTTTTTGAAAATAGCTATCGCAAACGGTCGAAATAATTTTTCACGTCAAGCTTTTGTCTGCTGAAAACCACACAGGCTTAAACAATGCAAAATTGAGCAAACACAAAGCTGGACCATCTACTGAAAGTTTACTGGAAGTGGAACCCTCCTTCTAAATTGGCGAGGAAAGCGGAGCTGACGCTCCACGCGCAAATACCAGAGCGGGCCGCGCATGCGCAATGGCGACTCCGCTTTCTATGGAGCGGAGCGAGAGAGCGAAAACGGTTTACTAAAGAACTCTGTTGAGTCAGTGGAGCAGCAAAATTATCGTCTCTGCTCACGTCGTATCTTTCCCTCTAATTGTATTTCTAGTTTTGTCATTCGTTGCGATCCGTCAATCGTTCACCGTGCCTGACTGTCGTCTTGTTCTGCAGAAACGTGAACTTACTTTAGAGAAAAAAGAACAACGTTGGCTGCTCCTTTTGTCCGAAGCGTTCGTTTTCAGGATTATGTTTACTGTCTAATGACTTCCCTCAAAATAAAAAAAAAATAATAATAAAAAAGTCTTACGGTTTCACCAAATGAAACTTGAAGGGGTGACTCAAGGTTGCCGCCATCAAATTGGGCCTATCCGTCTTCGACAGGAATGAAACAGATATTGGCAGAGAACTCTATGATAGCGATCGGCAAGACGCGCTCGGTCACACCGACTCCCCAAAGTCTCCCCGCTGAAAGAAAGTCTCCGCTTCTCCGGTGCCGCCGCCGTGTCAGGTTGTCCCTCTTTTCGCCGGCTTCCGTCATCTTCCCGCCGTTTTTCTTTGCTCCGTCGTCGTTTATCATGTCTCCCGCCATTCGTCTCTGTCTACGAGACAAGGGTAGCCGTGACTACGTATACAGGAACCATGAAAAGCCGGACCCCAAAGAGCCGTCGCCGCGCAGTTTCCGCTTGACGAAAGAAAAATGGATAAAAGTAGTTAGGAAGCGAAAATCGCGCAGTGATTTATCTGAGGATGCCTAATTACCGGCCAGAAGGTCGCTCACGCGTTGCTTCGATGTCGCGTAGTCGAATAAGTGGGGCGTCCGTATACAAGGCGGAATATGTCGGACACAAAGATGCACTCTCGGAGTTTGGCGAAAGGGCAAGCGTGTGAGTTGGCGCCGAAACGAACTTGGTATCTAACTCGGCCGACGAGGAGAGACGCACGGACGAGGTTTCGAAACCGGCACATTTTTTCGAGGTCCGAGATGCTCGTCAGTGTCTTGGCGGTTATTACGACTAGTCGAAACGACAACAAGGCACACAGTACGTATGCGAGTAGAAATTGAGGGAGAGTACGAGACGAGAGCGCTCCTGGACGTCGGAACACCGAGCTCAGAAACTTTATAATTTGGACACCTGGTAGAAAAGTCGGCGAGGAATTCGACTACTATGATTGGCCGGCGCCATAGGTCAATCGCGGCGAGGGCCAATCACGGTCACGGTACTCCTCGCCGACTTTTCTCGAATGCGTTCGGCACCGTGATGATGCTCTTTTGACGCCGCTTGACCGGATCCACCAGATTGAAGCGTTGGCTGCGGGTAAAGGGAAGCTGAATTTCAATTCGAACAAACAGTAAAAGTTAGGATTTATAAATATCTTCGGAAATGACGCTTCTTAAATTTTCTTCCGATCTTATTAGTAGGTGCGTCGTAAGAGCCGATGAAAGTTTCGACGTAGACCCGCCGGTATGCTGAGCGTCGACGGTGGGAAAGCGCGAGAGCGGAGAGAAAACCTTGCAAAAATGTCGTCATCAGCGGGGTCCGATGACCCTCGCTCGCCACTAAACTGGCTCGGGGATGCCGTCGATGACGTCACGACGCTCTGGAAAGATAACAAGGCGGCCGAGAGGATCGCCGCATGCCCGGTGAGAAATCGCTGCGCGTATTTTTCAAAATAACTGCGGTTTGCGTTTACTTCTTCTGCCCGAGATAAGTGCGACAGCTCAATTCACGGAAGAAGAAGACATAGATCCGCTCCTAACTCAGTTTTCCTGAAAAGTGTTTCAAATTCCCTTTAAAGGGAAGCGGAGTGAGAGAGTGCAGCTTTTAGGCGCCCGTTTCCGGGTTGAGCGGCGTCGCCGCCGCCGTCGTCGTTGGCGTAACCGCGCGTTGCATTATGGGACGTTTCCCATAATGACGTCACCGTGTGACGTCACGAGAGACGTCATGAGGGTCACGAGTGACGTCACCCTCGAGACGTCACACGGGTATATCCTCTCCTCTCCTCCCCCTCCTCAAGAGCTGCGCTCTAAGTCGGCATTCGACAATCGACTCCTCGTACTATCTCCAAAGTCGACCGATGTTCGAGGATACATATTGCTTGTTTTTACGTCTGCAACATTTTAAACTTCATTTTTTTTACAGTACAATTGGACTGAAATATTCATGTTATAAATGCTGAAGCGCAAAGGACGAGACACAAGAACGAGAAGGACACAGGACAAGCGCTCATCCTGTGTCCTTTTCGTTTTTGTGTTTCGTCCTTTGCGCTTCAGTATTTATGATGTTCAACCTACCAGCCCGACAGTTAATTTTAATTTTGAAACATCCATGTCTTACGGAAACGTCGCTTTGTCCGGAATGGCATTTTATGCTTCCGTTTTTGTTTATCGAAGATTTACCTATGGTCACCCATAAGACAAAAGAAAAAAAAAAAAAGGTCGAGAAATTCGTGAGAAAAAGAAATATACATATAGCCGTGGAAGTTTTGGCAGTAACTATTGGGTAATATTTTATATTTAGTTGTCTGTTCTAAAAAACCCAAAGCAACTTTTCAGTGTATTGATAGTGATACCTGTAATTATGCAATAATCGTATGCAAGTAACGTTGAAACGAAAATGATTGCTGTTTTAGTTCCCGGGGCATCCAAGACCAATTTACAACGGGAAAAATATATTTCGTCATTCTTGATGGCTTTAATTTTTTCTTTTTTTTTTATCCAAACTTAGTTGGTGAGGCCTTGGGTATAGACCGACACGCTGTTTACAATCAAGCCCGCGTTTGCCCACACCCCGTGTGGGCACTGCGCGTGCGCAGAAACCGAACTCGCGTAAAGTGAGGCGTCTGCGCCTGCGCAGTGGCGTTGACATAGAGTAGTAAGAGAAGCGTGGAAAGGTCAGGGTATTTGGGAATATCAGTATGGCATACATATTTCGATAAGCTATTCAAATAGCGATCTACAGAACAAAATAGAATCCTAACGAATGACGAGCCTGAGATAAATGTTTCCTCACGTCACACGAAAAATGTTATCTGCGCTGCGACACCGCGAACCCCATTTTTTCCGCAACTACGATCTAGCACAGACCGCATTTCTGACACGAGCATATTCTGTCCTGCTCACTGGAAAAGAAGCCAGGTGGTGAGTTGTCCGATTTGTCATGTTTTCTTCTTCTCTGCCATTGTCTCTCGCGCGTTGTTTTTCTTTTTTTTGCATTAGTTTTTTTTGTGAAAAGAAAAGACTGCGTTTGGCAAAACCGCGCGTGTGTGCCATGTGCTGCTACATCATCGTGCCTTTTTCGGAACGCCAATGATGGTTATGACTCTGTCCAACAGACCTTCCCTCCTCCTTCTCCTCCTCAAGAGCTGCGCTCCAATTCGGCATTACAGGGCGTTGTAAACTGCTTTCATATTTTTTTTTTCGCCCTCGTTTGGGCGACAAGTATAGATGGCAAGGCCGTAGTCCTGAATTTGGGATGTCACTCAAAGAAGGCCAATACGGGCTCACGGATTAGACACGAGTCCCAGCCGATCCCTGAGATTCAGCTCTCGTGTCCATTGCGTGCCCCGCGTTGGTCTTCTTTGAGTGACGCCATAAAATGCAAAACTGCGTCCTTGGTATCTACTTTATACACTTCGTTTCACACCAAGTCCGACCGCAGCAGACGCTACAATCCGATGTAGCCAATCAAGCAGTGGGAAAAGTGCAACGTCACGGCGCTCCTCGTCTTCGTGCCATTTATTCTCAAACAATCTATTCTACGAGTAAACACTGAAAAAAACAAAAAAAACTCAGCCTTTTTACTTTTGGTGAAGTAGGAAGAGCAGCGAAGCTGTACTATGTGCCACCATCTATGAGCGACGGCGGCGACCAGATAACCGGCAAGCCGATTGTCTGCTTGCCGCCGTCGCTCATAGAAATGCGGAAGCTGTCCAGAGGGTTGTGTCGAGATTTATTTGTCCATGGACACGAAACTGGGAAAACTAGTCCTTAACATCTCCGCTGTAAAAGTCGATGGAGTAGTGTTTTGTTTTCAGTTGCGATAGTGGCGCGAAATGGGGAGCCTTTTCGTGTTTATTGATCTGTCTGAAAGACTTTGGGGAAAATAAGCAAAAAAAAAATACCGCCCCCTTATTTATAGCGCCCTTTTGTGATGCCGATTTCCGGGAAAGAGGGGACACAAAAGAGGGGAATTCTGATGAAAGGGACCCTGTCCTCTGTTGCTACCCGACGGGATCGTTCTGAAAGCTTAAGTTGGTCCCTCTTTTTTGATAAACCTTATATCAATTACAGCAACACGGTCACGTCGAGAAAACGAAATACAGTAAATGACTAAAAAGACAAATGTGCCGAATAAATACTTTCTACTCGCTCCATTTGAATTTATTTTGTTCGCGATCGGGTGGGATTGTGTCATGCCTTTATTCGGGGGCGTATCGGATTCGGTCGTCGCAGTCGTGTGAACGGTGCTCCGCGCTATATACGGGTTACGTAAGGTTATGACTCCTTTAGTGCGGATATACGATCCAGTTTCGTCATTGGATGAATTAAGTAGTAGCCTATTGAACATCATATAACGGTGCACTCCCGGAAGTATTTAGATATACCGGGTGGGTTACGACGAAGACTTTCATAAATCCCTAAAAAAAAAGACGAGTGAGAAAGAAAAAAAAAAGTTTATGGGAACAAACTGCCGGCCGTAGCGGACATCCGGAATTGCAAAAGAAATACATACTAATTATTCGATTAGGGAGTCGAGGCGATAGCTGCGGGGCTGCAGGACGATGGAAAACCGAAACCTAGGGGGCTATGTTCGACGAATGTTTCGTTTCTCCTAAAAAGAAACGGAAGTGACGATATCGCGTCTGATTGGCTAGAGGCTAAAGTGACGAAAGAGGAAATTTTCGTCATTTGAGCCTCTAACCAATCAGACGCGGTATCGTTACTTCCATCACTTCCGTTGCTTTTTAGGAGAAACGAAACATTTGTCGAACATAGCGCCCCCCTAGAGAGCCAATCAAATTGAGCGTTTTGGAACGCCATACAATGCTTTACGTGCCTTGTATCTTTATGAAATGCATTGATTTAGCGGGTTTCGTTCGGTGTTCCGCAAGTTTTTATTTGGAACCCTGTATTTTCACTAATTAAAAGTCTAATTAGTAAATTGTACTTATTTATTTTGCTAATTAGTATGCTCTTTGCAATCCCCGACGCCCCCACCCCCCTCCCCCCACGGCTGGCAGTCTATAAAGGTTTTTTTTTTTTTTTTTTTTTTTTTCTTCCACCTTATTTTTAGAATTTTCAACTCACTTGGAGCGCTGCGGCCAGTGTTTCCAACACGAAACTTCGCCCAGCGCAAGTTTGAAAAGTACACAGAGCAGCGCCTTGACTTCTCGTTCTTGAAGCGTTTCTTGCCAAACGATTACATGCGGAACACCGAACAAAAAAGGATGATATCAAGAAGAAAGCGGACAGATACTGGATCTAGAGGCAATCTTTTGTTATTATTTTTTTTTATTCTGCAAAAGGACTACAAGAACCAAAGAAAAAATAAAGAAAAACAAAGTGCAAACATTTAAGTAAAAAAAAAAAAAAAGTTCAAATTATGAGAACATCCAGGCGAGCTGGTGAACCTTCAGCATTTTGGAAACCCAAGATCGAGAAACACCAAAATAAACAGACACACAGAGTTATCGATGAAAGTAACGGGAGCTGCAGCTGAAATTGTAGACCGGGTTGCCTGGTTCGACGCCGGCAGCGGCGTTGTTGCAGAAAAGTGGGTCAGTATCTTCCACCGATCGATTCCTTGCGGTTAGAGATGGGGATTGATATTGCTACAGGCTCCTTTATGTCGATGCCGTCCGCCCCGGATTTTGTTTTCCAAGCAAACCTCTCGTTGACCTTTTTTTTATTTTTTTATATTTTTTTAGTTGTTTATTTAGATCTCCAGCCCCCAAGTAGGTAAATTACGGAAAGTTAAAGGGACGGTAAAACCGCACATAAAATCAGTACAGTAGTACCGCAATGAAAAGCGAAAAAACAAAAACAGACACAAACTAATCTAAAAGAAAAAAACTCAAACGACCACAGATATTGTGCTGCGACTGACAGTGGCAGCAGTTGCGTTGTTGAAAGATGTGCTTTATGAGCTTTACGCTTAATAGAATAATTGTAGTACACGATTAATGATGAAGTTTTTGCTAGTTAATATACATACATAATAAAAAACAACACAGTGTGAAGACGATGACAAAGTAAAAGGTAACCGACAGGACACAGCGCTGACTCTCAATAAACCATGAAAAAAGCTCACAAAACATGCATATCACGTGTTCATTGCACCACCGTCGCTGGTTATGCCCTCCTCGCTCCAAGAATTGTCGCTCCTTATCTGACAGTATATAATCGAAGAGGCACAAACGCAGTCTGGCCCCAGTCCCGCTGTCTACATGAACCCAGGGAAGGGGGGGAGGGGGGGGGGAGGGGGAGGGGGGAGGAAGGGAGCTATATCGCGTGTTGGCGTAGATATCAGGGTTGTACGAGCTGGGCTAAAAACCATCGCAAAATGAAAAAAAAAGGGGGTATGCCAGCAGGAATGATATTTCCTAAGAACAAAAATTAGCTGGTTTGTTAAAGCATAGTTTCTCAATACGATAGCGTAGTTTGCACACCGCTACTTTCACTTCCGCCTTGTTCAACTTCAACCTACACTTCGTTTAAATTGATGCAACAACAAAAAAAACAAAGCTCGACTTTTTTTCCCCCAAAAATGTTGAGTTATTTAGCGATTTTGAGTTGAATCTGTCGCGACTCCCACAGTTTAGTAAAGTCTGATTTACACAATAGCATACAGATAGACAACCCCTGAAATATCAAATACTTTGCTGTCTTAATTACGACAAACCTTTCCGCTCCTTTGATTTGATTATGGCGGCTAAATACTTTGTATCAGACGATCACAATCTAAAAAAACACATCTAGCAAAAAAAAATAAAAACCGCCTAAGCATTATTGATGTGGCGCCCCTTTCTCTTCACAGTTTTTCCCCACCAGTCCTCTCGTCTGCGTTTCGTGATTTCTACTGCCTTGCGGGCACGGGCAGTATATCAATGCCCTGGATGGATATATGGATGGATGTTGCATGAATTTTAACGGCTGCACCCTTTACCACGGGAGGCAGCTTGCGACAATTAGACAGGGAACCCTGTGCTGCCTTTTTTCTGGCAGCACAGGGTTGCCTGTCTAAAAAATGACTTTGCGCTCGGCGTGCTGACGGGATTTGTAGGGCAACGTCAAAACTGTTGCTCATGGCAGAGGATAAGTAGCGGACGACACGTGTACAGCACTATATCAGCGCTCCACTGCATGTGGGAAGCGTCCTTTAACTGACACATCTACCTCTGAAACAACATTACAAGTGCACGTGGTTTTTCCTGGCTGATGTTTTCGTTTTCTTATCTCCTCGACCTGGCCTCGGCCGCTCTGCGTTCTTTTTTGAACAATATGCAGCGCCCTCACTATCGCGTTTCGATTAAAGTCCACCAGGTGGCAACAGTCAAACTAATCAGTATCAATATATAGTACTCGTCAAAAGCAGAATTACGTCCGAGTATCATATTTCGGTAGATCGGATAAATTTCCTTATGTCCCGTTCCCCCTGACTATAGTAATTCAGCAGTCTCGTTTCCCGTATGAACTTTCATATCCCAGTTTTGGCTTGTTTCACTTTAAACATAATAACAAAAAAAAAAAACATTTGTTTTAGATGTTTTTCTTGCGAGAAGGAGGATTATCTGGAAACAATTTCTTCCGCCTTTATTATTTGTCCTAATCACGGCTGGGAAACAAAAGTATAGCAATTTATCTGTTGGTAGTTCTCTCTATCTTGTGGGAAATAGCCATGGGAGAAATAAGGACAGTTTTCCTGTCTTTTGGCGAGGCGTACACTACGCATCACAGTTCGCGCAAACACGGCATGAGCGCTTTTTTTTTCTTTTTTTTGTTCACTTTACTCTGTCATTATATTGCAAAATATCAAATTTGACCGCTTACGTTTGAGCTTCAAATTAGTACTTTCCGTCACACTGGTATATTCACTGGCAGCTGTTCAATCCCTGAAGTAACACAAGAAAACACTGGCGATCGCTTGTCTATGCTGAAAGCGTAAGAAGCTCACCGTAAATGTATTAATATTGGACGTTTCCCTGCGTTGAAGCAATAATTCGTGACGTAGAAATGTGATTGTACTATCTGCAATTCGAAGGCTGCCTCGTTCATTCGAATAACAAAATAAAAAAAACGTTGTTCCTGGCGACACATGAACATAAGCTAAGCTTTCCCCATATCTATGATGCACAGGTAAAAAAATTTGAGCCGCTTGCCTTGGTGAAACGAGCCACTTTAAAATGACAAACGGAGAGATCAGTCAACGACGCCGCCAACATAAGCGGAACAAAAAATATTTTATCTTCATAACTTTCTTAGTATATTACGGAGTGCAGAAGAAAAGAGCAAAATATGGGCTCATTTCGATCCTACCGCGAGTTCCAGAACGAAAGTAAAACGTAATTAAAAACTCCTCCTAGGCTACATATTTTTCTCCGATAATGGCGAACCGAAGAAAAATAATGAATACCTTACGCCTTTTTTTTTTCTTTTTTTAGTACGTCGTTGAATTTATGAGGCAGCACGATATAAGCCCGCGTTTCTATATCCTCCAATCCGGCAGGTCTAATCCCTTTGAAAGCATACACTTAATACGAAGCCTTCTTATTTTCCTTTCGCTCATTCCTTCAATCATGTTGAGCGGATAACAAGGCGGAGTATGTGTATCTTCCCCCAATCCCCTCACTAATCCGCGATCGGGGGCCGCGCGCACGCAAAAAAAGAAAACTTGCCTTTTTTTTTTATCTTTCTTCTACTCAGTCTTGTACGCATTACTGGATGAGGTCAGTGCAGAACACGGTCGTCTATGCCGCGGGAAACCCGGATCGTAACAACCCGTACACAGGAAACGAGGCACTCTCGACAGTTCGAAAGTCAAAACGTCACTGAGCGCGTTGACATTCTAATCTTTCTCGTGTCTAAAAAACTTTTTGTTTTTTAGTTGCCTAGAGGCAAGAAAAAAAAAAAAAAAGAGTCCAACGTCGATGCAACATAGATCAGTAAATCACGGGCATAGAGGAAACATATAATTGGTTACTTTTAATTGATTACCGAAAAAATAGTAAATGGATTACATCGAACGTTACCGCCGAAAAAGATTAATTGAAGAGTTAAAAAGTTACAATAAAATGTAATTGATTGCAAATAACCAGTTAAACCGTAACGTACAAGTCTGCTCTTTTCAGACCTCCGGAATGGGCACCGAGGCCCTAATGAGACAATGCACAATAGAGTGTTTCAATAGATCGTTCCGATACCCCCGATACTTCCGATAGCGATAACCGATAACGATGCGATGCGTGCGCAAGGGCGACGACGGAGTATCGAGTATCGTTATCGTAGTCATCGGAGCGATCCTACTACAACTCTCCAATACTCCGTTTCAGGTATACAGGATGGAGCGCAGTGGACGCTGCGAGCCATCGGAGCCAATCCGATGGCGCCCGAGTGTCACGTGACCCCCGGGAAGGTGCGCAGCGTTGCGCGGGGCACGTAGTCGCGCAATACGTTAGCAGCGCTGAATTGGCTGGAATGGCCGTCCGCTGCGCTCCGTCGTATACGGTGAAACCTTGACGCTCCGTCCGCGGCGACAGAGCAGAAAACGCCGTCACCTGAGCTTCCCGCGGCGCCTTATGTTGAGCTCACTCAGGAAGTCGCATTTTCGAATCGTAGCGATCGCCAGTTGCGCCCGCTCTCTGCACTAAGCACCAAAGATGGCGGCACCCGGGGGGAGTCTCGGGGAACCAAGTGCCGGTACTCTAAAAGCGTGTAGCGTAGCTTATAGCGGCTCCATAGCTCTAGCTCGTAAGTGCAATCGAGTCGGCTGCACCGGCGGACAGACCTTAAATGTTCTACGCTCCGTTTCACTTTCGGTCCGACCGCAGCCAAACCTGCGTTCTTTGTGCCGTTTCCCACCACCGAGTAAAAACCAGTCACGCACAGCAGATTTGCCGCCATCCTGCGCTTTTTTTTTGTTTTTGCTCGATTGGTTGAGCGGGTAATAGCAAACTCAGAGAACAAGGAGCGCCGTGACGGTGCACTTTTGCAGCTCCTTGATTGGCGCATCATCAGCTGCGCCGCATTCACACTGCTCAAACATCCTACAAAAGTCAGACACTGCCTGAAGCGTGATTCGTGTGACGGTCTCATTGGTCGTACACGTGCAGACATGTTTGTACCCATGTATAAAGAAAACCCGCTTAATTCGAACTTTTGCTGGAGGCCTGTCCGCAGATGATTCTATCATCGTGTCTGCAGCGAACACCGCGTTACTTGCACGATGTATGATGAGCAGTATACGACCGCGACTTTAGGCTGTCGGTGACTATACGGGTAGAAATGGGGGGAGAGGAGGACATGAGAGGGACGTGAGAACCCCGAGCTCCGCTTGGAATGATTGGGGTGGCGGAGCAGCCTTCGTCTCTTGCATAGAGACGAGGGCAGCTAGCTTTGCGTCTACCCACTGAGCGTTACAAGCGGAGACCGCGTCCGCGTCCCCCTATCCCTCCATTTCTGGCCGTAGACGGAGTTGCTGGGTCAGGCGACGAAAGGCAGGCGGTTGTTGATTGGTCCGGTGAGCATGTGGCTTCTACCGCACTGTCAGCTCGGGGCGTGAAGACGCCTCGTCATGCGCGTTTGTGCGGAAAGACGACCGAGACGCAGAACGGAGCCTGCGGTTCGGCGGCGGTCGCGGCGAGCGCGAGGAGTCGCGTTGAAGCACTCCTCACTCAGGCGGGACCGCGGTGGGGGGGTTGTCACGCGCTGCTGACCCCCCCTCGGAGGCTGCGTGTGAGAAGAACGTCCAGGGAAATTCGCTAATGGAAGAGCTGCGCCGCTGTCGGCACTCCGTCGCCCCGGGGCGGAGGCGACGGAGGGGAGAGAGGGGCCGTTGGAGCGCTCGCTAGAGGAGGAGGAGAGCCGGTGCGTGCTTCGCGGGCGACCGCGTTTTGGGTCATCGGATGACGTCGCTCGATGAAGACGTCTAGAAGCCCGCTCATAAATAGAGAAGGAGAGAGAGAGAGTGTGTGTGTGTGTGTGTGTAAATTGTGGCTTTGAAAAGATTGTCAGCCTTAAAACTCGGTGTATACACTTTTTTTAATGGGGGGGGGGGGGGGGCATTAGAACGCTCGTTTTGACGAAAATCCTTTGATATCTGTCAATTTGTCGCCGCCTGGGAGAGAGGGACAAGGAGGGGGAGAGGGTGACGCGTGCAACGCTCCCATTGGTCCGAAGCGCAGCAAGCGTCGCCCTCTCTCTTTCTCCCCGGTACTGATAAAATGACACACTCCACTGTTTAAGCCAAAACAAGCGTTTTAGTTTTATTTATTTATTCATGATACCTTGAAGGTCCATTACTGGACATTACACAAAGGGGGGGGGGGGGGGGGATTTGGTCAAGTTACAGTATAGTCAACACTTAAAAGAGAAAAAAAGAACAGTAACAACAGGATAGCAATATCACAACTGAAAAAACCACTTTAACAAAATTATGCATTATACAAAGGAAGGGAGCGTCGCACAGCTGGCGCGGAGTCAGAGAGGAGGAGGCGCCGCGGCGCAGTAGAAAGCGGGCGTGCTCAGTTTCCACTCTGCCGTCGCCGGATGTTCTTCGCTCTTGTAGCGGTGCGTGGACTCTGATGTGTGTGTGTGTGTGTGTGTAGTTCAAACGATGGATGCGGTTCCCTCCATGAGCGACATGGACGCGGTTCCTTCCACGAGTGATATGGATGTGGTGGTTTCCACGAGTGATATGGATGACCGTATTTAAAGGCGTCGACGTACTCTGACAGGCAGAGTGCAGAAAAGGGGTGAAAAATATTACAGGAAGACATATTGGTGGATTCTTAGGGAATGCGTTAGCATGACCCTTGGGAAACGCCATGCACGTCTCCCTTTCGGAAACGCTAACATAGTGACCACGTAACGAGGCCAAAAAGAGGCAGCGAAAAATAGAGTAAGCAAAAGAGAAAGAGAAAGCCAAAACAGAAAAGGGCAGTGGTCAGCGTTCGTGTTTCCCAAAGGGGGATGTGTGTGGAATTTCCCAGGTGTCATGCTAACGCATTCCCTAAGAACCTTTTTCTTCGCGGTTTATCGGTGCTCAGACGTGCACGGTACTCATTACAAGTAATCAAATTACTTGTAATCGATTACTTTTTGGAGTAATTTTGTGATCATTTGAACTCGTTTGTTAAGAAGTAATCGCAGGAGTAATTTGATTACTTTTCGAAGTTCTAAAATTACGTACATTGCTACTAGTTTCCCCCCTTTCGCAGTTGCGCTCTTTGCACAAGTTTCCTACCAGGAAATCCTCAAACCAAGTCTTTGACAGGAGGATGGTTTACCAAAATTGCTGGATTAAGAATATAAGTAGTTTATAGTCCGGCGATCCAAATCGAATAATAGGGAGTTTTAGCAGGTCGTTTCCACACGAACGGTTCGCCCTCGAACGCATCGGCGACGCCGCTGCGCATGCGCGCGCGAGTCATTCAGGGCGTCGGGAGGCTCTCCTCGTTCGTTTCTCCCATTCCGGCCGCTGGAGTCGTCACCGCAACGCAGCCAGCACCGCTCACGACTCGGGTAAAAAAAAAGATGGCGGTCGGTTCGGCGACTGACTTCACCGACCCAGCCGAGCGTTAGGCTTAGGACAGCGGGAGGCGATTTGCCATCCTGTTAGTTTGCTTCATTTGAGGGGTTGAACCAAATAATTTCGAGGACTGCTCACAATGGTAAGCGATCGTGAATGCTGTAATCTGAGCATGCTAGTACAGTTTTGCGATCTGCGGGCAGACTAGCTGCCGTGGCGACCGCGAGCAGACGAAATGATTTAGTTCGATGGCACACAACGTGAACGATCGTTCGAGTTCAAAATGAAGGAGACACACCACATACCTTTACGGTCGTTTAGATACTTTTTACTCTATCTAGCTTCGCAGTTCTTGGAATTACGACCGGCAAATGTTACGTCGGCCGTCTTGTTTACATCAGTCGTACGCCGGAAACACGAGCCTCCACGGATTTACACGTTGCAGAATGTTTCACATGTTTACTAGAAGATAGCGCCACCGGTCAAACAAATCATAATCGTCGTTTACACGGTCGCGCCAGTTTCACGATTCGCTAAAATATGTCAAAATTCACGTACAGTTTCACGGAACGGACCAGCTGCACCGTTCGTGATTTCGGAACCGTGTGCTCGAAAAACGATTCGCTAAAACTCCCTAATAGGGAATACGAAAGATACCGTTTTCAAACCGGCAGAGAGATCTGTCGTTCTGAAAATCTGAAGTAATCTGAAAAGTAACTACGGTTACTTTTTCCAAGTTACGGTCAATTACTTTTGTTCTCGAGTAATTGAGTAGTATAATTGAATACTCCTTAACCAAGAGCAATTTTAATTGTAATCGACATCTTTTTTTGTTTAAGTAATGGGTACAAATCAACTCCCAAAAGTAGCCCCCAAACCGATTGTGTCAAAATCAGAAAATAAGGGGGGGGGGGGGGGGGAGGAAGAGATTGGAGCTCTTCTTGAATAAGAAAAAAAAAACAGAGTTCACAGGAAGATCTCAAACTACACTTGATCAGGAACATTGCCCTCGCACTGAACTGTCCAGGCTAGTTTCTTCGAGAACCACACCCCTTTTCTCGTTTCCTTCTTTTACCGGTAGAGGGACGATTTCCGAATATTCGGGTCACGTGCATGTTCCCTGGAGGTTGGGAAATACAACCTCCGCGTCTTATTTCCTCCGACAATAAACCCCGATAAACACAAGATTTTATTGTTGTTGTTTTTACACTCAAAAGGTGGCAACGAAAAACACCGAATTTGTGGAGGGGAAATAAATACCGCAGGAAGCACCCCTGACTTCGAAGAAAATTTAAACCACGAAAACACATAACTCTACCAAATCAGCCAAGCTATAAACGCCGAGTCATTGGGTGACGCATGTGTAGCATATCCCAATAGACAAAGATGGCGGCGCACAAAGCAGCTACGCATCCTTCACTACGCTACGAGCGCCGTCTTGCTATATATCCTGCGCGTACACATGTAGGTATATCGGTAAGCTAGCTTTGCCGACGAGCAGACGCGTCCTTCCATGCATCACAGTGGGTCGGAAACCTATCGCCGCATTCGGTCCCCAGGAGAGGCCTAGAGAAAAACGAGCAAACCACGTGGGCAGGAAGATAAAAATAGGGTGTTTTGGTATAGCCTACGCCAAAAGGCTTTGCGTACGCAAAGAAATAGCGTCGCCGCCACTTTGCAAGGGCCGAGCCCGAACGGCATTTTGGATCAGCACATGGCGAGGACGCTACATTTCTCTGCGTACACAAAGTTTTTGTGTACGCTCAGGGTGTCTAGCGACCGGGAAAACCGGGAATTGTCGGGGAACTTTTAATTAGCGGGAAAAATCAGGGAATTGTCAGGGATATTGTCAAAAAGCGAGCCCAGTCAGGGAAAACGAGGCGGAAACGTCATCGAGTGCCCTGAGCAAAGACTTGAGGACTTGGGTGCAGAAAAATAGGCAATAATTTCGGCTTAGAGCGGAGCGCAGGCTCTGCTCACCCGATGTAGAGTGTGCTACCCGATGCAAAGGGAACAGCCGACAAACCCAGTCCAAGCCTTGGATTGGATGGTATTGAGGGCGCAACACTAGGCTAAATCCAGTCAGAGCTACTACTAGATTTAGTAACAAATGGGAAGGCCGCAGACCCCAATCCAATACATGCCGAAAGTGTCCATTTGGCGGCCATGCTGCCATTCAGTTATTAACAAGGCGTGTGTGGTTGAGCGTCGTGTTTTCATCGTGTTTCGGGAAGTGGCCTCTTCACTGACAATGTCGGCGGCAAGAAAGGGCTCATTTAATCCAGACTGAACGAACCCGAATATTTTGGAATATGAAAGTTGGATTAAGTCCGTGCATATTGATCCTCACAGTGCTCAATGCTCAATGCCTTGTGTTTTAATGGTCTTATATACTTAACCGCCTCTACTGTGGTCAGGAAATTTCACCTGCATTTGTCAAGGAAAACCTGTAAAAGTCAGGGAATGTCAATATAATAATTTGCTAGACACCCTGACGCTATTCTAAAACTCGCTAATTACGCCAACGCCTGTATTGCCCTTCCGAATAAGGCCTGAGTAACATTTGTTGTCGTTCACATCCGCAGGTTTCTTGTCTCATCTATGCAGGCCGGCCAGAGGACTATAGGACACGACGCTTGGGTCATGTCGCCGACTGGTATTATACTCCCCTATAATGGACCACACGCTGTGCTTCTTTATGTTTGTGCTGCCTTCCCAATTAGCTGAGAGCCCTTCCTCGCGGCTGCTCTTCGTAATGCATATTTCGTGAGAGTATGTCCGCGACTTCGAGAAACCGAAACATGCAACGTGGCTGAGGTCTGTGAGCATTGCGTAATTGATACATCCATCTCGGCAGGCTGTGCTTTCTCGTAACCTAGTACAACAAGTGTGCCAAAATGCCACGCTTAAGCCAGAAATGCCAGGTGACAGCAGAACAACGAGGCAGTGAAGGCAATCTCTGGCACTTTATGACTAAGATAACCAGACTCTGACCAAATATAGAATTTGGTTATAGACCCCAAATTCTCAGACAGAAAAGCAAATTTTGGCCACAAAAAGTGCGCTACGTATACCTGAACTACGAACGGGTAACACTGATGCAATCAGCAGTATTCGAGGCTGGTGTGATATCTTAAATCTGTTTTTATCCGCATGCCTCTCAAAGGAGCGAGGATCAATTATTTCTTGCTCGCACTGGAGTACACCGGATAGCCCTTCCGATTTGTGAACTAAATAGGTGAGGTTACGAGTGCAAGCGGAGGTCTGGCAGCACGTTAATAACGAGATTTTTTTTCTTGACTGTTACATTACGTTACAGAATAAAACGTCTACATTTTTTCACTCAAGCGCGCGTTGTTTTTATATTCTAAAATTTTCACCCCGTCCCGTTCATGGACACTAAATAGACTACGCTTTGAGTATCGGCCCTCCATTTCCCGATATTGTTGTCTGTGCCGCCATTTTAGCGTTTGGTGTAGAGCGGGTTACATTGGCGATCGCTGCTATTCGAAAATGTGACTCCCGCGAGCTTTAGATACAGGGTCATGCAAAGATGGCGCGATAGCATTTTGCTCCGGTCGCGGTCCGTTTCTACATTTAAGGAGAACGGATAACCGTTTCCTGCGTTTTCAGATAAAGCTTAAGATAACCGACAGCCATGATTTCTAGGCACAAGGGGACTGACGTCTCGACACTCTAAAATGATACTTCGTGAATCTCTCGAATCGCTGAGAGGAGGAAAAAGGCAGGCTCTAGGTCTTTCAGTTGTCCCGCCTCCAGCGCGAGCTTCCTGCCTTCTATGACGCTTCGGCGTCATAGGACGGTGGAAGACAACGAGCGCGTGGTAGAGGCCAGACATTTCAAGTAGACGCCCTGCCGTGCGAGGAGACGCCCTCCCCTCGCCAGGGACTGTCCGCGACTCCAAGCCCTCACTAAACAGCTTCGTTGTTTTGTTGTTGTTTTTTTTCCCGCCACGTGACGAATCCCTCACTGGGCAGGTTCGCATATAGAACGACATGTGCCGTTTTGTTAAGTTGGAGTCGCGAATAGGAGTGCCTGCCAGACTTGTGCAACGGTACTCATGATTACAAGAAATCAAATTCCTTGTAATCTATTACTTTTTGGAGTAATTTTGTAGACTTTTGATTGTATTTATCGGGAAATAATCACACGAGTAGTCCGATTACCTTTGGAAGTACTCATATTTCTGGTAACCGGTACTCTTTTCCCCCTGTTCTTTCTGATATGGCGTCCTTCGTTTGTGTAACTTTTCTACGAAGGCATCCTCGAGCCAAAGTCTACGCCAGGAGGATAGATCACCAAAGTCGGTGGTTTATAGTTCGGTAATTGTTATGTTAATATTTGACGATACGGAAGACCCGTTTTCAAACCGGCAGAAAAAGCTGTCGTTTTTGAAAATCTGAAGTAATAGAAAAAGTAGCGGTTACTTTTTCAAGTAACGACCAGTTACTCTTCTTATCGAGTAAGCAAGTAATTTAAAGGAGCTATGCAACGATTTTAACGTTGAAAGAATTGGCGTTTTCTACTTTTGACATTGTTCACCTTGTCACAAAGGGCAGAAAACACACCTCCTTCTTTCGAAATGTTGCGATTCCGCCGCGTAATCGCGAAGCAAAAATTTGAATATTCCTCGACCTGCAGCCGCGAGCGGCGGCCATGAGAAACAGAAGGCATGACGTCAATGGGGAATCTTGTAGAAAGATAGAAAGTTGTGCGAATACCTGCTCGATAAAAGGTAACTTTTCTATAAATCTTGTCTTTCCAACATAAATATAAATGCGTCAAAAACCTGGTATCTTCGACAAAACTATTATTATACGGAGTTTCAATGGCGCCATCTATCCTAGGTCCACAAAACCGTCAACAGCGGAACAGCCGCCAGAAGCCGGAGGGGGAGGGGGGAGAGGGCCGGACGGGTATGGCTGGACCGGCTGGACCCGGATGAGATTTTCCTCCTTTCACCATATTGTTCGCGCTGCGCCCGCCAGCACGTGGTCACGCGGTCGCGAGCGGATGAGTTCTCGCTGCTCACTGATGTCTCTAGGGAGAGAGCTTCACCGGAACCCCGCGCCTTCCCCATTGACGTCACAGCGCACGTGACTCGAAAGTTAGTGAAGGAGTTGAGAGGCGCCGAAAACCTCAATCATTGTCCATTTTTAAAATAAAAACTAGGACATGCAGGCAAAAGCGGTTTTTTGTTCTTTACTCAGAAAGGTCGAGACACCAACTCCCAAATTATTTAAGCAAATCACTATAACTGTTACACAGCTCCTTTAATTGAGTACCTCTAAACCAAGAGTAATTGTAATTGTAATAGATTATTTTTTTGAGTAACGTGTACAAGACTAGTGCCAGCAAACGACTAAACCGGGTTGCTATAAAAAATAAAAAGGTTTTTTTTTTAAGCCAGCGCGCGACCAGAGTGGCATCTGCAACGTCTCAAGTGCTCGCGTGAGAGCTCAATCTGCTGCATCAGCATCTTACAAATTTTCATTCTGCGTTGTTTACCTCAGCGGCATCGCGGCGACGCAGCCCATCGCGGATAGCCGCGGAAGCAAGGCAGCAAGCAAGACGGAGAAAGTGAAAAAAAAAAGAGCTACTCACAGAAAAGGAATAAGAGCTCCGACACTGCGGGGAACAAAATAAGCAAACCATCGAGGGAGATTAACGATAATATCGTGTTACTTGAGCGCGCTAATAATCTCCCCGAGATTCACTTTTCACTGGCCGCGTCCGGTGTCGGCTTCGGTAAGTCTTGATGCTGTTCCGGGCGCCTGCGCCTCATTAAGTCCAAGAGGGACGGAGCTTCTTGGCCGCCGTTTTGACCTCTAATGCCTTCGGACGGCCGCTTGTGGGCTTTCCTTCTTTTCCGGACAGCGTGCGTTGGCAACAAATCTGCCTGGTTCACACAGCGGTGTTTGACTGGGCTCGAGCGTGCGGCGTTCTCTCGTATCCGTTTGCAACGAGAGAATCCACACTGAGTCTATAATATGGTATGGTCATGCAGTATTTGCGAGGTCAAATCTGCGCACTCTCTATGAGAAATGGTCGCTTATAACAAATTCAAAATTATTTATAGTCCACATTGAAAAGAAGGGCGCGTAAAAGGCCATAAAAAATATATACGTTGTTCGAAAGGGTTCCGGATCGATACCTATATAATGGATGGCGCCAGTGTACCAGTGTATATTAAGCGGTTGCGAGGGAACGAACGCACACGAGCACGGTCAAACGCAAGTGTGTGAGCCGGCCTTCTGACAGAGGAAGTGTGTTCACAGTTGCTTCACGAAAATACGCGTTAATCTTATGGCTCGTTCACACAGCTGCGTCGACTGCGCTGGGCTGCGTTGCGTCGTACTGCACAGCGCCTCCCCATTGGTTTGTCGCAAAGGTCGTCATGGCAACAATTCGACGCAAACAGTCTTAACGTGATCAAACGCAACTGCGTGAACGAGCCTTTATACATAAATGCGGAATCTCTGCACCACTTATTTTTTTACAAAACAATGTTGTCCACGCACAACCGCACAGATGGAACCACACAAACGCACAAAACTTCACGCGCGCGCGCACACACACTAGCTCTTTTTTTTTCTATCTGAGCAAACTTTTATTAGCGCCATTTCATCTGCATTATCTACAAAAAATCATGTAATAAAAAAAGCATGTACAAACAGTTAACGAAGCCGCGTTTAAGGTCAGATGCTGTATCGTCGGGGCACCAACAGGAAGGAACCGTTTTCTCTCTAGAGTTGTGCGAATGGTGGTTAGAATTGAATAGCGCTGCTTCATTCGTAGCCTTTAAGATTAAAGAAAACGCCACGATAGCCGGTACCGTTATCAGTGTTAAACCGCGTGCAGAAAGAGACGCGGTGTTCGCTGCAGGCACCATGACAGAATTCTCTGCGGACACGACTAAAGCATAAGTTCGAATTAAGCGGGTTTTCTTTATACACGGGTATGAACATGTCTGCAGACTGTTTTGTGTGCGACCAATCTGACAGGACCCTTATACAAGGAAGAAACGCGCCACAGACAGTGTCGGTAGGCTGTCTTTTGTAGGATGTATTTGCCGCAGTGTGACCGCGTCTTTAAGGATTTATTGAGGGGACACTGCACCATTCGATTCGAACCCCTATTCGCATAACTCTAGGAAAAACGGTTCCTTTCTGTTGATGCCACGATTCAGTATCTCGCATTAAAAACTTCTTTAGCTATTTGCGAGTGTCTCTTACGACACGATCTTCTGCGTTGGCAACGTTCACGTTCTGTAGGGGGCGCGCTATAGTTCCTATCGAAATGATTGTCATCTGGATGATCGCCGTAGAACGGCAGTACGAGGTTGGGTCTGCGACCCGTAAGTAATTATATTATTTTTATATAATACGAGCGATGTAATAGTAGTACCTGATACTTCGACGTCACGAAGGGCCAAGCAGTCACTGTCATTCGGGAGCCGATCATCAATGAGTAATAGGGTGGGCGATTCTCACACCGCGGTACCACCATTGCAATATGAAAAGGACATAGCAACAGCTCAGTTGCCAGGAGCGAGCACGCGAGGCCAACGGGTGGTTAATCATCGAACTCAGACAGCCGAGAGTACGCAATAGCGCGAGGGGAAAAGGGAGCTAGGGAAGTTCTATTTTAAGCCCAGCCTGTCCGTTTCTTTGTTTGGACTGGGCTTACGAAAAGCGTGTCTGCCCGGAAGCCGTGGCGGTCACTTTGTTTTGGGAAAAGAAGCTCTAACGACGCCTTCTATTAGTCTGATCTCAACGATCGTTCGGCGCATGCGTGACGCCGCTGAAGGGAGAAGAGCAGACGAGAGTGCGTGAAGACGGGACGCCGGGCTCTGGCTGGAATAATTATAGAGGGTAGACGCAAAGCCAGCTGCCTTTGTCGCTACTCAATCTTCAAACGCGTTCTTTTGGACAAGGTACTGGACAAGAGTATTTAACATAAGTTCTAAATACCTGCTTCCGAAATTATTTAGAGTACTACCCAAGTTTACGTGCAATATATCTTGAAAATGTAATTCAGGTACTTTCCAAGATACTTCCACCTACCGCAATTTCGATCTGTTCTTATTTCATAATACTTGTTCTTCTGTTTTGGTTTTCTGCCATTGTGGGTCTGAATTTTTGGTCCTTGCTTGTTTCCTGCTTAGTGTCACGCCGTTTCCGCTACAAGTTTGTCATCGGATCAGCTTTTGAGCCAAGGTGTGCCGATTCCTATTCCCGTAAAATCTTCCAGCGACAAATTCCTTCGAACGTTCAAAAATGTATTTGATATCACGTGTACAGGAAGTGAGAAATGTAATTAAGATAGAGTAGCAAATACTCTCGATCAAATCTACTTACAAGATACCAAATTACTATACCGAAAGTAGTTGAAATACATTATTTCGAGGAGTATTTCAGATGAGAACGATCCTGGTTTCACGTCTAAACTTCCCTTGTTGCATCGCGGCACCGGAGGAGTAGCAAAACTGGCTGGTCAGGTCGGTGTATTTCTGAGCGTTAATATACGACGAATACTATGATTACCTATATCTCTTATTTTCTTGTATTTCCTTTACTTTACAACGTCATTCGCGGCCATGGTAGTGTTTTATGCGTCGCGAGCGTTCCTAGCATCAAAGAGAATTCAGGGATCGGTGTTCCACGCGCCGCACGTGCTAGCCTCAGCAGAAGTAACCTTTCTAAAGGAAATACCTAACACAAATGGCATCTTGCACGCGCGTTCGTCAACGCTTTATTTTGGTTTGATTAAATTAACGCAATATCTGTGAGAAATCGTCGTTGTCAGAATTATTTCGAGTCCACGGCGAAAGAATGATTTGGTAAAAGATTTTAAAAATATACGCGCTGACCGAATGGGTTCCGGGGCTACCTATAGAGGGTACCAGTGTGTTAATGTGTTAAGTAAAGAACTCATGTTACAGAGTTTCCAATTACTCGATCGGAGTCACGTGGTTTCCGGGCCGCGTTTGCAATACGAGCTGCGAGAAGGTGACAAGATCGTCTGCAAACGTCTCAGCCTTTCTGCTTTCATCCTCGCCACTTGACAACACATCGCAAGCGCACTTGCGATAAATCGGAGTCCCACTAAAGCGACAAACAGAACCAACCGACAGCCACAAGCCTGAAACGGTACCTTTGGCAGACTTGCGATAAATCGGAGTCCCACTAGAGCGACAAACAGAACCAACCGACAGCCACAAGCCTGAAACGGTACCTTTGGCAGACTTGCGCAGTCTCTCGGCCTGCTTTCGAGTCTCCCAAAGGTGCCATCGCGCGCATGCTGCACGTGTTTGAGGCTTGTCGGTGTCGGTTGTTCCTGTTTGTAGCTCCAGGGCATTACGAGGAAACGCAACGCGCTCGAGCACACTCAATCATAAATGTTCGAACCAGGCTTTAGGCCGGTTCAGACACTTGAGTTTGAGTGCGTTTGACTGCGTTGCGTCGAGACCCGAAAGCGAGTCACCGACACTTCTGTGCTTCGTATGAAGCATGGAATCCAATCCAAGGAATCATCTTGGCACGCGATGTGAGCAGCAGGGATGTCCTGGTTTCTCGCAGCCGCGTCGCAGTCAAACGCAGTCAGACGCAACTGTCTGAACCAGGCTCTAGAAGCAGATTGCGTATTAGCGGCGAGATGTTTCGGTGGCGCCCTCGTTTGGTTACCTTTCGTGACGTCATTACCTTGTGAACAAAAAGTTCGATTGCGTTCGTAATGAGCATGGTGAAAGCCTGAAATCATAGCGCTCTCAAAGCAACACTGCCAACACCATCAAAATTGAAGTTCTTACATTCCTCTTATTTGCGTCGATGATAATTCCTTTCCTGACGTCATAGTCAGCATTCGGCCAATTAGTGGTGGGCCGACCACAGCGACGCTTTCGATCGCTCACATCGCCATTGTAAGCCGCGCATGCTAAAAGAGCGAGCTAGTTGCTTTCAATGAAGCCTCGGCGGCTGCACGCACGCTCGTGTAGCGAGTGCTCCAGTCAAGGCGGTCAAGGCCGCTCGCGCTTGCACAGCCTTCGCAGTTGAACCATGCTAAAGTGAGACGAAGTATTGCGTCCCGCCACTGGACGCCATATCTGAGGGCGATGATTAGAGCGCATGCTCGCAACGCGCTCACATTATATAGGCTGCTAAGACCGGCAATCTTGACGGTGCGGAATGCACGTTGCAAAAGAACTGCGGAAGCTCGCCGTCAGCACACGCTCAGCAACCGCGCACACAGCTATGGCCGCCACTGAGTACTTCCTATTTGTGTGACGAAAAGACGGCACATTTAGTAGTAAAACTTTTCTCACTCTGATACTTTTTTTTTTGCCAGAAGCAAAGTGTTTTGTTTTTAAGAAACCACGAACGATAATCGTAGGAAAAAGCCGTCGCCAAAATTAATTATTAAAAATAAAGACTCGTGGCAATTAATCGTTGGCGGAGAATGGTCTTCACGGTCACTTAGACTCGGGAGTAAGAAATAAATGGGGAAACACAACTCGGAAACAATGAAAGGAAGGAAATTGCGACTAATGAGGAAAGAGAGAGAGATGAGGGAGAAAGTCCGACAACGCGGGAAAATTAGGAAATGGAGACTAATTGGAAGGCAAATGAGAAACACGAATACCTGGGGATATATCGAAGGAAAAAAAAAAACGAATCCAGGGAGGGAGGGGACATTCAGAGTGAAAAGGTCTAAACAAAAAAGCAAAGAAGAAAGCGGGACTAAAAAAAGGAAACTACACAGGGTGCCTCTTAGTGATATTCGTGCGTAAAACAAAAACAAAAATAAGAAAACCGTATAAATAAATCAAAGAACGGAACGCGCTGGAACTGTTCACAAAGGTTTCTTTTAGGTGGTTGATCTATCATACTCACATTTAAAAATGTAAGTTAAAAAATAAACCTAAAAAATGAAAGCCGTTTACAACTCCCTGTAACGCCGAATTGGAGCGCAGCTCTTGAGGAGGAGGAGGAGGGAAGGGTACTCAGGGGAGGGTATACCCCTCCTCATCCTCCTTCTTCTCCTCCTCCCCTCATCCTTCAAACTCCTCCGGGGGGGGGGGGGGGCTCGCGCGGTGCGTGTCTCAACATGCACCGCGCGGTTACGCCGACGGCGACGCCGCTCAAGCCGGAAACGGGCGCCTAAAGGCCTGACCACACTAGCGTAAACGGCGCCGCCGGTCGGCGCCACCGGGCGGCACCGCCGTCCGGCGTCCCAACGCGAGGAGTCCACATTGTCCTCCGTTTTGCGGGCGTCACGTGACAGCACTGGCTCTCGCGATCGCGCGCGCACCTCTCTCGGATTTCCCGCTCTTTCGTCGTCTGCTCTTCGGTAAATATTTCCGTTTTGGCTCTCATCTTTCGCATGTAGCAGCATCAAAACCGCACTCGCTGCCTACATGGTAGGTGTCCATGATGACCTGGTGATCAGCGTGAATGTGATAATCCTAGCCTGCTCGTTAATCTTGCGACGTCGCCGCGCTCTGAAGGGAAGGAGGCGCAGGTTTTGGGTCCGGCCGAGTGGCTTCTACCGAAACACCGAAGGACAGGTCAGTGCTTTGCTGCCCCGGCGGCGCGCCAGAGACGAAGGCTACTTTCGAAAGTGTCACCAAATCAACACGACATCCGTCACAGCACAGACGACATGCAACAAGTGCCATGGAGAAACTCACCTGTAATTTCGAATTCCTCTCCTATAATTTCCCAGCGGTTGTTTTAGCGTCATTATCTAGGTAGTCGGGCTGCGTCTTGTCATATAAAAAGGGAAACAGTCGCGCAGTTTCAAGGAACCGCTCCGTTGCAGAAGGCGTCGGGGGGAAATAGGGATAGCAGACGACACGACGAAACACGTCCTTCGGAACGACGCGCGGCGGAGACCGGTTTGAGCGTTGCCATGGCATCGCGACGTCACTATCTACGCCACCTCCCATTGGCTCCTCTCTTCTGCGGCGAGCGGCGGCGCGCTCTGAACCGTGCAAGGAGCGGTTGGCTTTGCGGCGCCGTCCGGCGTCCTGCTGAAGCCGAAAACTGGTTTCGGTCGGCAACCGGCAGCGCCGACCAGCGCCGACCGTCACGCCGTTGGTCTCCACGACGCCAATGTGGCCGTGCCTTAAGAGCTGCGCTCTAAAAAGCCGTTTACAACTCCCTGTAACGCCGAATCAGAGCGCAGCTCTTGAGGAGGAGGGGAAGGCACGGGGGGGGGGGGGGGGGTCACGTGACCTGCTCGTGGTGCACCCTGCCAGCTTCATTGCTGCAACGGAGGCTCTGGCGAAAACCCCCTCACCTGGGATGGGGAACCTAGCACTGGGTTTTCCATTGGACGGGGGGGAACAAAAAGGGCCTGGTAAGCCCTAGCTTTCCCTGATGGAGGACGGAGCCCCTGAGGCGGGGAGCGCGGCGTGTGACGTGAGTCGTGATGACGTGGGGACGGCGTGAGCCCGCATGACGTGTAACGACCCAATATACATGTGTGGACGCATGACGTGTGACGACCTGAACTGAAAAGGGATGGAAGTGTGACGTGAAGCGTGTTGACATGGGGGAGTAGGACGTGGAGTGGGTGACGTGAGATCGGGACGTGTGACGCCGCGTGGTGATCCGAGACGAGGCATCCAAATAAGGGGAAGGCTATCATAAAGGTGGTGCCCCTTGGTTTCTCCACTTAGGGTGGGCCCCCCAGACGGGGGGGGGGGGGGGGGGGGGGGTGACCTCCAAGGGAGCCAAGGGATATAGAAGTGATCACTGCGGCGGGGCTGTGTGGTTCATGGTTGCCACTCAGTGACCGTCGGACCCGCTGTGAGGCACGCTCGTGTCTTAGTAGCGGAGTTGGAGGGTGAGTCGAGCACTTGGGTACTTTTAGTACGACTGGTTTTTCCGGGCCGTCCCACTGGCTGCGACAGATTACTGGGTTCATTTATCCCCCTTAACTTCCAATTGGCTTCTTACAGAAATTACCATTTGATCCAAAGGATCCAATTCATTTTATTCGAATTGGCTTCAAGTCTGCGGTGCCTAACGGCGGGAGCGGACAAGGGGACTATTATTTTACATTCTTTTATTGAGCCCCGACCTTATATCTGTCCGCTTCGGCGTTTTCAGCTAATCGGTGCTGTTTCTTGATGTCGCGTATCTCCGAGGGGAATGCCATCAATGCTGGCGTCGGCTAGTGGTCGTAGGGGACTTGTTTGCGTCCACTTCGGAGTTTCCGGCCTGTCGGTGCTATGTTTGTTTACGTCGCGTCTCTCCAAGTGGAATGCCGTAACGGCGCTGCCGCCGCCAACCCTGCAAGATGGCGGCTGACGCTGATTGCCGCTGCGTTCAACAGATGGCGCTGTTTTTTGTAAAGGGTCTATAGAGAGAAAAAAATGCAGTAAGACGCCAAGAGAAGCAAACGGTCACCCTGAACTCCCGTCCTTTCATTCCCCAAGTTACCCTTCACTCGGAAAGCGAAGTAGTGGACAAGCATAAGATAGTCAAGCAGATGGAAATGATCGCTTGCTAGAGGGAACAAGCAAAAGAGTTGGGGAGCGGAGATTGGGGACGATAAGGAGAGGAGAGGGGTGGGGATGAGATGTCGACGAAGTCCCGGCCGCCAGCGCTCGTTAGCCCTCATTTGCTAACGGGGCACGCTGCCCCGTTAGCAATCGAGCCGAAACGATCGCGGCCGTGCATCGTCGTTTGGCCGTCCATGACAAGTACTTGGTTGTGGTTTTGATGTTATTTTTTTCCTGTAATTTAGGGGCTAGTGGAAAGACATTTGGGGCGCTAATAGGCGGCGTTGCGAAGATAAGCAACCGAAAGTGACGTCATTGGCCAGTCAACCTTGATTATATGACCATGAAAGATCTCGGCGAGGATATTCAGCATATAGGGACCTTGTTTGATGAGACAGACCCGTGATTGTGAGAGAGCGAAAGGAAAATGCTGGAGGTGGGAAGAAATAGGAAAAAACAAGCAACTTGCGCCCTTTCATGTCACGAAAACTTGCGTGAAAAAGCGAGTGTGGTGGGAGATATAACGGACGTATTGTGCTGCAGTATACCACGCGGTGACAGTATTTCTCGGGCTGGAAACATGCAGGCAATCTAATATAAGAAGACCTGGGAAACTTTTCTGGCGGAACAAATAAAGCGACCGACTAACATAAACGTACTACTACTCTAATGAAAAAAAAAAGTTTCCATTAAACATGTTAGCTAAAACAGATGAGGTGATATATTGACTCTTATACGACTTATATATCCTGTATAGGTTCTCTATGTTTATTGGATAAAACATTTAGGAATATATTTATCCTTATATTAGGGTACTGCTCATCACTGGCGATAAGGTCGTAAACATACATAACACCTCTGCAGTTATCTCAGCACGGCGGATGCGTCTCTCCGATGCAAGCTCGATGAGTTTGATGGAAATCAGTGATGGAAATCAGTGATGGAAATCAGTGATTTCCCTACACACACCCTAGAAGGGGGGGGGATGTACAACCCCCCCCCCCCCCTCTTGTTTTTCTGAAGGCACCCTTAATTCGCAACGACTCCTCTGTTCTCAATACCCCCCCCCCCCCCCCACAAAAAAAAAAAAAAAAAAAAATTAGACGCCATTTTTAATTTCAACGTCTGGGGAAACCCCTGATGGAAATAAATGTTCGTTGAGGCGTCAAAGCACCCAAACTTCTTTACGTGGAAGCCAACAACGTGGCGAATGTCGTCAAGAAACGGTCCCTACCGTACGCGTTGTGCAAGGCGAACAGCTGCGAGACGATTTTACTTATGGCCAATTCAACTGGTCATTTTGGAGCGTGCCGGGATCGACTTTTCTGGAGCGCTTCTGGAGCGCCCTGGAGCGCTCCTGTTTCACTGGGCGATCGGGGCATCTCGCCCGTCTCGCCTCGGAAGAATTCGTAATGGCCGCTCTCGAAGTGCTGCCCGCTTTACTGCTGCTGCTGCTTGATGACAGGTCGTCATCGAGTGTGCTCGAGCAGCTCTTCCAGCAGCAGCCGCTCGAGTAGCAGCGACGACGAGGATTGCTCCTATGTCCAGCATGCATTTGACATGCCGTTTCGGACCTCCGCAGAAGAGGCCAAAAATCGAGGTGTGCTTGGACACCGTTCACGAGTATCCCGATGAAGAGGCAAGTGAGCTACGCTCATGGACATCGCTTATCGACACGCATCTTTCACATCATGATTCACCTCGCTCGTGCGTTCAACGTGTTTCTAGCGCCGCGATTGCGAAAACATGTGCTTCGAAATCCAGGACCGCGGGAAGGGGATTCCCGGTAGGCGAATGAGGGAAAGGCATCCGCCGATCCTGGAGGAGTGGTCATGCTCCACTGGGGATCCGGAGGCGGAGCGACTCCGTTCGGATCGCCTGCTCCATCTTGGAGTCCGGTCTATTGATCCCGGCGCGCTCCAAAGCAATCAGTGGAATTTGCCATTAGCAATACAGAAAAAGAGTCACCAACAAATAATTTCAGATAAAAAAAAAACCGTTAAGCTTACACTTAACGCAGAAGCTTATAATTATCCGTTCTGCCTCTACAAAAAAAAAAAAATAGTTTTAAAAACAAGAACAAAAGGAAAGTATAAAAATTAAGAAACAATATCCCGCTCTAAACAGCGCTACAAATACCCACAAAAATCCCCATGTATTCTCCAAGCCTTTATCGAAAAATCGACCTGTACAAAACTATAAAATGAAAAAAAAGGAAAAAAGAACGTTGCACCGCCGATAATGAGATTGCGGCATCGCTGCGAGAGCCTATTCTCTCTTACAGAGTATTCGAACAGGGTAACTTTTAATTAAAACCTGCGAGAACGAGCCTTTGTTTCCAACGCTGTCTCTAATCCTCAAAGTATCGCTTGTGTGACGTCTGACCTTTGCGAGTGCGCGGCTGTTCAAAGCGGGCGGCAGCTAACCGCGCACTTCCGAATTATTATTGCCTAGTGTTCTGTAGTACATGGTATATAGTAGCTCGTGTTTCTTGGGTTTTTAGTCGAAACGCGGGCTTTATTTGACAGGACGCGATAATTCGTGAAACTTCGTTGCTGCACAGTATTTATAAAACGAGTAATTTTGGTAGCGTATACCGGCTAAGGTTTTTCGATGGGTTGCCCACGGATTAAGGTTTTTTTTTTATATTTTGCCCATGCTTTTGTTTTTGTTACTTCGTTCTCTTAGGTAGAATGGAACATTGACACCGTCAACCTAAAGCCTTTATGCAGCGGTTCAGCCTATCCTTCGTACTTAAAGGAGCCATTAAATGAATTTTCGGCTGGGATAAATTGAGATTTTACTAATCGCATATCGTTTAGTGCGCCAATATAAAACTAGTGCACGAGCGTAGAAAGCCTAAAGCTTGCGTTTCGGAACGAGGATATGATATATATATATATATATATATATATATATATATATATATATATATATATATATATATATATATATATAGCGGATTATTTCGTATTTCATTTCCTTGAGAGCTCTCCGCCTTTTCAAGCCGAACCCAGCCCAAGCATTGGACAGGAGCACTGCGTCCGACGGACGTATGCGCTTGTCAGCAATCCATCGGTTGACGAATATTTGGATTCGCGTTCGTGACCAGTGAGTGCCGTAACGGCACTTATCATCCCTTCAGAAAGACAAGTTCCATGGTGTGCTTAAAAATCCCGGTGCAAGCTTGTGATTCCTCAATTCGCTTTTGAGTTGAGGATTAAAACTAAGGAGAAAGAATGTGAAAGCGTAAGTACAATGTCTGTTTTTTATTATTATTATTTTCGCTTACAGACGTTTGCGCCTTGCTTGGTCATGAGATCTGTTGATTCTTGCACTTGCAGCTTTGTGCACCTACATTCTCGCGCCTCATAATATGTGTATGATAGCGTTATTTTAAGCACGACGAAAAGTGCTTATAATATAAATAGGCCCGACGCAAAATTGTATGCGGGTCTCCTCATTTTGTGGAAAAATCAGTTTATCGACGCTTCCTTGGTTAGTACTAAGGAAGTACCCGATGCAGTTTTTCTACCGATTTGCTCATGCAGATGTCGTGTGCCTTTTTTTTAATATATTTACCTCTTTTTTTGACGCAGGATTCGTTCGTGCAAAAGACGAAAAGATGAACTCAAAAGAAGCATCTGCTCCCCAAACAATCTGGAAGCCTCCTCTGGGCGTAGATCCCGGTACTAATTATGGTACAGTTGTCAGGGATGGATATGGATGAATAGAATTACAATAACAGACTAAGGGAACGCGAAGTTTACTTACACGACCTAAAGAAAAGGCCATGAAAAAATAATCCACCGAGACAAGGTGTTTTCTTTTTTTGAAGTTTGTATCTTATCTCCGATGATACACACATATTACGCGGCATTTACATCTACTGTCGCAATCGCCGCAGAGTCGTTTGCGCGTATGGTTTTTATTTTAAGTGGGCTGAATTCCTGACAGCGGTTGGTATTTGTACCCTTCGAACTATTCTAGAACATTCTAGCGTAATTATCACACTTGTAGTGTTTCATGGCGTAGAATTACCTCGACTGCAGAAAGCCCGTGTAACTCTAGCAGGGTTGGAGCAGTATCGCGATACAAATGTATCGCGATAGTATTTTAGAAATACATTTCGTATCTGTATTTCTGTATCGCGATACATTTTTTTCACCAGTATCTGTATTCCTGTATCGAAATACATTTTGGAATGTTTGTTTGTATCGCGATACAATCAGGATCAAATGTATTTCGTTACATTTCTTGAGAAATACTCCCCCCCCCCCCCCCCCCCAAAAAAAAAAAAGTCCAAACGCATTTTGTTTTTTATTTCTTAGGGCATCAGGGTTGAGAGATGCTGGGGCATTGTTTCTATGCTGACCAAGGTTCCTTCCGATTCTCCAAACTATTTTTCTATGCGTCCTCCTCTCTCTTCTGAGAAGTGTTGCATAGTCGGGGACTCGAACCAGGTGGCGTGCCAGGGTTGGAGTCAGAGCGTCTTCTGCCGCAGGTCCTTAGGTAGGAATTTCTTGAGTCATTGTTTGCTGGCATTCAATGTCCGCTTATAAATATATCTCTTGCCTTAGCGTGCGCAGTATACCCAGCCGGCAAAGCTGAGTCACACCCAGTCCGTTGCAGCACGAGCCTGGCGGTGGTTGACTTGAAATAGTAGGATGACTCACGCAGTGAAGTTCACACAAATTCAAATCACCGTGATTCGAATGCGTCTGCGGCTGCGCCCGTAATACTGCATGGCTCAAGGATACGTCATCAGAAGACGTGAACGTGACCCACTGCTCTGGGGATCCGAAACCCAGGAAGGAGGCCAGAAATGGCCTCGCTGTGCCGACCTAGCCTTCGTACACCTGCTACTCGTCTCGAGCGCGCTGTTTCTCGGAGAGCTCGCACCTGTGACGGCAATATCAGGTTGCAATCCACGAGGTCTCTGTTTGGGTGAGGCTAAGCGAAACTTGATGACTGCAATCCATGCGTCGGTGGCGGAGGGTTTGCAGGAAGGACGTTCACAACAGGGATGCCATCGTATCGTTTTTTCAACCGTAACAGAAAATGAGACACGTGTTCCAGGATGCTTCAGGTGGTCCACTATTCTCGAAAATTCCAAATGCATGATCTTCAACGATGTAACCTACAACGGAAGTACGTATTGTACTTTCAAACAGCAGCGTGGTAAAGTTTCATGTTCAAGGCCACACCTGCAGATAAAGAATACCAGTTCATTCCACCGTTACGTCATGTGATTTATGTTGGCAGAAACATCCTTATCGGAGAGGGGCGTGGTGATGTTTTGATGGGAATCAGGGTGACATAATTTATTTAGAAGTCGAAGTCTTTTCGCATTCCTCGTCAGGCAGACAGGATGTCAGGGAAGGGACGGCGATCAGTCCTTGATGGAACGTTTTTTTTTGACCCCATTGAAGATTCCTCGTCGCCCGAAACCACTACCTTCAAGGCAAAGTGCCAAGCCTGTATACGGGAAAGTAATTTGGGGATCAAAAACTTCCACTTCAAGCTTCATCTCAGTTGGCGTCTCTAACAAATGTGAAAAATGTATTGCAGTATCAGTATTTCTGTATTTGTATTTTTGCCCTCCGTAAAATGTATTCCTGTATTTGTATTTCCAAATACTTTTTGCCTCTATTTAAAATGTATTTCCGATACGTATCGCGATACATTTTTACAGATGTATTTTAGTATCAGTATTTTGGCTACTATTTTAATGTATCCCAGTATTTGTATTTCCAAATACATTTTCGAGTATTTCTGCCCAACCCTGAACTCTAGGTAGTCAGTCGCCCGCTCGTCGCAGTCTACAGTATTACCGGCCTGGGTAATAAGTTATTTCCACCTTATTGTTACACCAATCTGCTTTAGTATTCGTGACATGTGGCACATGACGGCACCTTTCGTGCCAAGGAATCCGCTCTCCGTCCCGTCTCTTCAAAGCGGGGAAATTTTCTTTCCCCCAAAAAACATGCCACACTCGTACAAGCCTCCTGCATGATAGGCAAAGCATTTAATGAATTTGTTTTCTTTGTTGCGTAAAATCGGCGCTTAAGTACAAAACGAGCGTCATGGTAACAGTAATTAAACATGAAGAAGATACATAGAAACTTTAGTTACAAAGAAAACGTGTTGCCGTATTAACCTCGCTTTTCAGCTTACTCGGGATTAGGACATTACTCCGCTTCTTGCGAACGTTGCTTCTTAATTGTTGTATTTGTAATGCCTTAACCCCTCCCGCCCCCCCCCCCCCCCCCCCCCCCCACAATACAAAAAAAAACAATTACTTACAAAAAACTTCGTCTTCTTACCTGGGTAACATTGTTAGGCCCGTCAAAATGGCGACAAAATAAAAATAACCCGCAAGGTTCGAGAGAAAATGAAGGCCAATAGAGGAAAGGGAGGCTTAGGGAAATTGGTTTTCCCCGTACGGTTAGCCGCCACCTCTGTCGCCGAAAAGGCGGAGATTTTTTTTATATTATAAACCCCGAGTCAGGCAGAAATAAAATAACGGACAAGACAACACTGTTTCGCAAGCGCGTCGCTGGAGAAGCCGACAGCGCAGGAGCCTCTATACATTCATTCTGCTCCGGCGATGACTGCCGTTGGCGTCTCGATAATATCGAGGCGAAGCGCCACACGAATCAACAAAAGAGACAGATACTTCTTTTTTTTTCTATTTTCTAAGCGAGGAAACCCGCGTCATGCTTATTAAGGGATTCGTGGCGTGGGACAGGCGAGAGCTGGCCAACTTTGCGATGGTAAACTATTTAACTGGAACGCAGCCGCTTCGAGAAGGTCGCACCGGTTGTAACGAAACGAATAAACTACCAAAGTTCCCCGTTCCTGATTTATGATTTCTTAATATTTTATATATATATATATATATATATATATATATATATATATATATATATATATATATATATATATATATATATATATATATATATATATTGTGCTCGTAGTCACTCGTTACCTGTATCGGCTCTTTTCTTTTCACAATGTGTTTTTTTTTTTCCTGTTTATTAAGTCGGCGCGCTTTTCTGGTCGTAAACCGAGGAGGCCCCGGTGCTTGGTATCCCGTCATCTGGACTCTCTAACTTTCCGGACATTAAAAAGGAGGCCCCGAGGGGCGTCAAATGTGACTAAAAGCGAAGACGCTGCCCGTTTGATCGAGATGGGTTTCTTGGCGACGAGCCGACGCGAATCCACACGAATTTTTAATTTTTTACCGGGTGTTTTTTTTTTTTTAATGTAGCCTATAAAACTCAATGAAAAAAAAAAAGAAACCTTTGTAGAGTTGCGGAATAAAATTCATACGTGTCCAAAAGTTTAATTACTGCTTATTGTTGGTTATTATTATACAAAATAATGTTTTATATTGCTAGTACGTCAAAGACGCCGGAGAGATTTTTCATAATATTATGCTTCTGACACGCGGTGGATTTAATCGGATTATCTTGGATTACCTATCCAAGATATTCCGAACAGATGAATTCCTCCTCCCCCCCCCCCCCCCCCCCCCCCCCGAAAAAAAAAAAGGAGGGCGGTTTGATCGTTTTAAAAAAGAAAAGGAGGTAATTAATGCGGTTACCTTACATCAATACCCGGAAAACTCTAGGAAAGGCTTAAAAACTCGAAATGGAAATATAAAACAAGCTCTTATGTGTGAGTGCGTGCGCGCGCGCACACGAGAGCTCAGCAAGTGCGTGTGTGTGCGTGTGAAAAGAGAGAGAGAAAGAGATTCGAAAACCTCTTCTCACCCGTTTCTTAATTTAGGTTTTAATTATAGCTTCTCGCGACTTTTCTTTTTATATCCTTAAAAGTGAACTGTTACGAAAAATAGTTTTGGAAAGGTATGGTAATAGGCTTTTCTTTAACCCATGCAAGCTCTCCGTCATGCATGCCCACGTGATACGATTAGCATTTATATTACTTTGGAGGGGGACGCCTAGACGTCGCCGCTGCTGATAGTTTCTTTCCTTCCCTGCTTTTAAGTCCTTACTTCGGCTTACACGTTTTCCTTCTCGGACACGCCCACGGCCTAGATCCATACAGCGCATCGCGCCGGGCGCCGTGGCCTGGGTGTAGGCGGTAGCAAGGAGCACCTGGCTTATACTGCGGCTCCAGCCAGGGAACTTCAAAGTCGAAAACATCCCAAACCTGTGTACACTTCACTTTTACTTCCACGCATCCTTCATTTACACGCGATGTCAGAACTGTCAAGGGGGCTAGTGGTCACAAACTTATTAATATATTCTGATGACATATTATATTTATATATTCTATTTACAATATGCTGGAAGCCATCGTAGACCCAAGCAGGTTGATACGATTACGAGGAAAAAATACAATTTTTCTGGCGTGCCGCAGACACACACAAAGAAAGGTGTATGGTGTGCTGTGCCACTAAAGAGAACGGAGTAGAGTCTCCTTCGGAATTGTTATATAGACCTTTCCAAAAACGAGCTTGTGGCCGGTGCCATTTTGAGCGTTCGTGCGTATGGCGCGTGCTTTGCTCGCTTTCCAAAGCGACGAACACGCACGTGCTGGGCTGTGAAGATCGCACGCTGGACTGTGATTTTGTAAACATTGGAAAGGTCCATTGCAAGCTGAGCGCCCCGACTGGTGAGCGTGCGCGTGAAAGTGGCCTTGACAGGCTTGCAATTGCATGTGCTTGCCCGCACGTGCAGGGACACGGCGGCGGCCACAGCCTGTAAGCAATCACCATACGACAAACATTGGCCATGAAACAAAGTAGCATTAAACGAAAATAAACACGGAAACCACGTGATTTACAACACGATTTACATTCCATGTAGACCATGATAGAGGGAATACAGACATTGCACTTTCGCTCGAAAATACACACGTTGTGAAACGGATGGAAGTTCAATAAAGGTTACGAAGACATTTTTATGACACGTGTTTTACTGGCGTGAAGAATGCAAAATAAAAATGAAAAAAATCAGACGTTTTTTTTTTTGTTTGTTTGTTGTTGTTTTTTTTTGGGGGGGGGAGGGGTGGGGGGGGAGGGGTGGGGGGGGGGGGGGAGTGTGGCGGGTAGGCAGTCAGACGTTGGCCGAAAAGGGAGACTGAAACGACCCGCAGCGAAGGAGCAGGGTGGTCCCTATACTTCGGTTTACCTTATGTTGTACCGCAGCGAAGGCTAGAAGCGCGAGCTCATAGCGTTGGCAGCTGCCCTTGGTGCACGAGAGCTTGTGCCGTCAAGATGTGCCCAAGAGCAAGGAGCTCGCGCTTGTAGCCTTTCCTGTGGTACAACACAAGGTGAAACAGAGTATAGACGGTAACAAGTATAGGAAAACACGTCCTCACGAACGATGGCCTATAGCTTCCGATCGTTGCTTCGAGTACTCAACGTCCCTGTCAGTCATTGAGCGCACTTTGTGACGAAGATGCTCTGATAGCACAATGCCACGTAGCAACCGCGGTGCTGTCAAAATAAAATATCGGTCAGTAACTTCGAGTTCTCGCTCGAACAAAACGCACACACACACACACAGATAGAAAGAGAGAGATACAGGCAGACACATAGAAAGAATAGTGTGTTTCTTTTCAAATGCCGATGGCGACGGGGAAGATCCAATGGACGGCTATACAAACAGCGATGTGCACGCCGAGATAGGTATACGTACGTATTTCCTCAGGTGCGTACTTCCGTCCACACGCGCGTATGCTGGTATCGTATGTAATGTACACTAGAACTACGCACGAATGACAGTCAGAGTGGGATTTGCGTCCCCCAAGATCGGTTTCTGAGGCTGAACATAGCAAGAGCGCGGGAAGGGGGGGGGTACTCGTATGTGGAGGGGTATACCGCACTCTCTTTCACCTAACGATGGACCGTAGAGGACGCTACGAGCCATTGAAGCCAATCCGAAGCCACGTACGTGCCACGTGACCGCAGCAACGGACGTGGAAGGAAAAACATTGTCACGTGATACATTCAGGGCGCCGGATTGACTGGTCCGGAATGGCTCGCAGTGTCCGCTGCGGTCCACCGTGAGGGGAAACGAAGTATGCAGTACGTGTCTCGCCGCTCGCGTGAACATCGCAATGAGTTTCTGGAGGGGCCTGCCCGCTGCCGTCTCTGTACTTCATTGCGGGATCGTGTGACGCCAGGGAACGGGGAGACCGGCCTAATCCGCTACAGTGCTTCCTCGATCGGTCGCGGGACTGCAGCCGAGCGTGCTCTCGGAACAACTCTCTACGCCGTCCCACGTTAAGTGCGTCGTGGTGATGGGACACCACGAATAATGGAAGCCTGTGAACAGCCTCCACTATCTTCATGTGACGCCATCACACTCATGTGGCGTCAGAGTCCGAGCGTCCTTCGACACGTTTTTTATCATTTAAAAGTTGCGTGATTTTTTAGGTGAAAAATGGGGACCGTTTTCAGCCGTTTTCGGTAAGTGGCGCCATTCATCTCCATGTATTGGAGAGCTCCGTCGGCCGCCATTTTCCCATTAAAAATTCTCGGAAAATCACCCGTAACTTTTGGAATAAGTTAAAGGTTAGTTCTGAAACTTGGCGGTGATTGGTTCGGACCGCTAGCGCTACATTTGGGCGCAGAATGAGCGTTCGCCGAAGCGTCCGGGTTCGGCTGGGGCTCGTGTGCGGCCAGAAATACCACGACCTCGATCAGAGCGCTGCCGCAGCTCTGCTGTCTGATTCGTGCCACGCGTTGACCCGCCTTTAGGTCACGTGATAGCAGTCTTGTACACATTACCCGGAAAAAGTGATATATTACGAGTAATTTGATTACTTGTAATGAGTACCGTACGAGTCTGCGTGATAGTATAGCACTAGGGTATTCGAGGGTTGTTTAGTGTCTCCTTCTAGCTTCTCTGGCTAAGCGGTTATACTTTCTGCTTGAGAACGAATTCCCTCGTTCGAAACAATAGAAATCACCTAAATGAAGACAAAATTTAAGGCTGCTAACGTGTAGGAATGCGAAGGCATTCATGCTCGCAGCGCATTCCTACAAGCAGCGCGCCCCGCTGTCCTCCGCAAAGGCCGGCCGCTCGGCCGGCCTCTCCGGTGGCCGCACGCGCGCGCCATCCTCTCTTTTTTATTAGCGCGCGGGCAGCAGCGCCAGGAAGAGGGCTTCTCTGTGGGGTGGCGTTCCTTGGAACTTTGACGCGTCGCAGTTAATGGGAATTTATTGCTCGCTTCGCTCAGCCGGAATTTAGGTGCCGTTTTTCGCAGTTACAGACAACGGCGGCTGCGCTCCATGGGACAGTTAATGCTTTCGCATTCAAACGAAACAGAAGAACATCTTGAGTGTTTGGGGTGTATTAGGGCGGATAAAAGCCCCGGAGTACAGGGCGTCGTTTGAGGAAAAACCTAACCGTGTTGTTGGCATCGTGATAATAGAAGGGGTGGTCAATAAGTTTTGGCCTCCTAGGCTGTACCTTTTTTTTTTTTTATTTGGGAAGTGAATTGAAAGATGCAACATTCAAATTAAAGTTTGGCATCTCTTCGTTTCCAGGGGCACATACCTTTTCAATATAGTTCCCACCGGCGGCGATGCTCTTTCGTTACCGGTGCACTAGTTTCTGCATGCCGTCGTAGAAGAAGGAAGGCGGCTGTTGACAACACCAACGGCGCACGTAGCATCGGTAACCTCGTCGTCGGAAGAAAACCGTGTACCCTTCAGATGTTCCTTCATCTTGGAAAACAGCAGTTGCTCTGATTGCGCGAAGTCCAGGCTGTAAAATCGGGGAGGCCAAACATCTTGCAGCTCCTCCAGCCCGGGGTCGGTCTCGTCAACAGCCGCCGTGGTTCTTCTACGACGGCATGCAGCGACTAGTGCACCAGTAACGAAAGTGCATCGCCGCTGGTGGGGGACTCTATCGAAAAGTTATGCGCTCCTCGGAAACGGGAAATTCCATACACTAATTTGAATTTAACATATTTCAATTCTATCACTGAATGAAAAAGTTAAAGCCCAGGGGGTGAAACTTATTGCCCACCCCTCGTGGACCGACTACAGATATCCTGCGTGATGATAGACTGAATTTAACGCTAGGTGCTGGGAGAAAATGTCTCACTTTCATAAATAAGCGTCTTTAAATTCAAAAACTGCAAAAAAAAATATCTCGAAAATTTTTAATTAAAAATTGACTTCAGAGTTTGGCGGCACACGTGTTCGTCCCATATATCTTCAGGTTCCATTGGTTATTTTTTTTTTTTTGTCATTAAATATCTCCGAATATCGCTTCTAACTAACGCCCTAGTTCTGAATGGTGTATAATCCGAACCTGTGGCACTTATACACCAACTCATGTTTACAAACAAACCGGAGCGCCCGGTGCGCCCCTACCGGACGCCACCGGCGCCGCGCATGCGCGATGGGGGTGTGGGCAACAAGCTCGCCGTCGCCCATAAACACACCATTGAAATGCAATGTTGTCAGCGTCAGTGTGAGTTCCCCTGCCCTTTTTCGCGTTCAAATTCTTGGTTTTACGTCTTCCTGGCGATGTCTGACTATCTTGAGCGCAAAGCTTTGCGTGAAAAATGTGACATGTGGCGATTCATTCCGCGTGGACGCCGCAGAATGTACGCTAAAGCCTGATTCGCATGATGAGATTTCGCTCGGAATTTTCAGTCGCGACGCCGCTCGGGCTGCAAAAGCGTGAACCGTAGCTGAGATGGTCGATGTCGATACTGAAAATCGCAAGCAGAATCCGACAAAGTGAATTAGGCATAACAAGTCGGTGATGGTCACTGGTAACAACTATCAACGTCTCCTTGTATCTACTGTTTACATCGAGCCTGCTTACCAACTTTCAAACGTAAGTCTTTTGAGGCCTGCACTTACTTCTTATCGCAAGTACCGGGCCAACAATTGGTCTACGGGCCGGCGTCGTCTAAGAGAGCAGACGACAAAACGTTTGAAAGAGCAGACGACAGTTCGAACGATCAGGCGGCCGTTTGAACTTGAAGACGCACTGAACGTAGTCCGCAGGTAGTCCGCACAGCTTGACGGTTTTCTGTCGTTCATGTTGGAACAAAACAAATAAATCTGATGACCACAAGTATCCGTGAATTCAACCCAAAGTGCTTCCCGCCCAAGCAATCGTTGTCCGACGGCGTCTGCTTTTCCCTTTTCACGGCACATATTCACGTTCTCGGACGAACCGAGCACGTGAAAACTGACCTTCAAACCTTTCTCGACTCTTTTGGTACGGCCCCAGTCGCGGCGTTTTGACGAGAAGGCAGGTTTTTGTCCGGTTCCTTTCAAAACAACGCAGGAATACACGTCTAGCACGGGGACTTCTGCCCACAGCCCCAGACCGGAAGTGCGACCGACGCGCCACCACCGCGCCGTGACGTAACAGAGATGAGTTCGTGTATATTCAGCTGGAGTCTAATTATTCGCTGTTTGTTTGGTTTGTTTGTGTGCGAGTGTGTGCGTGTATGGAGGGGGGGGGGGGCGTTTTTGCGCAAAAACAACAGTTGCTTCTTTTGGCAGGCAACGATGCGATGTGGCAGGGTGTGCTTAAGAGGAAATAACAATATACAGGGTGTTTTTTTTTAAGCTTAACAGATTTGTTTAAAAAAAGTCGTGAAAGTTACACTTATGCCGCTTGTGGAGGTGAGTTATACGGCCAGGGGGACATATTATAGGAGTCTAATCGTAATGATCAGCTGGCTAATTAATTAAAATTCGTTAATTAACTTTTTAATTAATGCAAATAGACATATGGTTCCAATTAGAAACTTGCTCAGCGTCATCGAAAACCCCTAAATCAGTCATTTTCAGAAAGACTTTGACCGCGTGAGAAGCGTAGTAGTGAACTGAAGTTACCGCTCGTGGAGCAGGTACAAAGCTAGAGGTTGCGATAAGGCGCCCGTGCGATTTTTCCATCTCTTATCTGGCCCCAGCTTTGTACCTGCTCCACGAGTGGTAACTTTAGTGCACTACTACGCTTCTCACACGCTCAAAGTCTTTCTGAAAATGACTGATTTTGGGGTTTTCGATGACGCTGAGCAAGTGTCTAATTGGAACCATATGTCTATTTTCATTAATTAAAAGTTAATTAACGAATTTTGATTAATTAGCCGACTGACCATTACTATTAGCCTCCTATAATATGTCCCCCTGGCCGTATAACTCACCTCCACAAGCGGCATAAGTGTAACTTTCACGGCTTTTTTTAAACAAATCTGTTAAGCTTAAAAAAAAACACCCTGTATATCAAAATCAATATCACTGGGTTACGCAAGTATATGTACAACGGAAAAGGAGGATTGAAAAGCCAAATATAAAGAGACTGCACGATGAAAGAAGCAATATGAGTTCAATAGCAGCAGTACAGCAAAAGGGTCGGTTGCGGTGTCAATAAAATACGTCGTAAAAACCACAAGTAAACCAAAAAGGGGTGACACAGTGCTCCAAGAAAGTCACAAAAACGAAACAAGTTAGATGCGTTGTATACTCATGTGTGGTTTCATTTAACTGAGTTATTTTAACGTGACTTTTGTTTTTCTCAACAGTCGACCCTCGGTCATCTGGGAGCCACGTGTGTCCGGTGCAAAAAGGGTAAGCAGAATTGGATACTTCCGTTTGTTTTGAGCTGATCTATTCGGTTCCTTGGTTAATACCGTCACCTCTGAGAAAGAACTGCAAGTCACCCACGAACCGGGTTCATTATTTTGCCTCCAATAATCTGCGTGGGATACATTCCTTAATATTTATTTTCTTTGAAACAGAGACAGTTGAGCGCACAAGTACGAGTTCGAAACGTGTCGAAACTCTCGTCTACAGGTAATCATATTTTAGACGTTGGTAGAACAGACGATTAAATACACTTCACAGTCTTGACGAAATGATGTAAACTCAGCAAAATGTTTTACAGCGGTAGCTGTTAGTGGCCCTTCCCTGCAAAACATGCTCATGAACGAACGCAAAACCCCACTTTACAGCAGAACCACCGCTCTCCCTTTCCCCGTCGTTCCTCACACACGGCGAGGCTCTCCCTTGCTCTCCCTTCCTTCCCCCCTGTAGGCCGCCGCTGTCCATGCTCCGGCGACGCTCTCCTTTCCTCCCCCCCCCCCTTTCCGGCAGCCGCCGTTACAAAATACCCACAGAACCCATTGCATACATTGTACACCACACTGGCTGAAGACAAATCTCCTGCGACATGCCTTTCCACAACGCTTAAACCAAAAGTTCTAAGGTGCCTAAATTTATTTTCGAATACGCAACTGTCGCGGATGAACGCTGGCTAATGAACGGCTGGTTGACGAGAAAGCGATCGCACCGACTTTGCTACAAAATACCAACTTGGTGGAAAGCAGTCGCAGAGCCGCTGCGACAGTGCATCTGCGATTTTAATCGCACATTTACTGGAAATCGCACCGATTTCGGACGAGAATCGCAGCACGTGAAACAGCCTTAAAGGAGCTGTGCAACGATATTCAATTGGAATGTTTTTCACTTTACACGAGCTTACTGGCACTAGTGGGACTCAAGGATACTCGCATGCAATGCCACTGGCCAAGAAACTCCTTTGTTGCGGTGTAATTTCAAGGACAAAAGCGATCATTTTCATTCAATCTCTCCCTTGCAAAATTCGATGACGTAACGCGGGGATCGCAGTACACCCGTATGACGATATTTGAATGCGGTTCATAGATTGGACCCGAGCATTGCGTGGGCACTCGATTTAGGCTCGTGATAATTGATAGCTCGAGAAGCATTCGAGTAGTGGCCCGTGTCCAATCGCTGCAACGACGACAATAGCCGAGCCATAACAATGTCTGGAACTCAGCGCGTGTCCTGTGCTTTGCCAACCCCAGCGCGTGGCTATAATCAACATTGGCGGCATATAATCGGCTCCAGATCACGTGGCCGCTTGTTCTGGCTGCGAATTGAGGGCGTGAACGCTGCTCGTTGTTTTTCAATTTTTTTCTGGGACTTCTAATGCGTCGGGTGAAAAACGAAGGCGTGTTTCATAGGTCATTAACGTCAGGGATCCGTTCTAAGCGGTATTTGCGCAAAGTAAAAAAATTGTTGCATAGCCCCTTTAAGGGAGCTACGTAAGTTGAACCAGAACTCGGTAGCCAAGTGTTATAGCACGGACGCATGTAAACAGCACAGTCACCGCTTCGACACACAAAAAGGTGACTGTACGCCGATCGTAACACTATCCGGAGTTTTTGTCTTTTCAGCGGCGAGTAGAGATTAGAGGTCACTATAAGTGGCGTTTGGAAATGGATAGCTCTTCCTTTCTTTTTGTAAGCAAGGAAACGCCCGTAGAAGAAGACGATGATATGAAACGAATAAAATAAACAACATAGTTTCGAACAAGACGAACTTGATGAGCTCAGCTTCATCCGAAATGCAGCGTAATTAGAGGGCGATTCTCGAGAGATTTGTTCGACGAGGTGGGCTGCTTCGACCGAATCGATCGACTGACGGGAAGTCCAGAAAAAGCCGAGTCTTGACGTTCGCTCGAGTCAGAAACGTGGAGCAGTTGCGCAAATCAACGGCTCCCTGTCAGGTGGAAGTCCCACCCCTAAGATGACAGTGCGGTGCGAGCCACGCGCTCGCCGGACCGATCAACTGCTTCGCCTTCGCCACCTCACTGCACTCTCTGCGCATATAGACATGGGCCAGGAGTGTGACCACGTGGTAGAAGATAGACGTATATGACTGGCCCACCCAGCATGTTACTCCTACCGCACTGTCCGCTTAGGGGTGGACGGATTAAGTAGAGGTGGCTTCGAGATGTTACCTATCCCACGAGAATTTCTCCCTGCGCGAAGACTATGGGACGAGATTCCTGCAACTTCTATATTGTTACAGTGGTAGCTGACTTTAAGGCAGGCTATGATCTCTCATCGGAAGCTTGGGCATGCAAAGTGTGTCTTGCGATTACGGCCACGTACTATACGTGTGGGATCGGCATCTGAACGCTGGCCTTTTTCTTACCGAAACTATCGTCGAGACATCCTGGGGGTGTGTGTTGCGTTCGGCGTTGTGCGCTCTGGCTTGAGTGATGGATAGTGATGGTTAAAACGTAAAGAAATTACACGTCTTTGTCACACATAGTAACGCCGGGGGTGTCGTCATATACTGGCCGTTGAATAACATCCGGGCAATGGTTGCGTACAAGACCCTGTTCGTAAAATAAAATGCGTCCCTTTCCGGCTGCGAACACTGAAGAATTTGCTCTGGGCTCGTGATTTCCCTTTTTTTTCTTTATGTTGACGTAACCGGGGTGCACTGGTTTCAACTCACACATTCTTTTGTGTGACGATGGCTGCCTACTGAGGGTGCACCGAAGAACTTGTGTGAGAACAAAATAAAATTAAATTAATGTTTTTATTTCAAGTTTTAAATGTAATCATTTTAGCAGAACTCCTGGTTAGGTAAGCAATATGAAAGGGGTACTTAGTAAACTCTAGCCAATTTCTTCATCGTGCCCGACGTTTGGCCGGCTCGGCCGCTTGTTCACGGATGACTGTATGTGGGCCCAAAGGTCGCAATCTGTCGTTACCTTTTTCTTAGTGTCAATATTGTTTTCTTCTGTTTTTGTGTGTGCCGCATTGCAGCCCGAGTATATAGCCGCTTGGCAGCGTTCCGATGGATCGCTTCACGTTGTTGTTCGTTTTCTGTATATGCCAAGATTCTAATAAGAGCCGTCTCCTCCAGCTTCTTTCTCTGTCGAGGATGGAACTGCTGTCAAAAGCGATAACGTGGCCGGTCTCCTCAGCATGTTCCTCCAGCGCGTTGCTTTGAATGTCCTTCTTGAACGGAATCCTCCGTCTCCTTTTCTTCTTTCTATTACCTTTGACGCGCCCCAAATGAGCGTGCCTGGTGACAGTTGACAAAGAAGCCGCCCTCGTGCCCGCGGCCCGGACGGCACGTGCGTTCCAGTCTGGTGCCAGTCTCGAGCCTGTCGATCCTTCAGCCAGTCAAGCCAGCCACCACTAGCTCTCTCTTAGCCCTATTACTTAGAGTTTGTCTTTAATGTAAATATATGCTTTCCTCGTTCCTTTCCAAGACTCGGCCCTCATATTTTAACTAAGTCCCCCTTTTATAATTGCAAGTAAATGTGTTGCGTGTTGCAGCATACCCTCAAAAACACCAGTCCTTCGTTGAAAGGCACACGAAAACTTAATTTAAAGCTCATTAAGCGATCTTTCAATGTGCAGCTGGTGGATGCCTGTGAAGATGAGTTAGGAGGTAATCTAGCAACGTTGGGAAACTTGCTACGTAGTCATGACGTAGCAGCAGTGGCGTCACAAGGGGGGGGGGGGGGGGGGGGCGGACCGCCCCGGGTGCAGCGCTCAGGGGGGTGTCGCGGCGGGCCACGAGAGCGGGGGGGGGGGGGGGGGGAGGGAATCGCGGCGGGCCACGCGAGAGCGGGGGGGGGGGGGGGGGGCGTGCGTCGCGGCGGGCCACGCGAAAGCGGGGGGGGGGGGGGGGGGGGGGTCGCGGCGGGCTGCCGCCCCGGGTGCCGCTGACCCCCGTGACGCCACTGCGTAGAGGAACCGTTACGTAGGCGCACTAAACATCGGAGCAGCGCCGCTTTTTGGAAGTACGTTCAACTGTTGTAAATTACCACGGCCTGAACGCGATTGCGAAGCCTTTGCCCGTGCGCTTTGCCCCTTTGCCAAGGAAGCCAACGAGATGCCATGATGGACTCGTTGAGGGATGTCGCCGAGTTGTTCCTGTGACTTTGCTGTACAGTTCGAAGTCCTTCTGCGCTTTTTAACGTCGAGATGACGCCGCGCTTCTGCATGGCTGAGAACTGTAGTAATGACTTGCTCAACAGCGATATGCCGATCAACAAGTTTCCGAACGACGAGAACTTGTGTCCTGTGGATCCCGCTCGCACGTCCGTCGTTTCCGACGTGGGTTCCGACGCCTGCTGCTCGCTTTCCGAAATGAATACAGAGAGGGCGGTGTCGATGTCTTTATCCCCACTTGTGTCGTTCAAGTTTATGTTCCCAAGGAAATCGTCCTGAAGCGCCATTAGAGTGGGCCACGCGCACACGACGCGCACGACTGATCACATACGTGAAACGCTCGTCACCCGCCCGTAGGTACTTCGAACGATTCGGTTGTAACGCTTTGACGCTGCTGACGCCACCACAACGCTAACAACGCCACCAACGGCAAAGCTCATATCCCTGCCAGCCTCGCTACGTCACGATTGCGGGGGAATCTTTTTTTTGTGTGTGTGTTTTTGTTTTCGCCGGATAACCCATGACGCATCGCGCTCTCCGTTCGCTTCTTTTCGAACGCTTGCTCGCCGTGCACCGTTTGGAACGAAAAATATAGCCAGTCGTTCAAAATACAAACATGCAATTATCATTTACGGTTATTATCCGTCACGCTTGACTCATTTCCGAACGAAATTTATCTATTTCAATTTTCGTTTCCGTACCCCTCGCATTAAAAGCGGCAAATTTCACCCGGATCCATTTGTTCTGCGCGTGGCCTCAGAACAGTGGGCGTTGCACGGGGCGCAAAGCGCTGCACGCAACACTGTCCGCGCTGCATTATGGGAATTGGTTGGCCATGCAGAGGAGTGGCAGGATTTCGGTTTCGATCGCCCCGTTGGCGGAGGATTGCGTCTCAGCACGGCATGCAAATAAAATCAGCGCTCGCTTGCATCGCCCCCATTCGTCTTCGTGAGAGCCCCCATTGAAACAGGGACCTCCAGCGGCGGTAAGGGCGTGCCCAGGCCTAGCGAGGAGTATGAGATACGGCCTTCCGCGTCCCTCTCTGGCGGCCTGGATACCACTCCAGAGTGCAGCGTGACCCTCCCGGCTGACGGACATTTGAAGAAGACTGGGACATTAAGGAGCCGATGGGACAGGATGACCGGTCCAGTATACTTCTACCATGTGCCATCGTCGTCCTGTGTTTACCTCCGCACAAACTTCGGCCCGTCGGGAGCCCATAGAAAGCATGCCCCAGCCTTGCATCCGTTTCAGCAGGCAACACCTACAGTACTATGAATTCAATGAAAGTCGCATATTTTAAAATGTAAGCACGGTATTTTGTCGTGACGTGATGTCGTGAGAAACGAGGTTGGCCAATGTTGCGACCGTACGCTGAGCCTGGGTCTCTCTCGGATAGCATGGCAGCAGCGCTGGCGTACGGCAGGCCTCAGGAACGGCTTCCGGAGAAGTAGTCGAGAAGCAGCGCTTCAAACGCAACGCCAAGTTTTTTTCATAGCGAAATGTTCAGATCGGGGACACAACCGTCCATAGAACTGTCGGGGTTTTTGTTGACACCTGAGGGAAAGGAGGGGTCCGTGGGTGGTGCTCGCCCTAAGCGGCCGACGGCAGAGAGACGAGCCAGGGCTAATCGATTCACTAAAGTAGTCTTAACGACTAGGAAACAAGGTTCGACGAGCTTCCCCCGCACTCACAAACACAGATAGATGGGGACGGTGGACCGTTACAGGTACTGCAGATTTGCCGCGTCTTGATCCTTGGACGATTTTCCCGTAGACAGTTGACGCCGTCCGATTCCCTTCCTCCCAGCGTGACTGACAGGCAGCCGGGAGGAAAAACACGCGCATTGTCCCACTTCGCCCGTTCGGCCTTCTCAACACACACGGCCTTCTGAACATGCACGCTGAGTAGTAAGGTAGTAATAAAGTTTAGCAAGCCTAAAATTTATCCTTCACGCTTAGAATTACAATTGTCGGTGATTCATATCAAATAAAGCCAGTCTCCTATGTTGAATTTCCAGAACATGCCGTAAATATGCTCAATATCAGCGGACGTGCCGTTTCGGAGTTTCACAGGCAGTCCAAGTTGGGCAGGCCCACGCTTTGCCGCTTTGGAGCCCACACCGTTGCTAACGTAGCCCCCGCGGAGTCGAGGTGGGACCCATGTGGAGGTTTTACACGGGCAGCCCAAGTCAGGCATGCCCACGCTTTGCCACCGTGGAGCCCCCATCTTCGTAAACTTGGACCCCGCACAGCCGAGGTGGGACCCACAGGGGATTTATATGGACAGCCCAACTTGGGCACGCCCACGCTTAGCCGCCGTTGAGCCCACATCATTCATTGCCTTTGGCCCCCGTAGAACCGAGGTGGGTCCCACGGGAGTATAATTCGCAACTTTCAAGACCTATAGGGGGCGCACTTGTACCTATCAAAATAAAGTCCCTCTATCTTGGGAAAAGTGGCGCCTTTCATTGTTATGCAAATGCTCGAGACACGTGCCGCGCGCCACTTCTGGGAAATTCATGGCATCTGAAATCCAGCTTAGTGCTGCGCTGTGCCGCCATGATCTTCCCAAGGGCTGCACGTTGCACGCGCCTAGTGCATCGACGCACCTTGCGCTACTTTTGAAATATCAAAAATATCAAAATGACTGTTATCTGGATGATTGGCGTAGAACAGCAGTACGAGGCTGGGTGTGCGACGCGTGAGTAATTCTAGTTTTGGAATATACGAGCAGTATCAGAGCCTTAGTTTATTTTTCACGTCAGGAAGGAGTTGGCAAGCACCTTTATTGTGAAGCCGATCATCCAGGTGCTAGGAGCGCGATTCTCACACCGCGGTACCACCATCGCTGAAAGTTGCGCATATGGGCAACCCAAACTGGGCATGCCCACGCTTTGCCGCCATGGAGCTATATATAGTGCCTACTGAACACGAAAGAAGGATTAGAGAGAGTGATAGAAAAGGTATACACACCGCTGGGCTAGCAACGGTCTAATAAGATTATATTTTTCTTCATCTATCTTGAGTTTCACTTTCTTTTTTTCTTTATCTACATCTACATTACATTTAATTTAATTGAGGAACTTCTTCCTCTTCTAGTCTTATAACCGAGCATCTTCCTCGTCTTTCATTTGTACGCCGGTACGACCCCTCTCCTTGTGGTTCCTCGAGCGAACTTGTTGCGGTTTCTTGCCAGGATGTTGAGGCTAGAGAACTCTGGCACACACTGACACATACGACAATGGGCGGGTAGGTGCCCTGCTGCTGTGATGGCCTTCATTGAAGCTGCATGTTCCCTCGTCCGGTCATTCATGTACCTTCCAGTCTTTCCAATGTAACATTTAATACATAAGAGTGGAATTTGGTATATACAACCTTCTGACGTTTTATGTACTTGGCCTTATGAGATACCTTGCAGTCTGTTTCTTTTCCTCGTTAATATCCTTATTTACCTTCCGGCACATGGAATAGGCCTTATTGGGCGCAGAGCATATAACCTGAACGCCCCGCCGGCCAGCATGGAGCCTTCGTAAACTTGGACCCTGCAGAACCGAGGTGGGACCCACGGGGTCTTTACATGGGCAGCCCAACTCGGGCACGCCCACGCTTTAAGGCTGGCTAGCAGACGCTCACGCATACGAGCCCCCGCCTATCTGCCTAGCCTTGCGAGTCACCCAGAGTAGCTCAAGTTCCGCTAATAAAGGTGAATGAATGAACTGTTCGAAAGCAAACGCCTAAAACAAATTTTGCCTTTGCACGCGCGTTCGTCAAAGCCTTATTATGATTATTTACTTCGGATCTTTTATACGGGGGAGACCAGCGCGCGCAGACCGTAGAATTACACTTCCAGCGTTCTCCTCGATGATTGGGTAATTTACTAATAGGTCTATTTGCACTGGAGCCGAATTACAGGTTTTTCAATTTGCCGGTGTACCGCCCGCCTTTCACTGCTCACTTCTTCCTTATCGTTTCTAGGACTGAACTTCGTCGTCTTCTTTCTAACTTGGAAGGAAATTTCATCGAGGCTTGTCTTCACTTCACAGAGCCAGACATTTAAAATTTTTTCCAAACAAGGACTAATGTAGTTTTACCTTACCCAATATCTGTACCACGATCAACAAAATGTATTTCTTAAACTCAAATGTATGCCGCGCTGCGTCGCGAAAACCCGGTAACGCTCGTTCTTGGGTCCCCCGTTTTCGGGAACATTTCCACGAAAGCCACTTGTATTCGCTACAACCAGTAGATGATATCAGTTACCACCTAATAAAACACGGAGCTATCGCTCATCCAGCTAGTCCTCGTCAATCTTGGCTAGGTACTTGGAGGTACCTAGTAGGGAAGGGCGGTCAACTTCTTACTGCGGTTAAAGTTAACCGGCTTCGAGCAAACAGGCCCTGGAGTACAGGACACGCACCATGGCGCATCCGGCAGCTTAACGACGGACCAGCTTGACATCGTCGAAGGAGAAAACACACGCAAAACAAAAAAAAATGCACATGGCTTGTATCCCAGACAATGAAAGTAAGTTAACCTGTCGTGTCGTATTAAAAGCGATCATTCTTGCTTAATGCCGACTGACCTCCTTAAATAATTTGAAACGTGCTTCCCGCGAGCCCGACGTCCTCACGCTCTCTCGCTAGTCTCGCTTGTCTCCTCTCTAAGATTGAGTAAGGAGCAAGTAGGATCTTTTTAGGTTCTCCCCTCGTAAGGCCGCGCGAAACTCCTCTTCGGGGACAGTTTTAAGAAACTAAAAGAAGAGGAAGGAGATCCTGAAAGAAGCCGTATGTTTAGGCAGGCCTTTGACGCATGCAGGTGAGGGATACAGCAGGACTGCTCGTGCTAAACTTGCGACAGAGCGCTTGAAACTGAACCCGAGGAAAGTGATGGCCGTGAAGAACGCTTCAGAAACTCGAGACCTCGAAATAATCGAGTCGAGTTGCGCACTTGCACGAGGCTTTTTTGAGATTAAAATGACATCGTGTCCCACAAAAGGACGAAAAGAAGAAGAAAAAGAGAGAAGGAGAAAGAGACCGAGAGAACGACGATGGAAGGACACTAAACTTGATTTCAGAACTGTCACTCCATCGTGTCCCTTTAGTCTGATGTCGTCGCTAGCAAAATTGTATTATTTGTATTTTACTCCTTATGATTAAAGCGTTAGGTTTTTCGTTAAGTGGTTGAGACTTTTTAATGGATAAAATTAACGCGGGTCACTCTCGAACTTAGACCTCCAGTCTGTCCCTGGTTAATTTTGCATTATTATAAATGAGACTGCTCAGATTAACGCCGAGGCAAATGACACAACGAAAGGATGGGACACGCGGCCGGCGAAATGGGGTAATGCCATATAATGAATCGTCGAGAGAGCTGTAGACAGAGCTGCGTAAGCGCGCTCGTTCGACTTACATTTTGGAAGTTTTATAGTGCCCCGTTTCAATTCTGGCGGCACGACGTCGCAGCTGAGTCCGCAGAAGGCGTCATCCGAGGGTCCACCAGAACGATCCTTTGTGGACTGGACTTTTTTCACTATACTTCGTTTCAGCCCAAATCTTGACAAAGCCGATTAGTACCAGCTAATGGAAGCAGCCTAAGAAAAAGTGCAAGTCGCTAAGCCTTTTTGTTTTGTTTATGATTGGTTCAGCGATTATACAACACGTGTATAACGCGACCAACACCGTGATGGTGGGCTTTTGGCCCTGTCTAATTGGCCCCATCTGCTCGGTGTATAGCTTCGGCTGTGTCTGGACTTGAAACGAAGTATAGACCAACTCGACTCACTGGCATCACAGCACTGTGTGGTGGCGCTGCTGTCGGTACTGCTCACGCGCAGACGCTTCCCTCCTCCCAAATTTGGTTTCTGTACGCGCAGTGCCCACACCTGGTGTGGGCAAAGTGGGCTTGTTTGGAAACACCGTGTTGGTGTCTATAGCAGGCACGTAGCCAGGATTTTGTTTCGGGGGGGGCCCCGCCCATAACAAAATGCTGTATGAGGGGGAGGGGGGAGAGGAGGTCCCAGCAAAATGGAAGATTTTGGGAGGGGGGCCCGGGCCCCATGGGCCTCCCCCCTGGATACGTGCCTGGATAGTAGTTTCTATTATTACAGGTACCCGTCGTAGCGCTTTATAACCCCCAACTGTATACTTTCTTTGTATTCAAGTCGGAGCGCAGCCGACGCTACGATACCAATGCGCCAATCAAACAGCGGTGTTCATTTTCTTGTTGTGCGTTTCTATATCACCGACATAAACCAATCGCGCACAGTGAATGCGCCGCGATCCTGCGTTTTTTTTTTCTTCTTGCTGTGCGTGATTGGCTCAGCTAATCACGACGAACGATAGAAGGACTCGAGTGAATGACCAAGCTCAAAATATGATTAGACGAAACAAAATGCGATGTACGCGGGGGCAGTTAGCGTGACGTTTCGGCTCGCGTATTTTCCCCGTGGACGTCGCACTTTTCCGATTTAATCGTATTACGAGCTTGTTCATTCGCTGAGATTCTTCGATATTTTTTTTTTTTTTTTTTGCCGCGATTGGCTGTTTTTGTGGTTCGTAGGAAAGTGAACCCGTATATTTTTTTCTAGTGCGACTCTAATTTTATTTTGTTAATGTGGGCAAACACTCGCTCACGAATCTGAAGAAATTAGGTAACAATTAGTAATCACTGACCGCACATTCTATCGAATATTCAAATCCTTCTTAATACAAACGAATTGGATTTAAGCGTCATAGTAAAACTCCGTAGAAAGATCATACCAGGTTTGACGCTTCCGTTATTCTCAGTATTTCCATTTTAGAACAGTTTTTTTTTTATTTATTTACAACCGGAAGTATCTTCCCGTAGGAGTTGAGAAAAACCACAGAAAAACATCTGCCAGGCGGTGACCTTTCGCGTCATCTAAGTAGCAACGCAGCACGTGAACCTAGATATATGTAAATACAACAAATGGAAGAATCGGATCCCAGATGAGTTTGCAAGGCAAAGATAAATCATTCGGCCGCTGCCTCTTTCCTTATTTTGCTTTACCGAGTGCGCGAAACAGCACAAAAAAAAAATTTAGGCAGGCGTACAAATAACTTTGGTACCAGGATTGCATCTCACATAGACGTAGAAAAACAAGAAACCGAGGAAGGATGTCGAAGACGAAGTCAATGGTTGTTGGGAACAAAGGCGGCGGAGCCTGGATTTATTTGACGTGTTTAAGATGGACAGAGATTGTTTCCTTCTCTACCTCTGACCCACGGACCGTTCGGCCAAGTCCTCCTAGAACGAACAAACTGGACCGGGGAAAGAAGGGACGGGGAGCTCTGTTTGCTTAACGGGAACGCCACCGATATTTCATTGAACTCGACCTTCGTTTTTATCAGCTTTTGTTGATTATGTTTGGAGAAGCGACGTAAGACGAAGAATAAATAGGAGAACGGAAAGTGTGCACTGAAAAAGACAGATAGCGTCGAAATTGCGTAAACAATTGAGGACAGACTGACAAGGAGAAAGTGTGATATTCAAATGTCTGACATAAAATAACAGACCACAAACAGCTAGAAAGGACTCGTATGAGGATAGCATGAGAGCAGAAGAATCTTTCTAAATTCAATCCCACGCAATCTTTTCTTCTTTTTTTTTTTTTGTCTGCGGAGCTATGGGTTGATATTGTAATAGAGGATTGTTAGATAATCTGTCACGAAAAGACAGATAAAAGGATCCTTGCAGCCTTGGCTAGAGAAAGGGTAAAAGCTCGACATGGCCGTTCTGAATATGGTTGGTAAGAATCGTAAAAAAGATTTAAGAAAAACAGTAGAAGGGTTTACCTAAGTACACCTGTCAGTGACAAGAGTGTTAGGTGACGCTTACCGGTGAACACTTCCGGTGTCCTGCGTGTTTACTATTGTTGATTTATTTATTTTCTCACTCCTGAGTCCTTTCATAGTCCCAGTTATGGGTACTGATAGTACAGTCGTGTCTTCTTAATACAGACACCTCGGTTTTCCAAAAGGTTCTCCACAATGTGAGTCGTCTATAATGCCGAGACAAAAATGCACGCACGTAGTATGTACGGCTCGTCCCCGAAAATTTTGTCATGTAACGGGGTGCGTATTAATGAAACATGATCGTGCATATCGATCGAGATATAAATACATAAATAACGTTATTTCCTTCTATTGAAGTTAGGGTTGAAATCATATATCCCCACCAAACACTCTGGGCGTAATTTTGCGCCACTTCCATTTTTCCCTAAAAAAAAACAAAAAACAGTAAGCAAAAAGAAAGCTTCGAAAGATATAGCCAATTCCCCAATAACACTGGAATGAACGTGCGGATGGAAGCCACAAAACCCGGAAGAGGGAAACTGTATGAAGCGAACATTTGACTCCCCCTCGAGAATTTGGGAGCGGCGTGGAGCGTTTGTTGGCCCGGCGGCGATCGACGCGTGGGCCTTTATTCCTGCTACGATTGCAGCTCGAGCTTTGTTACCCTCGTTCCCGGCGTGAGCTTCGGCAAGGCCGCGCGTGTCAGCTGGTCGGGCCATTTCCCCGCTGCCTCGGGCCACCGTGCTCGGGCGGACGTGCCCCCACTTCGCGCTCCTAAACCAGCCGATGCCCGCCGGAACTGGCTTCTCGATGAACGCAGCTTCCCCTTCCTCCGAGCTCTCTTTAGCGGCTTTTTTACGAGACCCTCTTTTTTCTCACGCGTGCCCTTTGACTTTTCTTGTTCTTCCACCCAATCAGCTTCTGCGTGGGAGCTCAACTCGGGTCAAAGACTGAACTAATTCATTAAAATGCTACAGAAAAAAAATTAAAGAAAGCAAGGAAAAATAACGTAGATGCATTTTTAGACCTGCCCGGTTGCGTACTGCCTCGCAGTTTCTCAAAACGGCAATAATCGTGGTACACGATGAAAGACAGCACTCAAAGGGACAAGACAAAGGAACGAACATAGGAAAAACACGCTCAACACAGAGATATAATAAAGAAATATTGCCAGCGATCAGCAACTAGCCCAACTTAGCGCCTTGCTGCAGCAAGAATTGATCTTTCCTTACTCAGCCTGGCTTGTGAGGGAGGCGGGCTTTACTTTGGTGGCGCACTCTTATGGTTCCCTCTCGTGACGTCGTTAGCTTGTGAACATCAAGTTCGATGGTGATTCTAGTTAGCATGGTGGAAGCTTGAAATCATTGCGCTCTGAAACTAACGCTGCCAACACCGCCAAAATTGAAGTACTTTCATCCCTCTTATTTCCGTCCAAGATAAATCCTTTGCTGGCGTCATAGTCAGCATTCGGCCTATCGTGGAAGGTCGACCACAGCGACGCGTTCGATCGCACACGTCGCCAATAGTCATGCAACTCTATTAGCGCCGAGATATTTTGGTGCCGCCTTTCTAAGGGTTATGTTGGTGACGTCACGACCGATATTTCCCTCGCCATGGCGGCACGCGTTGTAGACTTGGCTACTTATCATCAGTCGCGACTTGCGAACTGAAAGCTCACGCAAAATTGCTTTGCTCTGTCGCGAACTTTTGAAACATTTGTGGAGGACGAGAAAGTGCTTCCTGTCATTTCAGATAAAACTTGAGATAACTGGCAACCATGATTTTAAGCACCAAGATAGCTGAAGTGTAGTTACTTTGAAGCGTAGCTTATTTAGTGGCTCTAGCCCCGGACCGGAAACCTTTTCCTGGAATGGTGTATAATCAGCGTAGACTTTTTGTGCTACGTTGTCGAGGTTAGCTTGTTTTCCACGGTGCTGCGGTCCCGCACTGCTGCGCGAGAGTCTGGCTAGCTATTCTCCATTCACCGCGGAACTCCGCCGATTGTTTTGATTTTTTATTTTCTTTGATTTGGCTGAAAATTGGCCGATCGCATCAGCTAATAGCCAAAATGTTTTATAAGAATAAAAGCTTTCCGTGAAGTTATTGCATTTTTAAGTTACGTCGGCAGCGAGATTTCCAGGAGGCGACTTTTTTTTTTTTTTCTGGCCACAGTGAAAAATTCCTACTTTTTTCCCTACCCGTATACGTCACCGCCGGGCAGGCGGACGAGCGACTCGGGCAGCCGCGAAGCGGCTTTCCGGGCGCCAGCGATCAAGATTTTTTTTTTTTTTTTCACAGCTTTAATGTTGAAGGCTCCTTTGCAATGGGTAGCAGTCTGTGCTCCGTGGTAGAGTCCCGGGAAACAATGCCAGGAAAATCTTATTTTTTACCCTTGTTTTCGTGGAGAAAAAAATGCGCTCCCCGGCAGCAGGGGATACCGTCCTCGTCAAATTGCTTTTGCACGAGGTGTTTGCCGAGAGAACTAGTGTCGCATAAAACATTCTCACTTATGCTCGGAATACTTTATAGCCGCGTTCTTTGAGTTGAGCAGCTTTCTTCAGCTGGAACTAAAGTCACTGGATAGTTGGAACAGCTGCAAGAGCAGCAAGCGCAAAGTGAAGCGGCGGTGACCACTACGACATCCGTCCAGAGAGGAGCGCTAATAATATCGAGAAACAAAATACTGCGCTTTCTAGCACTTTAGTCGACATTTGGCGCAGCCAGATTTGTTGTTCACACTTGCTTCAATAATCTTTTTTTTTATATATAAACACTATATTTGTTTTGAACATCGAATGTAGTTCCGGCTAGTATCGGAGTTCCACTCACGCGGCCGATTTGTTAAACACGGAAGCTGAAACGTCTGAACAAAGTTCAATTTTGAGTTTAGACATGACTTTCGACACACTGCTATTCGTGTCTCGTATTACAGAGGTTTAGGGAGCAGGTGTTGAGCTCCATTAATATACGATACAGCCGTTGCCTGGTTTGTCAAATGGTCGACATACATTTTTTTCTCACAGAAGAGGTATTGAAAACGCTTTTATTTTTATTATTTTGCGGAGAGATGTCATATTGGGCTGAAATTTTTTTTATAAACTATGAAAATATTAATGTCGTTGAGGAGAGGCACGCAAATTTACAGCTAATGCGAAAAACCAAAACTTAATTTAAACAAAATCTTACATAGAATTACACTCTTCCCCATGTGCACTCGTGGATGAGTGTTTGATGAACGTGTTGCATTCTACTCCAACAAAATAATATATATATATATATATATATATATAGAGAGAGAGAGAGAGAGAGAGAGAGAGAGAGAGAGAGAGAGAGGGAGAGAGAGAACGTAGCGCAGGATGACGAAAAGTATATACGGCACAAAAACGCACTGTTGGAATTTTTAAAACATATTATTCGTAAAGTTCGTCGACGTTTCGGCCTGAGACAGACCTTTTTCAAAACAAAATCTTGGAACTTGAAAGAAAAAAAAAAAAAAAAAGAACTTGAAAAGGTCTGTCGCAGGCCGGAACGTCGACGAACTTTACGAATATGTTTTAAAAGCTCCAACAACCGCCTCAAGTGCGTTTTTCTGCCGTATATATCCGCCGTATATATCCGCCGTATGCATCCGCCGTTGTTTGGGCTCAATAGGTCGTGTTCGCTATTAGCGGCGAGATGTTTTGGTGGCGCCCTCCTATGGTTCCCCCTTGTGACGTCATTACCTTGCAAACTACAAGTTCGATGGTGTTTGTAAATAGCATGGTGGAAGCTTGAAATCATTGCGCTCTCAAAGGAACACTGCCAACACCGTCAAAATTAAAGTTCTTTCATTCCTCTTATTTCCGTCGATGATAAATCCTTTTCTGACGTCATAGTCAGCGTTCGGCCAATCGTGGAAGGCCGACCACAGCGACGCTTTCGGTCAAGCACGTCGCCAATACACGGCGAACACGCACGTAATACGTGGCAGGTTATATATGTTCTTTCTTTCTATCGACCCTAGTGTCTCGTGCGGGCGGTTGTGTTTCAGTTCGCGCGACCGTGCAGTGGCATATGCAACAATTAAGCACGAAGGGCGGGCTCGTAACCGCTCATTCACACCGGAAGCGGATCCGCGTTCGCAAAGCGGTTGCGAACGCGGTTGTATAAAGATCCAGTACAATTGCACGCGCACTTTATGTCATCGAGTGCGCGTGCAATGGACCTTTTCCGAGAAGCGTTCTGCGCACGCGCGAGCACTCGATGCCAAGCGGCGGAAGTCGGCACTAGAAATCGAGTAAATTCGGAAGGAGGCTGTGGATCAGCGAGTAAAACATGTGATTGCAACATATATATAATTGTGTTACACAAAAAAAGAAAGTGGACGGAAGGAAAAACATGACGTTTGAGTGGACGCCACAGATCCCCCTCTTTAGAGTCGCGTTGGGCACGCGCCACTGCTCGGAGAGCGAAGAAACTGTAGCGTAGCTCCCATTATCGATTGGTAGCGCAGGTAGGTCACTTCCTCGATTTTTAGTTCGTGCAGCCACCGCCTGGTGCCGTCGGTATGTGAAAAAGGTCCATTGTACTGGATCTTTATACAACCGCGTTCGCAACCGCTTTGCGAACGCGGATCCGCTTCCAGTGTGAATGAGCGGTTAGTTCGCATCTTCGATACTTCGAACTGCTGTCCTGAGCTACGTGCACTTCATGCATGCATTTAGAGCGGTCCAGATGTGTATTTCGAACTTGTGCACAAGTAAAAAACCGGACATTATGAGAAGTTCTAAACAAAAAAAAATGGAAGGCGGCCACACTGCGGCCGTGACCTTGGGCGAACATGTCCACGTGGGGAGGTACATTTCAAAGCGCTGTACTTTTGACGGAAACAAAATGATTCAACATGTTTTCAACGGAATTTTACGAGGGTGTAGAGGAGAGTGATTCCTTCAAATTTTAAAAAAGTTCGAAGATGTTTTTTTTCTTTTTTTTTTTAATTGCACGTTGAAGTTGCGGAACTTCAACGTGCAATTCAACAACAAGAGCTTCACCCTTGTTGGTGTTAGACTGGTGGCAGCTGATAAAACCCGTTTGCTCTACTGACGTCTAACCCCTGGTTAGCTCAGTTGGTAGAGCGCTCCACCTTTAATGGAGAGGTCCCGGGTTCGATACCCCGACCAGGCAGATTTTTTCGGTCGCACACCAGTCACCTAGCTGTGTTTGGAGATTTGTGTTTGTCCTTTGTCCCTCTCGTTCCCCTTCTCCGGGGGTTATTTTCGTCGTTAATTTCGAATATGTTTGAAGCGCTCTATATATTTTGAATTATACACTAGAGCAGCAATTTATTTTTCAATAAGAGACACGTTTAGGAAGGATATATGAAAAAAGTTTCAGTTTAATATCCTTAACACGTAACGATATAACGAGTCACAAAAATGGGGTCAAAACGTTAAAGCAGCCACATTTGTGAATTTGGCACGCGCGATGTATAATTTTTAGAATACTGTGAAAGTTCAAGAATGTAGTAACTATAATCCACTGCTTTCCGAAACATTTTCAGTTTTTTGGTATTTTTAGTTTGCCTATTACATGCAGTCAAACTTGACAGAACAGACAAAGCCCGAAAACGGCGTTGCCGTCTTGGGGCAGTCATGTGTTTTTTTTTTGTTTTTTTTTTTCTTTAGAGATACTGGTTTTTCTTTTTTTTAGAAAACATTTGTGATTTCGCTCTTTCCACATATTGGGGAGTAACATATAAAAATATGAAGAAAAACAAAAATGTGAACCGGACTCGCGCGTTCGATTTTATCTGAACACACCCATATATATATATATATATAGGGTTTTTTTTTTTTTAAGTTAACGGATTTGTTTAAAAAAAGCCGTGAAAGTTACACTTGTGCCGCTTGTGGAGGTGAGTTATACGGTTAGGGGGACAGATTATAGGGGGCTAGTCGTAACGATCAGTCGGCTAATTACTTGAAATTCGTTAATTAACTTTTTAATTAATGAAAATAGACATATGGTTCCAATTAGAAATTTGCTCAGCGTCGTCGAAAACCCCTAAATCAGTCATTTTCAGAAAGACTGAGCGGGTGAGAAGCGTAGTAGTGAACTGAAGATACCGCTCGTGGCGCAGGTACAAAGCTAGGGGTTGCGATAAGGCGCCCGTGCAATTTTTCCGTCTCTTATCTAGTAGCCCCAGCCTTGTACCTGCTCCTCGAGTGGTAACTTTAGTGCACTACTACGCTTCTCACGCGCTCAAAGTCTTTCTGAAAATAACTCATTTAGGGGTTTTCGATGACGCTGAGCAAGTTTCTAATTGGAACCATATGTCTATTTTCATTATTTAAAAAGTTAATTAACAAATTTTAATTAATTAGCCGACTGATCATTACGATTAGCCCCCTATAATATGTCCCCCTGGCCGTATAACTCATCTCCACAAGCTGCGTATGTATAACTTTCACGGCTTTTTTTAAACAAATATGTTAAGCTTAAAAAAAACACCCTATATATATATATATATATATATATATATATATATATATATGAGAAGAAAAGAAAACCCTTGGTGGGGGAAAGCAGCAACAACGGACGGTTTACGTTTCGGCCGGAGTCCGGCCAAAACGTCGAAGAATAAACCGTCCGTTATTGCTGTTTTCACCGAGGGTTTTCTTTTTTTCTCAGTTATACCCACGCCTTCGGCCCCCCGCCACCATGCCTGTTGTATATATATATATATATATATATACACACTTTGTTTTAGGGGGTAACTTTTGTTGACTTCTTTTGAATTAAAAATGTCGTGATGCATATTTGTACTTTACGCGCTATAGCATTTTCAAGTAAATATTCTTTATTTGACTATGAATAGTGTATGTTTATTTGGTACGCCTTTCATTGCACCTTGATGTTTAGCTTGGTGGTTGCTGAGTTCTTTTAATTTTCATTTTAACATGATCTTCATGAACAGTAAGTTAACCTGCCATTTGGCCTATACGAATGCAGTTCATTCCATTTTTGAGACGATTGCAAACAATGCGACTGGCCACCGCCATGTCTCTGCTCGTGCGGACAAACCTATGCAAGTGCAAGCTTGCCAAAACAACACTGTACCAAAGCTATGTTGACTAGAAAGCTGCACGTGTTTCCACGCATGGAGCAGCAGTCGGGCGCTCAACGTGTAGAAGAATCACAGTCTACATGTGTTAGGTCACAGCCCAGCACGCTCATGTTCGTCGCTTTAGAAGGCGAGCAAAGTAGGCGCCACGCGCACGAATGCGGAAAATGGCACCAGCCAGAAGCGCTTTTCTGGAATGGTCTATAGATATCTCCAGGATCCTAGGTTCAATCCCCACCCCTGTCCGTTTCGATCTGGAGGAGCATCGTGCCGGCGTGCGGTCGTGTATCACTACCTCGTGATGCAAGTTAAATACCCCAGGCTAGCGGTTGTACAGCTGCAACAGAAAGAGAGTAGCACAAGTGTCCGACGACCGGAGCGGCAAAATTGCGACACGCGGCGCTATTGTTGCCGAGCGCGCCGATAGCAAGAATGCCAGTCAAGTTCCGTGTCTCAACGCGGGGGTGGCCAACAGAAAGCAGCCAATTCTAAAGCCCGCCTTTCGAATGCTATCTTATTCCTCAATTTTCTGCCGGCCACCCCCGCGTTGAGACATTGAACGTGACTGGCACTCTTGCTATCCGCGCGCTCGGGAACGATAGTGCCGCGTGTCGCCATATTGCCGCTCCAGTCATCGGTCGCTTGTGCTACTCTTTTTCCGTTGCAGCTGTACTGCACTGGCTAAATTTCTCATCTACAGCTGGGAGATTCGTCGCACCACGAATAATATGCATGCTACAAGTGTAGTTACACGTGCTGGCATCTACAACAGTAACTTTTCTAAAGAAAATCTAAAACAAATGGCACGCTCCTTCCGGTAAGACGAGCGTGTGGGGCACCTGTACCCACATTCCGAGCACTCTCCGTGATGCTTGGGCGATTTCGCGAAAAATGTATTGCTTGACTCTTCGACCTTTCTTTGCCAGCGAAACTGCCAGCTTCTGATAGAGAGAGAACGTATTTGCTAGCGATTTTACAAAACTAGCTTACCGCGGCTTGACCGTACTGAGTTGCAAAAACGGTTTTCTCAAAATCCCAGTTGCTTCCATTTTTTTTTTTTTTTACTTTCCCATAGTTCAGCACGTAGGCCAAAGTCAAACTTTGCGCAAATAGAGACTATTATCAACTTCAGATAGCACGAATGCCTCTGTTTTCTCGAAGTTAGACCTGAGAAAGGCGGGCGCGAACATACCCGATTGCCGGCCGCGCGCCTCGATGACCGCCCATGACGTCACGTTTGGATGGCAGGAACAACTCGGAAAAACTTAGGGAGAACGATGTTTGGTTTTGACAGCGAACAAAATATCACTTTTTTTAATTAACTAGAGTATGGGGGAAATAGATAGCATTTCGGAATCAGGAATCCCTCTGCATTCAGATTATGCCTTTAGATCAGGTAGCTCAAAAAGTCGCCGGAGTTCCCTTTTAAGCTGAGACTAGAAGCTCCGCCTTCATCGCGAGATTTCTGCCCTTGCTAACACAGGTGTTAACTCGCAGGCACGCGCAACCGAAGCACTGCAGGAAGCCAGCGAGCTCGCGCTGAATGCGGAGCTTCTAGTCTCAGCTTATAGGGCCTCTGACACGCAAAAAAAAAAAAAACACTTTTTGTTTCATGCTAGGCGTTGAAATGGCATATCAGGACATTGCAAAAAAAATTGTTTCACTATAGAGTTGCGAAGTTTTTTTTTTTTTTTTTATAAAAAATAGAAATACGAGGCCCAATTCAAAGTTGCCGCCAGTGCGCTGTGACGTAACAGTGTACCGCAAGGTGTCGGGGCGGTCAGAAGAGAGGCATCGCCGGAAGTCACGTGAGTTGTATCCCTCCTCGTGCTTAACGCGAGCGAGTATAATAATTTTTTTAATATTTTTTTGTTATTCACCGCACCTCCACGAGCGATCCAAGCAGACAAGGTTTCTTTTATTTGCTTTTCATCGCTTAATGTTGCTGTAAAGGTAGAAGAAGAAGAGTCAGTGAACTGAAGTGATCAACTACAATGCCTAGAAGGTGCTGTGTGAGGGACTGTACCGGTATTTCAGCAACTGAAGAAGAGATCACACTGCATGCATTTCCGAGAGACATAAAAGAGATGGACCGGTGGCTGACTGCGGTTCCCGCAGGACAGCTATTAGAATTTGTGGGTAGGCGATGGATATGCTCGATGCACTTTAGTGATGAAGATTACAACCCTAGGCGAAGTTTACTAAAACTCACAGGTCTCGATGTGAAACCTCAACTGCAGGTCTGTAAGTTTCCTGCCCATCTCCCTGCAGCAGCGGCACTCAAGAGGCTTGAATGGACCTCTTGGCGAATATGTGCTGCCACCTAGACACGCGAATCGGTTCGAGACTAGGTGACTGGAAAACAACGCGCGCCCAAGGCCTCTCCCACCCGTTCCACACCCAAAACGTCAGCTACATCCTGTTCACCCATTGAGGCGATGTGACCTAGATGCGGCTCCCCCAAGCTCACCTTTGTCCCCATCATGCGTAATCTTCCGCCCCGAGGTCGACACAACGAAACCGCTCAAAGGCGAGAAATGCAAGATGGCGGATTGTTTGGAATTAGATACTCTCGAACCCAGGCGCATGAAATACTCCGCGCATGCGCACCGCGTATTTCTACAAAAGGTCCTAGTAAACAAGTTCTACTCATGTTCTAGACAAAACACGTACTTTATGCTTGACGTTTATTTGTACTTGGTACACTCACCAGATCGTATTCTTAGGCGGCAGGCATCTTCAGCCTGGAGAGTATCCGATGATTCAACGACCTCGGTGTCTGAACCTTCAGCAATGCGATCGGGCGTGTCGTATGCTAGCAATCCTAATTTCTGCGAGCGTTCTATATTTTTATTTTCAAAACTTGATAGCTTGTTTTGTGCCCAGTATAACTCTGTATCATCAAACTGACGGCATGCACTCGTACACTGGCTTGTACTCGCAACGCTTTCCTCATTGACCTCCATCACGTCGATCCACTGACTCTTCGTCCTCAGCACGCAAACTAACCAACGGTGCAGCGATAAAGAGCTAGTGGAACTGAAACTTCGTTTTCTACGATCGCTCGAACGAAGAGAAGAATAAAAAAAAATAAAAAAAAGTCTTAGGCACGGTCGCGGGGAGCACGAGGAGTGAAACTCACGTGACTTCCGGCGAACCCACTTTTAGTGACGTAGGTGGATTCCTCCCTTCTGACCGCCCCGACACCTTGCGGTACACTGTTACGTCACAGTGCACAGGCGGGAACTTTGAATTGGGCCTCGTATTTCTATTTTTTATAAACAAAAACTACGCAACTCTATAGTGAAACAATTTTTTTGTAATGTCCTGAAATGCCATTTCAACGCCTAGCATAAAAAAAAAAAAAATTTGGCGTGTCAGAGGCTCTTTAAGGGTGAACGGAGTATATGGTCTTGCATCGCATTCGTGCGCGCTTACGAAAGTAGCTTTGACGGCACTTTGGAGACAACGTCAGGCTTTACAACGTAGCACAAAATAGTTCATGCCGAATATGGCGGAATAGAAACGTCTAACCCTTCGCCACGAAAGTACTGTATACGACCATTAGAGGTCATGCAATGCAGTTCGTTGAACGATCAGAAACGTAAAAACAAATCATCATATGTCAGCAAAAGAAACACACATATATATATATATATATATATATATATATATATATATATATATATATATATATATCGTGCCTAGATAATTTGTCTTCGGCGCACAAGGGAAACTTCAGACCTGCCGATATCAACGAATTACAACGTGCATTGTGCACAAATGCAAAAAGAGCGAGAGAGAAGAAAAAAAGAATAGAGCAAAGAATCCTGCCAGCATCCTTCCCACTTCGAAGGAAATGTAGGGAAGACGCTGGTCGATAAACGTCATGCGCCTGACGATGGTAAAGCCCACCCGTGCCCTTCAATTCAGTTTTCCACTTTTTTTGTTGTTGTTGATGCTGTCTCGTCACCCCCATCTGGCGTGCGGCTCGTCTTTCCGCTACCAAATCGAACGGATTTTTCTTCTTTCATTGTCCTCTGCAGAAGCCCGCGCTTTCTGGGCCGATGCCGCCGTCCGATCATCTGGGAGCTTTCCGACGCTGCGTGTCATCAAAAAACGCTTTCGAGCCTTCGCAGAGAACGCGGCCGACCGACGGCCTGGGGCTCGCAGGAAGCGCCTCCCCCCTCTTTCCCCGTTTTGAGCGAATGGCTTTTACGAGAAATCGAAGGAGAATAGAGTCATCGCAAACATTAACGGAAGCAATACAAATAACAATCGTACCAAAGAGTTTTGCTCTTTTTTTAGCCGACTGTCATCGCTGCGTGAAAGCTAGGGCTCTGAGTTCGACACTCGGCGATATCGGCCACCGCTGCGATTGGCCAGCGCCGCGCTTGACCTTTGCGCTGACCAGTGGCAGCGGTCGGCGACCTCGCCGAGTTTCTCCTTAAAGGGCCTCTGACACGCCAAAAACAAATTATTTTTTTTTCATGCTAGGCGTTGAAATGGCATATCAGGACATTACAAAAAAATTGTTTCACTATAGAGTTGCGTAGTTTTTTTTATAAAAAATAGAAACACGAGGCCCAATTCAAAGTTCCCGCCGTGCACTGTGACGTAACAGTGTACCGCAAGGTGTCGGGGCGGTCAGAAGGGAGGCATCGACCTATGTCACTAAACGTGGGTTCACCGGAAGTCACGTGAGTTTCACTCCTCGTGCTCTCCGCGACCGTGCCTAAGCCTTTTTTTTTTTTTTTTTTTATTCTGATCTTCGTGCGAGCGATCGTAGAAAACGAAGTTTGAGTTCCACTATACTTCGTTTCAGCTTAGGTCCAGACGCAGCCGATGCTACAAGCGCGAGCATGTGGTCCAGAACAGTGCTTGTACTCCACGAGCGCGCGTGCTTGGCAGGGATGCTGAAAGCCCGGAGCTCGCGCTTGTAGCTTTGGCTGCGTCTGGACCGAAGCTGAAACGAAGTATAGCTCTTAATCGCTGCACCGTTGGTTAGTTTGCGTGCTGTAAAATTTGAGGACGAAGAGTCAGTGGATCGACGTGATGGAGGTCAATGATGAAAGCGTTGCGAGTGTACGAGTGCATGCCGTCAGTCCGATGAACAGGGCTATACTGGGCGCAACACAAGCTATCAAGTTTTTAAAAAGAAATTTTAGAACGCTCGCAGAAATTAGGATTGCTAGCATACGACACGCCCGATCGCATTGCTGAAGGTTCAGACACCGAGGTCGTTGAATCATCGGATACTCTCCAGGCTGAAGATGCTTGCCGTCTAAAGAATACGAACTGGTGAGTGTACCAAGTACAAGTAAACGTCGAGCACAAAGTACGTATTTTGTACCGAGCACCGAGTGTACCGAGCACAAAGTACGTATTTTGTCTAGAACATGAGTAGAACTTGTTTACTAGGTGCACATGCGGCCGATGTATGTCTCTCGGAAATGCATGCAGTGTGATATCTTCTTCAGTTGCTGAAATACCGGGACAGTCCCTCACACAGCACCTTCTAGGCATTGTAGTTGATCACGTCAATTCACTGACTCCGCTTCTTCTACCTTTACAGCAACATTAAGCGATGAAAAGCAAATAAAAGAAACCTTGTCTGCTTGGATCGCTCGTGGGGGTGCGGAGAATAACAAGAATATTAAAAAAAAATATTACACGCGCTCTCGGTAAGCACGAGGAGGGATACAATTCACGTGACTTCCGGCGATGCCTCTCTTCTGACCGCCCCGACACCTTGCGGTACACTGTTACGTCAGAGTGCACTGGCGGGAACTTTGAATTGGGCCTCGTATTTCTATTTTGTATAAAAAAACTACGCAACTCTATAGTGAAACAATTTTTTTGTAATGTCCTGATATGCCATTTCAACGCCTAGCATGAAAAAAAAATTTTGTTTTGGCGTGTCAGAGGTTCTTTAAGGGTGAACGGAGTATATGGTCTTGCATCTCATTCGTGCGCGCTTACGAAAGTAGCTTTGACGGCACTTTGGAGACAACGTCAGGCTTTACAACGTAGCACAAAATAGTTCACGCCGAATATGGCGGAATAGAAACGTCTAACCCTTCGCCACAAAAGTACTGTATACGACCATTAGAGGTCATGCAATGCAGTTCGTTGAACGATCAGAAACGTAAAAGCAAATCATCATATGTCAGCAAAAGAAACAATATATATATATATATATATATATATATATATATATATATATATATATATATATATATATATATATCTTGCCTAGATAATTTGTCTTCGGCGCACAAGGGAAACTTCAGACCTGCCGATATCAACGAATTACAACGTGCATTGTGCACAAGTGCAAAAAGAGCGAGAGAGAAGAAAAAAGAATAGAGCAAAGAATCCTGCCAGCATCCTTCCCACTTCGAAGGAAATGTAGGGAAGACGCTGGTCGATAAGCGTCATGCGCCTGACGATGGTAAAGCCCTCCCGTGCCCTTCAATTCAGTTTTCCACTTTTTTTTGTTGTTGTTGATGTTGTCTCGTCATTCCCATCTGGCGTGCGGCTCGTCTTTCCGCTACCAAATCGAACGGATTTTTCTTCTTTCATTGTCCTCTGCAGAAGCCCGCGCTTTCTGGGCCGATGCCACCATCCGATCATCTGGGAGCTTTCCGACGCTGCGTGTCATCAAAAAACGCTTTCGAGCCTTCGCAGAGAACGCGGCCGACCGACGGCCTGGGGCTCGCAGGAAGCGCCTCCCCCCTCTTTCTCCTTTTTGAGCGAATGGCTTTTACGAGAAATCGAAGGAGAATAGAGTCATCGCAAACATTAACGGAAGCAATACAAATAACAATCGTACCAAAGAGTTTTGCTCTTATTTCAGCCGACTGTCATCGCTGCGTGAAAGCTATGGGCTCTGAGTTCGACACTCGGCGATATCGGCCACCGCTGTGATTGGCCAGCGCCGCGCTTGACCTTTGCGCTGACCAGTGGCAGCGGAAAGGTCAAGGGGCGGGGGGGGGGGGGGGGGGTGTTCTAATTTGGCGATTCTTTTGCTCTTCTTACCACACTATAACAAGGTTACAGGAATATGTTTTCCCACAGAACGTTGACAAAAAATTTTTACACCGAAACGTAAAATCTGTGATGTCACGCCAGGCACGTAGTCAGGATTTTGATTTGGGGAAGGGGGAGGGGAGGGGAGGGGAGGGATGGGAGGGAGGGAGGGAGGGAGGGAGAGGCCAGCGAAATGGGGGAGGGGGGGGGGCCGGGCCCCATGACCCCCCCCCCCCCCCCACACACCCCTGGCTACATGCCTTTGTGACACAGAGGAGATACCTCAGCTGATAGACTGTTGCGATACAAGCACGATGTATGTGCTATACTCCATTCATCCTTAAGCTGAGACTGCAGCCAATGCCACAAGCACGAGAGCCTGAGTACGCTGCTTTGAAAAGTTCTTCCACAAAAAACTACACTCGCGCTAGAAATGCACGTCTCAAGGCTAGGAGCACTGGTTAGCTCGCGCTTGTAGCTTTGGCTGCAGTCTCAGCTTATAAAAACTAAAAAAAAAAAAATAAAAAAAATTTAAAACTTAATATTTTTGTGTAAAGTTTTCAAAACAAAATATTAGCAGTGTTGACGCCGTTAGACGCAATTTAGTTGGAGGTCATGGCACGCTCTAAACTCCCGCCCACAGGTCATTGGCCGCGCCCATTACTACTGTATTTGCTTGGCTGCTCGGCTGAACACGCTATCTCCCTTTCGCGACTTTACGAATCGTGCGAGCAGACGCTCGGCAGCCACTGGCATCGTCCGCTATTTCACCCCCGTCAGTCGTCGTCTGCAGTGCCCGTGAGACGCCGACACGAAAGCTGCGCGTCGACGTCCCTTTTAGCCTCCGTCCGTCTGCTATTAGCGGCGAGATGTTTTAGTGGCGCACTCCTATGGTTACCTTTCGTGACGTCATTACCTTGCGAACAACAAGTTCGATGGTGTTTGTAAGGGGCATGGTGGAAGCTTGAAATTAATGCGCTCTTAAAGCAACACTACCAACACCGTCGAAATTGAAGTTCTTACTCTCCTATGAGAAATCCTTCGCTGACGTCATAGTCAGCATTCGGCCAATCGTGGAAGGCCGACCACAGCGACACTTTCGATCGCGCACGTCGCCAATACCGCCCCCGTCGAAAAACGTCGGCAACGCTTGCAAGATGCGAGCGTGAAAGCGGCGTTCTAGCGTTCCATCATTCAGGAGCCGCGGTCCAATACAAGCGTCTTTCGGCGTCAGTCGGTGTGCGGTGAAAATCAACTAAGAGAACTAAAAAAGTCAACAAAATAAATATGCTGTCCTTCCAGCTTTTCTGTTGTTTTTTCGCTTGGCATCCGCGAGCAAGGTGCGGGTGAGCGTCATGACGCACAACTTAAACCCGACCTGAAAATATTTGCATTGGCAGGCCAGGTGCACTGCAGAAGATACTCCTACTTTCCTTTCGAAGCAAAATGACGGGAACAAACCTGGATAAACTCGATGCGAAGCGAACGCCCGTTTACCTCCATCCAAATTACTCGCAAATTCTTACCTGTGTATGTATCTCCTCGGTATTGAAGCTAGAGATGCCGTGAACTTTTTGCAAACCTGACGTTTCGATGCCCGAACCGAGAGGTTCGAAAGAATCGCAAAGCTTCGAAACGTCGAACTTGCTACATAAATAATTCGACGATTTTCGAACTTTCGAAATTTCGGCGCTGAGAAATTCGATTGTTTTCGAACTTCCGACGTTTCGCACTATGAATTTCGACATTTTTGAACTTAGTACACTAAGAAATTCGACGATTCCTGAACTTTCGGACCTACTGAGTTGAAAAGTTTGACGAACTTCGAATTTCTTAACAAACGTTCGACAAAGTTCGAACCCAGTTTACCCCTATAGGTTCGACGCAACAAATATAAATAACGCGAGATGTCAATGTGTGAATTGCTGTTTAAACTGCACTCAGAGTCCTACTGTTAGCTGATCGCGCTACGAACGACGCGCTTGTAAAGCGCCGAATGATAGCTTTGGCGTGGCCTCGTATACCCGCCCCTTTTCCTTTCGACTTCCGCGCAGAGCCTCTCGCGCGCACAACTCCGTAGGTTGCCCCGAGGTGACCTGTAAGCCAGCAGATCCCTGACCTGCACGCTCGAAATTCGACTAGAGTGCTTTGCTCGGAGCGTCCTTCGTAGCATTAGTTGTTTTGGAACGCGAGTCCCTCGATTTCCTCGCGTCAAAAAAGGCGCGCGCGGAGAGCGACGCCGATGCGCTACAACGAACACTGAATCGGCGCTTACTTCATTATCATTAATAACCGTCTGCATTTTAGAGCGGCCAATATCACCATTCGTCGAAGAATAAACGTTCCAGGCAGCGGCAACATGGTTAGCCCGATAACAATCGGTCGTGGCCCGATCAGCTGTATTAGGCTGGGATGGTCCCCTAATTTAGTCTGGTTGCATTCTCGTCAACCTTGACTTGTGTCGGGTCAGGGGCGGATCCAGAACTCCGTTTTTTTTTTGGTTTTTGTTTTTTTTTTTGTTTTTTTTTTTTTGGGGGGGGGATCTAAAGTAAGATAAACCGGACTCCGGTTGCGCAGAACCACACTACACCAACGGCCTCTAAATGTGCGCCGCTGCGCCGACCTGTTGGCTCCAAGCCGTGCTTTGAACCCGCCGCCACAGAGTTCAGTCTCGGTTGAAGCGACGGAGTGGTTCTCCAAGTTCAGAGTACAAGTGTGCCTGCTAGGGTGCGACCTACCCTATTTTGAACCCTCGTCCTTGAGTACCGAGCCATCTAATTCCTGGCAGGCCAGTGGTCGGTTTTATTTCGGGGGGGTCCACCTATGTCAAATTGCCCTCCGAGAAGGGTGGAGGGGGGGGGGGGGCGGCGCCCCCATCACCCCCCCCCCCCCCCCCCTTGAATCCGCTTCTGTGTTGTGTGTTTTCTCCGTCCCACGGGTCATCCTGCCGAAAATAGACGCCCAGTGCAACTAAACATTTTGGGAAGCCTGGATAACTTTTACGTGACTGCGTTGTCCCGCATATTTAGTTGTCTTATGCCAGCATTTCATTTAGGCGACGTTTGATCGGATTGCTATTAGTTCGCAAATAAGTAGCAAGTGCGTTCACCCGACCGTTTCGGTGATTTTCGATGAACCCTTCAACCAGTTCAACGCTTGTTTCACAAGTTACGACAAATAACGAGTGATACAGGTAGTACCGTCACTACCACAGCACTGAGCAGGAAGGATTACTAACGAACACAACGTGAGGGCGTGAGTGTGCTGGTGTAAGTTTATAATAGTATGGGTAACGTTTTTAGTAAAGTTTGTAGCATATTTTGCTAATTCATGAAAACTTAGTTTGAACTGCGGAATTTCATTTTCATCCGTGAAATTCAGACTTAAAATTGAACCTTTCAAACTTTTTGAACTTGTACCTCGAAACAAATCTGAATATTCGAATTTTTCGAACTTGCATCTTAAATAAATTCGAAATGTTAGAATATTTCGAACTATCTGTAAAAAAAAAACATTTTTATCTTCGAACTCGAAATTTCCGAAACCTTAACATGTACGAATTATTCGAATTGGAACCTCAGCAGGGTTGTAAAGTTTCGAACTTTTCAAATTCGAACTTTAGCGAGGTTTGAAAACTTCGAACCTTTTGAACTAGCATTTCGGGGAGGTTCGCGGCATCCCTAATTGAAACCATGGTTGCGATCACGACGGTCACACAGTTCACAAAGCCGCGGGGCTGCCTTTGCGGGAACCAAAATCTTTATTTCTTTTCGAACTCGATACGGCATGTTCGTGCACAAGTCTCAACACTTCCTGCATTTTTTTCTTCTTCTTTCTTTTACTGCTCTCCTTTGCCGCGTTTATGATCGCGCAAACTCTTCTCACCATCGCGAAACGAAAAGCGTAGGAATGCCATCAGTTGGGCGCCGTCCGCGCGCCACTTTTCTTCTCACAAATAAAGTTTGTTCCAATCCAATCCAATCTCACACGCCGGCCACTCTCCTCCGCGGAAGGGAAACGGAAGTGTGTTCGTATCCACCCCATCTACATTCACAACGCTTAGTAGTAGTAGTCTCTATAGTCCGTCAACCCCAAAGCTGATAGTGCGATGGGAGCTACGTTCTCGCCGGACCAATCAAGCGTCTCCCTTTCATCGCCTGAGTATAGGCCTCCTGCGCTGAAGCTCTGAACAAACTGTAGCGCCCTCATTTTGGGTAGTACAAGCTCACTTGATTGAGCCTCGCACTACTTATGGCTCGTTGGTGTAGCTTTTTTTAATTCTGTCTGGTCCTGAAGAACGAAAAAACACTTTTGGACGCCAGAAATCGGCCAGACGCAACGCCGCAAGACAACCAAAAGTGCCAAATTCATGACACCACCGCTAGGGTACGCGTCTCTTATCTCTGGGTGGTGACGTCAAAACACCTGTGAAGCGACGGTTTAATTTTTCTTTTTCTTTGTCATGTCTACTTTGGAACGCGCGGAACGGCTGTTCTTGGCTCACGCACTTAGCGTCTTCGCTTTGACGGCGTTCGAATTTTTGTTGTTTCTTTGTATTTTCATCGTGATCTCGCGCTCGGCACCAGAGCTGGCACGCTTCTGCATGCGTGACAGTTTGAGACGCTAAAGTTTGTACTACCCAAAACAAGGCCTATCAAGTCCCTTTTCGCAGCACCCCCTGGGGAACCCAGGAGGCCCATGGGCGGGAGGATCGTGATCACGTGACGATAGACGGACGTACGGGTCCGGTTCAACGAGCGCGTTGCCTCCAGCGCACTGTCAGCTCAGGAGTGAACGGACCATGGTCTGTGCGTTCGAAGTTCGAACGACTCGTTTCCGCGATTCAGCTGCTCCCTTCGATTCCCTCTACCTGCTTCTTCTCCGCATTGCAGTATGGCGTCTCTTCCAATAATAGTGTCCCCAGAAGCACAACCGACTAAAATACTCACAAAACCAGAACCAGAAAAAAAAAAGGGGGAAAAAAGAAAAACTTAATATGTACGCGGGTTTGGGAAAGATACGAGGTTTAAAAACCGTCGTACGCCCACAGCCGAACACGCACTCACGAAGAGATATCGAAAAGAAAATAATAAAAAAAGTAACGATGATTGGAGAGACGGGGTTCGAGGAACATACGATCAATATAAAAAGTTTTCAAAATCGGCTTCAAGGCCTTTCTTCTTTTTCTTTTTTCTTGCTTTGAAGGTGTTTGAAGCAGGTGAAATTCGCAAAAAAAAAAAAAAAAAAAAGAACAACAACAAAGGGGTGGGTGGCTTATCGGGCTTCGCGTGGAGGTCGCCGAGAAACTTCGTTCGAGTTGAAGACGCCCGGAAATCCAGGTTAAGGTCGTTGTAGCTGTACTTGTCTCGAACCTTAAAAATACCGTGTATACCGAAATGTCGTGTTCCTTTCGCAATCGTGTATTATACTTCGTCTCACCTTAGTATGGACTATTGTTAGCCGCGCGTGATAAAAATGCGAGCTGGTCGCTTTGAATGAAGCCGCGGCGGCTGCACGAGCGCTCGGGCAGCAAGTGCTCTAGTCAAGGCAGTCAAGGCTGGCCGCTCGCGCTAGCACAGCCTTCGCGGTTAGTCCATGCTAGGGTGAGACAAAGTATAGACCTTTTCTTTAACGGCGCCGCCATCTTGAGAATCGCGGCGCCGACGACGCCGTCTAGCGGTTTAGAAAAAGAAATACCGGCTAGTTCTGGCAGCACAGCTATCTGGGTAGGCAACGGTGTGGGTATGGGGGGAACTTGGCTAGACTTGGCTATGGCGGGCTGCAATAACTTGGTTGGAGCCAAGTTGGAGCTTGTCCGGTTGAATCCAGCTGGCTACTCACAGGCCATCACCTTGCCTCCTCGAGAGAACGACGACGAAGACGGTGGGGTGTGTTGATTGAGTTTCCACAGCGAAGTATATATGAGCAGTTTAATGTAGTCTAGGCAGGTAAGCTCTCGGCATTTGATAGCTCCATCTAGAGTGGTGGCATGTAGACTTTTTCATACCTTTCACATACCATGGGGCTTGCAGTGATAACCTAATTGGACCACCTGCACCGGGAATTAAAATCGGTCCTCTTGTCGTAGACGAAGTAGTCGTGAGCATAAACGTGACGTTGAGTCTGATACGAATCTCTCGCGATTCAAGCTCGCAATCGACTGACTTCATAAATAAGGATTCTTGGGGAAATGCGAAGCTCGATAACATTGCAGCCACACTCGCGCTGCAGCTTCTTGTGCTCATGGCACACTTTCTGCTATTGTTCTTATGCTTTTTAAAATTATTTATCCATCCGACTACCACGCAGTGGTAGCCAGACAACCGTAGATTTTCGGAAATTGCAGCACGGTAAAAAGGAGCACTCGGAACTACCTCATGCACGACGTCCGTTTTTAAGCCTTTTCGCCCATAACCTTGGCGGTTGCATACCCTGTGTCAGTGGGCAATCCAAAAATGCACCAGGTCGAGGGTACGTCAGTTACTGGCTGGTTTGAGGTTGTGCGAAAAAGGTCTATAGTATTTTTAACTGTAGGCACGTTTTTCTTTCTTCTTCTTCTATGTATGTATAGACCCCTTTCAAAATATCTGGCAACGGTGAAAATCCGCTAAACGAGTGCGGCAACATTGGGCGGCCGACACCATCTTGCAGGGTTGTTCCCGTTGTTCCGGACGCCCGGACGCGCGTGCGGCTGTAGGTGGTGCTCTCTCCAACGACAACTTATTTACCTCGCTCCTGCATGGCGTGGTCGGTGTTTCCGTTCAGTGCGACCTTACCAACGTCTGCTTCGTGTTACTCCCGAGGTAAATTTCGTTGAGGTGCCCGCGTCGGCTACCGGTCGTAGGGGACATTTTAGCGTCCGCTTGGGCGTTTTCGGGTTGTCGGCGCTGTTTCTTGACGTCGCGTCTCCCTGAGGTTAATGTTGTCGAAGTGCTCGCGTCGGCTACCTGTCGTAGGGGGCTTTCTTGGCGTCCGCATCGGCGTTATCGGCTTGTCGGCGCTCTTTCCTCACGTCGCGTCTCTCTGAAGGGAATGTAGTCCAAGTGCTGGCGCCGGCTAGCGGTCGTAGGGGGCTTTTTGGCGTCCGCATCGGCGTTTTCGGGTTGTCGGCGCTGTTTCTTGACGTCGCGTCTCTCTGAGTGGAATTTCGTCGAAGTGCTCGCGTCGGCTACCGGTCGTAGGGTACATTTTAGCGTCCGCTTTGGCGTTTTCGGGTTGTCGGCGCTGTTTCTTGACATCGCGTCTCTCTGAGGGGAATGTCGTCGAAGTGCTCGCGTCGGCTACCGGTCGTAGGGGACCTTTTAGCGTCCGCTTTAGCGTTTTTGGGTTGTCGGCGCTGTTTCTTGACGTTGCGTCTCTCTGAGGGGAATTTCGTCGAAGTGCTCGCGTCGGCTACCGGTCGTAGGGGACATTTTAGCGTCCGCTTTGGCGTTTTCAGGTTGTCGGCGCTGTTTCTTGACGTCGCGTCTCTCCGAAGGGAATATCGTTGAAGTGCTCGCGTCGGCGGCGGTCGTAGGCGACATTTTGGAGTCCGCTACGGCGTTTTCGGCTTCTCGGCGCTGTTTCTTGACGTCGCGTCTCTCTGAGGGGAATGTCGTCGAATTGCTCGCGTCGGCTAACGGTCGTAAGGGACTTTTTTGGCGTCCGCTTTGGCGTTTTCGTCATGTCGGCGCAGTTTCTTGACGTCGCGTCTCTCGGACGGAAATGTCATCGAAGTAATCGCGTCGGCCAGCGGTGTCACCGGATTTTTTGCTGTCCGCTTCGGCGTTTTCAGCTAATCGGTGCTGTTTCTTGATGTCGCGTATCTCCGAGGGGAATGCCATCAATGCTGGCGTCGGCTAGTGGTCGTAGGGGACTTTTTGGCGTCCACTTCGGAGTTTCCGGCTTGTCGGTGCTATGTTTGTTTACGTCGCGTCTCTCCAAGTGGAATGCCATATCGGCGCTGCCGCCGCCAACCCTGCAAGATGGCGGCTGACGCTGATTGCCGCTGCGTTCAACAGATGGCGCTGTTTTTTGTAAAGGGTCTATATCCTTACGTATACGCTTAATTTATATAGGTATACAAGAGAGACGAGTTTGAAAGATCAGAACTTTTATTTTCAGTTAATCTACGGTCTTTTTGCTTCGTGCTTGGCTTATTATTACTTGCCCGTTTTTTTTTTATATTTAGCTTATTTTGACATTTTAGCTATTAATTATAAGTTATAACGCTTAATTATTTCATACATCTTTAATTATATAACATACAAACCACGAGTCAGATAGGAGGATCGGTGGCGCGTAGCTGCCAGAGTAGCGCCTCGCTTTTCCCTGTGCCACCTCTCACCGTGATTGGTCACACGTGGCACCATAGCAACGAGCCGAGCTGGCTGGGTTCCCATAGCAACCGAGTGACTAGTCGTCACGTGGCCTCGCAAGAGCCGTGATGTCACCGGTGAGATAGCAGCGCGCCCAGAGCTGCTATCTGATGCAAGTTTGTTCGGTGCGCGGAGTCGTGATGTGCAGATACTTGCCGACGATTTCGGGTTTCTTCGTGCTCACTGACGCAGGTATAACGTGAAGATCTGAAAGAATGAGACTTCATACCCTTTCTGTGTAAGATCGCTCTGCATATTAACACCTGCGCGACAGTATCAGCCATATCGCCGTAGCGGTGCTCGGATTCCCGGATGTGTTCCAAGGTCGATAAACCTTTTAGCATGCAGTTTTCGCATACTCCTAGCTTTGTTTGAACGTTGGAATGTTTGAAAATCGATGCGAAATTATGCGTCGCATGTAGGGCGTTGGGGAAGTTGTTTCAGCCCCAGGTAACCACATAATCACGGCAACTTTTAGCGAGGAAGCTCCTGCGATCTTTACGTTTTGTACTAATCGACGATTTTACGATATAGTAGCTTTAAGAATAAAATTTTCGCATTTTTCTAGCTTCCTTTGAACGTTGGAATGTCTGAGAACCGAAACGAAAGGTAGACGTCGCTCAGAACGATACTTGGGCAGAGCCGTCTATTGAGAGAGTTTGGCCATACATTGGTTTGAATAGGCGAGCATCTCGGGGCCAACCACATGGCCGCGAAACAGCCCCTAGCGGTGGTCGTGTGCTCTACATTTGTGACACGACTATACTTCGTTTCACCTTATGTGCGAGCGAAGGCAAAACTGGAAGCGCGAGCACGGAAGCTCCGTGCGTTCAGGCTTTGCTCGAGCGCGCGAGCTGGGAAGAAATGCAAAAAGCGCTGGTCTCGCGCTTCTAGCTTTGGCTTCGCTCGCAGATAAAGTGAAACGAAGTATAATTTGGGCCGTGCCAAGCGGAACTCCGCGTCTCAAGACGCTCGCGCACCCCACCCTTTGCACTGCTTTCTTTCAGCCAGTCTCAGGACGCTGATCTAGCAGTGCAGACAAAGGCATGGGCACGAGCGCGTGGCTTTGGAAAGTGCCTCCTATGCACGAGGTCTCGTACAAACAAAAGCGTTTCGCTGAGCTAGGCTCACGCGCCTGTGCCTTTGTTTTCAGTGCAGACATTTGTGAGATGGAGTAGAGGTCTCCTGATTGGTCGACGCTGTGTCACAAATTTAGTTTACGCTCTAAGCGTGGGGGGAATATTCGGCGCTGGCGGCGGCCTTTGCTCCGCCTATTGGCCAAACTCTCCATACACGGCTCTGTGCTTGGGGACATCTGTTTCTTGCATTTCAGAAGCCAACACCGCGCGTGCACAGCTTTGATCGGTGCTCAAGGTCTGCGAGCGCACGGGCATCCATAGTTTTGGCTGCACTGCCTGCGAGGAGTGCACAAAAGTGCACGTTCCACATCCATTCCACACAATCAGAATCATTGTTCTTAGAAGACAACAAATATGGGAGCTAGTTCTGAGCATGCGCTGTGGAAAACGTCCAATAATATGGCGTCCTGTGAATACTTCCTATATCCGGCGTCCCTCTCTTTTGATGGCGTTAATAATCCTCAAGAGACCACCTTCTTGGTTGAACCGCGTCGGCTGTTCATCGCCCAAACGAGGGTGAGACCGTCGTCGACGTCGCTCCTTGCCAGTCGGTGAGACAATCCCATCTTGAATGGATGATTGGGTCTTGAAGAAGTATGATGCTAAGCACACATTCGCTGACTATGGGGCAGTCGAGCAGCAGTCATGTGCTAAGGCAATCGTCCTGTCGTGGCCAGCGTAATCGGATTTTGTTCCATCGGGGCGAAGTCCGAAAATACAAGGACTTCGCCCCGAAAATCATTCGCCTTGTCCGTGCACCTACGAAACATAACAGCACTCGCTGCCGGACAGTCCCCTGGCTGCAAATCGTCTCACTCACAAAAGAAACAGGCATCATTCCTCCAGTGGCGCGTGCCGTACCGCCATGCCAAGCGTCTTTTACCACTTTTTGATGAATGAATGGAGATATCAACGAAACTAGACTAAAAAGGTTGCCGCCCAAAGTCGCAAGCAGCACGGTTGCCATGGAAACCTCCCAGGCCCAAAATGGAGATCCCTTTCAGTTCTTCTGACGTCGTGCATCTAGATATTTTTTGCGTCGTGTCGCTACTCTGGCAGCTACGCTGTCATACACAGTGGCTCTACGGTGGCCGAGTGCATTGCAGCTCGGAGCAGAGGGATCCTGGCTATTGGCAACGTGCGCGACGCGACCAAAAGCGTCGCTGCGGTCAGCTTGCCACTAGAGTTCCTGTATAGGCTCCCTACGGGAGCCAGAGTTGCGCGTTCACGCATGGCATGTGGATCCAGCTCCTCACGTGACTGAATTCGGCGAATAGCAGCGCCACGCGTTCGAGGCGCGCGGCGGGCTCAAAAGCCTGGGAACGTACGCCGGGGCGCGTGCAACGTCTACTTTGCTGCACGACACTTGATACGGCTCCTCACGTGATCGGATCTCGGCGAATAGCGGCGAGGGCGGCACGTGGCATGCGGAATCAAACGCGCAACTCTGGCTCCCGTAGGGAGCCTATACAGGAACTCTACTTGCCACTAGAGTTCCTGTATAGGCTCCCTACGGGAGCCAGAGTTGCTCGCCTGTTTTTCACATGCCGCCGCGCCGCTATTTGCCGAGATCGATCACGCAAGGAGCAAATATTCTGATGTCGTGCAGGAAAGTTACCGAGACGGTCGCTTCGCCGTTGCACGCGCCCAGGCGTATGTTACCCTGCTTTTGTTTGCTTCTCCTCCTTTCAAGCTTTCCATCGCTAATCGCCAATTTCAGTCACGTGACCGGCCGAAACCGACGGAGCACGGCTCTTGCGCGAGGAGTGGTTTTCCCGTATAACTTAAGAGTTCAAGATGGCTGAACGCGCAACTCTGGCTCCCGTACTAGAGTGTACTAGAAGGTACGAGTGGGACGAGCTATAGGCAACGCTCATGCTTTCAGTTGGACCTCAAAATGTGGAAAGCGATCAGGTGGAACCAAGCCACTTTGATCGCAGCGCCACCTTCGCTGCGATCAAGCAACGACACAGGTCAAGGTTATATTGTATTTTTTATGATTTTGACGTCAGAGGCAACGTCAAAGCACCACGACACGACGACGCCACGACGTCATCGTTGACGACGTTACGCGACGCCAAGATGCTGTCGTAAGGCCGTCGTGACCTCGCGTCGCGTCGAGGACGACGCCGTTTGGCGACATCAAGTCGCCGTTGTAACGCGGTCATGACGTCGCGCCGGCGAGGGCGGCACGCGGCATGTGGAATCAAACGCGCAACTCTGGCTCCCGTAGGGAGCCCTATAGACCTTTAAAAAAAAGGACACTTGGAGGTTCCTTTCAGTGTTCGTGCGTATGGCGCGTGATTTGCTCGCTTTCCGAAGCGACGAACGTGCGCGTTCTGGACTGTGATTAACACGTGTGGACTGTGATTTTTGTAAACAGTGGAAACGTCTATACAGGAACTCTACTTGCCACTAGAGTTTCTGTATAGGCTCCCTACGGGAGCCAGAGTTGCTCGCATGTTTTTCACATGCCGCCGCGCCGCTATTTGCCGAGATCGATCACGCAAGGAGCAAATATTCTGATGTCGTGCAGGAAAGTTACCGAGACGGTCGCTTCGCCGTTGCACGCGCCCAGGCGTATGTTACCCTGCTTTGGTTTGCTTCTCCTCCTTTCAAGCTTTCCATCGCTAATCGCCAATTTCAGTCACGTGACCGGCCGAAACCGACGGAGCACGGCTCTTACACGCGCGAGGAGTGGTTTTCCCGTATAACTTAAGAGTTCAAGATGGCTGAACGCGCAACTCTGGCTCCCATACTAGAGTGTACTAGAAGGTACGAGTGGGACGAGCTATAGGCAACGCTCATGCTTTCAGTTGGACCTCAAAATGTGGAAAGCGATCAGGTGGAACCAAGCCACTTTGATCGCAGCGCCACCTTCGCTGCGATCAAGCAACGACACAGGTCAAGGTTATATTGTATTTTTTATGATTTTGACGTCAGAGGCAACGTCAAAGCACCACGACACGACGACGCCACGACGTCATCGTTGACGACGTTACGCGACGCCAAGATGCTGTCGTAAGGCCGTCGTGACCTCGCGTCGCGTCGAGGACGACGCCACGACGTCATCGTTGACGACGTTACGCGACGCCAAGATGCTGTCGTAAGGCCGTCGTGACCTCGCGTCGCGTCGAGGACGACGCCGTTTGGCGACATCAAGTCGCCGTTGTAACGCGGTCATGACGTCGCGTTTAGGACGACGCCGCTACGCGACATCAAGTCGCTGTTGTGACGCGATCGGGACATGGCGTCGCGTTGGGGACGACGCCGTTACGCGACATCAAGTCGCCGTTGTAACGCGGTCACGACGTCGCGCGCCACATCGAGGACGACGTGGACGTGGTCGTCGATGCCGACGTTGACGTCGACGCCCCAGGCAACGTTAAACATCACTGTGACGTCATGTTAACGTCGTCCTGACGTCATCGTGAACGGCAACGTCACGACGAAGCCTTGACGGCGTGTAACGTCGTCGCCTTCGCCAGCATCAACGTCGACGCGCAGTCACGACGAAGTCATGACGTCGTGTAACGTCCTCGACGTCGTGAAGCTGTCGGGACGTCCTCGTGACGTCGAGTTGCGTCATGTCGACAACGACGTCAACGAACTGACACCAAGCGTCCTCATGGCGTTGCATTGACAAGGACGCCGTCATCTTGACGTCCCGTGACGTTGTCGTCGTCGTCACGGGACGACGACAACGTTGACATTGTCAACGTTGACGTCAACGTCAACGTTGACATCGTCGTCGTTGTGAACGCAATATGACGTCAGAACGCAGTCTTGATGTCGTGTAACGCACGTTGTCAACGTCGATGACGACGTTGACGTCGACGCCCCAGGCAACGTTGAACATCGCTGTGACGTCACGTTAACGTCGTCCTGACGTCATCGTGAACGGCAACGTCACGACGAAGCCTTGACAGGCGTGTAACGTCGTCGCCTTCGCCAGCATCAACGTCGACGCGCAGTCACGACGAAGTCATGACGTCGTGTAACGTCATCGACGTCGTGAAGCTGTCGGGACGTCCTCGTGACGTCGAGTTGCGTCATGTCGACAACGACGTCAACGAACTGACACCAAGCGTCCTCATGGCGTTGCATTGACAAGGACGCCGTCATCTTGACGTCCCGTGACGTTGTCGTCGTCGTCACGGGACGACGACAACGTTGACAGTTGTCAACGTTGACGTCAACGTCAACGTTGACATCGTCGTCGTTGTGAACTGCAATATGACGTCAGAACGCAGTCTTAATGTCGTGTAACGCACGTTGTCAACGTCGATGACGACGTTGACGTCAAGGCGTCGTTTTGATGTCGCATGGCGTTGTGACGACAAGTCAGGCCGCGGTGACTTTATGTACGTGACGCCTGACCTCTAGGTTGTATAAAAAATATAGTCCGGCGTTCTATCGTTTCTATGACCCTGCGACCAGTGTGCCGGTCGAGCGTTTCGCTGGAACGAAACGCGTATTTTCATAAAAAGCGGCTAATCCGAACCACTTCGCGAAGTGGCTTGGAATTAGCCGTTGTTTTTGTTTTTTTCACATGCGGAGGTACCGAAATAGCGCTCCGGTGGCCCCATGCGTCCTTTCTAGTACACTCTACCCGTACGGAGCCTGTACAGAATCTCTACTTGCCACGATTGGCCAAACCACGGGCATAAGAGTATTGTCAGACTGTCAACTTCGACGGTGTTAGTTTCGGAATGCGATGGCTCCTAGCTTCCATTGTACTTTTTAAACCCACCATCGAACTTGTCGTCGCAACTGATGGTAAGTAGTCAGGGTAACAACGTGTGATGTCACGGCGAGGCGAATCCTGCTCTCGATGTCACAGATGGAAACCATAACAGGGGGCCACCGAAACATCTCGGCGCTAATAGGAGGCTAGGATCCTTAACTCAATTTCCCCTCCTACCCAGTTCGATTAACCGCTGCGCTCGATTTACCTGTACCTCCTGCACCGGTGCAGAAAAGAGTAGGGCAGTGTGCTTCCGGTCGTATCTAAATACACATAGCGGAAGTACACTGCCATACACTTTTCTGCACCGGTGCAGGAGGTGCAGGCTAGTGCCACTAAATAAGCGCAGCTCATTTAGTGGCTCTAGTGCAGGTCAATCGAACGCAGCAAGTGGCTCTAAGTTGGTCACTCGGCGGCGAGAAGGTCGCCGAGATCGACGACCGCCGTGATTGGACAGTGCCGCGGTTGACCTTGGCACTGGCCAATCGCGGCGATCGGAGATCTCATCCACTTCCTCGCCGAGTGTTCCACTTAGAGCCCTTGCATGAGCATCGCACCGGCGTGCGATCGTGTATCATAACCGCGTGATGCACGTTAAAGACCCCAGGCTGGCAGTGCTACTGCACTATCTACATTTATCATCTGCAGCGGTGACGCCAGACGCCCTTCGCGGAGGAGATTGGCCCGTAGAAAAGCGCCATGTGGACGGCGCCAAACTGATGGCATTTCCACGCTTTTCGTTTCGCGATGTTGAGAAGAGTTTGCGCGATCATAAACGCGGCAAAGGAGCGCGATGAAAGAGAGAAGAAAATAAAATGCAGTAAGTATCGAGATTTGTGCACGAACATGCCGGATCGAGTTCGAAAAAGGATTCGGTGCTCGATTCAAGCGCCGTTACTCAAGATCGCGACGCCGAAGATCTCTTGCATTACAAGCGTCGTTCAAATCGGCTCGCAACAAAGGCACACATATTCGACGCCCCATAAATATTTCTTCCAAAACCAAAAAGGTTTGAGTTGACAGTTTTATAAAACCGTCTGGAATCTGTCAGTGGGCCTTATATAAGCAGCGATGCTGGTATTACGCAACAAGGCGACGAAAGCCGGGGACACGGGGTTTTGTTTCTTTCGCCACGGCCGTTAAATGCCTTCTCGAAAGCGGTCCAGCGGTTGTTTCGCAACGGATTGTCTCTCCAGAGTATTACGAATAATTCTAACGCGTCAGAACGACTGTAATCACTGCGTACGCGATGCGATATTCGTAACGAGAAATATATTAAAAGCATCAGGGCGGGAACGTTGACCTCGCGTTATGAAAGAAATTCTTTCCAGCCAAAACAATTAGCATTTTAGAATTTGAAATCATGTTTTAAACGATATAATCGTGCAGTCCCCGATATTCCGTGTTTATTATCTCGCGACTAAATCCTGATTGTCTGGAGACATCCTGGAAAAAGGCGTCACGAGTTTACAAATTTCTAGGAGCCTTTTCATGTTCCCTTTTCTTCGGATCGAAATAATAAAAAAACAATCACAAGACTTTTATGACAACCGACATCGCGGCATCATGTCGACGACGGCACGAATAAAACTAGAGCTTTTCGCATCTCCTAAGTTGCGATTGGTTAATTGCTGCGGCACTCCAGAATTCCGATGCACAAATATTTGAATCGCAGACACCGCATAACCATGATCTTTAACACAAACACACAATCGTGTAAGAGTTCAGCCGGAGGCTCGATTTCTATCGTGTAATTGTAAACCAAAATGAGTAGCGCCGTTTATATTTTGTTTTTGTTTTGTTTTTTCAGCGAAAACCCGTCTGTCGTGAAGCGTTTCTACCAAAGGGTGACGTCTCCGTTGCCACGCGGGGCTATTGTTCCCCCTCGACCAAGCAATTGTGACGTCAGTTCAGTACAGCCGAATACGGCTCACTAGCTGCGCAACACCAGCTCCGCATCATCGCTTCGATTGAGCCCGGGCGAAATGAATACGTCGCCAGGTGCTCAGATTGGAGTTCATCAGTAATGAGCGCGGAAACGGAGAGGTCCCCGCGTTGCCAACCTGCGCGCGCGTGCCTTCGATGAAGGTCGGCGACTTGCGCATCTCCGGAATTTCATCGCGCGCGTCTCCAAGTAAATCAAATGCCGGATTGAACGACCGATTCGCAGTCGACACGAGCAACATCATCGGAGCAGACTGTTCCTATCTGGGTCCTATTCGGTAGACGCGAAGCCTAGCTGCCTTTCTCTCTACTCAATCTTCGAACGCGTTTAGACGCGTTCGAATAGTTGGTAGCTCTTTCGGATGCCCGAGCGTTATGGAGGGTATAGGAAGAACGGTGGAGGCAGGTCAAGCGAAGGACCTCGCTGTCGTTCTTATCGTCTCCGTGACCATTCGCGACCCCAACTAAACAAACGGCACATATACGTTCTATATTCGAACCATGCCTGCAGTGAGGGTCTCGCGTTAATTTATTCTTATGCAACGAGATTGCTGGTCGCGTGGTGGTGAAAAAACGAAGCTGTTTATTGAGGGCTTGGGAGTCGCGGCTATTCGCGTCTCCAGCTCGTTGCTCGCCCTCCCGCGGCGGAAACGGGAAGCGCTCTAGTGAGGGTCCCCCGATTCTGCTCAGCGGGCATGGCGGAACTGCTCGCGATCATGGCTCGCTGTCCGAATCTAGCGCTGCAGCCGGTATGGCATTGCACCTTATTGGAGAGTGTTAGTATTGAGTATAGAAGCAAGTGCTGTGCGTTTGCGTTAAAGTTGCGTGCTCCACGCTGCGCATGCGCGTCGTTGCTCCAATCCAAGACCGAAATGTCAGGCTCCTCGCACGCGCAGTATGGAAGACGCAACGCTACCGCAAACACACAGTGCTTGCGTTCGCTCGTATACGCAATACTAAAACTCACTACTGTTTCACCGGTTGCCGACGCCAACGAAACGAAGGCGTGCAAGCGGGTAGGCGTTCCTTCGAACTGAAAAGGCCAAAATTGCCAAAACGACGGCGTATAAAAATTAAAAAAAATGTTCTAAAAGATTGTAGTTAATTGTAATAAGGTGGAGAACTGGACCAGTTGGTTGACGTTATACATGATGGGGGAAACAGCTCAGAAAACACGGACTACGAAGAGGAACAAACACGACAGGACAATGCTGTCCTGTCCTGTCCTGTCCTGCAGGACAATGCTGCCAGCATTGTCCTGTCGTGTTTGTTCCTCTTCGTAGTCCGTGTTTTCTGAGCTGTTTTCCCCATCATTGTAATTAATTTTTTTTTGTCATTTGGGTTGGAAGAATATGCGGCGACTTTGATAGCACCATATACGCTTTACCCGCAATTAATGTAACTTTAGATGTATTTTTCAGAGTAGCTAGAATGTTTCCATTGATATTAGACTATTTTTATTTTAGAGCTTGTTCATTAAAAATGCTGCGATTGGCACCAGCGAGAATAATTTGCACACTTTTTGATTGCCATACATGGTCACGCTTTGAAGTTAAATCATAAGCAAAAAATTATATTAGAGATTGAAAACTACGTATTAAAATATCTTCACAGCCATAATAGTCGTTCTAGAAAAGTCTCATTTTGTTTTATTTTTAGCATATGGAGAACTCTGCCATTTTTATCGAGATAGACAAACAGTCAAGCTCTGAATGTAATGAAAGTTATATGCGTCACGCGTTGCTTAAAAGAAAACACACACACACGCACACGCACACACACACACACACGCACACTAAACTCAGCAGCCATGGCGATATTTTGTAAAGTTTGGATTGATTCTGTTACTCTTGTGTTGGGAATAACGTTAAGGCTGAACTCCATGGGACGAATATGCTGCGAATAACCGACGAATTTTGCCCGGCGGCTTTTGCTCTGTTGTGGAATCAACACAGTGGCTGCTACGTCGCGCGCAAAGCGAAAGTGCCGTCGGGCGGCGTTCGCCAGTTATTCGTCACATAATTCGTTTCATGAAGTTCAGCTTTTAAAGCAATTAATCATTTAGTAAAGGCAAAGGCGCGGGCGCGTGAGCCTAGCTGGGCAGAATGCTTTTGTTTGTACGAGAACTGGCGCGTAGGCGGCACTTTCCATACCCAGGCGCTCGTGCCCATGCCCTTGGCTGCACTGCAGATGTTTGTTAAACGGAGCATAGGTGTGTGCGGAGCGGACGCACTGTGCCGGAACCACAGCCGCAGCGGAGCTGTCAAAAGTCGGGCCCGTGGCTCGGCAAATGTTCCTCGTTGCTTGCACGAGCATTCGCGCAAGAACAGCGCTTTCGAAAGTCACCGGCTCTCGACCGCGCGGCGGGCCTCTCACCTCGTTGCGCAGAACTTTTTTAGACGCGAGCGCAAAGCGGATTAACGTCTGGGGAGAGCTTCCGCGTGTACGCCTGTGGGAAGCAAAAACGTTTACAAGAATGAAAAAGAAAAGCGCCACAATGTTTCCAAAATAAAACAAATCTTTTTTTTTTTTGTCTTTGACCTTATTTTTGTAGTTGGGATAATATTCTGGGGCATTAAAAAATTGAAGAATAGCTCATGCGTAGCTTTGAGCGGCGCTGTAGGTGCGCAACCGCCCGGCTGCCAGCGTTGGCTTTATTGCCACGAGACGTTGTCACCAAGAGGTGTGAACTCCGAAAGTCCACATGGGCTGTATTCGCAGCTTTCACGACCTATAGGGGCGCGCTATTTTCTATCAAAATGGCTGCCACCTGCAGTACGAGTTTGGGTCTGCGACGCGCAATTCTAATGTTGTGAAATACGAGCGATATAAGGACCTTACCTCAAACTTCCATGTCAGGGAGTTGTAAGCAAGCACCATTATCTTGAGGTCGATCCCCCAGAAGTCAGGGAGCGCGATTCTTACACCGCGGTACCATAGTTTTTGAAGGTTGCTATTACTCGGGGACAGCTTCTATGCCGTCAGAGGTACGGGAGCGGATGCTTGAGTGCCGATTAAAGATAGGCACCCGCTGTCCTCCTGTCTTCGGAAATGCCACAAATATTTGTCCGCGAATCTAGATCACCACAGTCCCCCAAGCGAGCGCTCGCTCTGCGGCAATCTTAAAAATGCCCGTGCACAGACACAGCAGTGAACGCGACCTCAGACTCGTTTATGCTTCAGCGCGGCTCTGAAGCGCCCTGGTCTGAAGTTCACCTATATACGCTGCGTGAAAGCGAGCAATTGACGTGCCATAAGAACGCTGAGAGGTGGCATTAACCAGAAGCTTCCAGACTACGCTTGCGAACGAGTGCTGCACAGATTTGCGGCACACATCGTTCTCGCGGAAAGACGCAAACACGTTCAATGGGGAAGGGGTGAAAAGATTTTAAATCGGGAAAGGGCCGGGAAGAGGGGTGCAGGTCTTCTGACGGAGTGCGTATTCTAGGTTTATGTATTTTGCTAAAACATTATGCGGTCGTCAGACTCAACTTAGCAGGTTGTTGGCAAAGGGAGAATGAAATGCTGCCCCCGTTTACAGATCGACTGACAAGCGCGCAAGTTCCACAGATTGACACGACCAAGTTTTGAAAATGTTGGGAGAAACGAGCAAGCCACGCTCCACACGCACGAACGCTAATGATGGCACCGGCCAGGAAGCGTTCATCGGAACGGCGTCCCCGCGTTTCAGAGGACGTTTTCATTCGACCGATCCCTCACCATGCCCTCCCTCACTCGAGAGCTTCGTGTATTCTCCACCAGGCGTCCTTGTAATTTGTTTACCAACGCCCAATTAGCATGAGACCCCGCACTGGACAACTTCTAATTTTAAGACGCTGTTAAGAATGGAACCTTCGGCAACCTTTTTCGAGTTTCAACGCTGCGGAAACGAGTCCCGAAACGAGTCCCAACGTGTTCTGGACTGTCGCCCACCTGTCGAAGTCTGCCCGAAACGAGTCCCGACGTGTTCAAGACCGTCGCCCAGCTGTCGTGGTCTGCCCGAAACGAGTCTCAACGCGTCCGTGACGTCAACGGGACGTGTGTGTGTGTGCGTGTGGGTTCGTGCGCTCCGGAAGGGGAGAGAGGCCTGGCCTAACTGCGGAGAACCATGGCTATGACGCATTTCTGGCTACGACGCGGCGGGCTTTGCTGCAACGCACTTGGCGGTCGCACCTGCTGCCCTGGCGGAGAGTGAGGGAGGAAAACGGACCCCTATATAAGGCGGGGCGTGAGGCTGCTGAGTTGTTCTCTCGGATTTGACGACTGTATCGCTACCATGTAATTAAACCGTTCGTTACGTTACCAATTCTCCCACCTCCACTGGACCCCTGGGTTCTTCACTTCGAAGAATGGTCGTCGTCACGAGCCAGGAAGCCTCTGGACGTGCGGCCTAAGCCCCGCCTCGAACAACTGGTTGGCAGCGGTTGGGATCGGACCATGCGACATCGTGCTACATCCGTGGGTGAGCGTTTGGACTTTGCTTTGAGATTCGCCAGGCTTCAGATTATGGGTAATTAATTTTGAACTGCTGGGAATCCTTAGTGTTTGACTCGTGCGCTAGGTTTTTGGTATAACCTCGCGACAAGTTTTAGAACAAAGCCAAAGCTAAAAAGCAGCGATCATGGATCTAATGAGGTTACTGAGAACAGATTTACTCTATTTATGTGAAGAATTGGGTGTGGAGGTGGAGCAAAAGATGAAGAAATCTGAGATCAGTAAAGCGATTTCAGAGAGCGCGGAAGCAGAGGAAATTAAAATTGCGTGGGAACTGCTTCAGAACGCTAAGAGCGAAGCTGCAGCTAGAGAGGAACGAGAACGAGAGCAGGCTGCAGCGAAAGAGGAACGAGAGCAAGCTGCAGCTAGAGAGGAACGAGCGCAGACTGCAGCGAGAGAGGAACGAGCACAGACTGCAGCGAAAGAGGAACGAGACCAGGAGCGAGCGCTGAAAAGGCTAGAGCTCGAAACTGAACAACAGCGATTAAACTCGCAGAACAGTAGAGTTGGGGCTCCGGTACGAGCAAGTGAGACCGAGTCGTATCAAATGAAGAAGCTCATGCAGCCGTTTAAAGTTGGGGAAGACGTGGGCCTATTCTTAGTTAACTTTGAGAGGACATGTGAGAAGTTGAGCTTCGCCCCAGAAACGTGGCCGCAACGGCTTTTGACTCTGTTGCCCTGTGAGGCTGCAGAGGTTGTCGCGCGCCTTAGTGCTGGAGACGCGGACGACTACGACAAGGTGAAGTCCAGCCTTTTGAAGCGGTACCGCCTTTCTGCCGAGGCGTTCCGTCAAAGGTTTAGAAACGCATCCAAAAAGAGCAGCGAGGGCTACTCGGAATTCGCGTACGGGCTTAAAACCAATTTGATAGAATGGTTGAAGAGCGAGGAAGTGTACGAAAGCCGAGACAAGGTAGTCGAGTGTGTGTGCCTCGAACAGTTCTTTCGTAGCATTCCGCAGTCAGTCAAGCTCTGGGTGCAGGACAGGGTGGGAGTCGACTCTGTCGAAAGGGCCGCTGAGCTAGCCGAAAAGTACGCAACGCGTAGAAAGCTGAGCGGAGAGGAAAGCGAATCCGGCCGAAGCGATCAGCGCAAGACCTTCCGACATGGTAACGGCTCGCGAGAAAACGGGCCCGAGAAGCCCGAAGCAGGACAAAAGGTCCCAGAAAAGAGCACAGAACACTCGAACGGAGACGAGGCGCGGAAAAGCCCAACAGGGCAGTTCGAGGCAAGGAAGCCGTTCCTGTGCTACAACTGTCAGGAGCCGGGACACACAGCGGCCAGATGTAAGAAACCGCGGGTTGTGTTCTCGTACGTGAACGGTAGTGACGAGGACCTGAAGCTCCTTCGTCCCTATCTTCACGAGCTCCAGGTAAACGGAAAGCCGTGCAGGGTGCTTCGGGACAGTGCAGCGACGATGGACGTTGTTCATCCGTCGTATGTAACGACCTCCGAATTTACTGGAAAGGTAGTTTGGATCAAGCAGCTGCTTGAAAAGCACAGTGTCTGTCTGCCTATGGCGACAGTAAGGATAACTGGCCCGTTCGGAGAGCTAGTGACAGAGGCGGCTGTCTCGCAAACAGTCCCGTTGGAATATCCTTATTTGTTTTCTAACCGGTCAGATTTCCTGTTGCGCGAAAGGGGTCAACAACTTGGAAAAGGGCTAGTTCAGTCGTGTACGAGGTCCAAATCGCGTCAGGTCGCCCCTTTGTTGACGAGGGATCCAGAGCCAGAGGCAGCTGACGGGGAGCAAGCACTCCCAGAGTTGGAGGCAGAAAACCGGGATGAGAGGGACCAGGTTGTAGAACAGCCTGATCTCGTAGCACTAGGAAGCGTACGCCGTCCCAACGCGCCGGCGGAAAAGGCGGAGGAAGAGGGGATCAGTGAAAGATCTCTCGTAGCTCCGGCGTCGCGTAACTTTGGTCCTCTGCTACGAGTAGACAGAGTGTCTTTGACAGTCGAGCAGAAGAGCGACCCTAGTGTGTCAGGGTTTCGCTGTACAGCTCAGGAGATTGCTAGGACCAATGTGACGGGGAATGAAAGAGGCGGATTGTTTTATCGGCGCTATAAGGACCGCAATTTCACGTCTAGAAATCACGTGAAAATCGATCACTATGACTTCAGCGTAAGAAAAAGGAAAGGCAAATTTAACGGCAATGCCGATGGGTTGAGCAGATTTTTCTGACATCACGAAAAATAGTAGGGATGATCTCAGAGGTCTTCGTCATCCACGGGAATGAGGATCTAAGTGGGGGCACTTCGTTGAAACGCCAAAATGACCTCACAAATTGCGAAAAGTTTTTGTCTTTTGTCTTTTGTTCTTAGTGACCTCGTTGGAAAAATTAGTTTTTTTGGCGACAGGGGGTCTCGATACCCGGAATTGTACCAAATTTTGGTAATCCGTAATCCAGTCTGGCGGGTCTTTGGCGAATTCCGAGCGTTTGACTGCGGTGTGGCGTGGTGTTGTGGGGGACGTTTCCGCTGATGCCTCCGTTGTGAGAGGTTTGGGAGTTTGTTTGGTGCTTGCAGCGTCTTCTCAAGGCCTACTCCAAGCCCACCTCTTCAGGCCAGCGATTGTACCACCGGCCATTCGAGGTTTCCCTGGCCCCGGAGGGGCTGTTAAAGGGACAATGAAGACGATTTTATTTAATTTTTTTGAATGGTGTTTCTATGCTTCTTGGGAACATAGCATGGTGCCCAATTTTTTGTAGTCATTTGTGACGCGTATTTCTGTGCCTACGAAAGAAGTAAAAAAACCGAAACTGAACAATCTCCATTCTCGGTTCTGGGCCTCCGAAAACGGAGGTGACGTGAGGAGTGACGTCAAGTGTGAATAGTCGGTATCGGTAGTATTTAGGAGATCGAGACTCTGGTAACCGCGGTGGGTTATAGCAGAGCGGTTACGCGGTCGTTTCGCCGAATCTGTCAACATGGACGGCAATGCCGCTCTTGCGAGCGAGTTCGAGCTTCCGTTCACTGACCGGACACCAACGGAACGGGAGTACGTGTGTGGCGGACCCGACGGAGACCGCACCCGTTGCTCTCGGGCAGGGGGCGCGAGCGCGTCCGCAAGACGCGACCATGTTATGCTGGCAGCACCATCCAGGCGGCGCTGTAACGTTCGATTTTGCACATGCCACGTTCGAATGAAAGCATCGGTCAGCAACTGTAGACGCGAGATAACAAAACGTCTAAAAAAAAAAGAAAAACAAAAAAAAAATATTATGCAGCTCGTGGCCTCGGCGTCCCAATCAGCTTTATTATTTCATTGCGTTCTTTCATAGCTTCCGTGAGCCCGTATGTCTCAATTTACATGATAGCGAGGCCGAAGCTACTTGCAAAAGCATGTTCCCCTGAACGATGCTCGTACTGCACGAGAGCGCGTGCTTGGAAGGGACACTGCAAGCTCAGAGCTCGCTCTTGTAGCCTCTGCTACGCTGCACTTAGAATGGAACGGAGTATAAAAAAACTGTAGTGGGGAAGCGTGATGACGCACGTTCGAAACGCGAGCCAAATATTCTATTTAGCTCGCCTGGAGCGCTGCTCAAAACTTGAGAGCTACGGGCCTATGAGCGGCCCGCACGCCGAAGGACGGACGCGAGGGACATGCCAAGGGGAAAGCGGTAGCGATCCGGTCGTTCCGGGATCCGGTTCCTCCGCGGACGTCCTCTTTTCGTCGTCAAAGAACACGAACAGCAACCCACACGTGAAAACTAGCGTCGCCCGAACGAATACTGGTCTTTAGTCGACCGTTAGAACAGCCATCTACAGCTACCATTTTGCAGAATCCTTCGAGTACCGTGTCTTTTTTTTATTTTATTTTGGTTGCCCATAGTTGCTCGTTGTCCGTTTCGCGTCCAGCGTAGCAAAGAAAAATACAATTATGCTGCTTTATTTATGGTTTAGTAATCATTTCCGGTCCGATTTATACTTTTCGTGGTTATTCAAGCGGAAATTAGAACAGTATTCTTCAAAATCGCGAACCAAAACGTGACCGAGGGCACGTTTCTCGTTTCGCCCAATCGCGGACGCGTCTTTTGTGACGTCGCGCTTCTTGGCCCCGCATCGGTCACGTGAGCTCCGCTTCTCCTGGCTTCTCCCGCAACTCTCGGGGCGTCGCCCCAGTCGATCCCGGTGCGATTATTACCGCGTCTGTTTAATTGATTTGCGCGGCACACAAGCGCCGGTTTCGGCTGAAATTTGGGCAACGTGGCCTGAGACGTGCCTGGAACCCAGTTCAATCGCCAAAAAGGTGTCCGAAATTGCCTTCATTGTCCCTTTAAGAATGGAACCTTCGGCAACCTTTTTCGAGTTTCAACGCTGCGGAAACGAGTCCCGAAACGAGTCCCGACGTGTTCTGGACTGTCGCCCACCTGTCGAAGTCTGCCCGAAACGAGTCCCGACGTGTTCAAGACCGTCGCCCAGCTGTCGTGGTCTGCCCGAAACGAGTCTCAACGCGTCCGTGACGTCAACGGGACGTGTGTGTGTGTGCGTGTGGGTTCGTGCGCTCCGGAAGGGGAGAGAGGCCTGGCCTAACTGCGGAGAACCATGGCTATGACGCATTTCTGGCTACGACGCGGCGGGCTTTGCTGCAACGCACTTGGCGGTCGCACCTGCTGCCCTGGCGGAGAGTGAGGGAGAAAACGGACCCCTATATAAGGCGGGGCGTGAGGCTGCTGAGTTGTTCTCTCGGATTTGACGACTGTATCGCTACCATGTAATTAAACCGTTCGTTACGTTACCAATTCTCCCACCTCCACTGGATCCCTGGGTTCTTCACTTCGGGGAATGGTCGTCGTCACGAGCCAGGAAGCCTCCGGACGTGCGGCCTAAACCCCGCCTCGAACAACGCTCACTCCATGCCATCGGGCTTCCCAGTGTCGCGCGGGGTTGGACGAAGTTGACCGACTTGGCTGACCTTGCGAGACGACCGCTCGGGTACCCGCTCTCATATGCATAAGGTTCTTCCCCCGAAATTCGCAGGTTTTGAGAGAAGAAGGGGGGGGGGGGGGAGGCTCGATCGTTGCCGGTTTCTAAAAATAGACGATAGATCGAAGAATTGAGAAACGAGGTGACCGTCTTTTCAGACCCGTAATCCTCTGTCCCTGCCCAAATTGAATCCCAAAACGACGACTAACTGGAGGCGGGGGCATGTTCGTGGAAGGGCCCACTAATGGGGCGATCTCTCACCCCCCCTTCCGCCTTCCCGCGACGCCTTGCACGTTCGCTACATATTACGCTCCGTTGAACTTTTACGATGGAGCGCAGCGGACGCTACGAGCCATCCCAGCCAATCTAGCGCTCCGAAAGCATCACGTGACTACGCGCTCCGCGCGACACCTCGCCCCTCCCGAAGGTCACGTGACGATCCCACGACATTGGATTGGCTCCGATGGCTCGTAGCGTCCTCTGGTGTCCGTGGCAAGTTGAAACGGAGTATACTTGGTGGTTCGCGGAAAAGAGCGCCGACCAGCTCGAGCCTCGCAGAAAACGCGCCTTCGAAACCTCATAAAAAAAAAAATTATAAAAGTGAAAACCCAGCAAACCTTATGTTAAATTATCGCGCTCTCGATGTCTTATAATTAAAAACGTTTCTGCTTTATGAAAATAAACGGAAAATCGAGAGTGGACGATTCGAATAATGGGGCTCACGCGATCCCACCGGATATTAATAAAAAACAAAAGGGGGGGGGGGGTTGAAATATTGGGTTTAGGCGACTACATCAGCAAGAACAAAAGAGAAAGTGCAATACGGAAAAAAAATAAACTGAGGGGAAGGAGGATATCAGTGACGTCAGAACGCCGAGCTCTAATTGGCACCGATTGGAAGGGTAGTGGATAGACCTCGAGGCAGCTTCAGCATTGAGGTCTATCCACTACCCTATCCGATCGCTGCCGATCAGGGCTCGGCAGGTCAGCGCAACCCCTGCGCAAGAGGCGGACAGACTTGCACCCACGTCAGGGCGTCGTTCAATGGCGGAGACGAATCATTTTTTGCTGCGTCCGGCGGTAGAAAAGCGAAAGGGGAAGATCCTTTATTTATTCCTCCACTCGCGTTGCCCGTTCGCACGCGTCCAGTGGACACTGTGATCGAATTGCGTTGGAGCACGAGCCATGATGTGTGTATCCATACATCTTTCGCCTATCAACAGGGGAAAAAAAAATGTTATAGCGAAACTATAGAAGTGTTTTCGTGTTCGCTGGGCGGGGTTCGATATTTGAAATATATATATATATATATATATATATATATATATATATTGCGCTTTCATCTTCATTCTCTGTTTCCAAATATATAGCACACATTTTTCGCTGCGCTCCGAGGGACGTTGAAATGGCGTTTCTTTTGAACCATGCGAATCGAATGCGTATACCTCGAATGCCGCAGAATATATGAGGAACGTATGGGAGCTGTAAACATTGATGAAACTGGCCTGTCTACGAAGGTTCTGAATGTATTCTGACAGTGATGTTCCGAAGAAACGAGATCTTTCTATTACGGCTGAGCGTCGATTAAAAGTGTTAAACCGATTAATCGCCACTCTTTAATCGATTATTCGGTCGCCTTAATTTCCAAGCATAACATCACCACAAAGGTAAAAGTGAGTTTTTTATACTTTTTTTTTATAATTGTTTCACTGTACATGTTTGGCTCTGGATAAATATATGCAGTTGATTGCGCCGAGATACTGAGGGAGATGAGGAGACAAGAGCATGCAGGGACGTCAGAATGCCGAGCTCTGATTGGAAGGTTTAGTAGGTAGACCTAAAGCTAGCTGCCTCTGGGTCCACTGCACTCGTCGAACGCCTTCGAATGCGAAGCCCAAACGCTGAACGCCTGCATTCCGCGTTCTATAACGCGTTCAGTGGAGATAAAGGCAGCTAGCTTTAGCGTCTACCAGAGCTCGGCAGTTCAGACGGTTCGCGTGCTCTCGACTCTTCCGTTCTCTCAATTTCTCGGCACATTCTTCGACATGAGGGAGTTCCTTGCGTCCTCGCAATCATCGTTGCTGCACTTGGACAGGCACTGGAGGGACGTTTTAACCAGGAGAGGTAGTACTTTTTTCGCGACCGAAACTATACAGAGGGACGAAGAAGCACTGCGATCGCCACCGCAGTTTATCGTTCGTCACGCCTGCTGTGGAAAACTACAGCGACACAGCCAGGCTTTTCCCTTGACAATTCGACACCGTGTCCCGACGCCCGGCTGGAGTCGTAAAAGTCGGTGGCTTTGAGAAGATTGATAACGTCGCTAGTTTCAAACACTTTGCAAGGGTCTTCACGGTCGGATCGACCTCAATGAGGGATTGCGAAAACTGTGTCGGTGGCCTGTCGACGCCAGAGGAGCGGGGGAACAAGCCCTAAACCCTGACAGGTGTGCCTCTGAAGGCCTGTCCAAACAGGAATCGGGATGCGACACGACTCCGGCGAAAATCGTAAAAGTTGACGCGTCCGGCAGGGTCCGATGTCTGTTTGAACACCACCGAGCCAAAATCACGATTTCCCTCCTCGTTTCATCCGCTTTTCGGTGACCTCGCGCTGCTCGCACGACTAGACGTCACACGCTCCGTCTGTTCTGCCGTGCCCTCGTGTCTTTGGACGTGTTCCAAAATGTACTCGATCTTACTCCGGGGTAAGGGTTTGGTTCCTTCGCGTTCGAAAACCTACCCGCGTCCGGCGTCGCTCCATCTGTGTTATCACGTGACACGACCCACCGGAGTAGCTCGGATCTATTTGGCTAATATTTGAAACACAGCTTTTCCCTTTCCCGTCTTTGGGGACCTCAAGAGAAGCGGAGACCTTGAGCGATTGACCGACAGCCAACAGAGCTTGTCGGTGGCTGTCCGAAACCACGCGGTGAGCATGCTCAAGGCCCCCGTGGAGGACACGGGCGCAATTTGACACAAAAAGCTTTCCCCCCGCGACAAAACAAAAAAAAAAAACCAAAAAACAGACGGAAGCGGACCGCCGTATGACAGATATCGGAGTCGTGTCGCCTCACGATTCCTGTTTGGGCAGGCCTTGGCCGGGTGCGCGTGAAAGTGAAGCTGCGGGACTCAAGTCTTTTGTCCCTCTTGGGGAATTCCCGCGTGCAGGGAACCTGGGCCGGCTTGCTAGAAACCGCGTCGGAGCTGAGCCTGGGGAAAAGAAAGCACTGCCAAAGTCAGCGCACGAGCTGATCGGGGCTCAAGCCGCGTCTGAAGGCGCTCGCGCGCCCCAGCCTTTCACTCAGTCTCGGCGGAGACGCTGTTTCTAGCAAGCCGGCCCTGCTGTCCTTGAAGAGCGTCCTCTCCTCGCTGGATGCCGCGCTCCTGCGTATCGGGGTTCGGGGACAGGTCTTGGACGCCGTACGCTTGCTATGCTAGCCAAGAAAGGCCACATTAGCTTTTCGTAAATTGTACTTGGCCTTCGAGTTCGAATCAGCCCTGGCTTAACCATGATTAAGGTGCAACCCCACCCTTGGTTAGTGTGATTCTGAATCAACAAATGGCGGTGGGATCGCCTTCCAGTCCTGTACATCAATGCGAGAAATCGTATGTGGTGGCGCTTCGATACAGTGGGGTATTTTTCTATATCCTGAATTTGACATCCCTGGTCCCTTGCTTGTTTTTCTCTGCACGAGCTTTCTTTGGAACGCGCACGGCTGCGCCAGTTCTCGTGCAAGGGGGCCAGTTGCCTACGCTCCGAGCTCACGTCTCCAGCAAATGTGGGCAGAACAAAACGCGAAAATCGTCCTGAGCCAAATGGGGAGGCACATGCGCAACAAAATTACCGACGCGTTGAAAAATATAAGATTGCCTGTGCGCCGTTATCGGAGATTTCAGAGGCCAATTACACATATTTCAATGTGATCAGATTCATATTGTCACGAATGAAGGTGACGAGAGGACGAACAGTGAACTGAAAAATAAAGGGTTTAATCGGCGAACTTGTGCCAAACAGAATAAGCAAAGAAAAAGCGCGTCGAGGCAGCAGAAAAGCAAGCGGCGATTCGGCAGCGTAACAGAGAGCGAGAGCGAGACTGACTCGACAAGGTCGCGAGCAGCTGCTTATCTACAGTGCGTCACTATCTCGAAAGTTCGGCAAAGAAGGTTGGAGCGTCGCGCGCTCGGGGCGAGAATGAATTGGCACTTTCGAGAACAAGAAAGCAGGGCAGAAGTTACGTCTGGTGCAAGAATGAACGCGAATCTTCTAGAAGTCCATGACCGAGCGTCTTTCTTGGCTCTGCGGGTGGCAATATGATGGGCCGGTCCTTTTGTCGTGCATGTGTTTGGCTCTTTGTGAATTTCCAGGAAAACGTGATCACATGATAGACTTGGATTTCCGAAATTCTAGCTTGAGGAATTAACTACTTAAAAAGTCAAAACAAACGCACTATTTTTTGAGTGGTCAGGCGTCTCATTTAGGTAGCTGGGTGTTTATTTTGACCAAAACCACGAGACTGGAAAACACAAAAAATGACACACGGGTTTAGATGTTGAGTTTGGTAAACCCAAATTAGGACTGGTGCGGGAGTTATAATAAAAAAACAAATGCCGAGGTTAACAATTAACTCACAGCAATAAATGATAAGAATTAATTTTAATACGAATCCAGTGATAACTGCAATGAATGGCCAGGCAAAGATTCTGGGTTTCTGGATACCTTTTGCACATAATTTAAACAATGTACAGTGTCGCAAAAAAAAATTACACGTTTTTTTGTGTTTTTTTTTTTTACCGCAAGAATAAACTAGGCATCGCCGGACGCTCATTCTCCGCCCAAAGGTAGCGCTAGAGGTCACAACCAGATGCCAAAGTTTCAGCCCGATTCGATACCTTATTCGAAATTTATAAGTCATTTTCTGAAAAGTTCAATGGGAAAATGGCGGCCGACGGAGTTTTCGAATACATGGGGCTCTATGGCACCAGAAACCGAAAACGGACAAAAATGGGCTCCATTTTCATATTGAAATTTTCAGGAAACCACTTATAACTTTTGTATAAGGTGTCCGTTCGGGATGAAACTTTGGCATCTGGTTGTGACCTAGCGCTACCTTTAGGCGAAGAATGAGCGTTAGGCGATGCGTAGTTTATTTTTGCGGTAAAAAAAGAACCCTGTAAATTTGTTTTGTGACACGGCGGAGCACCCGCCATGAGCGGGTGCTCCGCCGCCATTCGCTTTCAAGGGCCAGACATTTTAGTGCTGGGCCGCCATCTGCCTCCAAGGGCCTCTCGAGAGACGCGCCTCGTGCACTGGCACATTTGAGGTTACTTGAAAGACCAACGCAAATTCATCGAGGGGGATTTAGTCCCTACTATACTTCGTCTCACCCTAGCATGGACTAACCGCAAAGGCTGTGCTAGCGCGAGCGGCCAGCCTTGACTGCCTTGACTAGAGCACTTGCTGCACGAGCGCTCGTGCAGCCGCCGCGGCTTTATTTAAAGCGACTTGCTTGCGCTTTTAGCACGCGCGCTTAACAATAGTCCATACTAAGGTGAGACGAAGTATAGAGTGCCTCCATGTCCTTCTGTTTAGGGTGATGCCATCGTTTGTAGTACCCGATGCCGAAAGCACGCGCTTACAAGGAAAATACAAAGAAATCGCAGGAAACAAAATGTCGCCGTAGCATAGTCAGCGCCACGAGCGCGTGCAGGGACACGCTCTTTCACGCGCTTCAGAACAAAAAATAAAAATAACCGTTCGAAACAAAATGGCCAGATGTCACCACCCCAAGCAAAGCGCACATGAAGGCACCTTAGTCCCTACAGGTTCTGCAGCGTGAGCTCCGTGCTTTGACCGGAGCTCGCGCTCCAGCTTTTCTCCACGTGCTCTGATCTGCGGTGCCACCTCACACTCGGCCAACGATCCCCCACCGCACTTGGTTTAGCCTGTGAGCTAAATGAGCTACGCTTAGACAAGGCTTAGAGTATCGGCACTTCCCCCCCCCCCCCTCCCCCGATATTGTTGTGCGCGCCGCCATCTTGGTGGTTAGAAACAAATCAAATGCAACTGCCGATCGTCATGATTCAAAAGTGCGGTGTCAGGAGGCTCACGTAATATTGCTTTGCTTTGTCGCGAACTGTTTAAACATTTGTGGAGGACGGAAAAGCGTTTCCTGTGATTTCAAATAAAGCTTCAGATATAACTGACAACCATCATTTTAAACACCAAGATGTGTATGAAGCGTAGCCTATTTACTGCCTCTAGTTTAGCCCGACCGCATAGGCACAGAAAGAGAACGAACAGCTTAACCGCGCGCGCTTTTGGCGCTGCTTCAGAGGCTTCATCAGCCCGTAGCGTTGGCAGCGCTTCGAACTAAGGTAAAGCAAAGCAAATATTCAGATCTTAGGGTTTCACAAGTCAAACCAAGAAAAATCACTTAACACGCCACAATAAAAATTAAAAAAAAAGAATTGCGGCTTTATTTTGACTAACGTAGATCATTTGACGTGCAACCGAAATCTCAGATTGGCCTCCGTCGGATTGCGGGCACCTCGGTCGATATTTAAACCCGACAAATATGGATTCATGGGCGAGCGCGTTGGCTCAGAGACACTGAGATGATTTAATGTTTTGTGTTTTGTTTTAATATCATTGCCACTTAAGAGCCACCGACGTGGTTTTTGAAACAAAATATGGTCAGACTATTCCGACAAGGATGGTTTGATTGCGAAAATTATTTTTGCAAGTGATAAAAACATTCAAATGTTTTCACATACGTGGCGGAATTCGAAATGGCAGAATGCATTTCATGGCGCCCATTTCATTTGGATCGCGTCGGGCATGTGTACCGACGCTCAGTAGAACGCGCGCAAAAGTAGCTGTGGTCCACCCGCAGCCTCGCGCTTGTTGTTCTGACATCTCTGGCTCGCTCACTGCGGGCATCCAGGCATCTGACACCCTGACATCTGACGCTTTTTTTGTCTTTCACGTGGCGTTCCAAGTGGCACACGACGGAAAATGCACATCAAGCGGTTCTTGAACACGTGTCGCCATCTGTATTTTATATTAAGAAACTACAACTGGCCGTAACTGAATGGGAAAAGTTTGAGGTCTTATAACATTCTTAACGCGTAATATATTAATATGGAAGTATTGGAAAATGTAATATCGAAGTATGCTTCATAATTTAATGTCTCGTTATTTTGATTAGTTGACGTGATTTCTTTTTTATAGCGCCACAAAACAATACCATTTTAAACTTTATTTTTATTTTAAAATATACATTATTTGTACAGTTTGTTGCTTACTTTTTTTATTTATTACGTCCAACCGAACGCTCACGTAAAATATCGTGGACAATGGGACGTTACAACTCGAGAAATAATTTGTTCAATATTAGAGACTGTGGTCTATTAAAAGCTGAATAAGTAACTAACAACTAGAAATAACCGTAATATCGAGACATTAAAGTATTGTTGAAAAGCAGCTCTTTATTTTGACATTTACTTTATAATTGTAAGATACATAGAAAGAAAGTTATAAGCCGTCAAAAAAGCACCAAAACGTCATGCACGGTGGGGTTGCAACTTAATGGTGTTATTTGTGAGGTTCCTACCAACGAACAGGATAGTGTATGTAATTAGGAGATGAGAAAAACGTCAGCAAGAAAAACACAAAAATATTGTTCATTCTTGTATGGGTTTAGCCGGTTTCAAGCTTAACAGATTAACCAGTTAAATAAATTAATCGCGATTAAAGCATTCATTGATTAATCGGGAGGTTAATCGATCAATCGCCCAGCACTACTTTCTATATATTTTATAGCACTCCTCGAAAAATTGAAAACACTCCTAAAGCTAGGCTTTTATCGCAGACAACAAATACCTGCCTGTGCGCCTACAAAATGTACAAAAAACAAAACAAAATTACATGGTTTTGTTGTTGTTTTTTCCTCGCAAAGTATACTACGCATCACCGAACGCTCAGTTTCCGCACAAATGTAGCGCTAGCGGTTCTAACAAGATGCTAAAATTTCAGAACTAACCACTGTCTCATTCAAAAGTTATAAGTGATTTTATAAAAATTTGATTAAAAGAACGGTGACCATTTTTGGTAACTGTCTCCATTCAGCTCCATTTATTCAAAAGTTCCGTCGGCCGCCATTTTGTAGCGTGAGCTACACTGGCCGAGGTTGAGCAGTTTCGCGTGGCTCGCATAATGAGCCGTGCTCCGTGCTGCGCAAGCGCGAGGAGCAGTGACGTCACATGGCGCACAGCCGGCGCACCGGAGCCGCCGCCGCCGCGGGCTCCGCCGCCACCTCGCGCGCCTCGCCGGTCTTCGCATTCCAGAGGAGTGACATCATAGCCGCGGCAGACGCAACGGCGTCGCCGCGTGCCCAGCTGTGCGCCTCCGTTGCGCAGTAGCCAAGTCTGACGCTGCACCGGAGCCGCTTGATAGCGCCTCTCATTTTGTGCGCATAAGCTCACGCTACGTATATCCAGGCATAGCCGAGCTAAGCCAGCACAATTTTTTCAACTGAAAATTGAAAACAAATTACCTGTAACTTTTGAATAAGATAACGGTTAGTTTTGAAACTTTGGAATCTGGTACGGACCGCCAGAGCTACATTTGGACGGAGAAAAGGCGCTCCGCGGTGCATAGCTTATTTTTGCGGTTAAAGAAACCTTGTATACCTTTTTTTATTGGGGACACCTTGCACTCTAATGGTTCCTCAGAAAGACTCGCGTGTTATATCAATTCAGCAGTTACCGCAGTGCGTAACATACCCTAAAAGTCGTGATGTGTCTGAAACCTAGACACCAAAGAGGTGCAAAAAGGGTCCCCTTGCTCCAGCGTCCATTTTACGGGCTTTCGATCGACACTGGCTCTTCAGCTTCGCGCAGCCACGTCGACCAACAACAAACGAGACAAAAAAATAATAATATTCAGAAGAGAGACAAAGCAGGGGAAGCAGATGAAGGAGAGGGACGCGTCACGGGAGGCGCGAACTCCGGTGGTCTAAACCACGTAGCTAACCTCCCCGAACATCCCCCTTCCACACACACACACACACACACACACAGGCACGCACGCACGCACGCACGCACGCACGCGCACACACACACACACACACACGCGCGCACGCACCCGCACGCGCGCACACACACACACACACACACACGCACACACACTCACACACACAAACACACGAGGTAGGGTGAGGGTAACATGGTCCGGGGAAGAGGAAGCAGACGGAACGCTGGAGAAGAGAGGGGTAACCTCCTTCTCTCTTTAGCGTCCCGTCTGCTTCCTCCTCCCCGGCCCGTCTTACCCTCGCCCTACCTTCTTGAGACCTTTTCTCCTGTACTCTCGTCCCCAGACACCTAATAGGCGTATCCGGTATGGGCGACGAAAAAATAATCCAACGTTTCAACCTGCAAATAGTAAAAAAATAAAAGGGAGGCAAAACGAGAAAGTGTGACGGTTACGCTTATATCCTAAATGCCCTCTATTGGCGTGGCAAAGGCAAAACAATGTTTTCGCCCATACTGGAAGTGACGTCAATTCAAGATGGCGGCGCGCTTGCAGAAAAGGTCTAAGCAAGCTATTTCGAGCGGCCGTCGCCCCTGACAACCAAGAAAGCGAACGGGAGTTGCAGCTACAGACGGCCTTTCCGCTTTTCGCCTTCTCTCTGTTTTCATAAGCCGTACTGCTTATGGAAACGACAACCCCTTCCCGTTTCCGTCCGCCATCTTTCTCCCGTCTCTAGACCGAGCGCATACGTTTGTTTGTTTGTTTTTCATTTTCTTGGAATTCAGTAATGGAGCCGCTATGTCAGCGTCTCGTTGAAGAACAAACAAACAAAAATCAACGTTGTTGCTATCTCCACTACCTCATGCAAAAATAAAAAGGGGGGGGGGGGGGGGGGAGTAGATAGATCTGGTTTCTGCAAACACTTTTTGTCGCACCGGGGAAAGCAATTTTATAGGAGCTTTTACTTATCCCTGATTGGATATTACGCCCCCCCCCCCCCCCTCTTTGTAATGCCCCTCTGGGGCCTTTAGATGCATTTACATAAATAAATAATATAATAGCTTCAAAGCAAAATGTTGCTCCAAAGCTTCAGACAATCTTCGCTGAATTCGGCTTGTATGCAGTCGAGTGGCCACACATGCTTTGGTGTACTTTTGCGTCACCATCGGTGGCCGAGTATGTTAGTGCACGGCAGCTAGCTCATAGCACGTGAAGCAAATGCTCGCATTGCTGAACTCGGGTACCATTCCTGTGTTCGATCCTCACTCCCGCCTATTTCAATGTGTATGAGCATCGTACCTACCTGCAGTTGTGTAATCATTACTGCGTGATACACGTTGAATAAACCGGGTTAGTATATTGCACTACGCTGGTTTGATTGCTTCGCCAGAGCACTGAACCAGTGTCGACATAAATCTCAGGGCTAGACTGACCTTTCGTCGCATAAGCGTGCACAACGTCCAACTTAGTTCATTTGAGAGTTGCGATATATCAGAAAAAAAAAAACGTATCCATATTTTAACTAGAGGAATTGCGTTCTCGTTGTTGATTTAAGAAAAAAAAACATGTAAATTTTTTGCGAAAAAAAAAAAGAGAAAGCAAATTATGAGTAATTTGGCTATGTTGGGCAAGGTTGGTCTGCCCTTGTTTTGGCGGCAATGATTAACGCTGGGCCGTATATTTAGCAAATATTTAGCTAACATTTGATATTACTTTTGTCTTCATTAGGACAATTCTTTTTTTAAAGATGGTGATTGTTACTTGAATATCGTTTTCACGGAATGTTTTTCGGGGTCGGCAGACATCACGAGGTGGATAACCATCACGATCAGTAGACAAATTAGTAAAATATGTTATTTATTTTTGATAAATGATTTTATTAGTTATGTTTCATTTCCAGCACCGAAGACAGCTAGTATTTGGGACTAAACCAATTTAAAAAAAAAAAAAAAACAGCCTTTGAAATATTCATCGAACGGTTTTTGCCTTTCTGTCACCTGATTCAGAAACTGGATGCAGGAAAAAGTGGCGCGCGCACGTAGAAAAGTGGCGTTTTCGTTTCAGACACCTCGTCACTAGGGACTATATTAGTAGATTGTTTCGAGAACTCTGATAATGATACCCGATTCTCCGTCGACGCCTTTGCGTGTGCATCGCATCCTTATCGGGTGTCATTATCGGGGTATCGGAACGATACACTAAAACTACCTATTAGAGAATTTTAGGGAACCGTTTGTGCACATCCGTACGCTACGATGGTCCCTCCGGTGCGAACTGTGCGTATGCTACCGCAGAAAACTCGCGCATGGCCAGCACACGCTGCCAAGACAACAGGAACTTTTAGCAAACCGTTACCATGTTCCGCTCGCCGCACTATCGGAGCCTTTGAATCGTGCCTTTAAGCGCGCGCCCAGGTGATACCGTGACCGCGGGGCACGTGCTTAAAACATGCATCAAAAGCTCCGGTAGTGCGGTACGCAGAACACGGTAACGGTTTGCTAAAATTCCTTAACGACCCTGCGCTCCTTTTGCATCCCGTTGGGAGATCGGGCAACAAAAATGGAAAAATTGATCGATGAACATCTCAAAGCCCGTTGCCTTTTCGCAAATTATTTAAATTAATTTAGTCTTTAATAATGAGTTCCACAAAGACTGCAGTGGCAACATTTCACGTCGAAGCATTAACACAAACGGCAATGAACAGATTTTAGATAATTATTCAACTTTGCTTGTGTTGGTATCCTCCGTCTAGCTCCTACTGAGGCCGATAAACATACGAGGCTAACGCGGACGGCGTTTATAAGACTGACCCCGCCCCCCCCCCCCCCCCCGCACACACACACACACGCAGACGCACAAAAAAAAAAAAAAGAACACGTCCGTTTCAAAACTATTTTTTTCAAACTTCCTGTGCTTATTTTGCCTAAAATTAGGCGGTATACAAGACTCAAAATTCTCCGCGTTAAATATGTTTAATGATTCGATGCGGAGAAAAATGAAAGGATAATAGACTGTCCGCTTTTCTTCGTAAACGCCGTGAAGATCATCTGACACTGCACCCATCTCCTCCGCAATGCACCGTTGTTGGCCGGCGAAACATAATTTCGCCTCGAAAAGTAACGCAGCACCGTATTTCAGCGCTATCAAGTTAATCAACGACGTCAACATTCGCTCGTAAACAACGACCCAAGCACAAAGATGCTTCGTAGGATTCGCTTCCCAGCTATACACCAATGCGCGACGGCGGTGCACGCTTTACAGAAGCAGCTCCCGCGCCTCCTTGAGCGCTTTTTTGTGAGTCTTACGAAACTCCGGGCAGAACGGCGGTGTCGAAATGGTTTGAGAAACTCTATTACTTGGACCTGGTTGAGCAAGGAAGCGGCGCTGGCTGCTCGGTGTAATGCCCCCTTGGTCTATGTGTGTTTCAGTTCGGCGCTCACAAGCATACGGGATAGCGCGAAGCACGTTCTCGACTACGATTCAGACAGGTTTGAGTAATAGCAGACACGCGTTTATTTATATATATATATATATATATATATATATATATATATATATATATATACTCTTCGCTGAAATAAACGTAAATTCATATACTGAACTAAGTGTATATATATATATATACGCTTAGTTCAGTATATGAATTTACGTTTATTTCAGCGAAGAGTGTTTTAGGAAATATCCCCGCTTCGCAGATAAACCCTTCGAATAAATGGGAAGGACTTTGTCAGCGCTTCAGTTTAGAAAAATCAAAGGCCGGTTCTCACATGCAGCGAAGCGCTGACGTAGCGCTGTTCACGTGTCGTCAGCTACTGATCGTCTGCCATGAGCTACAGTTTTGACGGTGCGATACGAAGCTGGTGAACGCTCTCGTCAGCACGCGCTTAGCGCGAGGTCAGCGCTCTGCTTGTAGCGCTCCGCTTGCTGGTCACGTGGCTTCAGTGGTAGTCCAAACATAGGTATATCCGAAGAATAGGGTAAAGTGCACCCTGTGTGTTTTGTGTGTGTACGAGGGGCGTTCATAAAGTTCGTATTATTGTCACGAAGAAATAGAAATTCAGCAATCAAACTCGAGTAGGAGTTGAGACATTCTCTAAACGTTCGCCACCAAACGTTACCCACTTTTTCTAGCGATGCACCGCATGCCGGAGGTCATTGTTGTAGAACTCCTCGTTTTGAGTGTTCAGGAATCGCTCCACTTCAGCAATCACTTGGTCGCCGTCTTTGAAATGCTTTCCCCTTATTTGGCCACACTGGAAGCATCTGCACCATTTAACCAGTGTCATAAACTGGGGCGTTGTCCCCGAACAACGCTCCCAGATTGGAATGAATATCCTTGGCATTGCTTCCCTTCAAATGAAAAAAACGGATCACTGCATGTGCTTGGCACCGACGGGCGGTGCCATTTTTGTTTCGTCTCCCTAGCGGCGTTCCGAGCTGCTATAGCATGCGATGTTTATACTGTGCGGAAACTAGAGGGACCCGCGTTCATGTTGATGCCTGTTTTGTTTCGTTTTATTCAATTTTTTGTGCCGATAATACAAACTTTATGAACGCCCCTCGTATACTGTGAGCTGATTCGACGAACGTAACAGATAAGAAAGAGAGTGCACCGTAAAGCCAGTTTGAAGCTTAAAACATGTCGAAGCTATTGTATTTCTTCGCTTTTGATTGATGTTCAAGCAATAATAAATATTAAAAATAAAATCCACAGTACCGACTTCGACCGCAGCGTCGTTAGGAAGGAGTATTCAGTTTCCCAAAGTCAAAGAGCGGTCCGGTAGGTAGCAATCGATCTTTAATCTCTGCGTAACGGCAAGTGTCGGAGCAAAATTCCACTTCGTGGGCTCCCATTTTCGGGGCGACCCGCCCAAGACGGTCGGCCGTTCAGAATGGCCGCTGCTCGAGCTTGACAAGCCGACCAACGCCTCAGCCAACTGAGCTTTCCAACGACCAGTTACAAATGTCACCGTTTAGCTGCAGAAATAACACGCGACACAGGCTGGGCGAAAATATCCGTACCACGGATCCCATGTCACAACTAACAAGAAACGTCCGCGTTCGCCACCGTCGCATACCTTTCGGCCTCCTCGAGGTTGCGGGGCACGCACAGCGATCGCCATCGTTGGAGTTCAGATTGCTGGTAAAACTTTAAGAAACACAACGAGGTAGCAAACCGTCACTTGCACGGTCGTCGCCTAATCTGTAATTGCTGAATTGCACGAAAAAACGCCGGCGGCATGCAGTGTAAAAAGGTAAACAATCAATGGCGGCAAAATGAACTGGCCTAACCGCTTCCTTCGAATTTTTCCGCACCCCCCCCCCCCCCCGCCCGTTCTCTTTCTCGTTCTTCCTCTCAAGGTCACATATATCAGCGCTCACGATTTGCCACGCTCCAGTTCCGGCTTTACATTCCTGATCTACGCGAGATAGAAACGTCCGAGCCGTCACAACCCTGCGTAAACAACCGACGCATCCGAACAGATCCAACTCGACGATCCGGTGGCCTTGTCACGCATGCGCACCGCCGAGTTAAAGGAAAGGACGTAGCGCGCTTCTGTCAACTCCCGCCAAGCTCCCTGAAATCCCATGAATCAAGATCGACGGCGGGGTTGGAGGCGCTCCACGGGGCGGCTCCTGCCACACATCTAAGAGCGGAGGATGATCAACCTGAGCCGGATCTGCCAGCGTAGGATGCTCGCTCCAAAAGGGACACTTACGGAGCTCTCTAAATCTACGAACAAAATTCACCATTAATTACTGGTCGGTTAGTACAAACAATGCAAAACTTCGTTTCCTTTTGTTTACCCCTACCGTGACCGAGAGAAGAACCGGATCGATCCTGAATATGAATCACGCTGCGACCTAACAACAGAAGAAAAAAAAAGTAGTAGAGACCGAAAAACATTGGTAAAAGAGCAAATACATAAAAAGCAACTGTTTTTTTTATGTTTAAGTGGTACTTACGCGAGGCAGAACTCCCGGGATTTCTCCCCGTAGCGCGCATCACGCGACGAAAACAACAGGAATTTGCGATGCCGCGTTGTTACGTCAGCTCCGGGGCGGAGGGAAGCAGGGATGCTTGGGTAGTACAAACAATTCAGGTTTAACGGCGGATCAGTTTGTTTTTAATATGTTTTTGTCGTTGAACGCTTTGGTGTCAGGTTTAGAAACCGCTTTATTTGTTTGCGGTGTTGTCGAGGGCGGAAACCTCTACATTGGACTGCACACGCTGACATCCCTCCCTCAGGCACATCGTCACGCGGATTTCTTTCTCGTGCGAATACCGATTTGTATAACAAAAATTTTTCAAGTAAAACAAAAAAGGCTTAGAAGAAAAACATTTTTTTTTTAAAGAAGCTGAGACATTTTTTGTGTTTTCTTACTTATATCCGTTTTCTATCTCTAGGAGGTTTCGCAGCGAGGAAACTTCAGCAGCTCTATCGCTTCTTGACTTTCCCCTTCTTAAAAGGAAGACAGAAATTAACAGTGCCGATATTAAAACGTCCTACCGCGCGTTGACGTTGCCTTACTTCAATAGTCGAAAGAAGAAAACAAATAATGGTGCTTTATTAAGTCCATGATTACAATCAACCGTACGTTACATTTCTCAATAAAACTTAATATGATTAATAAGTGGGGGAAATCCGGAATAATGGGGAAGTATAAAGACAAAGAAGGTTCGTAAAACGCACGCTTTGAAAGACAGCCGAGCTACGTTTATTGCATCGAGAGCGAGCGTTCTTACTTTCGAGGTTCATACGATGTAAAGTACATATTTCGAAATGTATGAGAGATAAAAAAATAAGTCGGAGGCTGACGTGCTGCCGAAAGAACCGTTACTATGTTTGCAAACGCGACGAAGAGAGGCGTGTTATACGGCGAAAGTAGGCGAGACAATTTGACGACATGAATTGGAAATTGAATCGAACTTCCGAATCACCAACTCCGAGGCCGTGGTGGCACTCCGAGACTCTCTCGCTCAAAAAGAACAAAAAAAAAAACGCGCTATAAATCAAAAGACAAATTAAACAAAAAGAAGCTACAGATCTTGACTTTGCCTTTTTCTCCCCAAAAGTTTCCTCGTATTTTGTATTTTCTCCTTCTAGTTGGAAAGAGACAGCGCAAAATTGGATTAAGCTGTACTCAGAAGAGAGTTGATTTCGTGAATGTTCTTTAGTTGTCTCTTTTTATACTTGACAGCGAAACTTACCCAATAACGAACAAATACAGACAAACAAAAAAAAGAGAAATAAAAAGTAGAGATGTGTGCTCTTGCCCTAAAAGCTAACACCCCCGCCCGATTGCTCACTTATTTGAAATGAGTGCTGTCCTGGCGGGCCGTCCTTTCCCACTTGTCGGTGCCAGAGTTGGTCCATTTTGAGTAGCGAGGGGAGTTGGTGCAGACCGAGCGCTCAGGTGAGCGTTGTCGGTGTGCTACGCGTACGCGATAGTCTGCGTCGGGGAGTCTGTGCAGTCATGGCTTCGTTTCGTAAGTCTAGAATTACCGCAAACGTCGATATTCTAACAAAGTGTCAGGGAACAGCTCTTTTTTTTTACGTTAAAGTTTTCTTGGTTTATTTGTGTTTTCTTTTTTTTTTCTTTTCGTGGGGGCGAATTGAGGAAGAGCGCCATATGCATTTTACCTTCAAAATATTAACCCCGAACTAGCAACGTAGAAAAAAAATTACACCATCTTCCCGAGGGGAACCATGGGGTGATGCGGAGCATCGTGTTGGTTCCGAGGAAAGAGTCAGTTGCGTGCTGACGTCGAGAGATGGCGCCACCGACTGCCCTAGCGTTACCCCCTACGCGAGCCTTCGTCGCGGCTCGCGGCAGAGAAAGTTGGAACGCTCGCCGCTCGCCGTTTATTTTATTTTTTTCACACTTGAAGGAGAGGAGACAAGAGGAGGAGAGTTGCGCGTGCGCGCGCGGTGTGAGGAGAAGCCAACGCACGCGCAGTGCACGCAGCTGGTAGAGAGAGAGAGCGGAGAGAGTAACGCGCAGCTGTTGGAGAGAGGGAAGGAGGAGAGTTGCGCGTGCGTAGTTCGAGTGCCGACTACATCGCGGACGCGGGACATAGACCCGAGCAAGAGATGCTCCGCATCTAAAATACGGGAAGCAAAATAGTGTACCTCGCTTTCTGCGTTTCGCCTGACAATTTTAAAACAAAGAGGTGATCCTATAAAAAAAAACGCAAAAAACACGCACAAAGCAAAAAAAAAAAAAAGACTTTTGCTGCGACTTTTTTTCACTTCCTAGTGCTGGAACCGACAATCCGCCGTACCAATAACGAGTGTCCTTTTAACTGTGTGACACAATTGATTTTGAAAGCTTTTAGCTTTCTCCGACGTGGTCTTACTAGGGCACCAGACAGCGATGGGAACTGGTTTCAATTAATTTTCTGTAGTTCATTTCGTATCAAAATATATCTACAAAAACGTTCTATAAAAATCTTTTCTTTTTATCTTACACTTCTTTTTTCCAAGAATCGACATGCATTCCGATTTCCGAGATCTTACAGTTCCCACGCACGCGCACCGCAGACCAATTCAGGGCCCCACAGAAGGACGGAAACGACGTCCCTTTCAACTTTGCTCGTCACAACAAAGCAAAACTTGATTCAAACGCCAAAGCAGCCAACAAAAATGAAATAAAAATAAAACGACAACGAATGAGGATTGGTATCCCTAAGACGAAATTTCTCATCTTCATTCATGCTTACGATGCAAATTCAGATCGTATTCAGAAGCAATCCCAGATTGTACTCAGAATCAATCGGAGTACTCGGAATCGAGTCTTTTTGTAAAGAAAGGAAATGAAGGCGGAGATTAGAGTGATCGTGCTGCTGGCCAGGTATGAAAAAAAAAAAAATATATATAGGATTACGCTTGTCTTTGTAACGCCATCCAAAAGAAAAGAACGACCGTCCCAGACAAGACGCTCGAACTCGGGGATTAAATAGAATTTTCAATTTCTTGGTTTCCGTCGCATGGAAAAAGATTACACCCTGATTAATGTATGAACTCAAACAATTTGAACATTAGTGTCCGGTGATTGGCTCAGTGTCATAGCCACTGACTCGCATAAAGCTGTCCCATCAACACTGCGTGACCATCTTCACATATCGTGCAAAACTGTCCACCGTATGCGTCTCTTGTGTGAATACCCCTCAAGTGCCAATAATCGGCGTTTGAGAATGAAAATGTCAGAAAACCACGCAAGGAACCCAAGTGCAAGAATGGCACATTCACCGCGACGCATAATACTGAATCGCGACTCATATTATTTTACGCCTATATATATATACACGTGAAAATGCAAACTTGGTACCGGGCTGGCACAATTGTTAAGGGGTCGAGATACTTGTGTACAATGTGCGTCGAGGTGCTCACGATTACAACAATTGAAACCAAATGTATCAGTAGCCTTTTTTTAAGGAATCGCCGAATTTATTTTCAGTTGTCTTTGTTTTTGTACAAATATGTCCTTTTAAAAACGATAATATTATCAATTTGTGTTTATGGCGGATTTAGACGTGTATACACGTTTGTGTGCTTTACAACAAATGCCTTCGAGCTGTCGGTGAGCACCAAAAAAACAAATAAACAAAAACACTGAATTGAATACATTCTACTTGAACTTTCTGAAATACCGTCCTTCTTTGTTTTGTAGTTTTACACTTTTTATTTATTTTTTCCTCTCGAAAGATGAAAGAAGAAAACGAGGGTAGAGGGTTATTGAGCCCCCCTCTCGGGTCTTCAACATTTCCGATGGCAAAGGATGAAAATGGAAACCTAGAAGCAAAGCAATAAAGAAAGTAGAAATAAAGGAAACGTCTGAATACACTTGAAGAAGCTTCTTAGGCCAAGGCGTTCCTTTGACTGCTCCTGCAATTCGGGCTCTACACGACGCTCGACGAAATTTCAGTGTATACATTTCGGCCTCTGATCTACGCACCCTTGACACCAGGCGCGGATCTCCTCGGGTGTACGAAAGCGAGCGAGCAAGCAAACTCGCGTTCCTGTTTCTCCTTACACGTCTTTTCTTTTTCTTTTTTTTTTTCGTAACTTTGTAACTTTTCTATCTTTGAGTATAGAGCTCACATTTCGGAGCTTACACAGTTCGTTCCGCAATGTTTTGTTGACTACTGCTTTGTCACTTCATCCGCGTATTTCTCCCCGTGACCTGCCCGCATCAACTAGCTCCCCTCGAAGTATCTATAGCACTGAAAGAAACATGAGATAGCCCATAAGAAAGACATCAGAAGCCTCCCGGCGTCTCCTTTTTCTTCTATTTGCAAAGTAAGAAGCGGGTGTTCACGAAAGAAGAGGACCATGTATTTTCGGCCCGCTTAAGTAAGCTATGCATCGCAGAAATCTAGAACTTTGTGAGAATCTGGCGCTAGCGGTTGGGATAGATAGACGCAAAAGTTTGAGAACATGAGGTTACTCGAAGAAAAAAATAATAAAGGAAAACAAGATTTCTCTATAAGCCGACGTTCACCGAGGCCTAATATTGTCTAAAATAAGAACTGCGATTGTGGACGCTCGTGGCATTCATATAAGTAAAAAACACTTTTAAACAAAACCAAAAAAATACTTTTTTGTCTGTTGTTTTTAAGAATTTTTAAGGGCGCCCAGAGTGTCATTTCTTGTTTCGATGATATGCTTATATATACTAGTATTCACCTCAAGAAACGTAGTAAAAAAAAAAAAGTCCGGCTCCCCGCGGAGCATTTCTAATTTCCCCCTTTATGTGGATCATTAAGGTATATATACCTTGATGCACTTACATATACGTAGGTGTATTTTAAATTAGATATATGTTACCGTATTGAAACGTACACGTTGTAAACGCCAAAAGCATCGTTTCTTTCTCCCACAGCCAAATCGCGTAAAAACTACTTCGCGCGGCGTATGAACAATGCGCAAAACATTTTTTTTTCCTTCTTATTCTTCTTCTTCTTGAGGCGACAACGAGTATAGGTGGACATCGGTTCACAGAGAAAGTTTATCTTTCTCTTCGATCTTTCGATCCAGGTAACGTTATGTTGTCAAACTTTAGCGTTCTATCACAACCGCTTTTTGTGTGTCACATTCTCACCGAGCTTCGGCTTGCTGCGATTCGTATAGTTCCTTTACGCGTGCCGAGAAACACGGTTCTCTTTTCTGATGAACGCCTGGAGTACCGGCTATACTCGGTTTCACCTTACGATGAACCGCAGAGGACACAACACACCATTGAAGCCAATCCACTGCCGTGTGATGGTCACGTGACTTTCGGGAAAGGCAAAGGGACGCACCACGGGATACTTTCACAGCTCTCGATCATGGCTGAGATGACCTGCAGCTTCCGCCGCGGTTCATCGTACGGCGAAACGGGGTATACGTTAAACAACAGCCACAGCTGATGGGAGAGCATTACAACTAATACTGAAAACAAATCAAAAAAAAAGATAAAATGGTCGGTCTATTTTTTTTTTTTTTTTTCCAAAAGAAGTATCAGTTTTTTGCAACTGTATACACTATGTGAGTAACGGCTGGTCCTCTCGTTAGAATTTTGAGTGCCATTTTTTCGACCTCTTGTAAGAAGCGTAACAAGTAAAGCAAGTCAGTGAGATCTGTCTTGGCTGCGTCAGCTTGATTTCTCTCAACCTGCTTTTCCAACTTCTTTTTTTTTTTTTTCGCCGGGTGAGCAAGGAATGTTTTACGTGGTACCGAATAAACTACTTTAGCTGTTTTCTGTGGCTTTGTGCTCCTGTCCCTGATGGCCGCCACCGCTTCTTTCTGTGGGCCAAAGATGCTAGTGTAAATAGGAACAATTTTCCTTGTAGGAAAAAAAAGGGGGTTTCGTTGAACACTTTATTATTCCGGAATCAGAAACCGACAAATTACCGCAGTTTTTCCAATAAACCTATATATTCCTTTGTGTATTTTTACCTTACCGATATTTTTGTGGTCGAAAATGTCAATTACAGGCTTTAATTGCTCGTAGCCTGTTTAATTTGTCAGAAATCTTTGTATTGGCTAATGGTCTGTCAGTGCCACGCGCTCGTTGGCCCAATGAACCAATGAACCTGCTCCCTTTCATCACCTGACCACGCTCTCTGCACGTAAGTAAAGGCGTGAGTCTGATCACGTAGCGAAAAATGGAAGCACGATTGATCCAACGAGCACGTCGCTTCCACCGGACTCTCAAAGTAGGAGTGAGTGAGGGAGAAAAGAAGAAGAGGAGAAAACAGAGCTAGAGTGAAAGAGAGGCGGAAAAACTGACTAAAGGCGAGAGCGAACACAGAAGGTCAATTATTGCTTTCTTGTTTTTTGGCTTGTTTTTTATTCGGGTGCAAGGAGGATTTAGAAAAGGTTTGGGGGGGGGGGGGGGGGGGGGCGAGGTGGGTATCTAGGGTTATATTCTGCACGAATTCACCTTCTATAGATAATTTATTACCTCAGCAATGTATTAGGGGCGAAGCTCCTTAGGGGCTAGCCATGTCCGTCCGCCGTCCGTTGTCCGCCGTAGGCCGGCGTCGGGTGCTCGTGCTTCTGCTCATGAGATCACGTGCTCACGAGCACGTGAGCACATGCTCACGTGCTCGTGTATGGCAAAAAAAAATTGGAAAAAAAAAGATGAAAAAAATTATGAAAAAAGAAAAAGAAGGAAAAAAAAGAGTAGGGGGTTCTGAGATACCATCCCATCTGTCTGCTTAAAAAAAGAAAAAGAAGAAAACCACACATTCTCCTACTGACATGAATAAAAAGGCTCAAAGAAAAAGAAGAAAAAAAAGAGTAGGGGGTTCTGAGATGCCATCCCATCTATCTGCTTAAAAAAAGAAAAAGAAGAAAACCACACATTCTCCTACTAACATGAATGAAAAGGCTCAAAGAAAAAGAAGAAAAAAAGAGTAGGGGGTTCTGAGATGCCATCCCATCTGTCTGCTTAAAAAAAGAAAAGAAGAAAAACCACACATTCTCCTACTGACATGAATAAAAAGGCTCAAAGAAAAAGAAGAAAAAAAAGAGTAGGGGGTTCTGAGATGCCATCCCATCTGTCTGCTTAAAAAAAGAAAAAGAAGAAAACCACACATTCTCCTACTAACATGAATGAAAAGGCTCAAAGAAAAAGAAGAAAAAAAAAGAGTAGGGGGTTCTGAGATGCCATCCCATCTGTCTGCTTAAAAAAAGAAAAAGAAGAAAACCACACATTCTCCTACTGACATGAATAAAAAGGCTCAAAGAAAAAGAAGAAAAAAAAGAGTAGGGGGTTCTGAGATGCCATCCCATCTGTCTGCTTAAAAAAAAAAAAGAAAACCACACATTCTCCTACTGACATGAATGAAAAGGCTCGGCATGCTGCGGCTCGGCGTCTACGCAGACAAGCACCACCGGAGCTTCGCCCCAAGCAACATCATTCACCACGTGGAGATGCGGTCAATTTTTTTTTTTTTTCTTGCTTTCAAGCGCGTTCCTTGCGCGAGCGCTCGCTCCGCGAAAACACTTTTCAAAGCCGTCATATCGTGCCCCTTCGCCGCCCTGTAAGCATGAAGGCCCGCTCGCGCACAGAGCGCCTGGATAAAATCCACGCTTGGCGTTTCTTACAAGTAGCGCAAACCTCTTTTCTTCTTTTTTTTTTCTGAACGCGCGAAGCGCGTTTTATACCTGGTTCAGAGAGTTGCATTTGACTGCGTTTGACTGCGTTGCGGCAGCGAGAAACCAGGACATCCCTGCTGCTTATATCGCGTGCCAAGATGATTCCTTGAATTGGATTCCACGCTTCATACGAAGCACATATCTGCCAGTGACTCGCTTTCGGTTCTCGACGCAACGCAGTCAAACGCACTCAAACGCTTGGGTGAGTGCTCTGCCGCCACTTGCTTCCAAGTGCAGCTGATTTGAGTGCAGCGCCGCCATTTGCTCCCAAAAGGTTCGCACGAGGCCACGCACACTGGCACGTTTGACACTACTTTCAAGACGAGTACTATCGCGGACAATATGAGCTGAAACAGCGCTCCGGCCGGCGCACGGTACTGCCTGCGCCGCCTTTCGCCTTGCTCCGCGCACACGGCACACCCTGAGGCCGAGATAAATTCTCACTTGCGCTCGCTGCGCCACTACGCTCTTCCGGCTGTCTGCTAGCCTAGCAGACGGCGGGTGCGACAGTGGGCGTGCGTGTGGTAGGGCGGCAGGAGGGGGGTGGGGGTCAAGAGATTACACTTGTCGTCCTTTTCTTGGAACTGATTTACCTCATTCTTTCGTGTAGAATCACGAAGAAAAAACTGACTGGTGAAGAAAAAATGTCGAAGTATCTTAAATTGCAGCTGCAATTATCGTATTTTTTAAGTCATATCAGAAAAACGTTGTAGGTTTTTTTTTTTTTTTCATGAAGTGCGCAGGACATCGTAAAATAAAGGCCGAAATTTGTATACGGGATTTAGGCCGGCTTCAAGGTATTCACTTTTTTTTATTGAGCACAGCTGTATAAAAAATAAACAACGGTATTCGTACATGTTATGGAGGAGGGTTTGTAACCTTGATTGGTATGAAAAAGTTCAAAAATAATATTTCTTCGTTACTGGGCCCACGTGTTTGTTTCAAACAAAACAAGTGCTGGCGAGACACCAATGTTTTATTTACAAATTCCCAGTCTGAATAAAGTGCAACAAACAGTCATATATTTGCCAGGAATAGGAGCTTGAAAGTTTATCAAAATAATATTCGCAGACGACAGTGTGACACAAAAAGATTAATAGTCGGTGCGGACAATAAAGTTATTTCTCACAATAAAGTTATTTCTCTCTCTCTCTCTGTCGGTGCGGAAGTTAAACTGCACTATACAAGAAGATCGGGATCAAGGATGCACCACTCAAAAGTATGCGCCGGTTAACGGCCTCAAAGAGTGCGTCGCAATCGTAGCAGCAAGCTTTGTTCCATTTGGCAGAGGTCCTGTCCAGGGGGCCCTGAGACGCTGAAAAACTTACGAAAGAAGTTAATACCGGTCCACGGCTAAGAAGTCTGGTTTGGCCCGAAGCTTCTCCCCATTCACCTCTCACCGCTTCCCTCAATTCGTCGGCAGTGGCGCGGTGGACGGGACGCCGTGACATGGCTACCTTAATGCGCCCCCAAACGTGTTCGATGATATTCAGACCGGCTCCTTTTGGGGGCCAAGGCAGCTGCGTCAGGCAGCGCTCTTCGAGGAGATACGAGCGTGACGACACATTTTCCACTTCGGCGCTTTCTTGAAATGCACTGAAATGCATGATGGAAAACGTGAATATTGGGCTACACGGCACACGCACCGTGATGGTGGTTCCGTCGGCCAATATTTTCGCTAGCAGACGGCCGGAAGAGCGCAGCGGCGCAGTGAGCGCAAGTGAGAATTTATCTCGGCTTCAGGGTGCGCCGTATTTGCGGAGCGATGCAACAGGCGGCGCAGGTAGTACCGTGCACAGGCCGGAGCACTGTTTCAGCTCATATTGTCCGCGATAGTACATCGAGAAGCTTTATTCACACATACACCACGGCGCTACCTGGACGCTTTAGTCAGCGCGTCAAAAAGCGCAGACTTTGCGGATACAGCGCCGACATGCAGCGCTAAGTTACGTTCAAATCAGGGCTGCATTAGCGTGGCTGAGAGTTCGGGAAAAACTCCTCTCATCTTTTTCAACTTTAGCAGAGCGAACGCTGGAGAGGAACCGACCTCCCCTCCAGTGTTCGCTCTGCTAAAGAATAGAGGGGTGGGAGGAATCTTCTCTGAACTCTTAGCCTGTCGCTGTCTATAGTGTTGATTTTGCGCTGCGGTGTATGTAACTTTCAGAACCTCGAGACACTTCGAGCGCCTATGTACGTACGTATATTCGTGCATATTTCTGGCGTTCCGCTCTCAGACGTCAAATACCGGACGAATTCTTTGGGGTCACGCTCACAGCTGACCAACCGACACCCACGCGGACTCAAACTTTGAAGGCGTTTGCTTCATCAAATACGCAGCGTGCGTATTAACATGGAGAGTAAGAGGCCACGCAGAAAAACAATAAAGCTTGGGTTTGGGCCAGTTCATTTTTCATTATTCTTGTCCTGCGCTACAAAGGTTTACAAACTTGGACAAGGTGTCGTCCTTCTTTGTACAAGCTTGTAAACCTTAGCAGCGTAGAACAAAAATGCATAAAAACAAACACGCAGCAGCATCCCCGAACAATAAAAACAACAGATGAAACAAGTCCGAGCGGCCCCAAAATGAGCTCGGGGAAGCCGCGTACAAGTCGTGTCTCGTTACTAGCGGGGTATTCCCATTAATAAGTCAATGCGAATACCCCGCTATATAGACATAACTTTCGGTGACGAACTATAGGTAAGTACGGGGATTTTTACCTCGGGATTATATGGATGGCTCGCATTATGGACGGTGTTTGAGAGGAACGGAGGCGTCCGCATTCACGAGACATGACTGTATTTTGGGCGTGCCGTCATAATCTCCGAGCTGCAGCGATCAGGCCGCGGTCTTCAGGCTCGCAGAACGACACAATCAGCTTCGACCCAGTCGCCGTCGTTCCGAGTCAACACGTCCGGGTCGTCATTGCGCGCCCGGCAGCCGCGCGATTACCGCGGCCCAGAGGGCATTCTGTGTACGGATAGATCGCACGGCGAGGTATAAGGTGCACGCCCGACTTGCGCTAAGCCCGTATTAAAAGAGTCGCGGGTCGGGCCGCTGAATATTTCACTCGAGCGGCGAGGTCCCCATAATAGCCCACAATGTCCAGGTACGTCTCTCCCTCGGCGCTTTTCGCGATGCGGCACGAAGCCGCATTGTAGCCGGGAAAGTTCACGAAACGGAGCGCCAGTCTCTGCTTTGCCAAATATTTTGCTTGGAGCGCGTTGTTAATACGTCATAAAAGAGACAGTCTGTAGACACTGTTTGAATAGAATAACTGTCTGCAGACACGTTTCAAGCATACATATGTACGAAGCAAACGTGCTTATGGCATACTTGAGGCTTGTAAGCGGATATTTCTGTCATTAGGGAGTTTTCGGGAACCGACTTTAAAACGCTGTCCTCGGTTTCAGTTGCTTCCCTCTCTTAGGTCTGGATATGTTGACCGCGCTGCGCACTAGCGACATCTCCTTTGAGCTTCCAGATGGCATCCCCACAATCAAAGCCACCCGAGAAATCGGGGTACCGGGCGTGGAGACATCTCGACAACGCTGGTTTGGCGGCCAGAAGTGACAGCCCCGGTTAGGCGGCTACGTCACTGTGACTCAATGCGATCGCCTCGCACACTGTTGTCGTAACCACTGTCTAGCTCCCAATGGGTGGCTTGGTTCATTTTTTTTTTCGTTGGATGCTAAGCGACAGCTTCGTGTGTATCGATTTTATTTTGATGACTAACTGCAAATGCGGGGTTTGGTTTCACATACCCACAAGAAAAGAAATCTTGAGTGTTCCCAGTGACAGGGTTGAGATTACACATTAGCGGATCGTTTTGGTGGTACGCCCATAGTTCGCAGCAACACGGACATAGAATCGCGACACTTAGCACTTGTACCGCTATCATTTTGTTGGTGTATGTTTTGTTTTGTTGTGGACGACAGGATTTGAAACTGATCTGGGTGAAGGTAAAAACAACGCAGTGATTTTGTTACTCTTGGAACAGTAACCAAATTTATTTCACGAAGTTCTCTGGTAGGAAGATAAATAAAACTTTTATAAAGCTACAGCAAACAGCAATTATTTGCATCTCATTTGACTGCTTGTAATTCGCAGACTTCTTCGTTTGATGACCTGAAATAAGTGCTATTTGCCAGAATAGCTCCACATACCGCAATGCTCTAGTAGGAGTAGGCGATTACTTAAAGTGGCTTAGGTCAATCTCCGTCACAAAGCGCCGATGTACTTTTCGCGCGTACGTGGATGCAATACGCTGCGGGACCCCCGCGAAGATCGAGGATCATGCCGTTCCGGACGTTTCCCGCACAGAATAAAAAACGATAAATACGTAAACAGTCTTACCCGTGAGAAGAGACAAGGCGGAAGTGCATCAGTCAATGAGCAATGAACAAAAGCAAAGGCTTAGACGAGAAAAAAAAATGGGGGGAGGGGGGGGGGGGTTGTTGACCACTGCTGACAATTCCTGGAGACAACCTCGACAGCCATCACAAGAAGACAGTTCATTCTTGGTAGAAAACTGGGCAAACTTGAAGGTCTTTCTAAGGGAATCTCACTCAGAAGCCTTACAAAATCAGACGTTGTGGCAGGTCCGTAAGAAAGATCAACGGGTGGTTTTACCCGAACCGCATAAGTGTAGGTTACCAAATTTTGTTTCTTCTATGGTAACTATTATTAGACACCAGACGATGTAAACCAAACAAATGAAGCTTGAAATAAAAATATCTGCTAACCATAATATTTCAATCCTAAAAAAACACTTTTTCAATTGCTTGAATAAAGGCTCATTTCTCATGAAATGCAAACTGGATAGAAGCACGCAGCTTAAAAATTGACTTCTTTGGTCATTAATATAATTAAATAAAATAAATTTAAAACAATAAATTAACAAAACTAAACCGTAAAATGATTTGCCAATAATACTCGAATTGCAAACGTTTTGTTCCTGTCAGACTTGTGCCTATCTCAAATACTCTACTCAAGATACTGTATTTCAAATACTTTTTGAAGTATCTTGGTATCTTGCAAATATCTTAATTACATTTCTGAGTATCTTGTACTCACTATCTCAAATACATTTTTTTACAATCCGCCATTTTCCGAGTTTTTTTTTTTTTTTTTTTTGGTATGATGTGGCGTGGGCGTGGCACGTGCAAACGTGAACATTCTTTCGAGGAACCAAATCTTGTTGCTAGCTCCGATTAGCTACGTTGACTTTGATTGAGCTGGTGAAAAAAAACATCGTTTTTTTTTTTGCCGATTGTGACTAATATTTCAGCCCAAAGTTCGTACAATGAAGGTTTTCTCCTCGCCTTCCCAAAGGCGCCTTTTGTTTCCTAAAGTTTCCCCCGAAAAATCCTCAAACAAAAGGGGTGGTTTTACGGAAATAAAGGTTGCCACACTGAGGCGCAACGCAGACCGGGAAACGACCTACGACAACAATGCAGGCTTGGGTGTCAAGAAAATAAGAAATAAAAAAATGAGAAGTGGACAAAAAACAAAAAAAAGGCATTTTTGTTTAGCTCCTTGTATATTTAACCCAGCTACGGCAAAACGTCGAGGTTTTCTTTTGTTCATCCTTTTGTCGTCAGTCCGTCACTTACTGTAAAACCCTCAATGTTCGCGAGCCCTTAATTTTCGCGAATATCGCGAATTGAAAAATTCGCGAAATTTAAGGGCACGCGAAAATTTCGGTCCTTAAGAGTTTCAATGCAGGCGTATGGAACTCGCGAAATTTAATGGCCGCGATTATGTCCTCTGTGACCGATTCGCGAAATATAGGGGCAGCGAAAATAAAGGGTTTTACAGTATTGCTCTCGCGAACGCTGTCTGTAAGCGAACATTGATAAGCATTGATAAACAGGAAGCGAACTGAAGCTGGATGACCTCTCAAAATCCCAACAAAGCGTCCCCCAACGTTGAGAGCCTTTCTGAACGCAACCTACTTGAAGAAGGTGCGTCTAAGGTGACGACCACTGCTGTGTCTATTACGTGGGTTCTCTTTCTTATCCATTCACTCATATCCGTATCCCAAGTTCGTTTATAGTGAACTCCCCATCCAAAGATTATGGATTGGCAGTGTTGCCGTTGGTGGCTACTTTACGCCAAATTGGCTACTTTTGAGCACGGTCTGGCTACAAAAAATTTAAGTTGGCTCCTCGGCCTTTTTGGCTACTTCTTGGCTACTTCTAATTGATATTCCGGCAAATTTTTACTACAAAGAATGTTTATACTCGGGCGGAAAGATGGCAGAGTTTCTGACATTACACATACCTTTAAAAGAAACTTATGAGAAGGACGCGGCACGTTCTGAACATCACGATACTGAAAGAGCGGTCAGTTGCAAGTCCACAAACATAATATAAACGGAAGCAGCAGCTGTGTTAGAATCAGTCTTTTTTTTTTTTAAACTTAGTTGTTTGCTTTTGTTTTCTAACAGGCCTAGAAATGATACGCGGTATCATTTCTAGGCATTACTACGGGCTTTAAAAATGATAAGCAAAAGACTTGACACTTCTCGGCTATCACCATACTGAATTCTCAGGCGATCACATGGCTGCAACGGTAAGATAACCAAGCGCAGCCTATTCTTGTAGCGGAAAGCATTCAGTATGGAAGGCAATGGGCATGGGAAAGCACGCCATCGCAAAAAGAAGCTTCTGCGACGAGTGGCGAAAATACAGCAAGATTGATGGTAAGCTTCAATGCAAATTTTCTGTGTGGCATGCTGTGCATAAAAACATTACTGCTGCGTGTATGCCGCACTGTTATTCACCTGTATTTTCTTCATCATTACTTCTTGCAGGCTGGGTGCAATCTGCTGACAACGGAACGGCCGTCAAGTGTAAATTCTGGAATCACAAGATTCGTCCGCACTATGGGGACCTACTCAAACAGTCAGTAACACAAAAACAACAAAAAACAAATGGCGATAAGGCGACAAGGCTATCATCCCTTCTTCACAACAGGAACTACAGCAGCTCTTAGCATCTACTGGCAAACCAAACTATGGCAAGGCTCGCCGTGAGGTGCGAATTGCCTTATATACTGCTGTGCACACATCTATAAATCCCGTAGATGAGCTTGGTGAAATCCTGCATTTAGAACTAAAAGACTTCCAGCTGCACAGAACGAAACGCACAGCCATCATCATCAACGTTCTCTTTCCGCATTTCACCGAGTGCCTGGATGAAGAACTAAAAATTCCAGTTACTCCCTCATGGTCGATGAGTCGCCCGATGTGTCTACGAAAAAGCAACGGCTTCCTAATTCTTCATCCGCACTTCGAAGACTCAATGACATAAACCCGGAGACCATAGAGAGTGACAAGCACCGAGCAGACATACTGAGCCTTCCACTTCACTATTTTGACTGTTCTCTTGAGCTAGAATCAGAAATTCGAAACCTGCAGTCAGTTTCTAGCACACTGGACCATACAACCTGCCTCAACTTCTGGCGCGAAGCGGCCGCTTAAAGGAGCGTTTCTGGAGCGTGCCCTTTTCCACATCTCGCAGAAGGTGCGCTGAGACTCCTGTCGCTTCCAGTATCGAAAGCGGATTCTGAGCGCGTGTTTTCTCAAGTTTCACTAACAAAAACTCAATTGAGAAGCAAGATGAAGCTTGACGTCCTTGTGGCGATTCTGATACTAAAGTTCGGGCTGCGGCTGGAAGAGAAAACGACCCCCATATTTGACGTGCCCATCGAGCTTCTTAAAAAAACTTACCCTCAATTACTCTAGATGTGGGGGCATTCATTCACGTTGATTAAGGCTGTACATAGCCTCATTTTATCACATCATATGACGATTATTTTTTAGAAAAAACGGTGGCGCCGTTTTTGGCGCCAAAAGAAATTAAGTGGCTCCTTTTGGCTACTTTTGACCTGTGTTTTGGCTACTTTCGCCAACCGCCGAACGGCAACACTGGATTGTGGTTAAACGATGCGTGTAAGGTGTGCCGCAGGACGTGATATTCAGCGAAAGCGGCCTCTTTATATTTCTGTCCCAAAAATGTTTTGTAACATGTATCCGTGACGTTGCCACGCGCGTTGCCGAGCGAGCGCGTGGCCGAATGATGACCGCGCTTGGCTCTCGCGCGAAGCCACCGGGTTCAATTCCAGGGAGCGGACTCTTCTTTTGTTTATTCTTTCAATTTGACATTGTCGTAAGTTCGAGTACCTTGTCGTGTGATTGAGTTACGAATGTTCTACGCACCGAACGTTCTACGCCGAATGTTCCAGAAACCCACCCGGGTACAAAAGGTGCTCCGTGTGGCGGTCAGGAGTCAGTCTCGTCCCAGCACTCGATCCTGCTGTTTCGCCGACATCGACGCCTGCGACGCTAGCCTTTCTCTATTTTGTTTTGGGCACAAGTTCGCCCCATTAAACGTTTAGTTTCTTCAGTTATTCGCCACCTCATCTTTTGTCATTCGTGACAATATCCTGCTCCTTATAGTTGGACTGCAAAAAAAAATCCCTTCGATGTTTTTTTTTTCGTTTTGTGTTTTTACTTGTTAATACGCCATTCTGGTAAACCAGATTTGTTCTACTGTATAATTGTCGTTGTCACTGATGTCGATACAAATTACGCAATGGAAAAGTATCTTGAAAAGTAATTGAATTACATTTCTAATTATTTGTACTGTACTCAAGATACTTTACAGGGAAAGTAACTTGAGTAGTATATTAAATACTTTATGAAGCAGAGGCCAGATTCACGAAGAGCTTCTTAGTTTACGACAACTTAGCTAAGAAGTTCGTAAGTTAAGAACATCGTAAGAAGAGGGAGAAATCTGTATTCACGAACGCGTTCTTAAGTGAGAGGAGGAAAGCGGCGTTCTCGTACGGAAAAACTAGAACATACCTGGTGCTGTTGCTATGGCGACGCGTCTTCGGCAGCACGAACAACCAATCGGAGAGCTCGGCATGGTTCGGAGCCGTTCGGAGCACGTGGATTTTTAATAACAAACACAGGCGGCCTTCCTGCCACCGCTTGTCTGGGGTTCGTGTCCGTACAGTGATATGTCGACGCTAACACGATTTAAACGCGCCCGAATGCCGAAGCCGGGATGCGTAACTGTCTCCGTTGACTGCTACGAACTCGATCGCTACGAAGTCAACACAACTGTCATCGTTGGTAAAAGACGGCCCGTGTCAGTCGTTTGCAAAGTTTTTCGCGGCCTCGGAGATACAGGAGCGTGCCGACGTTAAAAAAGATACGTTTGAACTACGAGAGTGTCAGCAAGAGCCACGTAATACCTGTTCACACTCGGAGCGGACGCGCGCTTTTGATCGAAGTGTTGGATTCGCGCTGTTGGACCGCGAATCGATAAGCGCTTCGGGGCCGATCCTTTACGGTTGCAACTCGATACTGACGTGACACCCGGCAAAGAAAGGTTGAATCGGCATTGCGACCCACGAACTGTTATAGCGATCGACAGTGAGGTGCAGTCGTGTCAGAATGAAAATGGAATACTAATAACAATGTGTACATACCGTGTTGCGAAGGTAATCCATACGGCGTTTATTTGAGCTCTATATCACACAAAACAAAGAGATAGAATCGATGAGAGCCCTTTTTCGACGACAGCGTTCGTCACCGCTGCCTCGGAAAACTAGGAGATGACAAGAGGAAGAGATTGACCTCTTAATCTAAAATTGAGGTCAGCGATCAAACTATAATACGGGAAGGGTTCACAAAGGTCGCGCGGGCATATTCCATTCAGCACGCCAGCCGGTCGTGGGCAGACGGTCTTGGCCAAGGACCGTAGCACCGCTGCGCCGAGCCGATCTTTCACCGTGGTCGGAGTGCCTGCTAGGCAGACTTGTGCCTATCTCAAATACTCTACTCAAGATACTGTATCTTAAATACTTTTTGGAGTATCTTGGTATCTTGCAAATACCTTTGATGGAGAGTATTTAATACTCTATTTTAATTACAATTCCGAGTATCTTTTACTCATTATCTTAAATACATTTTTGACATTCCGCCATTTTCCGAGTTTTTCGGTAGGAAGTGGCGTGGGCGTGGCACGAGCAAACGTGAACATTCTTTCGAGCAACCGAATCCTGTTGCTAGCTCCGATTAGCTACGGTGACTTTAACTGAGCTCGTGAAAATATCGCTTTTTTGCCGACTGTGACTCATATTTCAGCCCAAAGTTCGTACAATGAAGGTTCTCCCTTCGCCTTCCCAAAGGCGCCTTTTGTTTCTATAAAGTTTTCCCCCAAAAAATCCTCAAACAAAAGGTGTGGTTTTACGGAAGTAAAGATGCCACATTGACCCTGAGGCGCAAGCAGACCGGGGAACGACCCACGAAAACAATGCAGACTTGAGTGTCAAGAAAATAACAAATAGAAGAAAATGAGAAGTGGACACACACGAAAAAGTAGACATTTTTGTTTTGCTTTTTGTATATTTGACCCTGCTAAGGCAAAACGTCGAGGTTTTTTTTTTATTTTCTTTGTGTCAGTCCGGCACTTATTGCTCTCGCGAACACTGTCTGTAAGCGAACATTGATAAGCAGAGAACAGTACAGGAAACGAACTAGGAGCTGGATGACTCTCAAAATGCCGACAAAGTGTCCCCCGACGTTGAGTGCTTTTCTGAACGCACCTACTTGAAGAAGGTGCGACCACTGCCGTGGTTATTATGTGGGTTCTTTTTGTTATTCATTCACTCATATCCATGTCCCAAGTTCGTTTATAGTGAACTCCCCGTATAGGGAATAGGGATTGTAGCTAAACGATGCGTCTAAGGTGCGCCGAAAGATGTGATATTCAGCGATGTCACTATTGGCGAAGCGCTCTGACCCGTTTGTCATCCACACCTCGGTGATTACCCAACACAAGGCCTGTGCACATGCCCACAGGCCTTGTGGGCATGTTCGTGTCATCTTTTTTAATAGAGCGCAAGGCACAGTAATGAAAAAATACAAACAATTAGTGAAGTGACGTTAGTTGCCGGATCTCCCCCGAAAGCAGTCGTCAGGGGATGCGAACTTGACCCACTTGGGCTTTTGTGCTGAGCTGGGCACTGTGCATGTTGCATTGTTCATGCAGGCCGGAGTGGTAACAAAAGAGCCCCTCTTTCCCCTCACCGGAGAACACGAACTCCAGCCGAACGCTGACGCCGCGTTCGGTTAAGTCAGCCGAGCGCTGAGCCATTGTATTTGTTGTCCCCATCCATCTAGTTCTAAAGTTAACCACTTGGGGCGCCACGGTCTGATCTCCTCCCCAATAGTTAAAGCGACCTCTTTCTTGTTGTCCCAGAAATGTTTTGTAACATCTATCAGTGATATTGCCACGCGCGTTGCCCAGCGAGCGCATGGCCGAACGGTTACCGCGCTTGGCTCTCGCGCGGACGCTCTCGCGCGGAGGCTCCGGGTTCGATACCGGAAAGCCGACTTCTCTTTTATTTATTCCTTCAACTTGAGATTCTGGTAAGTTCGAGAATTTTGTCATCTGATCGAGTTACGAATGTTCTACGCGCCGAACTTTCTACGCCGAATGTTCCAGAAACCCACGCGGGTACAAAAGGTGCTCCGAGTGGCGGTCCGGAGTCAGTCTCGCCCCAGCGGTCGATCTTGCTGTTTCGCCGACATCGACGCCTGCGACGCTAGCCTTTCTCTATTTTGTTTTGGGAACAAGTTCGCCCCCTTAAATGTTTAGTTTCTTTATTTATTTGCCGCCTCATCATTTATCATTCGTGACAATATTTTGCTCTTTATAGTCGGACTGCATAAAATAGCCCTACGATACTTTTTTTCCCCCGTTTTGTGTTGTTTCGTGCTAATAAACCATTCTGGTAACCCAGATTTGCGTAGCTGCATAATTGTCGTTGTCAATCACGTCGATACAAAATTAAGCAATGCGGAAGTATCTTCAAAAGTAACTGAAATACATTTCTAAGTATTTGTACTCTACTCAAGATACTTTACAGTGAAAGTAACTTGAGTAGTATTTTAAATACTTTATGAAGCAGGTATTTAGTAACTTAACTTAAATACTTTTATCGAGTATTTTGTCCAACACTGCTGCTAGGCCTATCTGCCGAGCTCGCTTGGTCAGGGTTGGTTGAATCGTGGCCGTTGGAGCTTTTTCCGGGTGTTTGTGGATCCAGCGTTCTTGTTCGTCGTGGTCTGTTTCAAGTAATTTTACTTTTTTCTTGCTGCTTGAAGTCGGGACGCGTGAGAAGCGCACGTAGAAAAATAAACGTCCATCGGTCGTCGCGACCGCGACGCTGTCGGCCATGCTGATTTGATCGTAAGAAGTGCGTAAGACAGCTTCGGAGCTGTCGTAGGATTTCGTCGTAACCTGCGCAAAACTTACGAAAATTTCGTTTCGTGAATACGAATTTGTTCTTAAGTTTTGTCTTACGCATATTTTTGGCGTAAGATCGTTTCGTGAATCTGGCCGCAGGTATTTAGTAGCTTAAATACTTTTATCGAGTATTTTGTCCAACACTGGTCCTTGTAGATAGTCGTTTTTTTTTTGGTTTTTTTTTTTCATCGAGCTTTTATTTTTTTTTTATTACGCATACCGATGAATACAAAAAACGTAAGTGCACTCTGGTGAAGGCGAGCGGGTTGAACATGAATACGTGAAATTGAAAGAATAAAACACGGAGGACAAGCACAGTGGTTGTCCTGTGCTTGTCCTCCGTGTTTTATTCTTCCAATTTTACGTAAGTGCACTCACTTTCTTTTTTCCATCCATGAATAGAAGGATGGGCTCTGAGCACTTTCTTCTATTCATCGCCGCTGTAGAGTCAATTTTGTCACTGCAGTAAAACGTCTAACCCATGCCTGCCTGTCTGTCTGTCTGTGTGTATGTGTGTGTGCGCGCGCATATTTGTGTGTGTGTGTTTGTGTTTGTGTGAGCGCGCGCGCTTAGCGATCGTCAACGATGCCACGAATATGTCATCTTTGACTCCTGTCCACAACGTATGTCCATAATGTGTATAAAGCTGTTCGACTGTTAACCCGTACCTGTCAAATGGCTGTGTTACCGTTTTGTCCCTGTTTATTTTTTGTTAGTCCTTTTTGGTAATAAATGGCACATGTATGGTCCCGATTTTCTTGAATGTCCCCAAACGTGATGCATCCTCCCGTCGAACGCCCTTGAGCTGAATGAAACCAAGTGAAATCCCCGAACCTTCTGGACGGAAGCTGGAAATGGTGGCGCTGCAAAGCAGAGACGGTGGAGAGAGGTCGCCCAAACGGAAACCGGGCTGTCTCCTTCCTGGCCAATCCGCGATTTCCCCTTGTTCTGTTATATACACCTTTTTCGTTTAGCCTCGCACCCAGCCACGTTGTCCTCCTATCCGGTATGCGTTCCGAAAAAAAAGCAAGAGATCACAGCCCCGAACAAGTAAAAAAGCATAGAAGGGTCATAAGAAAAACGACTGAATGTCGTTCTTGTTATTGTTATTCCAAATGTTAACACATTATACTGTCGAGGCGAAAAGAAAGCGATCTTTTCACGCATACCGGAAGTTCCAGAATTGAAAATGGCGGCGCCCACGTAGAAAAGGTTGCCCCTGAAAAAGGGAAGCAGGTGTCCCGCCTCAGCGGCGCCATTTCTGAACGAAAACGACCCCGGGCACAACAGCAGTGTTGATAGGACACAGAGGAACGGTTTATCGCAGCCGACGTACCCTGCCCTGCAGACCGTTATCGCTGGCTCACAGAGAGAAGCTGCGAACCCGGGGTAAAGGAACCCTGGGAGGGGTGGACGTGGACCATCCTTAATCGCTTTTAGATTTCCTCCTTTTATCCTCCTTATTACCTCTTTTCCCTTTTTTCTTTCGCTCCTCTCAATTGTACGGCTTCTCCTTTTTTTTATATAGGAGTGTTTCTTTTTTTTTATATGCAGGCAAACCGCACGCAGCTTTAAAAAGCTGCTCCACTGTCATTAGGCGCCATTATGCAGTCAATGTGCTCCCCCCCCCCCCTTTTTTTTGTTTTACCTTCCCGTCTTCACAAATGGCACCCAGTGAAACCAAAGACGGAGGTCGTTAAAGTTGCTGTAAAGGGAGAAAGTATTATATACTATATTGATTTCTTTTTTGTTTAAGCTCTACCACTGCACGCTCGACCGACAATACGCACGGTTTTTCGCGCAGCGCCTCGAAACAATGCATCGTGCGAAGACCGTCATCGGGAGTTTTCAATAGACCGATCTCACCAGCCAGTTTGACTACGCCACCGCTGCCGCATAGCATCGAGGGAACTTTAGTCTTTTTGCAGGTGCGACAACCTCGCTGGAGCACTGCTCGTGTAACGCACGAGAAGGCACGAGACCTCGCGTGCACAACCGTCTGCCTCCTGAGAACTAAAGTTATGGTGGCGTCACGCATGCGCCGAACGCTTAGTGAGATCGGTCTATTCAGCGAACGAAGCAACGAAGTATCCTGCACTCCGCTCCCTTTCCTAGAGTTGCGGCGTCGCATATTCCACGAACATGTCATTTGTCATCGACGATCTCCATGAACAACAAAAATGGCAACGTAGTAAAAAAAATCCATTAAGGGCGAAATTAACCGTGTCAAATAGTGTGCATTTTAATAATCAATATACACTCGTGTAAAAAAAAAAGTTCACCTGTCTAAAATATTATCGCCCCCCACGCACGCACGCACGCACGCACAAACGCACGCACGCACGCACACACACAGACACAGGCACACACACACACACACCACGCGCGCACACACACGCACACACCTACTCCATTCTAAACAAAAATATTGTGTTCTTCGAACTCGTCCGAAAGTTTCGTGAACAAGAAGTCATTTCGGTTCCTTCGACGCGATCATTGACGCATCTTTCTTCCCTCCCTTATTCTCCTCTCTTCTCTCTCTCTCTCTCTCTCTCTCTCTCTCTTTCCCTGCGATCGAACGTTCTGTTTCAGGGAAAGATCGTGACTTAGCTCTTTTTTTTTCGCTCTCCCGTTTGGAGATGGGATATTTATGACTCCTGGAAAAGGGGGCGCGTGCCCCTTTAGTGCCCACAACTATACGGTCGGGATGGTTCTTGGAAGCTCAGTTAACGAGGTTCTGAGAAGGAGACTACGGAAAACGCGAATCTATGCAGACGAAATAATAACGCTGCCACGCGACAAAATTTTGTCATTTCCATCGAATCTCGTTCCGATTACGAATGAAGCTCATCTTGGACCCCGGCACGCGCAATATTGTAATGCCATTCACTATTGGCGAGGAGATCGAACTATAGGGGGCGCTGCGTTCACCAAAACAAATACCGCCTGCGTGAAAAACAACTCCGGCATTCCAGTGTGCTGCCGTTGGCTGCCGTGTTGTTGCCGCGTTCCCTGCAGGTTTGTTAGAATATAGTACGCTCTTGTTGCGTACCGCAGTGCTCAGCGCATGCTTTAGAGCCTGGAAGCAGTTTTCATTGCTTTTCTGCCGAAAAAAAAAACTCAAATCGCAGTGGATAAGTAAGAGTAAGGAAAAAGTTGACTGCGCACGACGTGGTGTGTGGTCGTCACATTTCAAGCGATGCCTTCCAAGAAAACTACGCTAATGGACGAGGCATGTACGCGCGTAAATCACGCTTGCATCGACATCCGTTCAAACCGTACATTGTATTTTATAGGTAGTAGATATTCTGCCAACAACCGGCACAACAAACCGAGCAAAAAAAAAAAAAAACAAATTGTCGGTAGTTGTTCCCATTGGGTTTCGGGAACTTCTAGTTGTGTGAGTAGCTCCTTGGAAAGGTGTTCGTTTCCCGTGCCGTGGGTCCCCCAGGTTCAAATCAAAATAGAGGAACCTTTTTTTTTTCGTGAAACATTTGGCGATTTATATTTATTTCTGTTTTAGAATAACCATTGCCGTCCGAAACTCCCGGCAATTTTCTTGTTCCCGAGTGGTTGTGCCGGCTGCCGGCAAAATATCCCCACCCTATTTCATAACAGTGCACAAGAGGAGGTTCTTGATACGCAACGCCGTTCCGTCTTAGAATCTTCCGAAGGGATCACACGACCAGGTCGTGGCTTCGGAAGCCACCGAGGGTACTCCTATCATTTGATCGCTATTTTATTCCAGGCTACCTTTTACACTGGAACATATTAGGTAGCAGTATCAGTTAGATATTGTGATATTTACGCAATTGCGTGAATCATTTTGCGATTCCTATAATTTTGATTGAGCAATGCAAATGTGTGTATGGCGCAGTCCTCGTCGTTCAGAACTCATTGATATTTCATCGCGAACCGTGCACCTTTGAAAAACCGATAAACTAAACTGAAAAAAGACAACTTGTAACGTTTAATGCCAATATGCAGTCTAATTAGCCATATTCTACATTATAATGTTCACTAGTGTGTTCTGTATTTCGGCATTTTAAGTAAAACGTAATGTAATGACTATCTTGGTTGATGTTTTGGTGAAAAGTTCTCCGGGGCGACGCTGCGCTCGATTACATGTTCACATTTCAGCACGTCCTCGCCTTCAACGAGGCACCTCTTGCTCTCGCCGATGTGGCTGATGATCGTTGCAAGGGACAGGGACACTGAAAAGCAATGCGTGTGTTTCGTGAATACGGTTTCTCCAACTTAGGAAGCGCACAAACATCGCCACACCGCGTCAGTCACGCACGACCTGGCGCGCGCAGCCGGAGCGACGCGGCCGATCGCGAGCGCCTACACGTGGTTTGGTTTTTGCTTCCAAAGCAGGGACTATGCTACCCCTACGCAGGTGCTTTTCGAGCAGATAAATATTATCCACATACCTTCCACGAGCCTCAAGTCCTCGTCCTCCATGGATGAACGAATACTAGCGGCGGGATTGTTATCCCCGCAGAATAGTTCCGACGGCGGCCGCTAGCCAGCGCCACCGTTCGATCTCCTCCTTTGTAAAGCATTCGTGTCCCGGCCTGGGGAGCCCGCGCTGGAAGCGGGGCAACTGAAGCTTCTCCCTCCCTTTCTCATCCTACCAGTGACTATGGGAGCAAGAATGGCCCCTCTTTCTTCGTCTTATTTTAAGATGCAGGTATAGTTCCTTTGAACGCCAGAAAAAAAAAACAAAGATAAATGTGCAGTAACACATATAAACGTCAACATCTTGTTTGCTCGTTTTTTTTTTTTTTTTTTTGTCATTACAATTTTAAGTATTGTTTTTTGCTGCTCGTCTCTGCCGTCGAGATTACTCATACCCGTGCCACACGGCAAACTTTTAATGTCATTTCCGTCGAAGGACATTAAGTGATCGACGAATCAGATCGCGATCCTAACTACGACCGTCGCGAATGAGTCACCCCGAACTCAGTTTGCAGCGAATAACACTTCCGGCTAGTGTGATGAAACGTTCCCTCGTAGCAGAACTGAGATTCGGGGCGAATGCCATTCGCTGGAAATGACATAAAATTTTTCCACATGGCGGGAGTATTGACAATCAGCTTTCGTAGAAGAGCGCACGCAAGGATTTTGCTTGCAGACATACGTACCACCTCCCGACATCCGTGCGATGATACACGTGCGCGCGCGTGCTTGTGCAAAAGAGAGAGGAAGAGTGCGTTTGTGTGTGTGTGTGTGTGTGTGAGGGGGGGAGGGGGTATCACATGATACTTTTCAACATTCACTTCAAATACCTAACTCTATATGCATAGTTTTCTTGGGATATTCACGTGACATTTTATAAAGGGATGTTATATTAGCACATGAATGCCTGTCTCGTCTCTCGTCTGCCAAGGAATACTACAGGAATTGACGAAGGCGAGCGTACTCGTTAAGTAGGGTACGTTGTTGGGCTAGTTGGTTCATCTTAGTAAAACATATAAAATAGCGCAAAAAAGACAAGGACAAGAAGTATACAGGACAGGCGCTTGCAGTGCGTTGTCCTGTATAGGAAGTATTCACTGGCGGCCATAGCTGTGTGCGCGAATGCTGAGCGCGTGCTGATGGCGAGCTTCCACAGTTCTTTTGTAACGTGCATTCCGCACCCTCAAGATTGCCGGTCTTAGCAGCCTATTAATGTGGGCTCGTTCAGAGCATGCGCTCTAGACAGCACCCACAAATATGGCTCCCAGTGAATACTCCTTATAGCGCCTGTCCTTGTCTTTTTTGCGCTATTTTATATGTTGTACTGGTTAAGTTTCTTCTTCTAACTGCATGAACCTAAAGGTTGGTTTAGGCAGCTGCGTTTTGACTAGGACCGACTACGTTGCGACCGCTTACGACAACATGTATACTGCGCTTGAAGGCTGGATTACACATTTGCGTTGATTGCGCTGCGTTGTTTTGCGTTCCACAGTCCACTAAGACTCTGCGCGGCCCTCAGTTGCAATGCTAACGCTCGTCGTACGCATGTCGTACGCATGTCGTACGCGATCGTAACGCAATCGGTTGTAATCAAAACGCGCGTGTCTGAATACGCTTTTTTCAGTGGCAACCCTAGGTCAAGCAGTCTATCGTGGTAGAACGCAACGCAGCGCAGTCACCGCAGTCGGAGCAAGCACGTATACGGTGACCTTTCATCGCGGTGCCTAACGCGGACTCGAATAGGTATGGGGAAAAAAATACAATGAAACAAAAAATAATTAGGTTGCCACCGTGCTCGGTCAAGGCGAGGACGGTCCACGGGCATAATGAATGGAGTAATGTTTAGCGGTGAGATACAGGGCCTTGCATCTTGGAAAACCTCAGCTCCAAAACGTGCGAGGTCGACATTGTAGCGTCTCGTTGATTACAGGCGCTTTTCCTTCGTAAGTTGCACCTTTGTAATTAATGATTTCACAGATATGTGCACCTGTCTGCTAAAAAAACAACCGTTTGTTGTTGTTGTTTTTTTCTGGGGGGGGGGGGGGGGGGGGGGTAGGGGGTAGGGGGTAGGGGGGATAGTTGTAGTGCGTTGCCACGGAAATGGGCCAGAGAAATATGCTGTTCAAAGAAAGAGTTTACAGAGGAATGTGTTTGAAGGTCTGACTGACAGCTCCTCATGTCGCGTTCTATAGCGTTAGTTCACCCCGCGAGAAAGGGAGCGCATATGTAGATTCGTGTCTCTCTGAACTAGGTTTCGTGTGTTTTTAACCTAGAACACTATTTTGGCGAGGGTAAAAAAAGTAAGGCGCAATAACGACTGAGAACAATATATGGTGTCACCTCCGCAAGCAATGTTTGTCATCATACATAGGCAACACGCACTGGCATATGTCGTCGCGGTTTGACTCTCCGTACATAAACAGCTGTACCGAGATCTACTCAAAAATGTTCGCGGGCCCTGTTCAGTCATAAAAGATACCGCATAAAAAAAATATAAAGAAGCCAATGAACAGATTGCGAGGAAACTTTCACAGGGGCGTCACTTGGTGACACATTTATCGAAATTCGTGAAAGTACAGAGCGCGACACTGTTAGCACGAACAAGCAATCGTCGGTTTTTTTCAGTTTTTTTTTTTTTTTTTAATCCAATGGATATCATCCAAGTTACTATTGCTACGGAAAGAGCTCATTTAGTTCTATAATGTAAACGATAAAATTTCGTGCTCGCTAATACTATTCAGAAGTAAAATGCGGAAATGCACCGATGTCGTGTTCGCGCTAACAGTGTCGCGATGTGTACGTTTCTGGGTGAAAAAAAGTCAAGAAAAGAAAAACTTGTTACGGCTATGCACAGGTGAGAACAAAAACACTGCCTGCTTCTTTGGCAGATGCTAAAAGGCGCTCAAAATTCATAGCATTTATAGATCTTCGCCTCGCTTTTTCCCGTCGTTTTCTGTGCCGCTGCTTCTCTGGCACGTCAGGTGACGTGACATCCTTTGTCACGCGACGTCAAGCTGTCACGCACACCGTGGTGTCACGTGACATTATGACGTCACGTGACACCACAGTGACGTTATCGAGGCTACATGTGAGCACAGACACGAAAACCCCAAGACCTGGTGCTATAAGTGCTGTGCATTTTAGACGAGAACAAACCGCTTGACTGACGCTGTATGTACCCACACATGGTACCACACACACGCTTGGATCTGCTGATTCTGTTTTCGGGTGCTCCTTTTAAAGAAGCTTTCAAGTCTTCGTTACGTGAGGTGCTACTTGTGAGTGCAGCGTATACGGGATGTTTCCGTTTATTTCTTTCTTGCATTTTTTTTTTTTAACCTACATTTGCAAAATTTGAGTATGATAAATGTACCGCCTAAAGACCGTACTCGTGAAAGTTTATTCGCACTTCGTTCGTTTTGCTTTTTATGTGTTTCTTTTTACGACTGAATAGCGCTCGCGAACTCCCTATGTGTGCATTAAGACAATTTTGTCAGGTATTTCCAAAATGCTACCGAAAGTTTTATTTCTTTTTGTGTGTTGTCTGATATGAGTAATGTCTTCGGTATTTATAACAATGCACTGTCATATCGCGATGGGGCAATGTACGACAGATAAAAAAAAAACAGCACAGCTAATGTCTCATTTGCAGGGAGTTCCAGCTTTCTGCGATTCGTAGTTTTATGCAGGCCGAAAAACAGGGTTTTCTTTCCTCAACCGCGGACCTTCTAGAGCTCTTGTCTGAAGAACTAAGCAGCGAGGTCGTAGCACCGTACTCGCTTACTATATTGTTGTATCACCTCGCGCGTATGTAAATTCTAAGAATTGAAAAACGCTTCTCTTGGGACAATGAAAAGAACCGCTGTTTCACCCTGTCGGTGCAACTTTTAAATTTTTTTTTTCATTCTTTTTTATTTTCTTTTTGGTGTGTGGAGTACGCGGTTGTGCTCGACGAGGTTTTGCCGGTAACTTCGCCAGTGCCCGTGCCTCTGAGGTGCGGCTTATAGTTTTATCTCCGCGCAGCGGGCTGCCGAATAAAGGCTTCATTATAGTTCCCGGGTCACGTAGATCAGCTTAAACAAAAGAACATTCTTGTTGCTCACGAGATCTATGCGTGTACTATTACGATCATCAGGCAGTTTTTTTTTTAAAGGCTTGCGAGTTCAATTACAATGTCGCTTGTTGGTGTATTTTTTATCCGCTCGTATCTTACCTAATACATAGTTTACATATTCAATCTTACAAATGTCTGCAGTAAAGCCAAAGGCGTGAGCTTAGCTGAGCAGAATGCTTTTGTTTCTACGAGAACTCGTGCAAATGAGGCACTTTCCGAAGCCAAGCGCTTGTACCTATGCCTTTGTTTGCGCTGCCATAGCCTCCTCTATACTCACAAAGCCTGGCAGTTCGACGACGGAGCCATAGAATGCCCGGTCGCAGATTTGGAGTGCGAGGATCTGGTAACAGAGAGCATTTCTCGGGGAACCTGGTATTCAGCGCACAGCTTTTGCAGCAGCGAGGACCCGAAACATGGTTTTCAAACCCGACGAGAAAAGAATCGGTAGCGCGAGGAACGCGAGGAGCACGAGCGAACATTCCATCGCTCGGGAGAAGTGTGTTTCGGCGTCTCGCCGCAGCGGGGCGCCCGTTACATGACACTCCTCTCATCCGTTGTCTGCTGCTCTACCTTCTATCTCCTCCGTTGTCTGCTGTTCTACCTAGCGATCTGCCAGGCTTTGTCAGTATAGAGGAGGCTATGGCACTGCAGATGTTTGTGAGATTGCGTATTTTAGCACAACGACATCCGAAGGAGGAAGAGAAAGCCACATAGCGGACGTGTATTCCATTCGCTCCTAATTTCTCTAGTCACTGCTACTACGTTGCCCATCGGGAGTACGTATTTTTTGTGACTTCATCATAAGCTGTTCCTGCTGGCTTGCAAGGGTCTGGACGGCGCTTAGCCTTGCACTCCAGCCGGCAATGCATGGAAATGTCAACATCCTTAATCGCCGCCATGGCGGATCCGCTCCCGCCTGTCGACGAAGAACTCGCCAGCGTGTCGGGCTCAGTTGCCGACGGCAATCAAGATGCGTTTCAGGATGTCGTCCGCAGAACAAAGAGACACTGCCCAATTAAGTCATGGCTCTGGTTCCAGCGAGAAGATCATCATCACCCAAACAGAGCCGACTGTCGGTCTCGTAGCTCTTTCCACTCCTGTGGATGGAGATGTAAGAATTGACTTTATCAATTGGGTTCGCCTCACGTCCACTCTGGAGATGCTCTTGCCTTCGTGTGTTATTGAGGTGCGCTATGACAGGCGGAAGAACCTCCTAGCGATTGACACGCGGAATGGACAGACGACACGGGCTCTCCTTGGCCAGACTACGCTTTGCGGTATGAAAGTGCGTGCTTTCGAGCCTCGTGCAAAAGCCTCCAGCGTTGAAATTGTCCGTGACATTGACAGCACCCGCTCAGACTCCGCAATACTCGGAGTTTTGCGCTTGACCGTAAGCATCCGCAACGTCCGTCGCATCGGCAATTCCACTACTATTCGCATTGAGTTTGCTTCTCCTACACTTCCTGCGCACGTCTGCGTCGGCCTGGTTCGACATGACTTCGACTTGCATGTCAACAACCTCTTCCAATGCCACCGATACGGTTTGTTTGGCCATGTCGCGGCTGTTTGTAAGTGATCGCTAACTTGTCTCCAATGCACACAGCCTCACGCAACTACGGAGTGCAAAAGCTCGAACACTCTTTGCGTCAACGGCAAGAAACCACATGAAACAGCATCACAACAGCGCCCATTTTGGCAAGCTGCGAACAGTGTGTCCTTCGCAGAAGCACGAGCCCAAGTTGACAAAACGTACGGCCGAGCGCGTGACTCCTTGAGCCGTGAAGCTACAACAGAGATGGTTGTCCCAAATGAAAACCACCAACGAAAACGACGTCATTCTCGACGACGGCAGGCGGAAAACTTTATTGCAGACGAACAAGACCCATTATCATCGCTTGTCGCCGAAGTCCCGAAGCCAATGGACAGAGAACCTCCACTTAAGGAAGCTCCTGACCTTATTTCTTTCGGCGAAAACAACGGGCGGCAAAGCTACAAAAGAGTGTAGCAAAACAAGCCCCCCGTGTCGACTCCCCCAGTTCAGGCCGGACCTGTACTCTGGCCGCTCAAGCTCCTCCAAGTGTTGGACAGGAAACAGTACCTTCACACCCAAATCCAAGTGCCCTCATTTCCTCGTTAGGCAGCTTCGTACTGTAGAAGCGGGAGAAAATTTCGTAGCGCGAAATTTTCTCCCGCTTCTACAGTATCCATGGGCAAGCCAGCTCCTGCATTTCATTGCACTCATAGAGCCTGTGGTCGAAAGTTTTCTGCGATGAAAGCTTTTACACTACTCAGTTTTATTTTTATGACTCCCTGAGCATTTATTTTACAATGTAACACCTGCAGCATCACTTCTAAATTATCAGAGTGGCAGTATTGTCTTTCATCTCGGTCGGTACCTATACTTGCAATTTCAAAATACCGCTTCAGACCTGGCTTTCGTATTCAACCGTATGTTCATTACCCTAGCGCGGCAGCCGCGCCTAACAGCTCGTCACGGGCATCACTCCTTGTTCACTCTAGTGTGCAGCAAGCGGCAACGGGTGTGTCCAATCTGTGGATAGAAACAGTTGAATTTGCAGCATGCACTGTCATATTTCGCTCCTTTAAGATTGTGTCTGTATATATATGTCCTTCTGGTCGCCTTGATGCGAATTGCAGTCCCTAGCCTACGTCTTCAGCTTCCTAGTCGTCTTCTTATATGCTGAGATTTTAACGCCCACCATTCTCTCTGGGGTAGTAAACGCGCAACGCCTCGGGGTACGGCTCTCGCAGGGGAGATTGAACCAACAGATTTGATTATTCTGAATGACAGCTCTCCCACATTTTTTGGTCATCGTGCAGAACCTAACGTGGTGGACCTTACTCTCGCTTCCACAGATCTAGACGTATGCTGGTTGTTGGATGCGGACACACGTGGAAGCGATCATCTTCCAATTTTGATGAATATACCCTTGCAAAGTGGGCCGCCTCCCACATCGTCAATACAGTGTAACAAATTGGGACGTATTTCGGGGAAATTTTCGCTTTCTTGAGCCGTCAGAGGATATACTAAAAGTTATTCCTACATGTCTCGTTCAATCCACATCTAAAGTATCTTTAAGGATATCTCAGCCTTCCCCGGATTTAAAAATTGTACGCTTACGTGTTGTTCGCCGCCGTACTCAGCGCCGTGCGCGCCGATCTGGTAAGGCCCCCCATTGGGTGAACTGTCGTCGTGTTACGTCAGCTTTACGCCGGCATACTAGCGCACTTCGTCGTCGACAATTTCGTTAATTTACCTCGTCATTAAGTCCATGTACACCTAAGCCAAATATCTATGAAGTACTGAGAGGTATGGGCGGCTCTCCAACACCTCGAGATGTGTTCATCACCCTCAGTCTTAAAACTGGCTTTGAATTATCACGACTTGATGATTTTGCGGTGCGCTTCATTGTACCCCAACGCCCTTCTGGATCTTCATATCCTCGATCACTGACTGGTCCTGCACGAAGTCTGCAGGGTCTGAATCATCTTTTCACTATGTCGGAACTGGAAGCGGCTCTGAAGAAATGCAAACGCCACAGTGCTCCTGAGTCTGGTGGCATTACTTATCAAGAATTCCGTAGCCCGAGTGATAAGTCACGCGTCGTCTTGCTCGAACACTTAAATTTGGCGTGGTCTACTGGTATTCTTCCGCAAGAGGGGAAACATGCTGTAGTAACCCCTTTTTTGAAACGAGGCAAGCCTTCGTCGGAGCTGTCATTGTACCGCCCAATATCTTTGACTTCGTGTGCTGGAAAACGTTTGGGACGCTTGGTGCTTACGCGCCTCCGGTGGTGCCTTGACGATATTGAAGCACTGCCACCTGAACTCGCGGAATTCAGAAGTGGGCGCTGCTCTGCTGACTGTATCGCGAGCCTCCATCAGTGTTGAAAGACGCTCGTTCACGAGGAGACACTACTTTGGCAGTGTTTCTTGATGTTGAACGAGCCTTTGATTCGGTTCCCCATGATGTAGTTCTTGCCTGCTTGTATCATCTTGGCATAACAGGAGGAATGCTAAAATGTTTCCAAGAGTTTCTGTGCAGCAGGACAACTAGTGTTTGCTTGGGCAAGATTACAGGAGCCGTGCATCCATTGTTGCGTAGGTTACCTCAAGGAAGTTGCCTTAGTCCAGTACTATTTAATATCGTCATGACGACAATACCTTTATGCGTGCATAAATCACCACACCCTAGTGGTGTTATCATCTATGCTGATGACATTTGTTTGTGAGCTTCCCATTCTGATCGACGCATTCTACATCCCTTTATGCCTCACGTGTGTTGCGAACATGCTAGAAGACCTCGGACTTGCCGTCTCAGTGCAAAAACAGCGGTGCTCGCTTGCTCCCGCCGTCCCTTCCGTCCCGGATTTCCACGGCTTACTTTGTGTGAGACTCGAGCACCGCGGGTGCGTAACTACAGATACTTGGGTGACGATCTTGATTCCCGACTATGCTGGCGTCGGCACGTTACGAACCTTGGACGTCAGACGGCGATGATGACATCTCTTATTCGTCGACTTAGTGGACTTGAGTGGGGATCGGTCCCTGAAGCCCTACTATGCGTGCACCAGGCGCTTTAACCTTTCCCGCATTCTTTATGCCACACCATATTTACCTCCTACGCGATCTCTATGGGATCAACTGGAACGATGCCACCGAGCCGGTATAAGAATGAATATCGGTTTTCCTTCGTATTCTCGAATCGAGGCAACGTGGATTGAGGGCCGAGAGATACCGGTAGCTTTACACGCTGTGAACCGTGCTCTTCAACATCTGGTTCGACTTGCTGAATCGAGCAGTGGTGTCTCGCTGTTCACTGACATGCAAAAGCGTCATAATTCACAATATGGTGGTCACTGCACCTCTTTAGTTGAGGCTCTCGGCTTCATACCCTCCGTCCATTCTCTTCCAGTTGACTCCCCGTGGAGCAAGCACCCGTTCACCATCTACGAGGACATCCCGGGAGTTGATAGCGTCTCGACATTCCTCGTTAACGGCCATTTATACTGATGTCTGCGACGACTTCCTTCACAATGTCACGTCTGCAATTTACCACGTTCCCTCTGAATCCTGTTCATGCATGGTGAGGACGGTTCGACCATGCCGTATCGTCGACTACAGTCGAGCTGAGTGGAAGCCACGCAGATCTTCTTCACATCGCGCCGAAACCACCAAATAACTCTCCTTTGGCAACAGACTCTCGGTGTGTGGTGCAAAATATCTGCATCAGCAAAGGCGCTAATCCCGATTTGATTAGTAGAATAATTAGTCTGGGTCGTGGCTGTAACCTGCGAGTACAGTGGATCCCTCACACAGTGGCTTACCAGGAAATGATATGGCAGGCCATATGGCCTCCACCGCTCTAAAACTACCCACTTACCCACTGCGACGTTGAGTCTCCCCGGCCACTCTGACCCGTGATTGTCTTTTAAGACTTGGATACAACACAAGCATCCTGTTTCCAGTATGGCGTCTGATGAACCTCCTCCCTCAGCCTGTACGCGTGGCCTAACACGGAATTTCGCTTCCCTTTTCCACCGCCTATAAAAGCAGACTGCGCTTACAAGCAAGTGAACCTGTACCGCATCAAAAGAACAACCAGCCCTTTTTGCGCGCACTGCGATCAGCAAGAAACGCTGACGAATATATGTATTTTAATGTGGACACTACAGTACAGAACTAACTGTGCTTCTAGCCTCACTGAAGCGCCTCGGTGTTTCATCTACCCTCGTGAACATGCTATTCTCAAAGGGTCCACCATCCATTTGCACACGTCTCCAAAAGGCTGTGTTCATCTTCCTCGACGCCTGTGGGCTTCTGGCAAAGATGAGACAATACGACCGCCCCTCCTTTTTTCCTACTTGTGTGCGAGCGATAGTTTTTTTTTTTTTTTTCGTGAATTGTCCTGCGGCACTTTGTGAGCACTTTGTAATACTCGCGTTCTAGATGTGCCCATTTTCTCACTTTTGATTGATTTCTTGCCGACTTTTTATTTTACTTTAATTTGTTCACATATGTTGCATCATCCTATATTTTTCATCGCCACCTGTTCCCCCTCCTTTCCCCCGCATTCATTCTCATCAAAACTGCAATAGCCCAAGCCCGTGAAACTTTTCCACGGCCAGTGAGAAAAACCGTCAGGCAAACACCCCCACCACAACGACAACCGCCGAAGAACGCTGAGGCATTTAATAGTAAGTATAAGAAACATAATCGAGGTCCACGATGAAAAATTATGAAGGCCATGCGCCCAGGTATTTCCCTAGCACGCGAGATACCTTTTGGGGAGGAGATCGAACCGTCGCGCCCTTAGCGGCTAAGACAAGAACACCGCAGATCAGATCGACTTGATAGTATACGACCTGTTATAGCCCCTAAGTAAGTTACGCTTGGACGGGCATCCTGGTGCTTAAAATCATTGTTTCCAGTTACCTGAAGCTTTCTGTGAAAGCGCAGAAAACGCTTTTACGTCCTCCAGACATCCACGGTCCGCGCGACAGAGCAAAACGCTATCGCCTGAGTTTCCTGACACTGTGTCTGAAGTTGAGTAAGTCGCATTTTCAAATAGCGTGACTATATGGTGCTTGGAAGGCGTCTCCGACCGGTGTGTTTACCGCGTCCAAAAAAGTGGTCCTTCGATTTCCGCCCGATGACGTCATAGAAGTGTCACGCTATCGCCGACCGCGATCGTGGCGGTGTCACAGCAGCAGCAGCAGCGGTGGTGGATATGTGGCAGACGCCTGTTCTGCTGCAGGTCGCTCTCTGGCTTGACAGTCCACGGAAGCTTCGGCATCTAGGAGTTGGGACGCCGCGACGACAGCGACACTCGCGTTTGCTCGTGCTTTCTGCCAGAACTTCTACGGCCAACCACCAGGATCGCGACATCCGGCAGCGTGACGCTCCGGCTTTCGTGACGTCATTTGTTGGCACTTCGGGACCCCTTTCCATGGATGGGCGGAATAGGACACTAAACACACCAGTCGGAGACGCGCTCCAGGCACCGTAGCTTAATTTTTGATCACCAATCACTCTGCACTAAGCACCGAAATGGCGGCCCCCAAGAAAAAAAAAAGGGGGGGGGGGGGTGCCTATTTAGTGTCTCTGTGGCGTGACATATTTTACGCGGGTATACTAAGCTGAGGTTCGTATTAAAGTTAACGAAGGCCAATCAAATCCATTTTGTTGCACTCTCGACTGCGATGCCTTTGGACTTTTCGTGCTATTTTCCTAACGCGATATTGTATGTGGGAGTCACGTGACGTGAATAAAATATCGATTTCTGAAGAAAAGAAAGTACTGCTTTTGTCCCACCAAAGGCATATTTAATGCGCCAGATCGCGTCATAAATAACCATTGACAACAAAATACTCCAAGTATGTAATCGAAGGTTCTGTTGGAGGGCTTGATGTCAGGACTACTCTTTGACGACTATGGAGAAAGATTATATTCTGGTGAATACCAACACGACAAATCACTGCGGGGGTAACACTTCAGGAAAAAGATCATGGCCACTCCACTTTGTGAAGGTGGATGACCAGCGAAGCTGTTTAGCAGCACACTACACAGACCCGCCCCGAGGAGCCGGAGGAAACTAGACACGCGCGACGGGATCGCCACTCCCGGAGAGTGGAAGGAAAGGAAACTAGGCACGCAAGCGGCTTGAAACGACGACAAAGAGAGCGGTGCGAGCGTAGCCGACGCGGGTCGCACAGCGGCAAATCTTTGAGAAACCTTTATTATTTGCCTGGGAGTCTACTGATTTTGAAGATGGTGCCTTCTGATAACTATAATCTACTGAATAGACGAATTGCTAAATCACTCAAGCCTCAACGAGAATGCAGGAAATGGCTGTACCACACGCCGCACGTGCCGGCGTTTGCAGCAGTAACTGTTCTAAAGCAAAAGCCTAAAACAAATGTCATCTTGCACGCGCGTTTGTCAATGTTTTATTTCGGTAAGTATTTACTTCGAATCTTTTATACGGGGAAGGCGTGCGCGTGCGGCGGTGCGAGCGTAGAGTTTTTAGTCACTGCACACGAAAAATCCACGGAACCTTAGTCGTCAACAGCTTCGCTGTATATGATTTCTTTTTTTTTTTTTCTTTTATCTAAAGCTGAACGGATTGTAAACTGCCAAAATCCATTAGCAAAAAAAAAAGAAATTGAAAAAACGTAGACTTAACAAATTTAATTTGGCGTGCACGCCATTTTCAGTTTCTGGCAGTCCGTCTATGGCAATGCTGTCAAAAAAGGCCTATCAGTTTGACGTTACCATTGAAATTTACTTCAAGTGTCAGAACTTCCTCGTAGTACCTCTCCCAACCTACGATACTGGACACCCACAGAGACGCTGAAGATGGACGAAAAAGGTTCCGGTCTTCCGTGAATCCTGCCTCACTAAGTACCAAAGATGTTTCCCGCGAAAACTTTAACATGTGCCTCGTGGCAGAGTTGAACTTTCCGGCATTGAAACTTGGCTCGAGAAGAGCAGGCACGTTGGTGGACGCCTGCTGACCCCTAAGCCAGCAGAGCTGTTGAAGCGACGTGCTCGTGGGACCAATCAACCGTCTATCTTGCACCACGTGACCAAGCTCTCTGCACGTACACACGCGCAGAGTGCGGGGTCAGGCGATGAAAGACGGGCGATTGATGGATCCGGCGAGCGCGTAGCGTCCACTGCCCTGTCAGCCTAACGCAAAGCGAGGTTATTTGAAGCAACCCGAAACCTTCAGAGCTGTCACCGTGGCATTACAACGGCGAGCGTTCCCTCTTCTTTTCCAGAAGTTGCGTTGGTCAGTATTCGGAGAATTGCTCGAACTGTCATTCTGACGATATTTAGCAAAACAAAAAAAAAACGATCAATAAATGGGTGAAAGCTTTTCGGGCGTCAGCTTTGGTAGCCTCCTCCGCAAGACGTCCAAAATTTTCCACGGGTTTTACGTATTGAAAGGCAGAGTTGACAGTCCGATGTTATAAACGTGGGCCCTTCTTGTTTGTACTTTTTTTTATTTTTTACCTCTAAGTGGAATTCTTTTCTTTTTTTTTTTTTCCTTACAGGTTTGTTGTGAGGGACAATGCTGAACTTTGTCTCTTTTTTTCTTTTCCTTTTTTTTTTTGTGAGGGGAGCGGGGATTTATATTTTTAAAGCTGATCGGTCCAAATTCGGTTTACGTCTGGTGATCCGCATATATTGCTCTTGGCTGGTGTCCTTGGTGAAAACCATGCCAAAGAGGCCCTCACCATCTCGGACCCTCCTTCGCTGAAAGAGGTCTAACACGACCCAGACTTTGCCCAGGGCCCCCGCCGCTCTGGCTGGGGCTAACCGCCTCGCATAACGCCTTCAATCCCGCCCGTCTGCTGCAGAAAAAGACGACACTGGCTCCTTCTCCTTTCCACCATTTTCTCCTTTAACCTTTCATATCCTTCTCTCAAGCCAAAACGTGAGGATCACTCCCTTTTCTTTCCTCTATTCAATACTCAAGCTTTGCGCGCAACCAGGAGCGAAGCTTTTAAAGGATAAGTTATTTCTGGCCGTGTTTGTTAGGCCGCTCACGGCCGCGGTTTGGTTGCCATGGGCGACGCTCCAGTCTCCCCGGTTGGTTTTCCGTTCTCCCTGTCCCGCGCGCCACACCTACCTCTGCGATGACTTTTCTACGCTGGTATTGTCATTTTACAACAAACAAAAAAAAAAGCTGGAAAAAAATTAAAAAATAAAAACGTATTTAAGGTGTGACTACCGCCTTGGAGATCGATGCAATCTTTAAAAACTGAGTATGAAAAAAATATAAAGAAAAGCTACTGTGCAGGCCCAGGCGCGTGAGCTTGTCTACAGAACGCTTTGTTTGTACGAGAACTCGCGCATAGAATACACTTTCTAACGTCATGCGCTCGTGCCTTGTGTGTTTTAGAGCGCAGCTCTTAGGCGCCCGTTTCCGGCTTCAGCGGCGTCGGCGTCGCCGTAACCGCGCGGTGCATTATGGGAAACGTCCCATAATGCACCGCGGTGATGCGCGCGTTGCGTTATGGGACGTTTGCCATAATGCACCACGCGGGAGAGGGGAGGAGGAGTGGGAGGAGGAGGTGGAGGGGAGGAGGATGGGGAGGAGGAGAGAGGATGAGGAAGACGGAGGAGGAGGAGAGGAGGAGGAAGAGGGGGGGGGAAGGCGAGGAGAACGAAAGGAGTAGATGAGGAAGGAGGAGGAGAGGGTACGGATGAGAAGGAGGGGCATACCGTCCCCCCGTGCCCTGCCCTCCTCCTCCTCGAGAGCTGCGCTCTAATTCGGCATTACAGGGAGTTGTAACCGTCTTTCATTTTTCAGTGTACAATGATATGTATTATAGAGATACATATAAATAAAATAGCACGGATAAAATAGGCGCTTTCATCTACCTTTATTTTATACAAAGATAGTTAAAGTTAGCGCCTGCCCTGTCTTGCTTGCTTGTTCTTGTCCTTTTTGTGCTTTTTATTTGAGTTGAAATCTGAAGAGCACCACCTAGACCAGCAACGTACTTTAGAAAGTAAATTCTGCTTGCTGATACGCTGAGCAAGATCAACGTGTCGTGCTCGATGTACCATCCCAAACTTCCTTTTCGAGCGAAAATGTCGAGGCAAAACTTTCGCCTTTACGTGCCAAACCAACGAAGGGCGCAGGGCAGGCCCCAGTAAAGGACCGGCGATCCATTTCGATCACCCGAAGATCTTAGTACGGGCGCACCTGCTCCGTCAGATTGCAGACACCTTAGAGCCCGCCAATTGGGAACACCTAAGCCGGCGCTCTGCCTGATACTCGAGGCAGCTCAGTGAAAACAAACAATGAACTGCGGATTAGACAGTGCTGCGAATACAGGAACAACACGTAGAAAATATCTAACAGCACGAAAAGAGAAGAGCCGCGGGCTGCTCAATGATTACTCTTTTTCACAACTTGTTTATTATTTCAAAGATATTGGCTATTGGCGCGCAGTATGAGAGCGGTGGGAATAAGTACTGTCTTAGTTCTTTTATCTGTCTCGGTATATATATGTTTGTTAGCCACGCCAAAAATTAAGTTAACGGTGCAGTAGAGTGCTGCATCTGTCGCTCTTCATTAATTCTGAGAGCTCCGATGCCCTGACCGTTATCTCGTTGCCTCGGTAACCGTTCTCTCCGCTTTGTGGGCATATGTACGGGGTCAACACCTTCTGGATAACACGGCCTGCTCTACATAAAATACCGGAGGCTACCGCGGGGTAGATTGGACGCTATAGTGTACTGCGTCAGCGCAGGGATGGAACTCGTGTTCAATCAGCGAGGACACGAGTCCAGCCGAACGAAGACGCAGCGCTCGTCCATTCTGTACCAGGCAGTGGCCTTAATTCGGTAGGTGGCGTCAGCACTACAGGACGCGTGCGGCCATTTGGGCTGGCCCAGCGGCGTTGCGGCCCACAAAAACCACGCGGTACAAGGGGCGGATACAAAAGAGGGGGGGGGGGGGGCGACGGGGGCGGCCGCCCCCCCCCCCCCAAACAAAGTCGACCCCCCACCCTCCCCCCTTCTCGGAGGGCAATTTGACATGGTTGGACCCCCCCCCCCCCCCCCCCTTCCCGAATTAAAACCGACCACCGGCCTGCCTGGTGGTAGAAGGCTCGGTACTCAAGGAAGAGGGTTCAAAATAGGGTAGGTCGCAGCCTAGCAGGCACACTTGTACTCTGAACTTGGAGAACCACTCCGTCGCTTCAACCGAGACGGAAGTCCGCGGCGGCGGTCCCAAAGCACGGCTTGGAGCCAATGGGGAGTTTTCGTAGACCGCGTTTCCCCCTCCGCTAAGCCCTCCGCAACGAAGAAGTTGCTACTGCGCCTGCGCGCCGATAGCCTTGACTGTAGAGTTCCGGGTATCGTAGCGGGTTGCGGAGGGCGTTGCGGGACGGCGAAAACGATCTACAAAAACTCCCTAATAAGTCGCGGCGCAGCGGCGCACATCCAGGGGCCGTCGGAGCAGTGTGGTTCTGCGGCGGCTAAAACAAGAGGCGCAACCGGAGTCCTGCTTATGCTACTTTAAATCCCCCCCCCCTTCCAGAAAAAAAAGTCCCCCCCCCCCTCCCCCCAAAACAAAGTTCTGGATCAGCCCCTGCGCGGTACGTTATTTAGAGTGCCCCAGGTACGTTAAAGTAATGAACGAGAGATTGGAATGGGCAGCCACGTTTCCTATCGTAGCAAGGGAATTGTAGTAGACCGTATTTCCCCCTCCGCTAAGCTTCCGCTACGAAGAAACCGCCACTGCGCCTGCGCGCCGATGGCCTTGGCTGTAGAGTTCCGGGTAGCGGAGGGGCTGAACGGAGGGGGAAACACGGTCTACTAAAACGACCGTTTTTCTCCTCCGCTACGGTATCCGTGAAGAAAACGCCGCAGCTCCGCCAGCCTTGTCTGCATAGTTCAAGGTCTTGTGGCGGATTACCGAGCGCTATCCGGGCGCTTAGCGGGCTGCGGAAACGGTCTACTACAATTCCCCAATAGGGAGTTTTCGTAGATCGTTTTCGCCGTCCCGCAAGGCCCTCCGCAACCCGCTACGATAGCGGGAACTCCACAGTCAAGGCTATCGGCGCGCAGGCGCAGTACCAATTTCTTCGTTGCGGAACGGTTAGCGGAGGGGGCAGCGCGGTCTACGAAAACTCCCTAATATGGCGGTCGTAAGGAGGAGGAGGAAACTTTATTAGTCTTCCGGGATCAGGTATTGGGGGTGGTGGAAGCCCAGAGGGCCGCCGCGACCGCCAGGGCCCGGGAGGTGGTCAGGACTTGGGTTGACTCCTCCGGGTCGCGCAACATCTGCTCCCAGAGGTGAGGGGAGGGAAGAGGGGGGTACGGGTAAGGAGGCACCCCGTGCGGCAGATCTCTCTCTCGGCTAGCAATAAACTGCCCAGCTCATGGGGCACCGCTCTGACTGCGCTTCCTGCCGCTCCTGTGTCGCAAGCGCAGGTGCAAGCAAAAGAAAACCGGCACGACCGATCCGACGAGGCCCAAGGGCGATACGTGTCAACATAGCAGCAATGAAACTCACCGTCTTGATCCCAGGCGGGGGCGGGCTAGTTGGTACGTCCCAAGAATACTAAAGGCGTCAGGAACTAGAAAGAAGACAAACAGGCCGAGGTGTGATGCAACTCGGGGACGGGGAAGATGCGCTTGAACAGGTGCAGTCGCGAACGACTTTTATACATGCATTGTGAAAGAAGAGGGGAGAGGGAAAGAGAGCTGGCGAAAAATTGGGCCAGGAGCGGGGACACACACACACACACACATATATATATATATATATATATATATATAGGGAGTATTTTAAGCTTTAGTTTTTATTTTAAGTTGGGAATGCTACATCGCGGTTTGTGCCTTTGAGGTACACGCTAATCGCCACGATAAAACGGACTATTATAAGTGAATAAAAATTGCTAATTAACTTCATTAGTAAAAATGAACAAGGTTCCAATTAGAAACTTCCTGGGCGTAATCAAAAACCACTAAATCACCAAACCTGAGTAATATTTAAAGCCTGTGGCAATCAGCGCGGTGGTGCGCTGGAGTGACAACTCGCGAGCAACAGGCTGAAGGCCTCGGGTGCGAAAAGGCGAATAATAAGCGCTCGGTGGCATTCGCGTTTGGCGCCGCCAGCTTTGCGCCCGTTGCACGAGTGGGCTTAGTGTTACACTGCAATTCCCATGAGCTCTAAACCTTTTGAAGGGCTCATGAAAATATATGGGGTCGGGGCGTACTGTATACAGTCGAGCCCAAGTATACTCGCACAGACCGCCACCGACTCAGAAGCTTCTTTGTCGCGGTGAGATTGCGAGGAAAAAAAGGGAAACTATTTCTTTCAGTCTTGGCTTCGCAAAGCTTGATGACGTAATTGTGGGATCGAAACCACCCGCCTGACGACAGTCGAGCGCGGCTCATGGAGTGGACACGGGAACTGCGTGAGCACTCGACTTGGGCTCGTAACATTCAATACCTCGGCGGATACTCGGGTGGTGGCTCGTGTCCAACCACTGCTGTGATGAGAATAGCCGAACTCTAACTAAGCCTGGAGCTCAGCACGTGTGTTCTACTTTGCCAACCCCAGCGCGTGGCTATGGTTTACGTTGGCGGCATAGGATAGGCATCAAGCCACGTGACCGCTTGTTCTGGCTCCGAGTTGAGGGATGAATGATGCTCATATTTCTCGAATTTTTTTTGGCGACTGCCATTGTCTAGAAATAAAAACTAAGGAGTGATTCTAAGTCGTATTTAGCGAAAATTAAAAAAAATGGTTTCATGACCCTTGTAAAAGCCACTGATTTAGTGGTTTTCGATTACCTTCAAAATTTTAATTGAAACCTTGTTTTTTTTTTACGTTTTTTACAAGTACCGGCAATCATTGTTGTCCGAACGCGCGAGACACATAACGAGTGCGCTTCGCCACTTGCTTGTAAAACCTGGTTCATACAGTTTCGTTTGACTACGTTGCGGCTGCGAGAAACCAGGACATCCATGCTGCTTATATCGCGTGCCAAGATGATTATTCCACGCTTCATGCAAAGCACAAACGTGCCGGTGACTCGCTTTCGGTTCTCGACGCAACGCAGTCAAACGCACTCAAACACAAGTGTCTGAACCGGCCTTAAAGGGGTACGGAAACAAAAATTGAAATATTCAAATTTCGTTCGGAAATGGGTCAAGCATGACGGATAATAACCGTAATTCATAATCGCGCGTTTGTATTTTGAACGATTGGCTATATTTTTCGTTCCAAACGGTGCACTCGAGCGAGCGCTCGAAGAGAAGCGAACGGAGGGCGCGATGCGTCATGGGATATCCGGCGCAAACAAAAACAACAAAAAAGACTCCCCGCATCCGTGACGTGGCAAGACAGGCTTGGTTATGAGCTTTGCCGTTGGTGGCGTTGTCAGCGTTGTAGTGGTGTCAATACCGTCAGCGCGTTACAACCGAGCCGTTGGAAGTGCCCGCGGGGTGTCGGGCGTTTCACCTGTCATGTGAGAGTGTGAAATCGGTTGTGCGCGCGTCGTCGCGTCGTCTGCGTCGTGTTCGTCTGGCCCACTGCAATGGCGCTTCAGGACGATTTTCTCGGGAACGACGACACAAGTGAGGATGAGGAGACCGAAACCGCCCACTCTGTATTCCTTTCGGAAAGGGGATTCGGCCTCCGGCCCTACCAGTACGACCCCTCGGCTTCGTCTTCCTCTGAAGCCGAGGAAGAAAGGCCGGACCAGCAACCTCCAACCCGGCGTGTCGGCTTTATTATTTTTTAAATTTAATTTTTAATTTTTAATTTTTTAGTATTATTTTCTTTAGTTGTCTTTGCATGATTTATTTAATTATTAGTTATTTTTAATGTGTATTGGCTATTTGGTCTCTGGTGTGTAAAAATTTAAATTGTTCTCATTAACGGCAAAGGTGAAGAAGTTGAAGATTTGAGGAAGAAGAAATATAGAAGTGAGTTGAAAGTCAGCGCTGCGAGTCTGTTTGCTTCTTGTGTGCATGTGAGTGTGACTGTTCATCCGCGCTGTTCCATCCAAGCATGAATTACCAACTTGCCCAAGCATCCACATTATCAAGTTTTCGCATTCATTCGAAAAGGGGCAAACACGTTCAGGCCGAGGTGACTTTAAACAGTTGAGCGTACTTCCAAAGAGCGGCGCTGCTCCAGAGGAATCTGCTACGTCACGACTACGTAGCAGATTCCACAACGTTGCTAGACTACCTCCCAAATAGGCTCCGCATGCATCCACCAGGTGCAGATCGGAAGATCGTTAATTTAGCTTTAAAATTAGTTTTCTTGTGCCTTTCAACGGAAGACTGGTGTTTTTGAGGTTAGGGTGCAACATGCAACACATTCAAGCAAGAAAATGAGCGCTGAAATTTCGTTTTCCTACCCCTTTAAAAGGCAACTCCGGCCAAAACTCAAAATGAAATAAATTACTGGTATTGCTGTAGTGACACAAAATACGACCCCAGCCAAAATATTACGTCCGGGGGACGCCGGATTCTCAACTAATGCCGATAATAAAAATGCGACCCGCCGCGAGCCGCTGCTCCTTAGCGGGCAGCCAGCGGGTCGCCGATCGCTAAAGCAACATTGGGCCGTGACGTCAGTATCGTTCTTTTTTTTCCTCCGGTCCGGGCGTTGCGCGGAATGCGCTTCTTTGAGCCGCTACCACCGCTACTTCGGCTTGTGATTGGTGTGTTTAGCCGTTGCTTTTATCTGTAGCCCGTGTAGCTTCGTTATAGCCTTTTGTTTATTTGCTTGTGAGGACTCCAAGACTCGTTTTAGCAAGCAACTCGGTGCGCCCAAGACTGCCCAGCTGTTCCTCGAAAGATGCCAAGTACAACTTGTAGCGCTGCGGGCTGCTCAGACAACCCGCTGTTATCGCAGTGATTGTAAAGCCCCTCGATGTGTTGGCGTTTGTCTTTCAAGTTGCGTCAAAGGCGACAGTGCACGAGGCCCGTGTTCCGAGCGGCCTTGGGAAGCAAGTGGCAACAAAGCACTGAAATGAGCGGCCCTTAGAAGCAAATGGCGGTGGAGCTCGGCACCCGCTCGTGGCACGTGTCTTGCGCGTTTCCACAACAATGGTTGGCGGCACTTGTAAGCGTCGATTTTATCAAGGGACTTTAGTTCACTGGTGACTACTGTAGATTACTGTAGACTGTAGATTACTGTAGACTGTAGATTTTGTTTACTGTAGATTACTGTAGACTACTGTAGACTGTAGATTTTGTTTTTGTGCGTGTGTGCGAGTGCGTACTCAGTGCGTACTATATTGTCAACCCTAGCGTAGTTTCCGTAGTGCTGTCAAAGCAACGTGTCAAAGCTACTTGCGCGAGCGCACGCGAACGGTACGCACGAGTCGAAAGCCACGTGTTTGGGCATGTTCGGGCACACTGTAGCGCAGCAGTGCGGGGACGGAGTACTGGAAACCAATATAGACTTGATGATGTCCTTGAACGGGAATATCGGAGGCCATGCCTTGACAACGTAGCACAAAAATAAAGAAAATCTCGGACACCACTTTGTCCAGGGGGGTAAAGGTAGGTGAGGAGGAGTGGCAAATCCCGTGCGCCGACATCCTGGGTCCCGAGCACGGTGTAGGAAGGAGAGGTGTGTGAACGACTCGAAGGCGTAGCGCAACGGCCGCGTCAAACAGTTGTTCACGTTCTCTCCTCTTCTACGAGAGGGCGCCACGGGTAGCGCGGGCCATACCGGTCATACGCGAGAGATACGTCTGGGCCGGAATGCATGTGTCTTCGTTGCGCTTCGGTGTCTGGCACAGTTTCTGCAGTCGCTAACTTGGAAAGGAAGCCTCATGCTTGACTCTATCTGACCTTACTTCAGCGTTCAAAGATGACTTTCAAGAAAAACTTAGGAGGAGGCTAGATGGTTACATTGGCGAGGAACTTGAGTGGGAAGCGGTTTTTGATCATTCTTATGCTTCTTGTGAAGTTGTGGACTGTATAATATACTATGTCACTGGATAAAAAAAAAAATTGGGTTGTGTGTATGTTTATACAGCCTAGAACTTGGTCTGCCTCAACGGGCGACGAGTCTCCCAGCTGTAGATGAGCTATTTAGCCAGTGCAGTACAACCGCTAGCCTGGGGTCTTTAACGTGCAGCACGCAGGTGATACACGACCGCACGCCAGTACGATGCTCATCCAGATCGAAACGGGCAGGGGTGGGGATTGAACTATGTCACTGGATACTTGTGCCGCAAGCTGCTTAAAAGCACAGAATGCCATGTGTGTAAACGTGGCCTTGCTGTACCCCTCTCACACTCTCAGAAACCTGAGGCGGCCCTTGTCAATTGCAAGACCCTGGGGAGGCTCATTCACCCCATGACTAGCATTTTGGTTCTCCTCCGTGCAACCGAGATGGAATTTCAAAAGCATTGTAAAAAAAGGAATGCTTACGAGCTAGCAATAGACAATGTCTTGGACAGCAACTGACTGTCGTTTCCTTATCCTAGCCACAAAGATGACAGAATTACTTAGATCTTGCACTATTATGTTGCACTGCGAATGAAGCAGTATTGCAAACATTAAAAGGACAAAGAAAACATGACAAATCACTTCAGAAAGCTCTCAAAGCTTGTGCGACCAAACTGAGTGATGGTTTGTGATGTATTGTTTGGGATTATTATTTTTTCACAAGTGTAATAAACAGATTTTCATGCCTGTAAATATGTCCGATAACGTACAGGCCTCGCAAGATCCGCTTCGGAGCTCCTTCAACGTCTTCCTTTATCAGTCACTAGAAGGGCGCCATTGGTATGGCACAGATGCCGTTCCACAGATGATGATAGTGGTCAAAGTGGCCAGACTGAATTTGGGAAAGGGTCTATTATCTTCGTGAAATCGAAGGCAGTTGGTAACCATGTGTGGGACCCCGAGGGTCTGCCTGCATGCTCCGCCGCTTGCGGCAGCCAGAATGCATGGGAAAATGGCGGACCTTTTCCTCTAGAGTTAGTATGTTTGATCTCTATGACTTTGTCGGCAAGCACTGGACGACGCGAATTTTTTTTATATATATATATATATATATATATATATATATATATATATATATATATATATATATATATACCGGGTGAAACAAGGAGACGGCAGGCTCTTTAAATCGACCGGAAAATTCGGTTTCTTAACCTATCGCGCTACGACTTTGTGCAGCGTTGCCCACAGATGGTGCATTTTTTTTTTGTAAAATTTGCAAAGAGCGAACTTACCTGAGAAAAAAGTAATGAAAGAAAAAGGCTTAGCTCCTATGGAAACGCAGCGACGCCATTGGTCTTCAAAGAGCACGGCGCCGTTTCGCACGGGACACAAGAGATGGCGCAACGAACGCCGCCAACGAACGAGTATTCGGCGCCGAGAGCCAGCGTCTTTAGCAGACAATCTTTTCGACTCAAAAGCGGCGCGCGTTCCGCAGGCGGCGACAGTCACAAAAACAAAAACAGGCGCGGTAACAAAGCAGCTGCAGTTCCTTGTCTGCTAAATACGCCGGCTCTCGGCGTCTGCTCGTTCGGTGGCGGCAGTTGGCGTCGCGACCGCTTGCGCCATCTCTTGTCTTCCGTGCGAAACGGCGCCGTGTTGTTTGAAGACCGGTGGCGTCGCTGCGTTTCCATAGGAGCTAAGCCTTTTTCTTTCTTTACTTTTTCCTCAGGTAAGTTCGTTCTTTGCAAATTTTACAAAAAAAAATGCACCATCTGTGGGCAACGAACCGAATTTTCCGGTCGATTTAAAGAGCCTGCCGTCTCCTTGTTTCACCCGGTATATATCAACGAGCTTGAGCGGTAAACCGCAACCCAAGGCCTGCAGCAGAAATGGCACCCCCCCGGTTGCCGCCATCTTGCCCGTTTGCTACATTAGTGATCATGTGACGTCAAGATGGCTGCGCCCAGAGGTGGGCCAGATCAGATTGGCCAGATCACGGTAAGCAGAGGGGCCCTCTGGGGCTGCGTTCCAATCTTACTTGAATGGATCCGAGTTACTCCGGTGGGTCATGTCACGTGACAAGACTGATAGAGCAACTAGACGCGGGTAGGGTTTCGAACGCCAAGGAACAGAATATTTACCCTAGACTGAGATCAAGTAAATTTTGGACCGCGGCCCTGCTTACCGTAATCTGGCCAATCTGATCTGGCGCACCTATGGGCGCAGCCATCTTAAAGTCACGTGATCACTAATGTGGCAACACTGATCTCAATGATGACGTCAAGATGGCAGCAACCGGGGGGGGGGGGGGTGCCATTTTTGGTCGCTGGTTTACCGCTCTACTCAAGCTCGTTGATATATATATATATATATATATAAATATAATGTGTTTTCCTTTTAATATAATTTTTGTTTGAGATATGCGAGGGGAAATATGGAAAACGCGGAATCGCCATTTTTTGTGTTGTGGTTTGATGATGATGATGAACAGCTTCTGGAATGACCATGTTGTCGATCTTGAAAACTGCCTATCTACGATCCCCTACTACTCCTGGAACCGTCTGAATGTGAACGGACGCAGAACACATGCGTGAACGTACCGAGAGGCCGTCAGTGTGCTGCGCGTCTCGAGTTACATTTCGACGCGTTCCCCATGTGGCTCCGTTGCTCGTTGGAGCGTGCGGGGTTCGCGTAATGGCCTTTGAATCGAGTCCTGGAGCGGTGATTAAACTCCGGCTTCACTCTGCACGACCACAGGGTAGCCAGGGCCGCCGAGCCAGGTCCAGTCGACCGATCGTCGGGAGTCCCCGCGGCGGGCAGGAGCATGGAGGTGGAGCAACAGCCGGCAGACCCCAGCGCGGGAGGCCCCCCGGCCTTCGACGCCTTCCTGCAGACAGGTCGCACTGGGCGTCGTAACGCCCTCCCGGACATACTCGAGGAGGGCGCCACCAACGTCAGCACCGCGTCCCTGCCCTGCAGTTTCCAGAATCTGTCCTGCAGCGGTAAGCATCAAGCCGGTGGACCTGATTTGGAACGCGATTAAAAACCTTGAGAACTAGAGAGTTGCACTGTGCACAAGACATCGCATAAAAAGTGCTAGAATGAGCTATAGATGTCTTGGTCTACTCAAGACGTCTACAAGGGCTTTGTTTCGAGACATCTTCACCTAGATGTCTAGAAGACACCTTTTCGTAGAAGACGCCTTCACTTAGACCTCCCAGGAAAGGGGGGGGGGGGGGGGGGGGCGGGCGGCGGGGCGGCGGCGGCCGGCGGCCTTCCCCCGGGAAACGTTTGGGACGTCTCTTTCACGAGACGTCCGAAACGTGTGTAATATCCCCTGGATAACGTAGGATAAGCATGCTGACGGCCTGATACCTAAACAGATGTCTGCTTTTGCGACCCTATATAATTTAGTCATATTGCAGTTGTGATCAGTGAATTCCGTGGTTCAAGCGCACTGACCGTAATGAATTGTTTCAACGTTTGGAAAAACAAAATGGGGCTTACAAAACATATTATGTTGTCTACTTCCGTAGGCTGCAGGTCCGCTAGAGGTGCCACTGTCGTCACTCGCGACTACTTCCAATGGCTTTCGAAGGAATTTTCAGCATTAGCTTTATTGTATTTGCTAATACTTCATAGGGTCTTTGAACAGGACTGCTTGAATAGTTAGAAAAAGTGATTCACAGTGGATAAATTTCTTTTTATCCACCGGGCGCCAGCTATCGATATGTGTGGGCACCAGGGCGCAAATATGAGATTAATGAGGTGCACTCAGAGGTTCTGGAGGCGATGGTACTTGCTTTTCCAAAGAGCTCGAGGTGGGAAGGGGGGGGTTCGGGCCTGTCCTCTCCCGTAGTCGGCGCCTCTACCCTATACCCGTTTTCACCTCAAGAAGGAAGTTTTTCGCATTGTTCTTACGCGACACAAAGTAGTTCTTACGAGATTTGGTTGTAGGAGGAAAAAGGGATGCTTTTGGCGTTTGGAACGTGTACGTCTTGATCAGATAATGTATCTAATCTATAATTCACCTACATATATCTTGATTATCAATATAAAGGGGGAAATTAGTAATGCTCCGCGAGGAGCCGGACTTGTTTTACTATGGTTCTTGAGGTGAAAGCAGGTATAGACAGTGTTGGGTAAAGTACACACCTAAAAAATACTTTAAGTAAAGTGCAAAGTAAAATGTAAATGAGAAATTAGTATGCACTTCATGTACTAGTGTAATAAGTACTTTGGGCTCAATGTACTATCGTGGACACTGTTAGCTATAACACGGCAGCGGCGGCCGTTCCGTATCCCCAGCGCCGCATAGCAGGCGCCGTCCGAAACTTTGCGCATGCGCCGTGTGGCGGACTCGCTCTTCCCGCCTGCGAGCACATTCTCGCTTTGTCGTCTGCTAGGCACAGAGCAGACGACACCACAGCGCTCGCCAATTTTCGCTGAACACGGTTCAGCGAACCACCGCGTAAGAGGTGCCTACGGTTCATTCCCTGACACCGCTGGCTAAGGATAATCATCGCCACTAAATGTAATATCACAGTAGATTACATTTTTTTATGGGACAAACTTGCAGTTATACTCCGTTTCACTTTAGGTCTAAGCGCAGCGGACGCTACGAGACGATAGGGCCAACCAAGCAGCGACAAAAGCACACTTTTTGCACCTTGTTGGGTCCCCCGGTGATGCACTCCGTGACGTTGCACCTTTGCCGCTATTTGATTGGCTCTGTCGTTTTGTAGCGTACGCTGCGCTCGGACTTAAGGTTCTGTACCACACCTGCTGCGCTCATACTGGTTTGCGAACGCATTTTGTTAAAGATGATTTGCGCACGCCTGTTTCTGAAAAAGCAAAAAAAAAAAAAAAAAATCTAGACAGGGTTAATGCCCCAATGACTCTGCAATTTGCCCCAATAAAATTCGCCGGTTGAAAATGAGTTTGAAACCAATTCGCTATGGGAAAGGTACCAGACGAGCAGCACTGTGGCAACGCCTGCTCTGCTCCTAGCAGACGACAAAGCGAGGGTGTGCTCGCAAACTGGAAGAGCGAGTCCACTACCCGGCGTATGCGCGGAGTTTCGGACGGCGCCTGCTATGCGGCGCTGGGGGTACGGGACGGCCACCGCTGCCGTGTTATAGCTAACAGTGTCCACGATAGTACTTGAAGTACTATAAATACGGTGGCAATCGGTTCATCAAATGACGTTTCATCGACAAATTGTTTCATCGACAGCTCAGATTAGCTTTTTCTCTGTAATAAGCTGCATGAGACTGTCGCCGCGAAGTGACGTAAACGCAGGCGGAGGCTGGTTAACATAGAGTTCCTTGATATGCTCCCCCGTAGGTAGCTCTATACAGGAACTCTAGGTTAACACGCACCCCAGTGTTACACGCGTGAAGAAACGTCCCTGCAGCGTGCCATTTGCATAGCGGGTGTTGGTGAAACGTTCATGTCGACGAAACGTGTGTCCATGAAAAGTTGTCCACAAAACGATAGGGACCCCTATAAATACAACACTTTCAAAGAGAAGTAGTACAGGGTGTCACAAAAAAACAATTTACAGGTGTTTTTTTACTGCAAAAATAAACGAGGCATCGCCGAACTCTCATTCTCTGCTCAAAAATAGCGCTAGAGGTCACAACCAGATGCCAAAGTTTCAGCCCAATCCAATACCTTATTTAAAAGTTATAAGTGATTTTCTAAAAAGTTCAATGGGAAAATGGAGCCCATTTTTGCCCGTTTTCGGTTCCTGGCGCCATAGAGCCCCATGTATTCGAAAACTCCGTCGGCTGCCATTTTGCCATTGAACTTTTCAGAAAATCACTTATAACTTTTGAATAAGGTATCGGATCGGGCTGAAACTTTTGCATCTGGTTGTGACCTCTAGCGCTACTTTTGGGCAGAGAATGAGCGTTCGGCGATGCCTAGTTTATATTTGCGGTAAAAAAACCCTGTAAATTTTATTTTGTGACACCCTGTACTTTTTAACGCAATCTTTCATGATGTCTTCCCAAACTTCTATAGTTTTTTGTTTTTTTTAACTGATACGCATTGTTTTAGGGATAACGGGGGAGCATCAGTTATTTCAAGAAATGGCAGTGAATTTTGGATAAAGTCAAATGGTCACAAAGTAGTTGTTTCACTCTCGCTTACTAACTATTTAGCACAATCAACTTATAAGGCACATCTTTGTATCGGTCTTATAGCCACCATTACTTCACTCAGAAAAATGACTGCACAATGTCTCGAAAGACGATGGTGCGTTTTCACATGACTATACACCAGGGGTGGCCAGGCTGACCCGGCCTAAGAGCCGTAAACAAAACCACGAAACTTCTAAGAGCCGCAGGGGGGGACTTCTGTCCAGAGCAATGAACAAAACTCGAAATACTTTTGATCTATCCGAATCAAAAGCAGTCCAACTGTACGTAAGGTAGAAGTTGCGCAAGACTACCAAACCGCAACCTGTCTTTCGATTTAAAACGTGCTCCATTTCTCTCTTTGGGCAAGTGCTCGTGTGAACGAGAGGGAGGTGAACTCTTATACTTGACCTCAGAAGCGGAAAGTACAATTCCCGACTTCAAAGTATATTCCCCAAATTTGGTTTTGTCAAATTTGTATCACGAAATGATGCTTTGTCAGCTCCGAAGAAATACTGGGAGGGATATTCTACTCTTACCAGAAACATGAGCAGACGACGCATCGCTCCGTTTGTTCCTGGGGGTGGCTTCCCGTAGCTTTTTGAACTATCGCTACTTCTCGGTCGGTCAGCGCAAGCGATGAAGTTTAAAAAATTAGGATAGCCAGATTAATCATATTGTAGCACCTGAGATTGTGGTGTGGAAAAAGTTAAATTTTCAAGTCGAAGTTAAAGACAACAGAAAAGAATGTCACAAGGTTTTGAGAGATTCTCTTTTGTCTTTTCCTTCTATTTGAAAGTTCCTTAATTTTTTCGCACCCCAATCTCAGGTATCACATTATAATTAATTATCACCAGCTCGCTTGTACAATCACTGTTTTTTTTTCATTAAGGAGAGGACACTCCTCTATGAGAGGGTTGCTTGCGGAAGCTACGGGGCTGACGTCATGCTCTCTCCTAGTACATTTAACCCCCCTGGGTGTAGCAATCCAGTGCAAGGGGTGCCCTCTTCTGAATTTGGCTCCATTCCTGAAAATAACTACTCTGTGGCCACTTGACTTTATCAAATATTAGCCGCTGTTTTTGAAAATAGGTCATGCATCCCTGATTACCCCTGGGTAATTCATGACCTATTTTCAAAAACACAAGAGATGGCGCAACGAACGCCGCCAACGAACGAGCATACGGCGTCGAGAGCCAGCGTCTTTAGCAGACAATCTTTTCGACTCAAAAGCAGCGCGCGTTCCGCAGGCAGCGACAGTTGCAGAAACAATTACAGGCGCGGTAACAACAAGCAACTGCAGTTCCTTGTCTGCTAAATACGCCGGCTCTCGGTGTCGTCTGCCCGTTCGTTGGCAACAGTTGGCGTCGTGACCGCTTGCGCCCTCTCTTGTCTCCCGTGCGAAACGGCGCCGTGTTGTTTGCAGACCGGTGGCGTCGCTGCGTTTCCATAGGAGCTAAGCCTTTTTCTTTCTTTACTTTTTCCTCGGGTAAGTTTGCTCTTTGCAAATTTTACAAAAAAAATGCACCATCTGTGGGCAGCGCTGCACAAAGTCGTAGCGCGATAGGTTAAGAAACCGAATTTTGCGGTCGATTTAAAGAGCCTGCCGTCTCCTTGAGCCACCCGTTAGAATGGGTCGGCAGCCCACTCTCATACGATCCTGGAGGTTGTGGGCTGAAAAAGAAAAAGTACATCTGTTATTTGCACACTTCGTTCTTCCGTTTACCTGCCAAATGCTCTCGTATAGTTTTGGTTCCCTTCCATTTAATTTAGTTGCCCTCGTATCTCATACACACCTCCACCTTCCCGGCAGATTCTCCAGCAGGCACCAGTGCTGGTGGCTCCTCACCATCACCGGACAAACCATCGACATCGGAGGGTCCTCCCAAGTCTTAGTGTGCAAGAATCACCACTCAGAACTCTGGTGTCTGTGTCACCACTTACAGATCACTTCCTCCGGGTTGATGCTGGCGTGCTTCCTCAAGAGTGCATCTGGGCCTCAGATCGGCGTGATCGACTGTACCCAAACAGTGGGAACGCCGTAGCCTATGTGCAAAATACCCGCCGTCAGCTGGTGTAAAACACCCAGACATGTGGCACTTCTGGAAACGCTGAATGCTAGCAACTGCAGTGTTTGTTTTTTTTCTTTCTCAGAATGGAATAAGGGAAATTAGGCATTCATTTTCACACATTGAAAATTCAAGTTTTCTACCATATCAGTGCATCAATCTTTGGAACAAAAAAAGAAAAAAGGAACAGGCTAGATGAGGCAATGCATACTAAGTCGACTTCCAAAATGTCATCAGCCAAATGTGGGGAGGCTGCCAAGCTAAAGAGGCAGTTCAGCGAAAACACCAGGCAGCATTGGCGGATGACCCAAAGTCAGTCAGAAACTTAGACCAAAGCGGGCATGTTCACACTGCTACAACCAGCCACAGTTGGGCATCGGGGTCGTGTTATCGGCTATAGTCACCGACGGCGTGAGAATGGCAGGGAGGAGCTTCAGTTGTCCCGCCTCCAGCGCGAGCTTCGTATACCTCCGGCAATGCTTCGGCGCCTCGCGCACCTCCAGCACGCGTACACGGCCAAAGCACAGCGGAAGGTACAAAGCACATGCTGGAAGCCGGTTGCTCGAAAGACACACACTGCTGTTCTCACTCTGTCGGTGACAATAGCGTACACGACGCTCGTTTTCCGGGCACCTCCTGGCACGTGGCCCCGGAGCCCAAAGTGGACCCGACCTTTATTTTGTCGTCGTTGTGTTAGTGTAGCTCTACTCTGCTGTTGAACCTTACGTTATTTATTTTAGTGTTTCCTCGTGGGTGCTGTGTGACCTTCCGAGTCATTCACGCGGGTTCTTTTGCTTGAAATATACAAACTAAAGAAGCGTGCAGACGGTTACGGTTTTTGCTCGATGCCAGTAGCAAGTAGGCACACTCCGGGTTTGTTCTTTCTCGTGTTCTGTGACGCACCTCTCGTAGTTGTACGGGCCCACAAAAGAATGTGGCTGACCGTCTTACTATGTGTCGTACGGGTGTCTCCGCGAAAACGCGTCCTTTGCGAGATTTGATTCGCGATGTCTATGCGAGTGTGTGTGTGGCACTAACATTCCTAGAACCAAGAAAAGGGAAGGTTTTTGTAGGAGGAACTCTGGGGGCATTTGCATAGCGGTGCTGTACTTCACAAAGCCCGAAAGTCATGGATGCGCGTTTTGTACGAGACGAGAGGAATAAAATTCTTTTCCATTGGTGTGACTAAAATTTTGAGCCTGTCACTTTGTAATCTTTATATAGCATGCAATATTTTTTTTTGTAAACTTTATTCTGCCTGCACTGCAACCAGGCAAAACTTTCATTACTTGAAGAGTACAAGCTCAAGCTCCATGGCCAATGATTATTGCAGACTTCCGCCCGTTACTTCAAAAAAGTAATTAATTACAGTTACGATTACTTGGCCTAAAAAGTAATGGATTACCATTACAAATTACTCCCCATAAAAAGTAATTGATTAATTACTTCATTACTTTACTCGATTACGAATGAATCTGTAGCAGCTCCCAGCGAAGCACAAAAAAGGAAGACGAAAAACCGGCACGAGGCATGCAGCGCGGGCCAACGAAGATCGGCTTCCAGGGTTCCAGCACCCGACATCGCTCCAAGCGACTCCATTTTAGTTTGCCCTGTAAATATGTAATTAAATTAGTTACATATTCACTGATTAGTCGGTCGTTCTCCCCTCGGTACGTATAGGAGGACGACCGGTAGAGAGGTCACTTGTCTGTGACCTCTACCGGTCGTCCTCGACCCTACGTACCGACACCTTTTCGGCAAGTCGTATTTGACGCCCTCTACTCGCTCTCGCACTCGGGTATACGCGCGTCACAACATCCTGTCTCATCTCGATTTGTGTGGCCGAAAATGAACACCGATGTTAGAAACTTTGCGAGGACATGCTCACAATGTCAACTTGCTAAAGTACACCGCCACACCTTAACTTCTGTAGGTACTCTCAAGCTTCCTGATGCACGGTTCAACAATGTCCACTTGGACATCGTGAGACCACTACCATCCATCCTCAAATGGCTTAGTGGAACGATTCCACAGACAACTGAGCTGCTATTCGGGCGCACGACTCAACAGGACCATGGACCGAAATCCTTCCAGGGGTACTGTAGGCATCCGGACTGTAGTCAAAGAAGACCTTCAGTGCAGCTCAGCTGAATTGGTGTGTGGCACGACTCTTCGACTTCCTGGAGAATTTTTTCAAATCTATAAAGTTTTATAAAGGACTTAAACAGGTGCAAGAAATAAATGAGCTTTGCACTGTCCAGCCGGGACAGAACTCAATCCCATGAACATGTGACGAATGCACTTGGGCGGTGGAGGTACGCACACCATTCGAATTAACCAGAGTTTGGCATCGGCGAGCTTCGAAGCCCGACTCCCCTGAAGATATGGTTTTTCTATGTTTGCTGCATGTCGCCTAAATACGGGCTGGTTTACCTACTAAATCGGACTGGCTGTGAGACCAAGGTGTGGTACTTGCGTCTGGTACATTTCAAAGACTCCCACTTGATGAAGGTTGTTATCCGACCGAATGACCCATTTGATCTTCTTTCTTGATCACCAAACTTATAAGAACCAAGATGTCACGAAATATTAATGCACAATCTCTCAGCTGAACTGATTTTGAGGTTTAGAAATTATTAAAACGAGCACAATTTTCAGTGAACAGCATGCTTCCACCTCTCTCACGTTTACAGGCGGCTTCTCAAGTCCAGTGTCCAAGTGAGTCACTGTTTATTCTCAGAAAATTCGGGCCGCGTTTCCTTTCCCTAAAATTTCTGTCAAAGTTCCCGCAGGCACAATCCACTGATGAGAACCCTAGCATTCTCGTTTCTAAGAATATGGGTTCAGCTTGGATGTCCCAAGCCGTTTTGTACTCCCCAACCAGCTTATTGCCTGCTCTCGAAAGTTACTGTTTAAACTGACAGCAGGGTTGATGCTAGATTTTTTTTTGTTCCAATGAACTGCTGCCATCGCACCCCTTATGGTTTTGTACTACGCATCCGCTAGTGCGAAGTCAAGTGACAGAAGCCACATAGCTGGTTGGTCCAGCCAGTATTCAGCTTTCACAGTGCTGTCAAGGATGAGCAGGGTCGAGGTCTCATTAGAACTTCCTCTCCGTTTGCGGGGTGAGCGTGTGTAGGCAAAAACATAGACAAGCAAAGCGCGGTTTAGAGATTGTTTTGGGGAGACATGGCGTGGAGAGGGAAGGAGAGTAGAGGAGGGGGGGAGGAAGGGAGCCGACATATGCACCACGGTCACTGTGTCCACGGTCCCACTCGACGGTTTTATGGCCCATTAGTTTTCCGCTCTTTTGTAGGCTTGCAGCAGTCCTTTCGCTCTCCAAGAAGTCAAAGCCTGTTGCCTTTATGTAGACAGTCGAATCCTCCCACCTTGGCTGTCTGTGCGAACGAGTCGAGAAACAGGCTCAGGCTGGGCTCTCGTGCTTTCCGTGAATTCCTTTCCTTTCCCTCACCAGCATCTTGTGTTACCATGCTAAAAGCACAAAGGCCGTTGCATCGTCCTTCTTCCACTGTTTCTTCCTTTGATGGGAGGGAAGAATTGTAACGAGCAACTTCAGTAATTCGTTACTAAAAAAGTAAAGAGATTACATTACAAATTACATTTTCAGAAAAGTAACGGATTAATTACTAAATTACAAGAAAAGTAATTACAAGTAATCCCATTACTTGTAACGAATTATTCCCAAGTCTGGATTATTGCATGTTGTTACAACTTTTCATCCAGTGTAATAGATTTTTTTGTTGGGTTCAGCTGCAAAGTGGTTCAAAAACGTACATCTGCATACCTGGAGGATACAGTAAAATAAAGGTAGAGAAACAAGTGAAGCAGTATATTGTGAACCCAAGCAGCAGAATGTAGCATACAGTATTGTGAGCATTAGCTATGGAAGGTAAGAATTATACTCAATAGCATGGCTGCTTCGCATCTGGCAAGACCTGTGGACCTGTCGTTAATTTGTTTCCAATGACAGTAGAGTACAAAAGTTAGTAGTAGAACTGGTTCCATTGCTGAGATCTTATCACGACCCTAGATGCACAAGCATCTAAGTAGTATGGAATTTATAAGCAATATAGCTCTTGGGTAATAGAACACTTCCATCAGTCCATCTCATACTCAAGATACAAAACAGATTTAATCAAAAGTACAATTTTATTTCAGCAAGCTGCTTCATCAAAACCATTCTTGACCCAATATGATCAGTCCTCTGAACCTGGGCTCCTCTTGGACTTGTGCTTATGCTTGTGCTTGCCCTTGTGATGGTGGTGACTGATGCTTCCGGTGTTCGTGACCATTGGAGGACCTAAAGCATATGCGCAAATTAAATGCCATTAGAAATCACTATATGATTAGTATCTAATTTTACAGTAATGAGTCTCCCTCATAGAGCGAGTAGCATGCTCTTTAGAAAGTTAAGGGCATAAAAATATATGAATAAACAAAATGCAACAAAAAAGACAAACACAAGACGAGACTGTGTTCTTTCTTTGAGGCGTCATCCTTTTCGTTACTCTCCGTTTTTCTTGTAACATTGCCTAGCACACACTAATTCGTCGAGGTTAAAGGGATACTGCAACGATATTCTTGTGCCTATATTATTGTCCAAATGTCAACCAAGTTCTGGCCACACTACGAAGACGCCAAACTTTTGCTTGGAAAGACACCAAAACATCATTTAAAAGGAATAAATTAAATGTTATTACGTCACTCTGAACTTAAAAGCAGTGCTGCTCCACGGAATTACGGCGGCAAGATGCATGGCTGCGAGCCCTGTCGAACTTTGTTGAACCAAACTTCCCTTCTCTGCCGCGCCTATTCAACTCCTGGGATTAACCGATTATTTAAGTGATTAAAGGGCAGCGATTTATCAAGTTAAAAGTTTTCATCAATGCCCAGTCATACTTTAAAGACATAATTGCAGAAGTTCTGAAAAGCCCAAACTCCAACTGCCAGGACAGTGCAATGCAAGACACAGCAAGCTATCTAATCTGAGTCTACATACTAATTAACGGTAAGTAGATGAGAGAGCTGACCTAGTATTTTCAAATGATTTACAAGAATTGATGGTTCTATGCCATCTGGTCTACATTGAAAGCATACAAAATGAAGGTAAAAACAGCTCATTTTGGGTGTTAACAACCCAGTATTAGAAGTGTCTTAAATAATCCCTGAAAAGAAAAAAAAAAATGTTTTTTTTCCAGTAATCTAATTGGGGACACGTGTAAAAAAAAATTTATGCAAAAAAAATATTTTTTTTAGAGCTATATTGTTGGCGAGAGATTTATTTGAAATTCTGCGCGCGAAGTCCATGACGTCACAGGTCATTCCGGAATGACCATCTCGGTCGTGAAGGCGAAGCGCCCAGAATGCCGAGGGAGAAAACAAGTGGAAAAGAGGTGACTGCCACTTAAACCGCGTCTTGCGCCGTCAATATTGCTCTAAAAATTTTTTTTTTTTTTCACAGTCTAGTTGGGACACACATGTCCCAACCAGATTGTTAAAAAAAAAAAAAAAATTTCTTCTTTTAAGGGGGCCTTTAATTCAGTGGTGGCCCAGCCAGTTTTAAGTTTAGAAAAATTTTCGAAGCAAAAAAAAAATTCTTCATGGAGCACCCTTGCATCAGAAAAAATCTCTTTTGGAGCAGCTCAGGAGCAGCACATACGCAAGTTTAGAGCAATTCAGTGCAGTTCCATATTAGCGATGCCGGCATACATTCATGCAATCGGTTGCTTGATGCCTATTAAAACCTAAAGTTAGCAGTTATACTGTACTATAGTTTGTGACAGGTTAAGGGGAAAGTGGAAGCTCCCCCATCCTTTTTCCAGTTTTGCAGAGCGAATGCTGGAGAGGAGGCGACCTCCTCTTCAGCATTCACTCTGCAAAACTGGAAAGAGGATGGGGGGAGCTTCTAATTTACTCTTAACCTGCCACAGACTATAGTCAAATTGCCCTTCGACTGCTGCGAAACTATGTCATAAACAGTCAAATTCATGTTTTGTTTCCATTAGTGCTAGCAGACAAAGGTTAGCAGGATTGATATAAGCGTGCCAACTATAACCATTCAGAAGTCGATGTAGAGCACCAGTTGAACTCTCTAGATTAGGCATCTACATTTTGGCTAAGGGGCCAGATTGAAGACCTGTTGCAGTCTCCAAGGTCAGAAAATAGATAAGATTAATTAACATAAATGAGGAAATACTAAGTCAATAAGCCCAAATAAGCATTACAAAATAATTGTGACCCAGAGGATTCACCAGGCATAAATCAAAGTGCACATATTAACCCAGGGCAGAAGACTAATAATGAGAGTGCTAGATCTGATGATGAGAATATGCAAGAGTTATGACACAGATCATAGCTACACAGACATGAAACTGGGAGCTATGAATATAGTGATGCTGTTGATGACGATGTACAACAAATACTATGGCGAGAGAACCGGCGTTTTGATGCAGATTTTCTCATTCTTTTTCATGCCTTCGTTTGCGCTTTTGAAGCGCGTAGCAACCCTGCCTTTTTCTTTTTTTACGAGCCCTTATTTTTGCCCTTGTAGCAGTGGGCCACGAGCCGGGCATCACTGGAAATTTAAAAAGTTAAAAGGCGCTAAATGAAACAGGACGAATAAAGACACACGTACGTCAAGAACAAGCGCCAACTTCCAACTAATTTACCAAACACCGTCAAACTGTCGATCACCATCACCAATAGACACCCCCAAGCAACAAAATAAATGCTCCTATCACTAATCGCACGCAGTCATCAAGAAACACAACTTCTTTGTTCAGCAGATAAAGGGATGGGATGCTCACACATTTGTCAACCGCTTGTCTGATACAGAAGGCTTCGATACAGAAGGCTCCCCATTACAACGAGAGAACAGAAGTGAAATTGAAAACGGAGAACAGCAACTCGCATTTGTTTTTTTTTACATACATTTGCGGGGACGACTATCGCCGCCCCGAGGAGCCGGAGGAAACTAGACACGCGTGACGGGACCGCCACCCCAGGGGAGAGGAAAGAAAGGAAACTATAGCCCGTTGCAACTCAAGAAGGTCGGGCAAGGATAAGATGGGCTGGGGAGGAGGAAGCAGATGGGACGCTAGAAAAGAGAGGGGGAAACCTCCTTCTCTCTTTAGCGTTCAGTCTGCGTCCTCCTCACCGGCCCGTCTTGCCCTCGCCCTACCTTCTTGAGTTCCAACGGGCTATAGGCACGCAAGCGCTTGGAACGACGACAAAGAGAGGGCGGTGCAAGTTTTTGTTGACGCACATGAAAAATCTACGGAACCCTAGCCATAAACAACTTCGCTGTAATATGGAACCACCTGGGTCGCTAAACTCGTCAAACACAAAGTTGGGAACGAAGTTCGCGGAGCGTGCTGATTGGACTCCCGCGACGTTGGCGTCACGCGGGACGAGATGTCAATCATCCAAGCTCTCTCGGTGCTCAAATTCCAGCGAGAATGTTGGGCACAAAGTTGTAGCGAGCTTCCTCGCAGCGTGCGCGAGCAACACCGTGGGGCCAGCCGATGGAACGGCTGCACTGATGACGTTGCACCCGCGTGTCCCTACATCCCTACGCCGCAATAGAGTCAATGAAACATAGATTGTACCTAGGCGGGCTGTAAATACTCTGAACTTTCTCGTCGGAAGATCGTCGTTTGTGGAAGTTATTGGTGACGACAAAGTGAAGTTTCACAACTTTGGGAAGGAGTTATTTGAGGCCAAAATCTTCGCTTCGGAATCGAGGCGAAGATTAAACTTTGTGATGTTGTGGAGCCGTGCGCGGTGTACGCGGTTTCAGAGCTCATCTTCCGCCACTGTCAACAACGCCACCGGGGTCACCCACAGGCGTTGTGTATAGAGATGTCGGTAATGTCTGAGAGATGAGGGGGCGAGGGGGGATGGCGAAAAAAAGCCGGGGAAAGGGAAAAAAAAGGTATAACCAACACAAACACACACTCAAATAGGGATCAGGAAGGGCCGTAGAAATTGTTCGGGAGAGAGAGAGAGAGAAGGGGGGAGGGGTGATAGTAGTGAAAAAGGGGGATATCCCTTCCCCCGAATTTTTAGAGCGCAAGTCTTATGTGCCCCTTTCGAGCTTGAGCGGCGTCGCCGTCAGCGTAACTGCGCGCGCGTTGCATTATGGGACGTTTTTTCACTAAATTTAGCGGGGAAATTGACGTCACGTGATTTTCACACCAATTAGGTTTACCCGCTAAATGAGAAAGCAACAGGATAGGAGGAGGGGGGCGCAGAGGCATACCCTCCCCTCCGTGCCCTCCCCTCCTCCTCCTCAAGAGCTGCGCTTTAATTCGACATTATAGAGAACTGTAAACATCTGTCATTTTTTTATTATAACTCTCTAAAATGCTATAGTCCGGGGCTGGGGCGATATCCCCCCCCCCTTACACCCTTATGCCCTTTGCGCCCCCTTTTTGAACGCCACTGGGGGGGGGGGGGGGGTGAATCGCCCCCCTCCCCGTTCTTCCGTTTCAACGACCCTGCTTAGAGACGTTCCAACTGAGCGATGACGAAAAACAGCACAGCGTGCAATTTTCTAAATTATGGTTCTAGAGATTCTGAAATTAAAACGGGGCGCGTTCCATGAACTTACGAGCGGCCATGACAGACTTTCAATCGAGAGGCTCGAGCCAGGGCTCGTTGTGTGCAGGCGCGTTCAGTGACGTCCTTTTATAGTTCATAACTTTGACGTCAGGGTCAGGATGATCAGTTGTGAACAACAAATTTGATGGTGCGTGTTTGAGTCGACGCTGAAAAGTTTGGTTGTGTACGATGAAAGCTTGGTGTCCTTGCGTTCTCGAAACATCACTGTCAATATTGACCAAACTGACATTACTCTTATTTCAGTTGATGAACGCAGAATTAATCCCAGTTTGGTTTATCTTTGAAAGTCTATCATAAAAGGATTTTATCTCCCGCTGATGGGGGACAACTGCCTGTAAGCGAAATCCGTCCAAAGGTGGACAATGCTACTCGGCTGCTTGTGACCTAGCCACGTCGGGCTACACTCTGATCAAATTCAAAAGGCCGAGATAAATAAAAGGGACGACAGGGACGTTTTTTTAGTAAATTCTGCTTTATCGGCGGAAATAAGAACAATATCAGACTATCAAGTTCGACGGTGTTGATTTTAGAATGCAATTACCCAAGCCTCCGCTGTGCTTTTTAGAGACCATCAAGGTCGCAGCTGATAATCTTCATCGTGACATTATACGTATACGAACCACGTTCGTCTCCGTGTGCTGCTCTAGCTCGGCGCCTAGGGAGTAGTAGGGATTTTTCCCCCTTTCAATGAAAAACGTCACGAAGATATACGGATCTGCGGGTTTGTGAGAAAAGAAAACTTCGCAGCAATCTTTCGGCTCCTCCCCCCGCTATGTCATAACACGAAGAAAGTTGTGTCTGACGAGTTTAGCGACCCTGCACTGGCATCTTGAGAAAAAAAAGAAAAAGATGGCTGCTAGGCACAGGGCGGGAGGGGTATTGAACCGAAATTTCGAGCTCACAAAACAAGGCTGTACGGATGGACGGGACGCTGCAAAACCCAAAAACATCACTCATACAGCGATATCCCTAACGAATCGCCATATTTTTGGAAAAGAAATGTGAGATTGAACACGGCCGACGAGACAAGTCATGTCACGATTCGCATTTCCTCTCCTCCTCGCTATGTCCCGTCGAGCTGATGAACCGAAGCAAGGAGAGAAACGAGGCGCGTCAAACGAGGCCCCTCATTCTCAAACTTTCCTGGAGGACAATGACGTCATAGCCGCTCAATCGATCGCACACTTCTTTTCCAAAAGTATGCCATCTGTTTGAGATATCAATGTATGAGTGTTGTTTTGGAGTTCGAAGCGTCCCAGTCAACGCTCCTGTGGCCTTATTTTGCAAAATACAAATTTCGGTTCAGTATCTCTTTAATGTGGTGTCCTCAGCCCTGTGCAAACCTTCAAAGATGTTCTCCGCATTGTGAAACCAAAAGGTGGTTTCGTGCTCAAAACACCATGTAACAAGATACACCGAATGCGTGACTAAGGTGGTATATGAGATTCCTTTCAGTTGCAGCCAAGTTTACATCGGTCAGACCGGCCGATGTTCTAATAAAAGAGCGTGGGAACACAAGCTTGCCGCACGCAATAATTCGGGTGGGCATCTTGCGGAGCACTGCAAACGATGTGAGTGTGAACCAATGTTGGAGTGCGCAATATTTCTTAAAAAAGAGAGAATGAGAAAATGTACTGTAGTACTGTAGTTGGTACTGCAGACAAAATGTATTCTCTAAACTGACTGAAATAAAAAATAAAGAAAATAATTGAAGCTTTCTGTATAAAAGACGTGGTTGACAAATGTGTAGTAGGCATCCCATCCTTTTATCTGCTGAACAAAGAAGTTGTGTTTCTTGATGACTGCATGTGATCATCTTGTTGCTTTGGGGCGTCTATTGGTGATGGTGATCGATAGTTTGGCGATGTTTGGTGTTACATTAAATCAGTTGGAAGTTGGCGCTTGTCCTTGTTGTACATATCTTTTTTTTTTTTTTTTTGTCCTGTTCCAGTTCACGCCTTATAACCTTTTAAGCGATATGTAGCAACTAGCCCCAACCAAACTTTTATTGCATCACTGGAAAGACCGCGGCGATCTGCGGGCCGGGCGACCCCTGCTGTAAATAGAGAGGTAAATTGGCACTATTGGTGGCGAGATGTTTTGATGGCGCTACCTCGTGGGCGCCCTCCTATGACGGAGCTGGTAGAATGCGAGCAGACGACACGCTATGTCAAAGCACAGAATGGCTATGTTAGTTTGCATCTATGCCATTAGAAACGGTTTATTTATTAAAGAAACATGTATGATGTTTTTGTGAGTGATCTTTCTAATGAATAACAGTGCCTCAAAGTTATTTTTTGTATTCAAAACTTTACAATATACAAAACAAGCCTGGATCTTCACATTACAGCTTGCGTGGCATGCGTATATACCATTCACAGCCTCTCCGATTCTTGTTTTTGCAGACCTGTGGAGGTTGCTGTAGAAAAAGGTTTTGCATTCACCAGAGTAAATGACGTGCTGTCTTCTTAGCTGTGCACGTGCGCACAGTTGTGTTGCAAAGCGCCACACAGTTGTTTTAGCCACATTGAGCTTGCCGATACCGACGCTTCTATCTAAGTGTAACTCGACAGTTGCTGAAGAGCAAATGCTTGTCAGCAACTGACGCTTAGCTCCTCCCACATCGAATATGTGGCAAAGAAGTTTGTAACATCGCAACTTCTTCACGAAAGATAAGCAGAAATTTCATAAATTCTTAAATTGTCGGACATGGCCCGGCAAATTAAGGCGATTGGTAAATTTGTTCCATCCAATTTTTACTAAGAATTGTCTATGAATTTAAAATCGCTTGCTGAGAAGTGCATCACACATTATGCGCATTTGGGTCTGCCGAAATTAGACATACAAACAGTAGTAATTCATAGCAGGTGTATACCTTATTCTTGGGGATGCTGAAGTGTCCCAGACTTACTAGACTTAAGACTGCAATCACGAGGGGATCTCGCACGTTTCACGTCGACCAGGTGAAGAAACAAGGATTTAGATGAAACAACTCTGGAAGCCAGCCACTGATTCTTACTGCCAGTTATTTTGAGGAAATCTGTTTACTTGTTTACAAAAACAGGAATCAACTTGAAACTAACAAGAGACCAGAACTAACAAAAACACATTAAAACCAAGAGGATATATGGAGTCGCTTTCACTGAAGCGTTTACTACACACGCGAGAGGTTCTCGAATTTCGCTTTCCTTTTATCAATTTGATGAGACATTCCTTTCTCGGTTTTATTTTCTCCGAATCATAATAAATTCGCCGTGGTATATGTTGTAGTGGGGTAAAGTGCTGGATACTGTAAAACCCCTAAAAGGGCCCTGCAATCATATTTCAGGGGTGGAACGCATGAAATGTACTTGGGAGCAGCCACGGGAGCAGCTGAAACAGCTGTTTTGGAGCAGGTTGGGAGCAGCTAAAACTACATTCTGGAGCAGGCTAGGAGCAGCTCGGATCAGTTTTCATTGCACTTCAGCTTGTGTCTTAGACAAGCACGGGAGCAATTTTAATTGTGCTTAGCAGCACGGATGAACATGAGTGGTTAGGGACTTAGGTAGATGGGATAACAGTGCAACAGATGCGAAAACTTGAAACTTTGTGAGCCTTAATGAGAACCAAAAAGCAAATACCATATGTTTCTCAAGATAGTGTCCTTGATATTTTGAGTGGCTTTCAGCTGCTCAAAATGCTCTGCTTATTGCTACCCCAGCCCTGCTTATCGCACAATGCACACATGCTCGACATAGTAATTATATGTGCGAACCACGTGACATGCAAAACCAACGGACGTGCAGTTGCGCGAAGGAACAGGGCAACAAATTTCGAGTTTATCCTATTGTGCAACTGAATATTGAAGCAGCAGACTACGATTAACGGAGTTATCATATTCGAAGCGATAAGCAGGAGCATGGTTAAAGTACGCCGAGCATATCTACCGCTCGCGTGAGAGCTGCTGGCCGGCAAGGTTTCAGATAGGACCGCGTTTCAGTTCTATCAAATCAAGATTTATCTTGCAGGAATGCGGTTCCAACTTCTAACAATGAAGTACTAAAAGGAATCTTTTGCTCATTTGTTTTTAACTGGCCGACGTCCGGATCCCGGGCCGCAGAGCCTCAGGCAGTCTGACGCTTAACGACTCGACCTCACCTCGGCCGACTTGCTTAACCGTTGATGGTTGAAGAATAACAATCCAGTCGCAGGTGGTTTAGCGCTTAGAATCCGACCCCCCAGTTTTTTCGCGCACTTCCGACTCTGGATACACAGGGAGAATAAACAGAGCAAAGGATTGCAAGGCGGACCAAGCTATACGCGCTCATTGTTGCCAATCGAGTCGATAGAAACCGAAACCAAGACAGAATACAATTTTTTGGCGCACATTTTGCGATTTGGTGCATAATGGCGAGAGGTTTGGCCGTGGCGCAGTTTCCGCAACAAGGCACAGGATGGCATAGACAAATGCATCTGACACATAATGGCGCAGCCGTTCCACTCCTGTTAATTTAAGCGTCTACCTTTTTTGCGGTTTCTACATCTCTTGGGGTTTGGGCAAGCCAGCGGGCACAGAGAGAGTAACTAAATATCAGTGCATCATATTTGAACCGGACGACGCAGAAACCTTGACTTACGGGGGCGACCCGCGGTGCCGAAAGCGCGCGAAATGTGAAGTCTTTGGTCCTAGGCTTACTACTGGTCAGAGCCGCTAAAAGCTTTTTTTTAGTCGAAATACAAAATATAAGTGGTGCAAACCGTTTCAATTATTTATGAAAGTAGTTTTTGTTCAGTATTTTAGATTGGAAAAGAAACAAATGCAGTTTATAAAGTATGAAAACAAGAAATTACCCGTTGACATGCCCGCCACCAAGCAGTGGAAAAGGCAGCGCATACTAGGAAGGTGTAGTGGGATCAGGCATCGACGAGCGGCGAGCGTAGAAAGGTCCCGGATGTATGCGGCGGCGCTGCGTTCAAGGATCCGAGCGTTTCGAAGGCCTTCGGCGAGAAGGTTTGGCTTACAGTTTGGCCGTTTGGCGGTATGGCAGCGCGAAGTGGCTCCCGTTCAGAACTGATCTTTAACCCATCTTTGCTGTCTTTTGTGGCCAATGAAGTGTCATGCCGAATTAGTGTTTAATCGCGCAGCAAATGCAATGCAAGCCACCCTAGCTGCCCGCTTCATACAGCCTATCCAGAACATGCTTTAGTGGCGCCCTCTCGAGCCGTCGACACGGAGTGCGGCAGCTGTGAGCGCTTGCTGAGCTCACTGCCCCTCCTCTAGTTCACGGCCACTCGAGCGACCAAGGACGTCATGAAAGAGGTTATTTTTTTGCTTGTTTTTGTAATTTTAATTTGAAAATAACTTTTAAAATAAAGCGAAATTCAAGAAAAAAAAAGTTTCATTAAGTTACTACGTTCAGTGCGCTCGGGTTCAGTGAAAATTAAAAACCAGTAAAAAAGTCCTTGCAGAGCCCCTTTAATGTTTGTGAGCCCTTAATTTTCGCGAATCTCGCGAATCGAAAATTTTGCAAAATTTAATGGCATGCAAAAATTTCAAACCTTAAAGGGACACTGACACCCCCCCAAAATTTTTTTTATTTTTTGCCAGGCGCTTCATTATGGTGTCGGAGGACTACCCAATTAATATTTTGTAACAGTAGCGTATATTTTTAATAAAGCCAAAAGAGTAACTGCTCGAAACAGAAACCCGCGCACGGAGGTCGGAGAGGTGGAGAGGGGAGAGTGAGTGGTGGAAGTCACGTGGCTACACCCGACTGTGCGCTTTTTTTTTTTCCCCCCTCTGCGTAGCAGACAACATGCGTGGCGGCGTAGCAGGAACTGTTTGCCGTGCGATTCTTTTGCAGTTATGTTTGTTCCGCTTGCTGTTCTGTACTTTAAGACGAGTTGTTTTGTACATTGAGGAGTTGGAGATGAGTAGTGAGTGCCCGTGGTGAATTTCCGTGATGGCCTCCGAAAAGAATACACCCTAGATGTTTTTTTGAAGAGCTGGCTCATATGTTCTGCGTCCGAAAAAAAAGTGGCATTGTGCGACAGAGTTTCCGAAAGATCAACGGGATCGGGACCAATGGCTGGCTGCAATTCCTGTAGAACATTTACGGGCACCTCGGAAAGCGGACGCTACCCGATTTATATGCTCCTTGTATTTTGTAGAAAGTGATTACATTGAGTTCGCAGGTGTCAAAAAGGAAATCCCATACCATTTAGTTCAGCGACCTTTCGTCCACAACATTTGTTCGTTATTTTTTTGTTTGTTTCTTCAGTGATAATTGTAAAAAAAAAAAAGAAATGTAAACATTGCAAAATGTTTGAAAAAAAAAAAAAAAATGCACGCTATCACTGGGGATTGAACCCGGTCCTGCCGCGTATGAAGCGGACGTCTTTCCACTGAGCTACTGGGGGAACTCTTTCCTCAGTAATAATGCAGCTGGTAAGCTGTAAGTTGGAAAGTTTGCTGCCGATTTTCCTCCAGCAAAAGCACTCACGGGTCGAAGTCGGGAAGCACCACGCATCGGCGACATTCGGACCTAGTAAAAAAATCGTACGCATGCATATTCAACTTGAAGTACACACTTCGTGCTTGACGTTTGCGCGAGCGATGTCTTCAGCCACGAGAAGGGAGCGGCAGCTCGGCGACGTCTTCGTGCAAATCGGCTTGGTGGTCGGGCGTGTCGTACAGGATGAATACCAATTCTTTTAATCAGTCCCAAATTTCTCTTTTAAAGGCAGTAAGAATTCGCCGGTACCGCGAGCAACAGTTCTGAAGTAGAGGTCCCACGCCCGTCGTCCGCTGCCATCGCCGTCCCCGCGAGTCCCACGATACGACGCACGCACAGAATGCTTCCAGTTCTCTGTGGAACTTTTTTTTTTCAATCAACGTATTTGCAGCTTTTTAGAAGCCACAAAAAATGGGTTTCATATTTTTTTTCTATTTTTAATAGTGAGTGTGTGCCTTCAGTGACCAACGACTTTGATTAAATTTGGTGGTCACGTCGAAACCTTAGAAAACGGCCCGTGACCACGGAAAAGAGAGTGAACGAGACTCGAACCGGCCAGTTCTTGATCGGTGTTCGGGCGGAAAGAAACCGAATTTCAAGCCGCAAATTGTGTTCTGGGTAGTTGGGCTCTCATATGTCCATGTACAACTAAAAACCTCGGCGAGCATAAATACCCTGTCAATGTCCCTTTAAGAGTTTCAATGCAGGCGTCTGGAATTCACGAAATTTAGTGGCCACGACTATGTCCTCTGTGACAGATTTGCGAAAAATGGGGGCTGCGAAAATAAAGGGTTTTACAGTTTTCTATTTTCATCATCCAGCCTTTTGTACTGGGGTAGAGAATAGCACACCACTGTCCCCGTGCTTTGACACCTAAGCACAAAAAGTGTTTGTTAAGGCTTATTGACACGATGCATCTTTTCAACGCGCCACAGTTTAGCGAAACCAAGATTTCGCGAAATCGGCCTGTTCACACGTGGAGTTTGACGCACGAAACCTGTGACGTATTGACTCACGAGAATTTCGCCAAACCTTGTCATCTGCACCGGGAATACCAAGCGTTTCGAATCAAAATGATATGAACTTGTACGCACAGTGTGAAGAGACAGTCTGTTTTATTAATACCACTCAATGAACTGCGTCAGATTCGGCTCGCTGGGTTTACTAGTCCTGCCAAGTCCGGGAAAGACCGCGAACGTCAAAGAACAGGCAGATGATCTCGAAGCATTTTGGACATTTTTGCACCGCTAATAAAGGAAGTTATCCCCACTCATCATGTTTATATGCGGTGCCTGCACTCGTCGCAACTGTTGATGAATCTGCACCGCGCCACCAACCCGTACTGTAGGCGCCGTTCACACACAGCAACCGAGTAGGACCAAGACTCGTCGCCCGTACGCACCACTTCTCCGCTTGTCGCTCGCCATGTTTGTTTGTTTTCTTTCGGCTTTGGCTCGGATACGGAATCGGCCGAAAATCAGACTCCTCCAAAAGCTCGCTCCTCCTCGAAGGTCAGACGTCATAGCGAAGTCGAGCGGCCATTGGCAGCGTCCGCGTTTCTCCTACGGGTGATTGACAGGCCTCGGCGAGGTTTCAGCGAAAAATTGCTCCAGAAGCGAGGAACACGCGCCACTTTTTTCGGAGGCGCGCCACTTTTTCGGTTGCATTCAGACGGGGAATCTGTTTTCCGAAACCTAGTTTCGCGACACAAGATTCGCCAACAAGATGCATCGTGTGAATAGACCTTTAGCACAACTACGCGTGCCAGTTTCAAGCTTTGGTCAAATGTCCTACTAATATCACTTCACCAGATAAACACGAGTGAAACGGGCTCTGCAGAGCGTTACCCAAACAGCGCATGAAGTGAGCTGATGAGTCTAGGGATCCAAGATCTGCACAGTCTGTCCCGGTCTGTCCTACCCGTAACGTCACAAATGATGATAATGATAGCTAGAGACGCGCCCCCTGTAGTTCGCGCACTCCGCCAATACAGTCAAACCCGTTTATAACGAAGCAGCATGAAACGCTCCGATCAGTTCGATATAGCAAAAAAACATTTACAACAAACTTTCACGATGCGTTCATTGTAAGGCGAGAGCTTCTTTTTCTCTCTCATCTTTTCACTTCCACCTTCTAACAAAGTGCTGGAATGTGTTTTTTTTCTTTTGCATGCTTGCAGAGTTTCTTTTTTTTTTTTTTTAGCTTATCTCCTTTTCCGAATCACTTCTCTTCGTAGGCAACCGCTTTGGGACGAAGTTTTATTTTTCTTTGCGTGCGTGCAGTGCTTTGTTTTTTTTAGCTTTCTCCCCTTCTGAATCGCTTCTCTTTGTCAACTTTGTTCATGGCTTGAGCTTTTAGAATTTTCTTTCTTCCCTAGATTTTTTTCGGGGGGAGGGGACAGGCTAGAAGACTATTGTTTGCACGTTTTTGGAAGCCTTCCTGGGGGGAAAAAGTTTGATATAGCCAATATGTTGTTCGTTATAAAAAGTACTTTTTACATGCATTTTTATGTAAGTTTTCCGTGAGTTTGATATCGACAAATTATTTCGCTGTACGTAGGTTCATTCTAAACGGGTTTCACTGTACAAAGTCTTCTCGCATGAAATGAGCAAATAATCAATAAAAATATTCTGGGTTTTTCCTATTGTAAAGACATTTTAACAAGTAGTACAATCCACGATTCACATCATTTGACGTGAAAAAAGGCAACAATTCATAACCAAGCAGTCCCGACCGAGCATGCAAACAAAATGGGAACCATGTGCGAGCACATTCCTATAAACAGTGTCACACTTCTGAGCATGAGCATGTAGAAAAAGAAAAAAAAAATTATGTGTGCTTGCTAACCTTCAGTTGTGCGCTTAGAAATACAGCTAAAACTGTTGAAACTGCGCTGTGTTAGGAATGTCAGTAAAATTGGTGTGAAATATGTGAAACAATGCCGCAGAGCCGGAAACCTGGATTGCATTAGGATGGCCAAACCCCACTGGATCTCCACAGTTGCCAGACGAAAATGCAAAGTCTTCCAGAAACCTATTCATTTGTAGATTTGTTCGCTTTGGTGCAGTTTGGCGCAACTTTTCCCTTTGGGTGCAGCAAGGTATAGGCAAGCGGGAATTTATCAAAATGGTGCAAATGGTGCAACTGGACCACCCCCTGCTTAATTAAGGAGGGTCATCGTAACAACCATGAGCATATCTTCAAGGATCATAAGGATGAGTCAATGTATAGTTTCCTACCCAAACCTTACAAACTACTAGCTACAGTCACATCCAGACTAAAATTTATCACCTCTTAGGAAACATAATCAAGTAATACTACATATAAATTGACATTATCCATTAAAAAAATGTTTCGCACAAACCACCACATGGTACGACGTCGCACTGCTCTCGCTGCCATGTTTTTCCAGGAGCGCAATGCTTCCAGAGTATAGCCATTGAGCTACACAGCCATTGAGCTACACAGCTCAATGGCTATAGTATTTAACTGCCACCGCACCTACCCAGGTTCGAACCCCGTTAAGGGTCTTTTTCTTTATTTTTTTTATTGTGTAACGTTTTTAGCGTGTTGATTGTTCATGACAATTTTGCTCATAGACATCGACCCCCAAAACACATTCTGTGATAAAAAATGTGCCCCCATGTGACGTTGTCAAACAACGAACAGATTTCAGTCAGCCTCTGCAGCACCCTTGAGGCACTGGTTACAAAAAGGGATTTCAAGGAAATGCAAGCAATACTCTGACTGGTGCTGCTCCAATACTGAGCTGGAGCTGCCACTTTCTTCATGCACTTTTTGGGTTTAACACTGTTTCAGAATATTAAATGAGGTTGTTTTTTTTCCAAGACCAGAGTGAATCATATCAAAGGGGTGATCACCACAAACAAACAGTCTAACCCCTCAATGTCACTACAAGGGGCCAGATGCCAACAACTTGCCTGTGCCTACTGCTGGTGTCCGAAGCATGGTGTGTCTTCTCTCGGGCTGTTTTCCTGGGCTCAGGAGTGAGAGATCGCCTGCGTTTGCTCGAAGCAACCGAGGCTTCCCGTGCCTCTCTCGTGGAGCTTGGTGGAGCTTGCGACTCCGTTCTACTGCTGCCACTTACTCTTGTCGGTCTGTGGGGCAGTGAGGGTGGTTTAGCTGAATGTTGTGAACAGAGAATGCCACAAACTTCAATCTACAGTGACAACGATACTGCTGGTTCAAGTAAGAAACTCCCAACTCCCTGATGAAAGGTCATAACTGAAAAGCAGCTACAATAGACCTTTTGTTAAATTATCCAAGCACCAAGGAATGTGCACTTACACAAGAAGGCGTCGGAAGCAATAACTGTTCTATAGCAAAAAAAAAACAAAACAAAAGGCACTTTACACGCACATTCGTCAACACTTTACTTTTGGCTATTTATTTTGAATCTTTTATACAGTCGGGACGAGCACATGCAGCATATGTACATGTGTTCCCAGCACTCTCTTTGATGCTTGGGTAATTTGGCAAAAGGTCTATTGGTAACAAAGGTTCAATTGATCCGACTGAAGGGATTACAAAGGCAGACAAGACCTGGATGGCTCTCCACGAAGAATATGACCCAGCATTTGAGAGTGTGTTTCAAGCAAATGCAGGCTATACTCTGATTGGTGTGTGGGCCCTGTGGCAAGAGCAGCAATACAATAAACAAAGTATACCAGGTTGCCCCCAAAAATAAAAACAGCTGACCTAGGAAGAGAAGTCAGACACTTCCATTACAGAAAGCTTTGGAGAACTCCTTCATTAATCAAAATATACCGAAACAGCCATTGAAATAATTCAATTTCAAAGCTTATGTTCAGGAAACTATTAAGGAGCTTGGGTTTAGAGCTCGCCCCCTCCAAATGCTAAGCTCATTGAAATTTCTGTTTCAGCTAAACCGAACGCGACATTTCAAAATTTAACATGTTTTGTCTTCCATAGTCATCGTACCTAACAGCACTAAATGTCTGGCATCATTCAAAACTCATTTGAAATCACATATGCTCAACTGAGAATAATTTTTACCATCATGCAGGAATGCCGTGGACAGAGTTTGGTTTCTATGTTGAATTAGCGATTGTTACCAGTTATATACTACTTTGACATAAACTGGCAAATGGCAAAGCCTGCAGTGCCTGATCATCACCACAGCGAAAAGTGCTATCTACTGGCAAATGGCAAAGCCTGCAGTGCCTGATCATCACCACAGCAAAAAGTGCTATTTATGCTGAAAAGTATAGGTCAATGTGTTTTTGCTTAAAAAAGCAGCTATTGAATAGACACAATATACTTTGAGCTTCTAACAGTGTTCATGCATAACCAATTACGTAACAAAGTCTACATTTATTCTTAGCTCAACTAATGAGATCAGATCTACATTCGCTGCCCCGGCTGTTCTGCGACTCACAGCGGCTGCTCCGATGTGCACATACTTTTTCGTTCTTTTGTTGCCTTGCCCCTTTAGTACAAACTTTCAGAACTGCAGTGTTGTGCATTATTGCAAAAGAACACAGATAAGTTTCCTGTCATAAAAGTTCTAGTTCCACTCACTCTTACTTCAACAGCGGAACCCCTTTTGAGCAATCAAAGCGGGGCAATTGGAACCTACAGTTCGGGGTTTGAATCCACATTCTGATGTGAGATCCTAAAGCCACTTTCTATTAGCTTGAGAACTGCTACCTTCTTTTCTAGCTTTATGGTTGAGTACTTTCCGCACTTCTTAACGACACTTCGCGGTGGTGATAGAACAGATAAGGCCTGACGTCCAAGCCAGCGTAGTCCGAAAACATAATTCACCGAAACGAGATAAGAGGCGCAAGTTTGGAGGAATGGCGAATGAACATAGCAAAATGGTAACTATGATGATGATAATGGCACACAGCTAGAGAAAAAAAAGCCGTAGCATAGCGTCGCCTAGCAGTAGGACTTAGCAGTACTCAAGTAGTGCTGTCAAACCAAGCCAATCCATATGCAGCCAATATTGAATCTAAAATGGCGGCTTCTCTGTGGTGTTTCCCGCTGATCACTCGCAATGATTTTGTTCGAAAAGCAATCGTTTTGACTTAAAACTGTCGGAAACATTGGTCGCGAGTATGCACTATTTCTACTGCGTAGGTCACAATTCCTCCTTTAGGTCCAAAATATTGAACAAGTCCAAATATTGTCATCGGAAAAATCGGTCGGCAACTGTATATCGCAGATTAAAAGAAATATCTCCTAAAACATAATTCATAATTCACATTCAAATGCAGACTAAAAAAACTGTTCCACACACCTTTCTGATACGGCAATGCTTTCATCGTCCTCCTTCAGCATGTGCCTAAGGTAGTCAGCCTGGTTTTCGATCACCTCCCTGAGAACCTGCAAAGGTTTACGAGTCAGGTGGTCAGGTTTGTCCGAACAGCGTCAAGATGAAAGACTGCAGTCTAAAAGAAGGCCAATATGAATAGTGCAAGCAGCTTTCGCAAAGGGCGAGAAAAAAGCTTAATGAAGCACCTCTGTGTAGGACTTGCGAGTAATGTGCACATTTTTGGCTCGATAGGACTGGCGTCGGCGCTTGTAGTCTCGCATCTTTGACTTGATCTCAAGCTCGCTCGGTGGATGTTCTTGGTCTGAAAGTACACAGTCAAATTGGCCAAATCAGCACCCAAGCAAAGACTCATTAAAACGTCTATACAGTTGAACCTCGACTGAACGAAGTAGTCTTTTGAGCCGAACATTTAGCTAAATTGCGAATATAGTTGGATCGAGGTTTTTGTTTTTTAGCACTGCAATTGGTCTTCCAGTATCCCAAAACCCTCCAATTGCCTCACATCTTACATGTGAGCATTTACAAAAACAAGATTCCACACAAAATGTGTCAGTAATAGAAGGATGCAGTTCATCGACCCTCATTTTGTACGGTTCTGGGAGCAGTGCCTAGCACCACAGGACAGCGTGCAATCGGGAAAGCAAAATGAAACTAATGCACCACCGCGGAGCGGAGACCGCTCGTAACTGCGGACAGATGGTGCCACGTGTGAAAACTCACTGCTGGCTTTTAAGTCGTCGCATCTAAGTATGCAAGCAAAGTCGAGGGTTTTCTGATGAAGCAGCTCTCCGTTCAAAGGCACGTTCTTAGCCCGCATGTCAATGAAACAGGTAAATGGGGCCTTTTCAACGTCGACGTATGCAGCAGTCTTCAAGTTCTTTTTTACGGTACTTGAACCATTGGCACTTCCGGTCACCATAATGCTGTCTTTCAACTTCAAAATTGTCAAAAGCAAACTCTGCGAAATTTCATATTTCTCAGCAACCATCTTTTTCTTCTTGCCATTCGTCACTTCAGCGAGTTATTCTTGCCTTGATGTCGAGCGACAGAACTTTCTTTTTGCGCAGTACACCACTCATTGTTCCAAGAGCGCTACCACTTCCAGCACAACACTCGAGGCATGTATCGTTCCCCATCTCAGGGCTTACAAGATGTCGAACAAGTTTTGTTGTTGCAGACGCGCCAGAGCTCTAGTCCGTTGGGCGTACGTGCATGTAATGGCGGACTTTTTTTTTCCATGAGGCAAAGGCTACTTATCATCCCCACCACCACCACCGATGCATACTTTATTTTGTGAAAAAGATAAAGATTGCACATTTTATGCTTAGTTTTTGACAACAAGGTTTGTTTCTGTTGAATTTTTTTTTTTTTCCCGCAGTGGTTGTTGATATGTGTATGTGCGATTTCTAAAGACTTTGTTAAACCGAAACTGTGGCACAAAAGTACTTTGCTAAATCGAGAGATCAAATACATTGTCTTCAATGGAAGCAAGATAGGGAGACGAAAAAGTTTTTGTTAAATCGCGAATTTCTTTAGATCAGGGTTCGTTAGATCGAGGTTCAACTCTTTACAGTGTTTGCCTACATGGAATACTCCAAGCTGGAAGGCAAAATTATACCGTAGAAACTACTACATGTTCATACCAAACCGCACTGTCTGCCTTCAACAATTTCAATTTTATACAGTTGCCCTCAAACTATAAACTATACATGAGACAACAATAAAGCTGGTTATTCAAACATTTCTATTATGGTTAGACTCTGGAGATTTTCCATGAGGAACAAATACACTCGGTCGCAGTCCAGAATAGAACTTAACATGCCTTTGTTCAGAATGTATGCATGCCTCTTGCTATTCCTTTTACTGCATGGATTATTGCGGGTTGTAGTTCAAGCTATTAAAATAGCTACAATATTTTCTTTATTTTTTTTCACGCACGAGTTTGTTCATGCGGCCCAAAAGTTGTGCATTTGAGGTTTTCTTAGCACAGCTACATCTTAGTCAGCCATGTGTCCTCCATTATTTTATGATCAATGTGGCTGTGCTAAGGAAAAACATAAAAAGAAGGCCAAACACTTACTACCATTGTCCTTCTTCTCAAAGTTGATCTGGAGGTCTGCAAGCTTGATGGAGGGTGTCTTGTTTGCAGCCTTGGCACGTCCCACTGTGTAGTCGTAGATCGCAAACCGCTCTGCCGGACTCAGCTCCACAATGCAGCGAGCCATCGTCAACGGTACATTCTTCACCTTCTGGCATGCCTCCGCTGTTTGTGGTACGCAAGCATTTCAAGTCAAGAACGAAAGCACTCTGGTGCTGAAGGTTACTTTCTTATGCTTTATTTAGACTTCTAGTTCTTTGAAAATTATTTTCTAAGGTCTGCAAGCTGTTGCAACTTCAAAAAAGTTTCGAAAGAAGTCTGAATGTTACATAAGTTGCAAGGGATACTCTCTCTTATTGATTTATTAGAAAGTTTTAACTCTGTAATGCTATGAAAACAAATTTGTGAGCTTTCATTCAATGTGTCCAACCATTTTCTTACACTTTCAATAAGTGATTTACCACATTTAAAATATTGCTAGAAATCACTTACATACTTGAATGTTCCCTATGATAAAAAAAAGTGCATTATTTATAATACAGAAAGTCAAATGTGGCAATAACAGTCACAGGGTGAAAATAACTTTTTGCTTGCAAACCTTCCTGGTCTGGTGAAGAAGGCCCATCTTCATAGATTTCAAAAGTGCAAATCAAACCATCTTAGCAAAGCAAAAGGATATCTTTTAGAGAGAGGATACAATATTCCAGTTGCATAGAACCACATGACAATGGCTGAAGTGGGAGTAATGAATGCTGGAAACAATGATCCACATCAGCACCACACATTTTCTAAAATTTAGACAGGTATTACTACACCGAGGATCGGACTGTGCCCAGGTAAGTGTCCATGCTAAGCGTTACAACCCCATGGTAAAACAATGAGGGGTGCTCCCTCTGTAAAGTGTGCAGCTTCTAAAACATCCCCCAGTTGTCCTAAACATTTGTTTTTACATACTCATCCGCCTTTGCACGCAGACTTCTTATGTCCTTGAGACACAAAATCTGTCTCAAGACATACAACTTTCGTCCTGGTACAAATTACCGGTACCATGGACACAGCTAAGTGACATCGGACAAGCACCTGCAATTACCCCACCATTTCATTCTTTTGCCCATGAAAGTGTGAACGTCACTTCACTTTACAAGCAAACTGACGCATTGAGTGAATTAACCGCTTATGTTTATGTTAATTAAACCACGGCCTCTGGAACATGAGCACTAGTTTGGAATCAATAATTATGCATTCATGACAACCGCTTACCTGCAACTTCCCCTCTGAATGCAGCTTCAGTTATGACCTTTTGCTGCGTTTCTCTGTCTGCATTTGGAAGAAAAGAAGGCGTAAAGAAGGTGTTTCGAAGGAGACTAAAAACTGCGGGCACACGGCCAAGGTCGGCACTCATACCGATGAGCACAGGGACCACCGACGTCGAATTGGCGTAGAAGAAATGCGAACTTGGCGGTGCTTCCTCCTGAATGCAACAACAAGTTAGCGGGAGCACAGAAAATAAAGAACAAGATGTCAGTCTTCTTTCACGCACCTTTTCAGCTCTCGTGTAACCCTCCTTCAACCATGAGCACAGCTCCAAGTGTTTGTCCAAAGATGATGCCGGCATCTTGTGTCCCCGGTCGAATGGGCAGACAACGTAGCCCTTCTAAGGAGTACAGTAAATGAAATGAAGTTTAGGAACCAGATAAGAGTAGAATTTAAAGAAGCTTAATCAGTCAAAATGTGCGTATAATGAGAAAGCGAGGACAGTATTTCATAACCGTTTCCTACGGTACGCACGCTCCTCGCGGCTGCTTATATACGTACTTTCTCGAGGATTCGTTCCTTGGTCCATTTTAAGCTTCCCAGGATGGAATCTAGCTGCTTTCCCGTCTTGTCCACAAAGTTTCGAAGTTTCTTTAGCTGCTTTTCGCGTGCGGCAATCGCGGCTGTTGCCGCCATCTTTATGAAGGCCAAACAAACAGTGGCACAGTGGTGCCAACTTGCGTTTCCTGAAACCGCTGAGTTCGTGGCTGAATACATTTTCTAACGTCAGTTGTGAACAAGCTTTGAACCATTCTCTTTCTTTTGGGAATAATAACCTGTTTTACGACGTCGTACTTACAACTAGACGCCGTCGAACATTAAAATATATTTAATTCACACGCAAGAAAAAAAAATTGCGGTGGCTTAGCTCGGCTATCTGAGATTATGCGCACGCATAATCTGAGATTATGCATAATCTGAGATTATGCGCAACGGAGGCACACAGCTGGGCACGCGGCGGCGCCGTTGCGTCTGCCGCGGCTATGATGTCACTCCTCTGGAATGCGAAGACCGGCGAGGCGCGCGAGGTGGCGGCGGCGGCTCCGCCCCGCCAGCTGTGCGCCGTGTGACGTCACTGCTCCTCGCGCTTGCGCAGCACGGAGCACGGCTCAATATGCGAGCCACGCGAAACTGCTCAACCTCGTCCAGTGTAGCTCACGCTACAAAATTACACACGAAGGTAGGACTTTCAAACCACTTCCAAACACACCAGAACACCTCCCAGCTTGTGGTTGAAAGTTGAAACGGTTGAACTTTCTTCGAGGACCACAATCTACCTCCCAAGTATAATGTAGCAGTACCATTGTAGATAAAGTTTTGTTTATTTTTTGGAATGCAACAAGTTCGCAGCGTTGACCCTATCATATTTCAATGACCCAACAAGACTACCTTCCTTGCTACCTTCACTTTCTTGCAAATATGTTGCCTGGGTATGTTTTAACTGACCACAGAAAGAATAAAACAAACTCAGGACGAAGAACATTTTTTTCAACTAGCAACGACATAAATGCGCTTAAATGCACTCCCTGCAATTCAAAACCGTAAAGGAAAAAAAAAAGGCAGGAAGAAAGAAAGTGTAAAGAAGGAAATAAGATAAAATGTGAAGTAGCAGCATGGTAAACACAAAATTTGGTGAGGTGGAGAGCGGTTTTAATCTAGGCTAATTCCGGAGTCAAGCAGGCAACTTCTTATTTGTAAAGAACAAGGGAAGGCGCCGACACATTATTGTCAACGGAGTTCATGGTGAATGGTTCAATGATTTCCTTACCGACTCTGTTGCACTCCCAAAACATTTCTGTTCTTGAAACAAGGAACGCAGTCAGCGCATGTGCGGCCATGAATGACAATGGGGTCAAAGGAATCTGGTGACCGTGAAACTTACAAATGATGCCCTCCGAGTCAGTGGTTAATGCACCTGCCCGTCTGCCCAATATACTGTTTTTCACACCTCAGAGGAATGAAATAAACTTTCTCTTCCTCGCAGGGAACGACCTTGTGCCATCATCATACATAAAAATTTTCTTCTGCTGCTCGATAAGCAGTGTCCAGTCAAAGTAAATATCTATAACTTAGATCAGGGGTCTCAAACACGCGGCCCGCGGGCCGCATGTGGCCCGCGAGTCGCTGGGACGCGGCCCGCAGGCAACGGGCTGCGAGCCCTCGTTCACATGCCTTGAGCACAAGAAATGGCATGCGCTATAATGATCTCATGTTGCCGATTTATTTCCACTCGAAACATATAGCTGGGTGATTTCAGATAAGATCGACCAAAGGGTGGCTGGTCGACATTTTTAAATCAACTGATGTTTTTATATGCCATTGTCTAGTGTCTGGTATACGAATCCACACTTAGTTTTGACCAGAAAAAAAATTTGGAGACAGGAAAAATCGTAAGGCATGGAGAGGTGGACAGTTGCAATAACGCGCACTGATGGAGGGGGCACGTTTGAAAGTGAATAACTAAAACAATAAAATTAGGAAAATTTTAATACTTTTTAGCAACAAACTATGAGTGCAGTTTGCTTGTAATATATAATAATAATATTTATTTACATTATATTTATTTTTATAAAAATTGCCAAACATGCCTGCTCGAACGACAAATGGCAAAATTTGGAGGTCTGTATCTCCATGAAATAATTTAATCATTATCAATGGCCTCATCTGAATGAAAATATATAAAAGATGTGTGTTGGTTTTATGAAACTGGAACTCAGAGTCACTTCTTGTGTAGGCTAAGTGCTAAGTGTAGGCTTTGAAAAAAGACCCTACTTTGGGGAGTTGTTTCTTCTTTCTCAATAAAATAATGCAACATGTTTTTAATAGAAATGAATGCCGAAATAGAGTATAACAGGGTACCCAAATTTAAAAAAAATCGAAGGTGGTGTTTTTTTTTTATTCGCATCGAAATTTGTCTTTAATTTTTTTCCCATGTTTGCCTAAATATATCCTAACTATTGTATCACTAAGATACCTTATTTATTTTTCAAATAATAGCCATATATTAGTAGAATAGTATCTGCAAATTATATAATAATGATTAAATTATTTCATGAGATACAGACCTCCAAATTTTGCCATTTGTCGTTCGAGCAGGCATGTTTGGCAATTTTTATAAAAATAAATATAATGTAAATAAATATTATTATTATATATTACAAGCAAACTGCACTCATAGTTTATTGCTAAAAAGTATTAAAATTCTCCTAATTTTATTGTTTTAGTTATTCACTTTCAAACGTGCCCCCTCCATCAGTGCGCGTTATTGCAACTGTCCACCTCTCCATGCCTTACGATTTTTCCTGTCTCCAAATGTTTTTTCTGGTCAAAACTAAGTGTGGATTCGTTTATACCAGACACTAGACAATGGCATATAAAAACATCAGTTGATTTAAAAATGTCGACCAGCCACCCTTTGGTCGATCTTATCTGAAATCACCCAGCTCTGCTTCTATAACGTATTTACATAGTTACCATTCTGTTTTCATTTGCCTTGTGCATCCTTTTATATTTTGCTTCCCCAATTTTTGTCACGTTTGTCACCTGTACCACAATTTTGCTTTTAGGCTGCAAGCGCGAGAATTTCGCTCAAGGAAACACTTCGGCTGCACAAACTCTCCCTCAGCAGAGGAACTGTCAAAGATAAAGCTAAGAGCTTGAGATTTACGCCTTCAAAAAAAATCACCATTCAACTACAAGCTTTTTTTTTAGGCTGCTGATATCAAGAATCCTCAGGAAGCAAAGCACTGTCATAGGAAGAGATTTCCTCCTTTTTTTAAGAAATCTAGAGCTTGAATAATTCCCGAGTGAATTGGTGAAAACAAATGGCAGTCTGCTTGCTCTCGTAGGAGTGGTGCCATTTTAACATTGTAAAACCCGAGACGTAGGACAAAAAGGACAAAAAAAAAAAGGGGACAACACAGACGAAGAAAGGGTAAAAGAGCAGGCGAGCTGGTGAAGAACTTCCATCGTAAACCGGAGACACGGCAAAATAAAAAAAAAAAAAAAACGGACAAAACAACAACAAGTCTCAACACAGACACAGTTTAATTATTGTTGTCACATCAGGCAAGGGCCCAAGTTAGTCCTATAAACAAATGAAAGCTGAAGATGTCAATAACTAAACTGCGAGATTACAAAAGAAAAGAGAGCATGAGGTCTTTTGTCAAAATCCTCCCCACTCTCCCCCCCCCCCTAGGTTGGCCCTCGACCTTTCGGGGGCGGGCTATTTGGCCCCCGCACTCAAATGAGTTTGAGACCCCTGACTTAGATTATACAAAATAGAATGAGATATCAAGTGCAAACCTTCCTCCTGATCTCTGACAAGTCCATGCTGTACATTGTCATTGGCACTACTGCAGCATAAAAAGTTTTTTGATCATGCCTGACAAAATTGATGCATGTAGAATCCATTTTTGGGTCGGTGAATCTCGGTGCACTCATTTATGCCCTCAATACTAATACTGCAACTTGCGAACCAACACATCTTATCCGCCCAGACACAAAGGAAGACAAGTTCCAAAACTAAAATCACACAAAACTTTTTAATGATCCACTTGATTCATGAGCCATGATCATGAGTATGTACATTAGCTTTGGTCAAAGCTGACTGCTTCGGAAGCTCAGAAGTGTGCAGTGTAGGTCTCAATCTCCAGCAGGTCATCCGTGATCTGGAAAATAAAATGTAAGGCTCGCAAGGACGAGAAAAAGTAGCCGAAGTCTCCAATTTCACTCAAATAAAATAATATTAGACAACCAAAATGAGGAAATGCAAAGCAGAAACCTTACCTGAGTGACTGTGGTTCCTATTTTCTTTGAGAGCTCACTGCGCTCCATGAAGGACAAATGCATAAACTTCCAGATGAGTTCCCCATCCAGGATGTTCTTGTGGGGGTTCCCTAAAACCCGTCTCTGGGAATGGTACATCCTACAAGCAAACAAGGGTAACATGTTTCACAGTAAAAATAAATACTACCAGTAGTTATACGCTAATAGCGCAACAGAGACTCTTTTATCATTACTGTGCCCACCTGCCCTTTCCTCACTCTTCACATGGGCAACTTTCCGTTTTCTAAGCACAAAGTAGCTAGGCTAGCATTTAATCTTTTGCAGGACAACCTTTTCCAAATTTCCCAATGTATTGTTGGAATCAAGTGTTCCCTTTTATGAACCAGGGTAGGTCTAAAAGCACAGAAGACATCAAGTCTAGATATGGCAATTTGACTATGATCTTCTGTGGCATTACCCTTAAACATTGAGAAAGAAATTAAACAAGAAAACGATTGAAAAAAAAAATTGGCAGCAACCTTTACTTTTAAAGTCTTATAATGCATGAAATGCAGTATTTAAAGGGAAACTCTGGTGGAAAACGAAATCAAAATAAATGAGTGGTACCGCTTTAGTGGCACGAAATATGTTCACAGCCGTAATATTACATCAAAGGGAAGCCGCGTATTCCACTAAACCGATTTTAAAGATGCGACCAGCTGCTCTTTAGAGGGCGGCAAGGGGATTAGCTTCTAGTCAAGGAACACTGGCACAGCACTCTTGTGACGTCACGTCGTGGTGGAGCTGCGGTTGATTGGTTGTACTGCGTACTGTCGCGACCGTACGGCTAATGATCAGTGTTGCCATCCCTCTAGCAGGTAGTTTTGGTTTGCCATAGATGTCCGAAACCAGACTTTGAGTCGTAATATTTTAAAAAACCACACGCAATATTGAAACAAAAATTTTACCTTGTAATTCAGGAACACTGCTTCAGCTAAAAACAGTTGTAATCCCAAATAATAATTTTAAAAAAATTGACTGGAGTTGCCCTTTTAGTAGAAGGATTAGTTCTTTAATTTGTTTATTTTATTCTAAACTGAATCCACGTATAGGTCACACGAGACCAGGTCACGTGACATTGATTTTACCGACAAATTTAGCACGGAAACTGAATTCGTGTATAGGTCACATGCCATCAATTTCCCGCTAAATATAGCGGGGTAAACTGAATTGGTCTGTAGGTGCCATGACGTTGGGTCACTCGACATCAAATTTCCTGCCAAATTTAGTGGGGAAACTGAATTTGGGTATAGGTCACATGACGCCAATTTCCCCACTAAATTTAGCGGGAAATGCACGGACGGACAGACAAAATTTCGGAATTGGGGTGTAGCATTAAAAAGTATTTCAGGCTTTAAAACAAAAGAAAATAAAGAAGCTGAAAAACAATCAACAGGTTTGTATTGTATAAGGACATTTACTGCATTGGAGTTTTTAAGCTTATTTTCCCTGGCTGCAGTCCCAGAGGAAAGCACCGTCCTATCCCCAAAACTGGAAGGTGCCCACCCACCTGAAAGCCTTAGGGTTGAGGCCAGCATAGTGTGGCATGTTGGTGACCAGCACATTCTGCAACATGAGCAACCTCCTGTACGTCTTCTCTGGCACTGGCAGCACATAGCCCAGGCTTCCATCAAGTGTAGCTGGAAAAAGAATGAGCAGAGCAAGGGTTAAAAGCTTAAATAATAAAGGGTACCTAGGAACCCAGGGGCTCCCAAAGTGCCTTCAAGGATTCCCCAAATCCTTTCCTCAGCCATCTATGCCTTCAGATAAAGTGCTCTTTCAGCTTAAAGTGCTAAATATTTGAGCTACTGACCCAGAAACGTGTGCCAAGCAATGCCCAGTATGCACATTATTGTTTTACGAGGTTTGTAGGCTTCCGCGCAGCTTTAATGCATTAGTGCCGAGACCAGGGAGGGGTTCCTCGGCTATTAACGAATGGAAATACTAGCCTCTCCTTGAGATCAAAAAGTTTGAGGACCGCTGATCTGTACATAAGTTGCCTGTAATGTTGAAACCACAATCAATGTCTCTTACACATCATACTTGTAGAAATTGTCCCCAAGTTTGCTGGCTCTAATCTAGCCAATTAATTTTGCAGATGTTTGAGTCACACAGTCAGCGAGCTGGGAAAATTTTAAATAATTTACAGCCACACTCAATTTGTTTCCTCTGCATCCAATGTCAGATGAAGGAAAAATGTGTGTTCAATTTCCTTAAGTGAAACACAACAGCAATAACGATAAACCCTTTATTTTCGCGGCCCCAATTTCTTGCAAACTGGGCAGTGGGGTCGTATTCTTGACCATTAACTTTCGCAAATTCTAAAGACTGGAATTTGCCTCTCCAGACAATAGAAATATTCGCGCCCATGTAGAGGTTGTCCATTTTCACTCGCCGCCGTAACGGCGTTTTGTTTTGGATAATCTTTTTATATTTCGCGATGCTCGTTGAACCGCATTTTTCTACCACAAGCGGAGATATATTTATCCCACTGTGGGTCGTTGCCCTTGGAGCTTGCCTCTGACCCGGGGACGTCAGGGAACGCGAACCACCACAGGCACTCGGAGCTAGAAAGTGCTCCCGTCAAATGGCTGGCACATGATTCCATATACTAGACCGAGCACCGTGGCCGCGTTTCGGGCTCGAACAACATCGTAAAAGCCTCGGATCATGGTCCAGTGGTTCGAGAGGCTGGCTGGAGTAGCTCTGAGGGCAACTGAGGTTTGTGTGCCGGCATGCACGCAACCCCGTCAGAATCCCTTGTGAAGTAGGTTTCAGATTCCCGGAATGCCGAGGGTAAATACCATGGGTCTTCCGCTACGCTTGCAGTCGCGAGACACATGTGCGCTGTGGCTGGCATGTTCTCAATTTATCTTTTTTTTTGACGCACCTAATGCTTGCGGTCTGTGCTGAGAAGACCGTTTTCCTCGTTAGGGCACGCATTGACGATTCTCGTGCAGACGGTCTTGAATCGATAGACCTTCTCTGGCTCATAAACAAACCAGAGCTCGTTTCTTTTAATGTTTAAACTGAGGTCGATTTGAATTTTTTTGGTCCTCAGAGTGGGTGGCGTTTTCCGTCCGATTGGTCGGGAGTGCATCGGCATCCGTACGCAATGAGATTTTAACTAGTCACCGACCGTCTTTTTGAACTTCGCAGGGACAGAAATAACATCCAAGTAATAGAGCAGTCCGAAAAATCAGCAGATTAAAAAACATCGGGTAGGTCACGGTTCCTCCTCTAGATCTGAAATATTGAACAAGTCCGAATTATTGCCTCCCAAAAAATCGGTCAGTGACTGTAGACCCGGATTAAATGGGACAGGTTTTGGCGCACTGTCTTAACCCCTGAATGGACGGGGCACCCTTGAGCTTGAACGGGCCCGAGTCGCCCAGTAGTTCTCTCCCACTATTCACCGCATCACTTCTGTTGTGTGTGACACCCCTGCTCTGCGGCTTAGCCGCCATCCCCACTGTGCGTGGGAGAACACTTGACGTCAATGCGTCCATTTTTGTAACTGCTTAACTACGTAAGCCGTGCGCGGCAGTTAGGTAAAGTTTTTAATATTTGTACTGTCTTACCTCCAATTGTTTTATGCAGCAGTAAAATTTATTCTGGTTTGTTGTATTCAATACAACATGAGCCTCCATGTCGATAACTCTCCGCTGTCGGCCAAGGGAAGAAGTCTTGAACTCCTCACAGCATCCGAACCCCATCTTCCACGATTACCCCTGGTCCCAAACGGTAGACACTCTCCAAGGTCTGGGTCAAAAACAACCTGATGTCTACTCGCCCCCTAAAGTTTGCACAATTTCCAAGTCACGAAATTCGCGAAAATGGGGGACTCGCAAACATTAGGGGTTTTACAGTTTATTTCATAATTCCCATAAATCAATCACAATGAGCCACCGAGTTCCCAATTAGCTCATCAGTTCATAAAAGATATGTCACTCAAAAACGTAATAGCCATCAACATGAATATCTTTCGTTCACAGCACCGCACACACTAACTTATAGTCCATTATCAATAGCACACTGAAACCAACAGGGTTTTCATCACATGGCAATGGACACGGGACAAAAGAAAACATTGAAATGCTTGAGCAACATGCGAACCAATATGAAGTGCTAAAAGCTTTAGACTGACCACAGCTTTAATCCTCCATGGCATTTTGTTTCAGAACTCTCAGAAGGTGTAGGAACCTTTAAAATCATGGAGGTAGGAAGCCTCTGGAGGCAACATGACGCTACCAGAGGTGAAGGCGGGGGAGACTTCCTGTTTGGAGGAACAAGCCTCCAACGATGACCAAAAACGAACAAAACCAAAAGACGCTATTGGATGGAAAGGACAGCTGATTTGGCGCCAGAAGCCGTTTTGGTCACCTTTGGGGGCGTTCCCACCGACCACGACCTCTACTACCGGCTTCACTTGGGATTTTGCCGTTTGGCTGGCTTGAGCCGGTATGTCGCATCCTCTTCTTCCTACCTCCATGTTTAAAATGGCTACACGACTGGATGCTGCCGCAGCATGTCGTTTCCTCGCATGGAGTGACATGCAAGACAGGACCCTCACCGAGCATGGTGATGTGCCTGCCGTCCACGCTGGCTGCAAGGCGGCGGTCGTGCTTGGCCACTTCCCCCATGCGGCACTTGATGCGGAACATGGAGACCACGGGCGAGCCAATGTGGAAGTCCCCTCGTCGGAGCAGTCGCTGGCCCCCACAACTCTCCCTTGACTCCGGCTGGTACATGTACAGGATCATGTTGCGCTCAGAGTCCGTCACTGCACATATTGCAACACCGTCAGAGTTGGAGAGTTGAGCTGGACTTCCTGTGGGAACTTTTATGTGTACACTGCACAACACCGATTGCACAAACGCGACCTCTGCGCTTTTTCACATAGGTACCAAACTCCACTGCTTAGGTTACTGCCAAAAATGAGTACTCCCTGCCACACTAGTAGTTTCAATTATTACAGCCTTTTGCTTCTAAGAAAAATCAGAAAAACATGACAATTACTTATTTGTGTTGTACAGCACAGCCCTGAAGAAATTAATGTTATAGACCGAACCACTGTTTACAAACACGCCCGGATTTGCTCACACCAGGTGTGGGCACTGCGCGAGCGCAGAAACCAGATTCGTGTAAGGTGAAGCTTCTGCACATGCGCCGTGAAGACAAAAGCGCCACCGCAGAGGCGTGACGTCAGAGCCACGTGGTGGTCTATAGAAAAATACACAAAAAAATGATCAAGCCTATTACAAAGCTTTTCGTGATAACTACCCATACATAACAAATGAGTTTTCCGTAACAGACGAAGTAATGAATGCACTTTTCTTGCTTAGAATTCCTACAAATTATACCTCAAATATTTACTGGTCTTTATCTTGGCAGCTTACTATCAACAACTAAAATATATATACATCATCCTAAGTCGCTGCAATTGCTCTGCGGAGTCCTTATTATCCATCCCCGCCGCGATGCTTGCAGTTAACATTGCTTACATTCTATATTAGTCGCATTCAATCTTACTTTTGGTGGGGTTTTATGGCAAACCATGTTTCAGTGTATATTGTAGCACCAGATCCCTTTCATAATGCCTAAGGGGACTAATGTAAGGAATGCATAAAATGACTTAACTTTAAAAAATAGGAGATTTGTTGCCTGCTTGGACAAGGGTTACAAAATGCCATCAACATCACAGGGGAACTCAGGCCAAGAAACAATCGGTAAAGAAATGAGAGGGTAAACAGAAGAGGCACCTTAATACAAGCAGTACACATCTCATCATCCAAAAAACAAAATGACGAAGGTTTAGCGATGTTGCACTTACCTAAGAAGCTCATCTGGGAGTTATCAATGAAGAACTCAACGGCAAAAACCTCTAAGGGCCGAACATCCTAAAAAGGAAAGAACATACTCTGCTGTAACAACTTTTATTTTGTAGCAGTTTAACTTTCATAATAAACAAACATAAAAAACTGCAAAGAATTGGTCATGCAAAATATATCACAAACATATGAAATTCATACTACCAATTTACACCCAACTGTAAGCAAATTCACCGACTCCTACAAAGCCCTCATTCTGTCGCTCTTCAAAGGGCAACAGAGCATGTTGGAGCTGTATTCCTTACAGGTAACATGGGGTAGCATTCCTTACAGGTAACATGGAGCTGCATTCCTTGGAGATACTTAATGAGCATTGGCTATCCTGCTCCTACTGTTATACTTGATTGAGGCCGACACCATTAATAAATTTACAATTCATAGTAATATAAATAAATCATAAATTATAATAATAATAATTATTATTTTTTTGTAGTGCCTAATATGACCACACTGATCATTTTCGAAGTGAAACAACAGCTCTCTTGACACTTGCAAAGACAAGTCACTAGTTTTGTCAAGAACTAGAGCCAAAGCTATTGCCCTCTTGCATTCTGTACTTTCTTTTCCAACCTTTGCTTCATCATAAAAAAAGGAAACGACAAAACAACAAACAAAGGCTCGCTACGGCGCTTCATTTATGTCACATGCAACAGATGGCATTGGTGGAGTTTGTCAGTCGTTCGGTTTCGGTTCAGTTACATTTGGTAATGGTCTGCCCTTGTGTTAAGCCTAATGACGAACGCAGCAGGTACGATCGGCAGGCCGCTGACAAGACAAGTTTTCAGTCGTCGCACCTTTAGTGCAAGCTTTCCATTTGCCACTTCTGCGTCTCATAATCATGTTCCAGCGTGCATGCACAACCAATGCATGACGAAATACAATGAGTGCATGTTGGATGCTAGGTATCGGAAAGAGGCAATGATGACGTTCGCCTGTCCCGTCAGTAACTTTCGTGTCGCCATAAAATGAAGCCCCGAAAAAAAAAAAAAAAGAAGAAATGCTCACCCTCCAAGACAACGCAAGAATCATTCGTGCTTGGAACGAAAAGGGCTCTCTTTTCGCATCTCTGGTTGAAGCCGGGGCTTTGCATTAAAGCCCCAACTTCAACCTTTCTTTTTTTTTATGCAATCCCCGGGTGGCTTGCATAGAAGTGCTAGCCAGCCGGGGCTCCCACTTCAATGCAAGCCTCGGATGGCTCTCGCAGTTTGCTGATAAAAAGGCACGGATTGCGGTGTTAAAAAATAACTGAGCAGTCCTGTGTTAATTCACAGTAGTCACAGCAATAGCTGCGACACGTCACGGCGATTTTGTAGGGCATCGGCATCAGCCATAACAGCCATCGCTGTAAAACAACAACTTAATTTGTTTCTTTAAGCATTTAACGTTTCCTTCATGCACTAGCGGTGCAGGTCATCTTCACAAGCTAACTTCATACGTGCATAAATCACATTTTCGACGTGCGAGCGCCGCGGGAATGCGGTATTGCACTAGCTCTCTGGATGCCATTAGTATATTATAACTAGGGCTCCGTGTTTTCGGATAAATCCGAAAAACTCAGAAAAACACCCGCCGGTAAAATTTTTGTCAATTCGGATTTATCCGATAAACTCCGAACTGTTATGTGCCCATGCCACCTCCCCCCCCAAACCCACACACACACACATACACACAAAAAGTATTTTTTTTTTTTTTTTTACAATTTGAGCAGCGCAGGATCAATGGTCCTGGGAAAATGACACCATAATTATCTTTCGAGCCCCGGACCGGTGTCAATAGGGGGTCTTACGGCTTGTCTCGTCAAGGTTGGTTCAGGGAAACAGGTCATCGTACCATTTGTGTCACAACAGAAGCTACTCTTTTGGTTTCCAGTTTGGGCCATGGGATTTGGGATTTAGAGAAAGGAGAGGGTATGTTTCTGGGGGTAACAGTGAAGGCTATGGACCATAGAGATCATATAAAATAGCAAAGAGGGGCAGTTGAAACTTCTCTATTATATCCTGAACCACTCCACCTCGCGCGGCCGCGGGATAGATTGATGGGATGACTACGAGCTTCCTTGCGGCTACCTCCGGCAGTTTATTGATTTTAAGGTATCGACGTTTACGAAGCCACACTTGTGTGCTTGCCGTGGGACAAACTAGTATTGCCAATGACACCAACGCCAAATTCAACTGAAGAAATCTTAATTGATTAAGCGCGTTTTATTTTTTATCTGGCATACGTTTGCATCCAGTTATTATTTATTATTTTTTAATACGAAACACTGCGAAATTAATCTCCGAAGTTCGGAGAATTGGGGATTTAAAAAAAAAAACTCCGATAAACACCGAATTTTTTCTAAAAAATAAACTCCGAAAAACACCCTCCGAATTTCACGAAAAATAAACCCTGAAAACACGGAGCCCTAATTATAACTAGGCTTATCGAGCTTGATGACCGACAAACACCATTTTAGATTTTACGAAGTAATTTTCAGCTCCCCTCAGCTTCGTTAGACCGAGTTTTAACTAGTACTACATCCAGCTCAAAAGTTTCACTAGTGAATGTTCCAAGTGTGATGAAATGTCCCCCGAGAGGAAAGAGAGCTCAGTCAATGTCCTTTCCTGATGCACCAACCTTGATTTTGTTCTTGGTCAATGGTTGCCCCGGCTCCGGAACAACGTCAATGATATCCAGGATGGTGATCTGGAGTCAGAGGCACACTTGATCAGGACTTGAAAGTAAAATTACTGCTACTTACTGCACAAGGGTACACCTTATAAAAACAATGGCATAGGTAAAAGCTGCAGTGATCCTTACAAATTGCAAGGTCATTTTTTTAGATTGTCATCCCAATGTAAAGGGAATCATAAATTTCTTTTTACAAGGTCATCTGTAAACCTGGAGGAGCCCATTATGCCCCTCGTGTACGAAACTAGTTCCCGATTATTCTAGAGGTTGCCACTATACCGTATTTACTTGCACAATGAACGCACTCCCAACTGGGACGTCAAAATTTTGACTCCCTCCCCCCACGCGCGCGAAATGAACGCACTTTTCTATCCTGGTGCAGCGAGGTCGCGAATGCATGGGCAGCGTGGGCGAACAAAACGCCTTGCAAAAGGCGTTAAAAAAATAATAAAAGATCCAACAAGCAAAAGAAAAAAGCATGAAGAGGAGCTTTTTTTTTTTTTTTTTCTGGCACAGCGCAGTCTGGACTTTGGGTCGGGCGGGCGCCGCGTGCAAGGAGATAAAAAAGAGAAGCGAAGAAGCCCTCGCCTAAGCAAAGCGCACATAAGGAAGGCATCCTGCCCTCGCCTCCTCCTCGCACTTTAAAAAGAGAAGCGAGAAGCCCTCGAAATGAATGCACTTTTCTATCCTGGTGAGCGAGGTCGCGAATGCATGGGCGTGGGCAAACGAAAGAACTTGCGAAAAGCGACAAAAAAAAAAAAAATCCCACGGAACCAAGAGAAAAGAAAAAACATAAAGAGGAGCTTTTTTTTTCTTTGCACAGCGCAGTTTGGTCCCGGGGTCGCGCGTCGCGCGCAAGGAGGTAAGAAAGAAAAGCGGAGAAGCGTGGGCAAACAAAACGACTTGGGAAAGGTGGGAAAAAAAAACAAAAAAAAAACACGGAAGCAAAAAAAAAAACATGGAGAGGAGCATTTTTTTTTTTGCATCGCAGTTTGGTTTTTGAGTCGCGCGCTGAGCGCAAAGAGATAAGAAGTTACGTTGATTTTTCGGGATAAAAGGTCCGTTCATTTTATGCGAGTAAATACGGACGCAAAACTTTTACTTCGCGTAATGAACGCCCCCCCCAACTTTGCATCGATTTTTTGGAAAAAAAAAAAGTGTGTTCATTCTTCGAGTAAACACGGTATTTGTCACGCAAACATCTAAAATAAAAATAACTGTCGTACAAAATTTAGAAGAGTCTCCATAGACAATTAGTGATTGTAACCAGTTACTGTCCATAGCCAAAAGTTATCGACTTCAGCCGATTGAGTGTTATCAAACATTCAATAAGTGCAACTGTCCAGTGACGGTTCTAGTTAGTACCAATTTGCTGCTGTGACAGGATACCAGAGCGTGCGACAGATAGAGCATGAGCCCAAGAACCGAGGGCCAGAAACGTGCTTTGAGATGCCACTAGGGCAACTTCGGTAGTGTCCTAGCAAGGAAAAGTGAAAGAACAGAGAAACGACACGAGCACAAGCGGAATGCCCCACCCGTCCCCTGCTGGTGACGTCCTCCCCGTAGCAGTAGTTGGTGCCCAGGGCCAGGTATCCCTTCATGCCCGTGCTGGTGCCCTCCGAGGAGAGCATCACGTTCTTGATACAGGTCAGGTGCTCCCATTCGTCCAGGTCCACCCGGGTGTTGGGGATCGTTTCCCAGCTCACGGGGGACAGCAGCTGCAGCGAGAACTTGTCCATCGTCGGGAAGATGTATCTCGAGTCGGCTACAAACGGAAGTGAAGACACGGTCGTCACAAAGGGTGGGGGGCACAAAAAATCTGCAGCTTTTTGCCGCAGTGCGAAAAAGTGACAGCGATGGCTTTTGTTGCACATAGTAACACCCACTTTTACGCGTATCCACTCTTTGTTTACTCCATCACACACAACACAGCCTGGTCACTGAAGTATGTAGGAAAGGGGACACACTGAACAATGAGCCAACGGCCCTGCTCAAGTCTAAATCGAGACAAGTACTGTTACGAGTAATGGGTTGCTTTACATCCGATGGCACACGCAAACCGAGTTCTACAGTGAGGAATGTGTGGTGGTGTCCTCTGCCAACTACAGAAGACACTGTCGCCTGGCAAGAGCCAAGTGCACGCACTTTGCCCGATTTCAAAAAGGTGGCGCACGTGCACGCGAAACGGCATTATCTGCCTGGCACCATGCCGACGCCGCAAACAGAGCTGGGAAGTTCCCATAACAGCTGCCACCGTGAAACGATCTGGCACCTCAAACTCTGCCATCCAGTGAAAGATTTGTGACATCCACTATGGCCACCGACAGGGTGAGAACGGCGGGGCATCTCTTTCGGACGCGCGGCCTCCAGCGCACGCTTGAAGCTAACGAGACGCTGAAGTGTCATTGAAGGTCCTAGAAGACCTCCCTGCTGTTCTCATCCTGTCAGTAATCGTTGCACTTCTGTGTATCAATGCATCAATGCCCCTGACCCCAGGGTTGTCCTTTGGGCAATGGTGGTCAAATACAGCTAAAATAATTAAGTATCCAACAGTATATTGCCACAGCATGCGTGCGAGAGATGGGGGTCGACCCAAATACAATAGAAGCGTTCTAAACGCCAAACAAATTTATTAACTTTCTGCATAAAAAGAGACCACACTCTGCTGACTGGCTGGAGGAACCGAAAGGACAAGATGGGGGGGGGGAAATATGGGGGACAGTGGCTGACGTCCTGGAAGACACTCTTCAAATTATCCCTCGCGAAACAACTTCACGGAGGAAGGGGGGTTCTCACTGACCCCTCTCGAGTAGTTCATACTCCTTCTCATCCCCGGTGAAGCGCACCAGCTGGTTGCAGGGGTCCGGCTGGCTGGTGACCACGCAGTACGTCTTGCTGTCCACGTGGTAGTTTACGAAGTGGGGCGTGCACCGCAGTGGGACCTTGCGCACGGGCCACGGGGCATCGTACGTCAGGTGGGTGGGCAGGGTGCTGATGCGCAGCTCACCCTGATCAAAGAGACGCCAACAACATCAGGGGTCGTGGAACGGCTGATGGCGGTCGGTTGGAGGACAGAAGCTCTTAAGTTATGCTTAGAAATTGTAGCCCAAAAATTAAAGTTCGCTTTAGCGCAGCAATTTCATCAAGAGGGCAGTAGGAGCAAAAATGGCAATAAAACATTCGGTATACAATTAGCAGTTTTTGTACCATCTTTCTTGTGCCTTTTGTATCCTAGCAGTGGCTTAGAGACATATTATAAACAACACATGAAAGTTCTTTCCAGGAGAATATGTAAGCAACAGAAGCTTTAATTCAAGTATTGTTCGCTCCTACTTGGTCTGCAGGGTAAAATTGTGATATTTTGTACATCGCTTCCGATGCAATATAAGCCTCAGCATTACAAAAAATATGTATGGCAAATTGCTCAGCAATTGTGTTGCATACGAGAAAACGTTCGGACTTAATCGCTCCGTGGTTAACTTTATAGCCAAGCTTGTTGATGTTAGTCCGTGTAGTGTGAGATTAATCTCTAGTGCTCAAACTCAGATGTCTAACATCTTTGCTCACGGTGTTCATCACTGAGGTTCCGCGCAGCTAAACTCCTATGTTTACGGCGCTCTTCGTGAGATAACTTATTGCGAACCACACCCACTTTAGCAGTTCCTGGAATGATGCGATACCACTAAATTTAATCACTCCTCCGTTGGTACACCCTCGCTCAATCACGTGAACACCTCCTCCTCACACACCTCTAGCTACGTGAACTCCTACCATTAGAGCGTAAAGCATCCTCCTTTAGTGCGCAGATGGTCGAACTCCTCCTCACCCACCTCTGACCACGTGACCTCCCCCGTTAGCCAATCAGCATTGAGCTTCTTTCCTTCCTCCTCTCCCCCCGTCACCCAATCAGCGTCAAGCTTCGCAGTCGCTTCACTTTCTCGGCTCAACGCTGAGCAACCAGCCAAAAAATGTTTCACATTAAAAATATACTAGTTGAAAGTTCTGGCATATAGTTGAAAGTTATGAAAAAAAATTTACACTTTCATTGCTTTCACAAAAATTGCGAGACTCACATGTAATTTGTTTTTCTTTATGACTCTGACAATTAAAAAACTTTCAGCCTTTCCACTCTGGTGAAGAAGGAAGAGCAGCGGAGCTGTAGCTTCTGTTCTCGGTGGTGCCTTTCCAGGCGAGCGATCTGCTCTTCTTTCGCAAGGGAATCTGAAGCGCTCGACGCACGCGGCGATTGTAGACCCATTCGCACTGTTGCGTATGTACGTCGCCGCTCCTTCCTCACGTGAACACAAAATTTACACTTTCATTGCTTTCACAAAAAGTGCGAGACTCACATGTAATTTGTTTTTCTTTATGACTCTGACAATTAAAAAACTTTCAGCCTTTTTGTTTTTCTTTATGACTCTGACAATTAAAAAACTTTCAGCCTTTCCACTCTGGTGAAGAAGGAAGAGCAGCGGAGCTGTAGCTTCTGTTCTCGGTGGTGCCTTTCCAGGCGAGCGATCTGCTCTTCTTTCGCAAGGGAATCTGAAGCGCTCGACGCACGCGGCGATTGTAGACCCATTCGCACTGTTGCGTATGTACGTCGCCGCTCCTTCCTCACCCGGTCTTCTTTCTCCGAAGAAAGGGCATGCGACCGACCCATCGTGAGTCCAAACCGAAACTGATAAGAGCGTAAGAAACAACGCGCAAAACAGACGAGGACGAAGAAGAAACACACGTGACGTGCGCTACGCTCGTCACGTGTGTGTCTTCTTCGTCCTCGTCTGTTTTGCGCGCCATCTATGAGCGACGGCGGCAACCAGACTGGTTGCCTGGTTGCCGCCGTCGCTTATAGGTGGTGGTAGCTGTCCAGAGGTTTGTGTAGGCTTGTGTCAACATTTCTTTGGTACCGGACACAATCCTGGGGAACCTAGCCCTTAACAGCTCTGCTGTAAAAGCAATTTTTTGCCATGCCTCCTCGGAGGAGGCAGGTGATTCAACCAATAGGTGTAGAACAGCAATGCATAAGAGTCACTCTTCAAAACGTTATATTCATAGTGGTAAACTCTTACTAGAGTAAGGATCTTTTTATATTCATACCTGCTTATTGAAGTGAAGAAACCCCTTGGGACAGTTGACATTGTGGAATGGAGCAAAGCAGTAGACCGGGCCATCCACAAACATGGGGTGGTAGCGAAGCTCCCCTCGAGAGCTCATGAACAGCCAGTGAGGGCGATGTCCACAGAGAAACACCTAAAAAAAAAAAAAAGAAATGAATGGCATCTTATTGTTCAATGCTGACAACCATACTGCAAACAAATCGCTCTTCCACAAGCAGCAGCATACAAAACGGGACCCCTTGGCATTTCACAAAGGCAGCCTAAATGCATAGCATTTGGAACGCCACTGCTCAGGTCTGCCTGAAACCAATCAGTTGCGCACGTGACGCAGAGCACAGAAAAAATAATCTAGAGCAGTGGTTCTCAACCATCGATGTTTCGCGGACCCCTTGTGGATCGGCGGAGATGATGGAGGACCCCGTTCGTGGTGAAGGAAGGGGAAAGGTATAGGTTAAATATGATAATAATTTAATAAATGGATATAACAAAGGACTGGTGGTAAGTAGACTTCTCTTATTGACTTACACACGAAAAAACTCGCCCGAAAACTGAAACATTTCTTCTCAATCTGAAAAAATACACCTTTTATTGCCGGGCTTTACTCATGAGGCAGTGCTTCGCGGACCCCTAGAATACCTTTCCGGACCCCAAAGGGTCCGCGGACCTCCATTTGAGAACCACTGATCTAGAGCCCCTCCACTTAACGTGCAGATGGAGGACCAGCGAAGCTGTTATCTTTACGACGTCTAGGACGATGCCTAGGGGACGACATCTAGGACGATGCCTCGAGGACGACATCTAGGAGGACCTCTAGGACGACCTGTTGGACGACCTCAAGGGTGACGCCTAGGGGACGACGTCTGGGACGACCTCAAGAACAACGTCTAGGACGACGTCGAGGACGCCGCCTAGAGGATGAAGCCTAGGACGACCTCAGGAACGACGTCTAGGACAACCTCAAGGACAACTTTTAGGACGACCTCAAGGACAACTTCTAGGACAACCTCGAGGACGTCTAGGACGACCTCAAGGATGACTTCTAGGACGACCTCGAGGACAACGTCTCGGACGACCTCAAGGACGTCTAGGACGACCTCAAGGACAACTTCTAGAACGACCTCAAGGATGACTTCTAGGACGACGCCTAGAAAAATTCAGCCTTTCCACTCTGGTGAGGCTGGAAAGGTTGCCGCCATCTATGAGAAACATGCAACGCCCAGACAACTGCAAGCCGGTTGTCTGGTTGCCGCCATCGCTCATAGATGGCGGCAGCTGTCTGGAGTTTTGTGTCGACATTTGCTTGTCCACGGACACGATACTGGGGAAACTAGCCCTTAACAGATCTGCTGTAATTGTCCGTGAACTGGCACTTGAATTGCCGGTCGCCTACTGTGTAATGGCAACTGGCCTCCTGTCGCTGTGGGGCTCGGTGCCCTTGTTTTGCAGCTGCGTCCTTTGCTTTTCCATTTTCACCTTGTTGCGCCAGTTATTGTTGGGTGCAAACAAAGCCAGACAGAAAGTCCGCAAGCAACAACTTTATCTGAAGTCCACTTTGTTACCGCCGGACGCACACTGAAGAAGGTCCCTGCTTAAAAAGCAGTCGCTGATTGCACATACTGCACACACTGCACTGCACGCTCTATTGAGGTTAGCTATACACCAGGCTCAGACACGAAAGAGCTGGCCTTATAAAAATTGGCTGCATGTTTGGTCATTCTGTCAAATGCATTTAAGGTAGCTTTATAAGGTAGGTTGTGCTTTTAGTTGTGGATGGTGCCTAGGGCAGGATGACCCTTAGTCTTTGAATGCTCGGGGTGGGTGGTGCTGTTCGTTTAGGTGGTGCCTAGACAGGGCTTTGTATGAAAACAGATTACGTCACATCAATCTTTGCGACGCTGCGTGCGTTTCCCTTCAGCCCCACCCGGACACCAAAGCCTTTGCGTTGAATTTTCTAAGTCACCAAGAGAGGGTAAGCGCGCTTTCCTGCCCTTTCCAACCCTCCCCGTTCCATGCACTCTTTCTACACCACCTGTTTCGGCTCCTCTCTTTCTTGCCCTTTCCACCCCTCAATGCTCTGCATGCTTCCTCACATAACCTATTTCTGCTCCTCCCATTCCTGCGTGCTGGGTCCGTAGCTCAGTGAGCAGCACACTCGGCTTCCACGTCGGTCACCAGGGTTCAATCCCTGGGACCAGTCACCTTTACTTTCAAGATCGTTTAGCGGTTACGGACTGACCAACCTAAACATTTCGTGCTTACGCGATTCCTGAGGTTGGTGAACTCGACAAAGTTACCGCTTTAATATGCACATAAAACAGAAGACCTCACCCCCGAGTAGCCGGAGATGTCAGAAAATGGCTGCAGCCAGAGGCGACTCTGGAATGCCTTCTCTTCCTCTTCGTTCTCTGGCTTCTGGGTCTTGTACTTGCGGGAGCGCAGGATGATGTCGTGATTGAGCTACAAGCAAGATAAGAGTCCCACAATTAAGCAGCCCGACACAAACTAGGGCATTCAACTAGGCTCACTTTTTTGAAGCGAAGTTTAAGGTGTCCTTCCCTCTGCGTCTCGTAGAAAGGGAATGCCTCGTAGATGAGCAAGTCTTCGTCCACCCTGGCCTGGAGAAAAACAAAGGGTCCTTCAGAACTTGAAAGGGGAGCTACCGTAGTTACTCAAAAATATGTTGACCCTTTATGAACGAAGCCTGGGTATATGATTTCTAACGGAGTGCGTGAAGAGCCAATCATCGCAATTTTGTAAAGCAGACCAGCAAATGAAGAGGCAATAATAATGTCTAGGGTCTAGATAGCGATTTCAGCCGACATTTTAACCATGGAAATGCCATGCTCATAATCCCAGTTAATTAAGGTTGCTTCTTTTAGTCTAAACATCATCTCCTTTTTGCCATTCAATGGACACAATCATTAGTTCCAGTGATTGGCTTCCACATGTTTTGTAGGAAAGTAGACGTACAGTCAAACCCGTTTATAACGAACAGCAGGAAACGCTACGATCAATTCGATATAGCAAGTAGTTCGATATAGCAAGAACCATTTACAACGAACTTCCACGATGCGTTCGTTGTAAGGCGAGAGCTTCTCTTTTTTTCTCATCTCTTCGCTTGCCACATTGTAACAAAATGCTAAAAAGTTTTTTGTTTTTTTTTGCATGCGTGCAGAGTTTGTTCTTTTAGCTTATCTCTCCTTCTAAATCACTTCTCTTCGTAGGCAACTCCTTTGGGATGAAGTTTTTTTTTGTTTTGTTTTTCTGTGCGTGCGTGCAGTATTTTGTTGTTGTTTTTTTTGTTTTTAGCTTTCCCCCCTTCTGAATCGCTTCTCCTTGTCAATTTTGTCGTGGCTCGAGCTTTCAGCATTTTCTTTTTTTCCTATATTTATTATGGGGGAAGGGAAAGGCTAGAAGACGATTGTATGTACGTTTTTGGAAGCCTTCCCGGGCGGAAAAAGTTCGATATAGCCAATATGTTGTTCGCTATAAAAAGTACTTTTTACATGCATTTTTATTTAAATTTTCCGTGAGTTCGATATCGACAATAATTCGCTGTACGTGGGTTTGTTCTAAACGGGTTTCACTGTACCAGCTTTGTTCATAAAAGGTAGACCTATTTTTCAGTGGATCCGGCAACAGCGTCATATTCTCACCAGCAGCAGTGGACGTGACTGCCTGACACCCAGTCCAACCATCAAAATCTCATAGACAACTGGCATACATTCGTGGGACATGTCAGACAGCTTTTCAGACCTGAAAGACAGCAGCCAGCAAGCAAGGTTAAAGAGAATGGTGGACTTTAACACGAATATCATGCGTAGCCATGCGATAGCATGTGGAGTTGGATGATCTGACGCTACATAACATGTAAAAAGTGAGTTATCTTTGGTATTAACAAAACAATCCAATTCTCTCTTACCAAAAACTTTTACAGATAATCGTTTTTCATAAATTAGAGTCCAGTTACTTGTAATACGAGATCTTATTTTACTAATTGTTAGTTCTCATGCAATGTTTTGTAGAGTTCAGTTACTTGTAATACGAGATCTTATTTTACTAATTGTTAGTTCTCATGCAATGTTTTGGGGTTATGTCATTTCTTGCAAGCTTCAAATGTAGATACCATCATAGTAACAGAGCCAGATTTAGCAAGAGTTCAAAATATTGTTCAGTAGAAACATCTAACCACTTTTTTTGATTACGTACAGATTCAATATTCAATTTTGTATCAGGCAGTTTTCTGCACTATGTCGAGACCGATTATAACAAAGTCGGTTATAACGAAATAGCGACTACAACGAAGCGATCACGATTTCCCCTTCCCGTTTGCACCTTTTTAATCCATTTGTGTCTTTTTAGAAATTAGGCAGCTCCTGCAAATATAGCAAAAAAAAATTTTGTGATAATTTAAAAAAGAAAATTTGACCGCATCTCCACGTGGTGAATGATGTTGATTGGGGCGAAGCTCTGGTGGTGCTTGTCTGCGTAGACGCTGAGCCGCAGCATGCCGAGCTTTTCGTTCGTTTTCATCCATGTCAGAAAGAGAATGTGTGGTATGGAACGTGGTTATATACGCATTTGAGCATTTGACCGCAGCGCCCTCTCGTCTATAAACGTTGAGCCAATGCATGCAAAGTTTAACGCGATTATATACGCATTTGAACGTAGCGCCCTCTCCTGTATAGACGTTGAGCAGCTACATGCAACGTTTCATCCATGACATCCCCAGCTCTTGAGTTACTACCACATCTCAGAGCCCCCTACTCGTCCCGCAGTCATGGCTAAGTGGTTAAGGCGATGGACTATACTTCGTCTCACCTTAGCATGGACTAACCGCGAATGCTGTGCTAGCGCGAGTGGCTAGCCTTGACTGCCTTGTCTAAAGCACTCGCTGCACGAGCGCTCGTGCAGCCGCCGAGGCTTCATTCGAAGCAACTAGCTCGCGCTTTTAGCCCGCGCGGCTAACAATAGTCCATACTAAGGTGAGACGAAGTATAGAAATCCATTGGGGTCTCCTCACACAGGTTCGAATCCTGTCGACTGCGCAAACATTTTTTTTTTTTTTTTTATCATTTTTTTTTTCCTCACAAGCATTTGAGCACGTGAGCTCAGGAGCACGAGCACGAGCACGAGCACCGGACGCCGGACAGACATGGCTAGACCCTAAGGAGCTTCGCCCCTAAAAAATTCGGAAAGCTTACTAAGTCTCGGACTGCCGCACTTTGCTGCCGTGGCCAAGAAGCCACCCAGAACAGGCTGCAGAAGATGCTGGAAAGGCCGCCGGCGGCAGTCTCTGCAACATCGTCTGCTCTCCGCTCCTTATCTGGGAAGCGGCTTTACCGCATCGCACGTGGAGAAGCCGTCGTGGCATGCCGATGGGGGCGTTCGGAGCGCTAGCGACAACGTACCGGCGTAGATGACAGAGAGGCTAGATTTAAGAAAGCGAGCAGTAAGTACGCCTTCATTTGATTGTCGTGTGGCCAGTGTGGCGAGAAAACTGGACAGAGAGGCGGACACATTTGCAGAAGGTGAACGCTTACGAGTTTTGACTCCTTGCATGCTGCAGCACATTTCGCAAACGCGGCCCACAAACCACGTGAACCCGGTCGAGCAGTTGCCCCATCTCTTAAACCTAGGCTCTCTATACCGACGACAGACAAGCTTGAGCGCGAACTCTGTGCCGCGAGCGCTTCTTTGTTTGCTTCGTAATCCGTGTCGGCGTCTGGTCGGTGAGGTCACTCTTGCACGAAAGTCTACTTCGCTCAAGCACCTATTCAGCGAATCATCGCCACTCAACGATGGAGAGTCCCGGCACCGCCGGCACCTCGACGGAGAAGACAAAACAAAAGCAATCTCCTTGAATCAAAGGCGTGCCATCCTCGACAAAGTGCGCATTAACGTAACGAATGCCGCCCACCGCCAGCATCCTCCCCGGCGGCCGTCGCAGCTGTCGACATGGTCCGTACATAGCAGGATATTTTTTACAGTGGAGCTGTTAAAGGGCTAGTTTCCCCTGGATCGTGTCTAGTACCAAAGAAATGTTGACACCCATGGTCGACACAACACTCTGGTTGCCACCGTCGCTCATAGATAGCGGTAGCTGTCCAAAGTGTTGTGTTTGCCGGTTGTCTGTTTGCCGCCGTCGTTCACTGATCGCTCTAACCTTTCCCGCCTCGGCAACCAGACAACTGGTTGCTGCCGTTGCTCGTAGATGGCGGTAACATTTTTTCAGAGGAAGAAGAGCGGGAACGAAACGAGCAGCGATGCACGCAGCAGCGCGAATGGCTCCGCAACCGCCGCGAGGCCACTATCGCCTAAAGTTCCACAGCGTCGAGCACTTCAAATTCCCTTGCGAAAGAAGAGCAGATCGCTCGCCTGCAAAATCACCGCCGAGAACAGAAGCTACAGCTCCGCTGCTCTTCCTTCTTCATCAGAGTGGAAAGGCTGGAAGATTTTTTTGATAGGAGCTTCTCGCAGTTGGCAAGAAGTAGATCTAGCAGAGGACGCGTGCAGGGAAGCCTTGACTGCTTTCTGCAGGCTCGATAAACATGTGCCCGTGACAGCCCGTGCTATCTTTTTTTTTTTTTATGTTATTTGTATGAGTGTAGATATAACAAAGAAGCAGATATAGCGAAGCAATTTCCGATTCCCGTTGACTTCGTTATAACCGGCCTCGACAATATCATTATCGATTCATGTTATAAAATTTCAAAATATTTGAAAACCTCTATCCTCATACAATGTGATGGAAAAGGCATATAGAGTGCTAATGACATGTGAAGCCAGGTTGTCATGTGATGTTAGAATACCACGTGACATCACAGCCACATCACACTGCAACAACGTAATTCTATGTTGTCACACAATGGTCCCTACAGTTCCCACCTGCAAGAAGGGACGCAGAAATTTCGTTGCTGGAATGCAACAATTTTCTCCTATAAAACAAGAGTATCAACACATTTTGTGTTAAAAAAGTCATCCATACTTGGTGCCAGAAGGTGCAGTCATTTGAACAGAATCCACGAGGACCCTCTGCCCCATTGGGAAGTTCTTCACCAGGAAGCAGAGCTTGTAGTCGGGAAGAGAATAGATCTGCGAAGCAGATCAGAGCTTAGACCCTGCGTCCTAAGCTCATGCAAATCCTGAAGGGCTCACCTCCAAGACTCCATTTTCTCTGGCCACAAACACCCAAAAGGTTGGCTTGACCTCCTTCAGCTCAAAAACATTGGCCGTCCTTGGAGACAGAAGTTTATTAGACAATTATTTAAAGTATACGCAGAGTGAGCTGGTAACTCCATCTTGCAGACAAACGAAAAGCAAGAAAGCTTACTCGGATTCTGTTTCCATTGCAGTGACACGGACAGGCTCCTTTGTGGCTCGTGTATCTTCCGAGTCACCATAGAGCAGTTCATCCTCATCATCCAGCACGCCGCTGTTAAAAAAATAAAAAAATATTAATTTTTAGAGATTCAGGCACAATCTGTTTTTCAGAATGACATAAATGGGACAATGCTATTGGCAAATCAAACGTGAAATATGCATGATATAGGTAAGAAAAATGTTTACATGGTATTACTGGACTGCAGATAAAGGATGAGACATAAAAGATCAACACGAGCAGAACATACCAAACACCACTTTCGAGCATAAACATGGCAAACCAAAAAGAAATCTACTAAGTTTGCTGCAATTACTGTATTTAGTGTTTTGCTTGGCACCAAACTTAATGGTGCCACACATCGGCTACCCCTAGTACATTTTCAGTCTGCACAAATTTTCAAGATTTGTATGCATCTTTCCTTGCTGATTAGCACAAAATTATTTGCAGAATGTGTAAAGCGACTATTTTCCAAAGAAAGCCAACAGATTTATTTTAGAAAAAGCTGCAAAGCAAGCAGAGTAGCTCATGACTGGATGTGTTTTGGGGATACTTCCATGCGATTGCCAACTAGCATGAAGAAATCCGTCATTAAAGTAAGCTGGTGGACTTAGATAACGTCCCGAGCAAAGTACTAAGCGTGAATGCCAGCTGTTTTAAGCCCATACTTTGTGGATGCGTCGATAGACTCCTTGGGAGGGGCAGGAGGCTTCTGCGGCTTGACCGGTTCGTCCGGTTCCCGGTACTGGGTCGTGAAGAGTCCGCTTGTGTCTTTGTACACACAGATGCTCAGGATCTTGGCTTTCTGTTAGGAAAAGGAATAAGTGAGATACATGAGTGAACCAACCATTAATATTGTTCAATCTGCCAGTTGCTTCTCACAAGCAGGGGTAGGTTTCTAAGTCTTTACCTTTAAGTGTGTCTAAACAGGCACAACATTCTTACAGGTGGTCCGTAGGTCCATCACTAGTTCTCGCTTTACACCTGCATCAGTGGGTGAAACCCAAGTACTACTAACAGCCTGTCAGCCTGACAAGATACCTGTAAAAAAAGTTGTGCATGTTTAGACAGATCGAAATTATTTTGTACATGAATTGATGGATTACTCATGACAGCATTTTTAAAGTTAAGAAACGGCACCGATACCGCTGCAACCATGATCTGCAATATCGGTTGCCGCATCATGGGAATTTGTAACAGGAACCTGCATGTTTATCACTTCATTGTTATAAAAAAAATTGCTCCTTCATCCCAAAAGGTCACCTACCCGATATTTTTTTCACCATTATCTCTTTGCCAGAGGTGTGTAAAGTCAATTTGGGGGTTTACGTGTCAAACTAACGAAGGGCAAAAAGTTAAAAGGCATGCCACCCTGGTTGCCTTGGCTGCCAACCACAGTGATCTGGATATAGCCACCTCCTTGAATGTGACAAGGTCTTGCATTTTCAAGGTCAGAAAACAGCTTTCGGATTCTGACGAGGAAGCTGCATCTGTGAACAAGCGAATAAAGCATTCCCAGCAGTCAGGTGTCGTCAGGACTGCTGAGTTTGTCCAGTAGGTGCAGGACATTGTCAACGACGACCCCAGCAAGCCAATGAGGGCCATTACCAAGCAGCTCGAAAAGGCAGAGCCCACTATCAGGCTTGTGGTGCATGAGGACGTTAGATACCAGTCGTACGTGATGAGGAGAGGGCAGTTTATGTCCCCAAAAAAACAAAAAAACATGTCATTTGATCTAAATGCTTGTTGAACAAGCTCAAGTATCCTGAGGAACCGGACGTGTTTTGGCTTTTTTTCCGACCAGAACTTTGACCAAGACCAAAAGGTCAACAGGAGGAATGACATGTGGCTCGGTGCGAGCCACAGTGAGGTCCCTACGGTCATGGGGACAAAGTTTCAGTTATCTGTGATGGTCCTAGCCGTTGCGGGCAACAAGAGTTCTGTCATGCTGCCGCACTTCTTTCAGCAGGGCCTTAGGGTCAACTCGAAAGCAACTTCAAGACCTTGGGCACTGTAGGAAAACCTTGGATAGAAAAGATGGCCATGGGGAGGCCGTTTATTTTTCGACAGGACTCTGCTTCATGCCAGAAGGCCCATCCGACCCAAGATTGGCTGCATGACAACCTCCACAATCACGTCGCCCCTAACATGTGGCCTCCTAACTCTCCACATGTAAATCCCCTGGACTACCGTAAAGATTCGAGACAACGCCTGCCCCCGAGAGATCGCCCATCTCGTTTTTCTGGCTACATATCTGGAACACAAGTATTTCGAAACATCGCCTCCCCCCCACCCCGATTCCCGTCACATGTCACACAACGTCCGACGGGAATCGCATTTGCCGCACGATCTGCTGTACTGGTATGTCTGATAACCGAGTTCACGGCGGGTTCCTGCATTTTTGTCCGCAGTCTGTGCACGCGATTTCGGTTCCCGTAACACGCGAGTTGTTCCCGCATGTATATTGCATCGTGAAATGCGAATCTGCTGGTTCGCAATCTGCGGTATCCACTCCCATGACATGAGAATTTAAAGCGGATTCCCACGTTATTGTCTGCGATCTGCACGTGCGATATCGGTTCCCGTGACAGGCAAGTTTGTAGTGGGTTCTTGCGTGTTTATTGCACCATAAAACTTGAACCTGCTGCGTCCGCAATTTGCAGTATTCGTTCCCGTGAGATGCAAGTTCTCGGTGGGTTTCCGCGGATCCTTCGCATGGTAAAACGCGATTCTGCTGTGCCTGCAACCTGCGCTATCCTTTCCCGTGACACAGGAATTCGTAGCGAATTATTGCGTGTTTATCGCATCGGGAAACGCGAATTCGCGGTGTCCGCGATCTGGAGTATCAGTTCCCGCGTCACGTGGTTTGTAGCGGGTGTCCCTGTGTTTACCATTAAACTTTGATATAGTTTTGTTGTGGCATCCCCAAAGATAGCCCACCCCATGTTTTCCCCATTTATCTCTTCATTTTGGGTGGGCGTTCTTTCTGAACTTTACGGCAGCATGTCTGGGGCATCAAGAGAGAGACCAACAAGCAATGCCACAACACCAGGGTCGTTAAAGGGTGCCATCGCAGACACTATGGCCAACATCAATCGAGGACCACTTGATCAGTGCATGGATCCATTTTCAAAGCCGCATTGAGTTAGTCATTGCCGCTGAAGGAAGTTTTATCGAATGAAGTTTGAGAACACGAATAGAAAACACCATCTGTACCGACTTTTGTGCCAATACACTATATTAATATTTCTTTGCAACATCTGTTTCTTTTTTTTTTTTTGCTGAAACCACCATTATGTTTTTGATTACCTCGTGCAACCTGTATTACCAACAATGCTTGAAAAATTACCTAAGAGCAGGGAGAGTAAAATACTTACTTTACCACAACAATGAACCTTGAAATACAAAAAAAATATAAGCAGAGAAAAAACTGCAGCCACCAATAACAAAAATGCAGTCGAACCCAGTCATAAAAAAGTCATGGGTAATTGAAAATCTGTTTGCCACATCTGCATTGCATAATGTCTGAACTTAAAAAAAAGAAAAAGTACAATTTTCGATGCACACAGGTCATAATGGTGGATGCATGTTCGCACTATGTCACAATCTGCACATAGGGTCATTCTAACTATTGACTCAAATAAAAAAAAGCTAGAGGTACACCTAAGCACTTCTTATGAGTTGCGAATGCGAAACCATGAATGTCCGACGATGTGGATGCTAGAGGCGGTGCCATGTTCGTCGGCGGCGAGATAAGCAGAAGCACCGCCGACGATGTGGATGATGGAAGCAACGGCATGTTGGTCGGCGGCGAGATGAGCAGAAGCCTCCGAGCGCGCGCCAACGTGTCCGTTTTAATTGGCGCAGGGCCCGTATTGGCATGGGGTTGCGGCAATTAGTTTTATCGGCGTGCTGACGGCACGGACACGCAGCGCCATCTGGCAGCAGTCATTGAAAGTGACGCGCAAAGCGGCCAATGGGAGCCTCGTCGCCGCGCGCCAGCCCATGGGACCTTTGGGATCAGGGAAACTAGGTGCCGTTTTCGCGCTTCAAACTGATGACGTCGGCTTGCTCCATGGGACAGTTAATGCTTTTGCAATAATAAACTATGTGCCGCAGCAGGGGCGGATTTATGGGTCAGGCTTAGGTGGGGTGGTTTGCTGAGATTTGACGTTACGGCCAAAACGTTGCCCACATCTATTTTGTTGACCCAATATTTGATATGTCACCAAAAACTAAACCTTTAGCTAATGTATATATATTTTTTAATTAAAAAAAAGTTGACCTTGGGGGTGCTTAGGAGGGGTGGTCACCCCCCTCCTTGCCCCCCTAAATCTGCCCATGCACCACAGAAAGCTGAAAATTTGTGAGAAAGCAGCACTATACTTTGTTCACCCTTGAGCTGAGACTAGAAGCTTTGCCTTCAGCACGAGCAAGCTGGCTTCCACGGTGCTTTGGTTGCACGTGCCTGCGCGTTCACAATTGTGTTAGCAAGGGCAGAAAGCTTGCACTGAAGGAGGAGCTTCTAGTCTTAGCTTAAGGATGAACGGGGTATAGTGATGGTTAGGGTTCCTGTTTTAGGGGTGAACATGACCACCATGTGAATGGCAGGGGGAGGGGGGGGGGGGGGGGGGGTAGAAAGGGGGAAGGCTGCAATGCGGCACAATCTGGCTTGACGACAGTGCACACTTTGTGTATTTGCGTAGCTCTCTAACTGTGAGTGATGCCACACCGTGGTGATAAAGCAAAAACCAGGATGACTTGAAGAAAAAAAAAAAAAAATGTAGAGCCCTTCCACTTCACATGAAGATGGAGGACCTGCGAAGCTGTTATCTTTACGACGTCTAGGACGATGCCTAGAGGACGACAACTAGGATGACCTCAAGGACGACTTCTAGGACGACCTCGAGGACGACTTCTAGGACGACGTTTAGAGAAATTCAGCCTTTCCACTCTGGTGAAAACCAGAGTGGAAAGGCTGGAGAGGTTGTCGCTATCTATGAGCGACGGCGGCAACCAGACAACCTGGTTGCTGTTGTCGCTTATAGATGGCGGTAGCTGCCCAGAGCTTTGTGTCGACATTTGTTTGCCTGCAGACACAATACTGGGGAAAGTAGCCCTTAACAGCTCCGCTGTAAAAACCGGGGAAGAAAAGGGGGGAGCGAGCTAAGCGGTGAAGATAAAGGCACACTACGGCGACACAAACAAGCATTGAGCAGTAAAAAAAAAAAATTGTCTCGGCTCTGCTCTTTGCCGCTCACCGCCTGTGGAGAGGACTGCTGCGCGGTGCGCATTCGTCGCATCTGTTTATTTTGTGTTTCTACTCAGCCGGGTCGCCACCCCCCCCCCCCAGTCAACCTCCCCACGGCGCTCCACTAGCCTTGTTTGAAGGAGTGGCACAAGTGGCGGCAGTCAACGATGCGATAACACATGATAACATGGCGGTGTACGGGCCTGCTGAGTATGACGGTCTGCAGCCATGTGTGCAGGCAAAATTGCACCGTCATCCTGCGGTATAATTGAGCAGTGGGCAGTCAGTCAGAGCAATGGGCGGTCAGTCGGAGCAGTGGGCGGCAAAGCCACTGCCGCTCACCGTGGGGAGAACCCTGGTGATGGTAATACAATGCAAAGGTTTGAAAATATGAGGTCATCTGAATAAAAAAAAATAAAACTGAAAAACAAAATTTCTGTGTGAGCCAACATGCACCTAACCCTAAATTCATCAAACCAAGAAATGACATTGTGGGCACCTGTGACATCTATTTCAGTTAAAAAATCTTGTCAGCAAGAAAAAAAAAAGACGTCTTCATTGCTGACAAGTTTTCTTTATACTGAAATAAATGCCAAAGGCAAGCACCCACAATGCCACTCCTTAGTATAAGAATACTAGTCCTAATTAAACTTCGGTATATAGAGAAATTTTGTTTTTTGTTTTATCTTTCGATCTAGGCAATGTCATGTTCTCAAACTTCCACAGTTCTATCATTACCACTTGCGTCACACTCACACAAATTTGGAGCTTTTTGCGACGCATAGCTTTTTTATGCAGGCCGAAAAACTGGGTTTCACTTTCTTTCTCGTACCTGGTAAAACTGCTAAAAACGAATGCTCGTAGTTTCGTCTCCCGGCACCAACCCGTCCTCGAGAAGTGACCCATCCTATCCTATCGTATCCTAACAAGACCCGCCATGCCCAACTCAACCTGACCCAACCCGTCTTGTCCCATCCCGTCTTGTCCCGTTTCGTCCCGTCCCGTCCCGTCCTGTCCCGTCTTCTCCCGACTTGACCCGACCCGACCCGACCCCGATACAGTGACAAGTCAGCATTCGCTCTATGGCTCACCACGGCAGTAAGCTGTGGCCTGAGGACGGCCAGGCGGCAGCCCGAAGCCGGGTCCCCCCTGAGGGTGAGGTGTACCACCAGGCCCCCTTCCGAGCGGATGAGCACATGGGGGTCCGCCAGGGAGCCCCCCACAATGGGGGACCCCACATCTAGGGGGATGTGCTGCAGCTGCCGGGTGCCATCCAGCAGACGCACCCCCATGGGACACACCTGCAACGAAATGGAACGGCAAAGCTTCGTTCGAAACTTTCTTGCAGTATAGCTGTGTCTAGACCAACTGTTACATCTATTTAAAACCATATAATAATGCTTTTACCGTTCATTTCACACAGTGTATACAATACCATATTTTCCAGACTAAAGGCCACGGACATCTTTAGTGTGGACTATAAAAGGATTTCTTTTTTCAAGATCGCCCATTATGACAAGACACGACATATTTTGTGAATGACATATCATGGTAATGATGATTTGTTTGATACAAACTTCTTTGTGCCTTAATAAAGCATGCCTTTTTCAAGGTGTGCTGATATGAGAATGTTTTACATGCAGAGTATGCACCAGCTGTGGACTATGCTCCAGGTGTGGACTCTGCACTGGGTGCAAACTACGAAAACTTTCTACAGCCAAAATTTGCTCCTGCCAAACTACTGTAATATCCCGAGAGATTGCCGACCTAAAATCAAGAGCAAATTGGCTGAAAAGTAGGGGTGGGCTAACTTTCGGTGTGAAATCAAGAAAAGTTGAAAAAATGCTACAGTCGAGTCCGCTTACAACAAACCCATTCACGTCACAAAACGCGTTCGCCATAACAGAAGTTTGTTATAATAGGGCTTACCTTTAAAATTCATGATAAATAAGTAAGCACGGCACAGATTCAAAGCGCGACACCCGCGATCGACGTGCGCGGCTTCTTATTTAAGGAAGTTTGTAATCGCTGTCTGTTTCAATAGTGCAGACCTGATAACAGTGATCTCCAGGTTGCTCAGCTAATCAATGTGGACATCGCTCAGTCCCCGTGCATAGACCAGCTGCTTCAACGAAGCTATATGCCCCAAAGCCGTCGTCGTCGAGACCGGAGGTGAGGGAGCAACCCCATCGCCACCGTTGTCTTCCTTGTCGTCGGACGCCGCAATGTCCTGGACGGTCAGCCGCACCTCATGCACGACAGCTTCGTCGGAGGCACTCTCTGAGATGACCACATCTTCGTCGGCATCAACGAAGTTGTCCCAGGTCTGCCCCTCCTCCGTCAGGCTGGCAGCAACGGCTTGGATCCACAAGGCGAGTCAATGCTTGGCGCGTCATGTTGGCTCGCTTCCGTGGGAGAAAACAAAATCCCAGCTTTCCAATAGCGGTTCTTGATGCTCCCAGCCCTTATCTCCATCCACGAGGCCTTCAGCATTTCCACCGCGTTCATGAGGAAGATTGTCACCTGAGGACCTTGTGCACTCAGTCGGGCAATTGCAATGAGCAGCCTTTCGATGACGCAGCGGCGGTAGCACACTTCGAAAATCCTGATGATCCCCATGTCGAGCGGTTGGGACTTGACAGTGGTGTTTGGAAAGAGGAACATCAAAGTGACAACCTTCAGCTGAGGATTCACATGATACACCGAGCAATTATCCAGGATCAAGAGGATCTTCCTCTTTTGCTGGACCAGGGCCTTGTCAAGCTCTGTGAGCCATTGGACAAAGAGTTCCCGAGCCGTCCACGCCTTGGCACGGTCTCGGTACCATACGGGCAGGGGCCTGGTGAAATGGCGCCGTTTCTTTGCCATTCGTCAATGGACGAATGGCAAGCGCCTGTCTCTGCCGCCCACATTGCAGCACAGTTATCCGCACCTTGCTGTGCTTGCCACCGACGCATTTGTCGCCCTTCAGCGCGTGTGTACGCACAGGCCTCATCTGGTAAAACAAGGCAGTCTCGTCTGCATTGTAGACGTCTTGCTCACTGTAGCTGTAGATCTCGTCGAGGTTGTTGGCAAGCCGTTGCTCAGCTCTCTCCACGTCGACAGATGCCACTTCCCCGACGATGGACTTATAAACAATTCCGTGCCACTCCTTAAAATGAGGCAGCCACCCCTTTCCAGGGCTGGACTCGGGGAAATTCGGGAGAAACGCCAAGTCCCTGGCTTTTCCGAACAGCAGAGGTCGAGCAGCAGCGTCGAGAAACCACTTGAAGAGAGAGTCTTCGACGTCCTTGTACGTGGCATGCCGCAACCGTTTCCAAGCACTGCAGTCACCGTTCATGCTCATTGCTGCAGTGATCTTCTCCTTGTCCTTGGCAATGGTCGAGATGATGGACTTTGATAAGCCATGTTTCTTGCACAGGTCGTCAGTTTTTCGCCTCGGTGCTCAGCTCCTGAAGGATTGCAGATTTCGTGCCCATGTCAATCACTTTCCGTTTTTCGAAGTCCAAGCCGTGTCAGACACGACAACCGAAAACTCGGCGCGTGACCGAAGAGGACTGCACGCAGGTCGAGCCAAAACCAAACGAGAGGTGACAATATGCTTCTGGTGAAAGAAACGCGAAAGACCCCGAAGTCGCAAAAATGAAAAATAACAAAGCACAAAACAAAAATTGACCGCATCTCCACGTGGTGAATGATGTTGCTTGGGGCGAAGCTCTGGTGGTGCTTGTCTGCATAGACGCCGAGCCGCAGCATGCCGAGCCTTTTCATTCATGTCAGTAGGAGAATGTGTGGTTTTCTTCTTTTTCTTTTTTTAAGCAGACAGATGGGATGGCATCTCAGAACCCCCTACTCTTTTTTTTCTTCTTTTTCTTTGAGCCTTTTCATTTATGTCAGTAGGAGAATGTGTGGTTTTCTTCTTTTTCTTTTTTAAGCAGACAGATGGGATGGCATCTCAGAACCCCCTACTCTTTTTTTTTCTTCTTTTTCGTTTTTCATAATTTTTTTCATCTTTTTTTTTCCAATTTTTTTTTTTTTCCCTACAGGAGCAGGTGAGCATGTGCTCACGTGCTCGTGAGCACGTGATCTCACGAGCAGAAGCACGAGCACCCGACGCCGGCCTACGGCGGACGGACATACGGACATGGCTAGCCCCTAAAGAGCTTCGCCCCTAAAAAAACACTAAATTACATCGATTTTGCACACGGCCCCAATGCTTCTTTTCCCTCCAAAAGAATGGGCCAATAAGCTTACACCGAGTCCAGAACGCGCACAAACCGATGGCCTTGGGTGCCTTGCTTCCCCCTTCCTTTCTTTTTCCCTCTACTCCCCCCCCCTTCCCAAGAAAAGATCTCGGCGCTGCCAGCAGTCCTTCCGTGTTTTGCTCCTTCTCTCCCCCGCCGTATTTTCGCAGCAGCCAGCACTTCGTTTCGTTCGTTGTATCCAAGAATTGCGCGCAGAAGAGGCCGTCAGAAGTGGATTGTCTTCTGTAGGATTCTTGCAAAGTTTGTTCGGGGATTCAAAATTGTTCGTAATAACCGAGTGTTTGTTTTAAGTGGGGCCGTTATAAGTGGGTTCGACTGTATTTTTAGGTTAGTATGTATCCCTGCCAAACTTCTTATTGCGGTGAGGGGAAATGAAGCAAAGATGACTGTACTCCCCAGTCAGCAATGTTTGCTTATATCCCACCATAGCTAACTAGCTGCATTTATGCCCAGACCATCATTGACCCAGACACTATGATTACTAGAAGTGGGCAATCTTTCGGTGTTTAAGAAAAAATAGGAAATCAAGCCATAAATATGGGGTGTGTTATCTTTTGGAGGTGGGGATATATTTCAGGATATTTCGGTATACATAGGATGCAGACTATAGTCTAGAAACTATGATAGTAATAGTTTTTTTTTCTTCTTTTTACAGCGGAGCTGTTAAAGGACACATGCAAAGAAAAAAAACATTTCTTTTTAAACAGCTTAGATGGAAAAAGGATATCATAAAACGATTTTACAACGAAGAAAAAACATTTTTAGAGCTATATTTACGGCGCTATACGAATTTGAAGTTGGCGCCGCCGGAGCCGCCGCTGGTCACGTGGTAGGCCCGCGCGCCGCCGCCCTGCGTCGCTGGAGCGGTAAAGCCACGCCGCCGCCGCAAGCTGAGCGTTGTGCGAACGCCGCTTCAACGCGTTTCTCCACGCCGTCGTCGCCGCCGCCGCACAAGTTCGTCTGGTTCGGGGCGCCGCCGCGCACAGGTCTATCACGTCTGCTTGCGCTTTTTCAGGAGTTTCCTTTGGGCTCTAAAAGTTACTTATAAATCTTAGTTTTTTGTTATACATCAAACAAAGATGAATAAGTTACTTTTAGAGGCCATAGGAAGCTTCCGAAAGAGCGCGAGCACCACGTGACAAATATGGGCCCGTCACATGATAAATAAGGGCCACTTTTCCGCGGCGCCCGCGGGCGCCAGCTACAAATTCGTAAAGCGCCGTAAATATAGCTCTAAAACTTCTTTTTCTTCGTTGTAAAATCGTTTTATGATATCCTTTTTCCATCTAAGCTGTTTAAAAAAAATGTTTTTTTTCTTTGCATGTGTCCTTTAAGGGTTAGTTTCCCCAGTTTCGTGTCCGTGGACAAATAAATCTCGACACAATGCTCCGGACAGCTACCGCCCTCTATGAGCGACAGCAAAACCAGACAACCGGACTGCCGGTTATCCGGTTGCCGCCGTCGTTCATAGATGGCGGCACATAGTACAGCTCCGCTGCTCTTCCTTCTTCACCAGAGTGGAAAGGCTGAAAGTTTTTTTTTTTTTCAGACATAATTTATTTGTACTTTTTTTCGTAAAAGCCTGTTTTGCTTCATGTGGAGGCAATAACATTCTTCTTTGACTTCACTAAAAATATTTCCAAAATCTCTCGGTTACTTTTGAACGTTAAATATCCAATTTCCCAGAGAAAAGCGGTGCAGTCACACTGTCATATCAGTGTTCCCAGTACAAGTTGTCAAAAGTCCACGCACCTGTAGCACGTAGCGGCCGTCTCCGAGGTTGCCGGCAAATACAGTTGGGTTCTGTGTGCTGAAGCCACTGTGATCCAACTCGTTGATCTCCTGATCTGTCTGCAGGATCTGAGACAGTCGTAGAAGATGGAAGGATAATGGTAACTCCAAAGATATTGTGTACTCAAACGATCAAGCTTTATGAATGTGTAAGTCAAGCCAATATAGCACTGCACATACAAAAGCAGACACTAGCTATCAGCCAAAATTTTAAGATGCTGAAACCAAAAGAGGCCTGAAGCACTTGTCACAAAAAAGAAAAACATACATAGAGTTGAGGTACAGTGAACCCCCGTTAACGCGAACACGGACATCTCAAAAGATTGGTTAAGTCAGAAATTTTGTGCGTTGCTAAATGAATCCCCATAGGCACCATGTATTCTGACATCGCTTATCTCGAAAAGTTTCCTAGATGGGCATTGTATATCTCAAAACTTTGCTTGCAAAACTTTAAAAAAAAATATTCCCACGGTTCAAGTATGCTTGTTTTCTTACTTTTTGAATTCCCCACCATCTCCCGCGACTTTTAATTATCTTTCTCTTTATCTTTTTCTCTATGCTTGTGCTGGCTTGGGGCGTTTTAAAGGCTCTCCCAATCCCGTGGTCGCCGTAGTCGCCACGCCGTTGTCACGCGCTTTTCTTTCAACTCGGTCCCGTCACCTAAAGACAACGTTAACAAAAAGAGAGAGTTATAGAGAAAATAAAAAAAATAGAAGAAAGCGCCGCGGACCGGGACGCGTTTCGGCTGCACATAACGCGACGTGCTTAGCGAAGAGGGCGGTTCAAGCACGCTCGTTTTTTAGGGGCGAAGCTCCTTAGGGGCTAGCCATGTCCGTATGTCCGTCCACCGTCCGCCGTAGGCCGGCGTCGGGTGCTCGTGCTTCTGCTCGTGAAATCACGTACTCACGAGCACGTGAGCACATGCTCACGTGCTCATGTAGGGCAAAAAAAAATTGAAAAAAAAAAAAAAGATGAAAAAAATTATGAAAAAAGAAAAGGAAGAAAAAAAAAGAGTAGGGGGTTCTGAGATGCCATCCCATCTGTCTGCTCAAAAAAAGAAAAAGAAGAAAATCACACATTCTCCTACTGACATGAATGAAAAGGCTCGGCATGCTGCGGCTCGGCGTCTACGCAGACAAGCACCACCAGAGCTTCGCCCCAAGCAACATCATTCACCACGTGGAGATGCGGTCAATTTTTGCTTTCTCCCCATCTCCCGCGACTTTTCTTTCTCTAAGTTTGTGCTGGCTTGTGGCGTTCCATCGGCTCTCCCAACGCCGTGGTTGCCACATCGCCACGCCGTTGTCGCGTGCGTCACCTTCGTTCAAGCCCGACCACAGCCGCCTCCCGTCTCATTGGTCGGTACTTCGGAAATTTAGGTACTCCGCTTATCTCGAAATTTCACTTATCTCGAAATTTTACCAGGTTTTTAGGACTTCGAGGTAACGGGGGTTTACTGTAAGTGCACTAAAAGCTTGATTTGCCTATTACAGTATAATAGGATGCATTATTCTCACCAACTGGAACACTGCGAAAATGGGTACAGATTCAACTGGCGTCACACTACGCTCGAAGAGGAGGAAAGGAGGGAGAGGAGGAAATAAGAAAGGAGAGGATTCGAGAGAGAGGAGGAGGGGGTGAGGAGGAAACTGGGAGAGGGCCCCCGGAAAATTTGTTGGGGAACACAAAGAGGGGAGTTGCAGTCGGGGAGGTCTCCCGGCGATTTTTTATGGGTACTTTGTTCTGGGGAAGCAGACGACGACTCTCAGAAGCACAGGAGCAGTAAGCGTGCGCTCTTCACAATGGGACTATTTCTCAGGTTTTCAAGCACGTACTAGATTAATGGTCTTGATTTCGTATAGCTGCTTTCTTAGTATTTGGAATTTGGGTTGTTTGGTTATTTTATTTCGCAACATGAATTATAGTTTTTTTTGTTTTTTTGGGGGGGACTGGGTCAATCCTGGGTAAAAATTTGTTTCCCAAACTCATTTGAAAGGGGCTGTTCCCCTTCCGCTTACAAATCGCCACGGTGCGATGAGCCGAGGGTATTAAAAATATTAACCCCATTAATTATCTGTAACAATACATGCCAGCATTTAGTCAAACATCCAGAAACAGATTTTCTAAATCTGCTAGAATGCCCTAAGCACATGAAAAGAAGATATCGCATTCCAAATCGTCTGCTTCCCCACAACCATGTACCCACAAAAAATCGCCAAGGGACGTCCCCAACCGCAAGTCCCTTCTTTTTTTTTTTTTTTTTTGCAACAAACTTTCTGGGGGCATTTTCCCAGTTTCCTCCTCACCCCCTCCTCTCTCTCTCACTCTCTCTCTCTATTCCTCCTCTCCCCTATTTTCCCCCTCTTCAATCCTCTCCCTCCTCCTTTCCTCCTCCTCCCCGAGCGAAGTGCGACGCCAGATGAATCTGTACCCGAAAATGTACTCATGCCCTTCAGAAAAGCTAGTGCTCAACAGTCCTGTGCACAATGTGGCTGCTGAGGCTGCAATAGAAGGTAGTTGCAACTTGACTACAACCTTCATTCCAGCTGAAAAAAAAGAAGTGACTAGGCTACCAGAAGGTTGTCTATTAGTGGTGCAAAACTATTGATAGTACTATCAAATACTTTTCAGACTAATACAGGAAACTGAACCAAAAATATAGACTATAGTGTCCAAAATCCTAGCCCCCGCGATAAAAATGGGAAATAATAATCTCAAATGCAGGCTCCGTAAAGAGAGGGGCTGCACATGAAACAAGGTTTTTGCTTTTTACAGCACTCTTGTCATCAGTGTTGTTCTTGGAGCTTCGTGACAATGTATTTCTGACGTTCTTGCACTACGATATGTGCAAAGGTTTTTAAAAGAAACGGAGCCTTGGAAAAAGCGCAGCCCCCCTACTGTGTCATGACATCAGCATAAACAGACATGGCGGCGCCCATCAAACAGAGCAGACACTGGTCTATATGGGGTTGGCCAGAGACACAGAAGTAGTACCATTTCTTGGCAAGGAGTGGTCAACTCAGTGCAAAAAATTAAATTGATATCAGTCATGTGCTCCACTGTTTTCCCCCCTCAAGGCTCGTTCACACACTTGTGACCTCTTAGAACCGGGTGCCTTGGAACCTGTTAATATCTCTTACAACAAGAGGACACACTGGCGCCATCTAATTGGTAGCAGCGTAAACTTGGCGGACCAGCATATTTTCTATTTTTTTTTTGCGTATTATCCTTTCTTTCTTGGCTCGAAAAACTTTTGTTGACGTTATAAACGAGCCTTTCTCATGGGTATTACGCACACCTGACCTCGGAAATCCCGCAAAACCTTCACTCTTGTGGCAAGGGTGGGCTCCTCGGTTTCATCGTCGTCTGCCCGTCGTGTGGTGAAGTGGCAAGTGCACCGCACTCGTCAAACGTCGGCGATACTCATCAAAATGAACTTGTTGCGCGTATCGGATTTGCGGCGCGAGACTATGAAATGAGTTTCACGAAGTTCACAAACTTTTTTTTCTCAAACCGCACTCTCAAACCTACCTCCACCAATGTCTGAAGTCTGCCCAGAAAGTTGCAGCAAAAGTTCACGATGCTACTATGAAGGCTACCAGTAAAGTGATGGAGAGTGCAGCACAGTCTGTCCGGAAAGCGGAGATGTCCCAAGGAGAGGAGCTGCTGGATGTGTGCGTTTCGTACGACGGTATGTGGCATAAGCGCAGCCAGACCTCCCACTTTGGTGTTAGAGTGGCAATCGAGCTCAGCGGTGGCCTGGTCCTCGACTTCAGTGTGCAGAGCAATTATTGCCAGGTGTGTACCCAAGGTCCAAAGCCAGGGTCTGCAGGATACGAAGAATGGCTTGAAGGCCACTGCCCTGACTGCCAGAAGAATTTTCAAGGATCTTCAAATGCTATGGAAGTAGAAGCTGCGGCAGTGATTTTCGGACGTTCTGTGGAGCGGCACGGCCTGCAATACACCACGGTACTGTGCGATGGTGACAGCAAGGCGTTTCTGAAAGTTGCTAACCTCGGACTTTATGACAAGGAAATAAAGAAAGAGGATTGCATCAATCATGTTGCGAAGCGAATGTACTCGGGCCTGGATGCCTTGAAGAAGGCTAAAAAGGGGCTTGGTGGCAAAGGGAAGCTAACAAATGTAAAAATGAAGCAGCTCACAAATTACTATGCCCGCTCTCTAAAGGATAATGCCCCAGATGTCGTAGCGATGCAACAAGGGGTGTTTGCCAGACTTCTGCACTTTTACTCAACCGACACAGAGCCAAGGCACACCGCTTGTCCCACCGGAACAGACTCCTTCTGCCACTACAATCGCAGCAAGGCACTTGAGGCTGTAAGAGAACCATCTAGATCCAGGCCCCACAAGCCAGCCTTTTCCAAGGAGATTGTGAAGGAATTGGTTCCCCTCTACAATAGACTGTCACAAGGGGACTTGCTGGAGCGCTGCTCGAGAATGAAGACTCAAAATGCGAATGAGTCATTCAATGCGCTGATTTGGAAAAGGTGTCCCAAGGTGGAGTTCGCCTCCCTCAAGACCGTGGAGTCTGCTGTGGCCTTGGCGGTCCTCGAGTTTAATCTGGGACCTCGAGGCTTTGAGGGAAGCCCTCTTAGAGATGGGCATCGAAGCAAGGAGCCACCACACTGCATGTGCCGTGAAGGCCACCCAAAAGAAGATCGAAAAGGCCCAGGTCAAGGCTCTTGAGTCATCCAATGCTTCACACAAGCAAAGGAAGATGAAAGCCGTGGCTAAGGCACAGAAAGACCGTGAGCAGGAAGGGCTCACCTATGCTCCTGTTGAGTTTTAGATCATGTGCCAAGCACTATTTCAAGTGGGACATGTTACAAACTTTCAAATGCATTTTTCTCAGTTTAGAAGTTTGGGACTTTTTTCGTTTCTGAAAAACTATCATTTTTTTTGTTTCATTGCTATACATCTGATGTTCTGTCTTTCTAGACGGAAATTTACTGGAGAATCCGCTAAGGTACTTGGTTTTTAATTATTTTCATTTCTTCACTAAAAAAATTTAAGTTTTGTGAAAGTCATATAAGAGAGAAAAAAAGTCATTTTGTAAATATAAGTTTTCACACTGATGTTGACATCAAAGAATATTGCTACATACGTTACCTTATTCACCACTTACTCGACATTACATTTATGCAAAAATAATCAGACTTTTCCTTTGTCTATAAAAATTATAGATTTTTTCTTTTGTACTAGTGATTATAATTTTTTGATTACAAAATATGTTGTAACTTTGAGTAAACATGACCTTTCGAGCTGAAATTTGGCCTACCCTCCCAAGTTATTATGACTAACATGCCGTGCGATTTTCATTGAAAATCGGTCAAATACGTAAAAAGTAGACCCTTGTGGGCCGTGCCTCCCAGCTTCAATAGCATGGCAGAAATATTCGTACCATGCTGCTGTCAGCTCTGCTCAAGATGAGAAATGCATGGGTGTTGGTGAGCGTAGCGTCTGCCGCTTGCTCGTCCGATTCCTCAGATGCTTCCTTCTTCTCCTGCTGCACAAACGAAAAACACCAAATCCCTCAAACTGATAAAATGCAAGAATAAATGTAAGACACAGTCAGATAAAATACAATGTAAAATGCAGTACTGGAGAGGATATTGAACTGCGGGGGGCTTGTTTTGCCACGTAGCTCGGTGTTTACCCAACGCAGAGCTCGTGAACTGGATTTTTTATGTCATCTGCCAGGATTGAACACGGGGCGCAAATTGGACACGACTGCTGCGTGAGCGTGTAAATAGCGCTCCTGTTCAGGCCAAGCTTCGCCGAGTGCTGACACGGCATTTGGTCATGTTAGTCGGACATTGCATCAGAACCGATAGGGCCATGTGTGTTCAATCTCCTCCCCTGTAGTCTGTTACATGCTGAGTATGCAGTTATGCATCAAAGTCTAGGCTGCCTGCATGCCATGCTTATACACACAAATATTTAACAAAGGTGGTGCTCTGAAAACCACATTAATTTATATTAATGATTAGACTGATCAAATGCCTTCTGGTGGTCGTGGCTGATAAATGAAAATTGCTTTCCGGTAACTTATGGAACAAGACTTAAAAAACGAGAACTTTAAATGGACAGGCATCAACGCAAAATTATCAAAGTACTGTCGAGACCGGTTATAACGAAGTCGGTTATAACAAAATAGCGGCTAAAGCGAAGTGATAAAAATTTCCCATTCCCGTTTGCACTTTTCAATGAATTTGTACCCGTTTTTAGCGAAGGAAATTGAGCGGCTCTCGCGGATATAGCGAAGAGAAATATTGTGATAATTTTAAAAAATAATAAAATTCGGAAAGTTTGCTAAGTCTCGGACTGCCGCACTTTGCTGTCGCAACCAAGAAGCCACCCAAAACAGGCTGCATAAGATGCTGGAAAGGCCGCCGGCGGCAGACTCCGCAACATCGTCTGCTACCCGCTCCTTATCTGGGAAGCGACTTTACCACATCGCTCTGTATGAGTTTATATATCACAAAGAGGATATAGCGAAGCGATTTCCGAGTCTCGTTGACTTCGTCATAACCGGTCTCCACAGTAGAAGCAGAAGACTGCGTTTGTATGCCTGCAATATTTTTGTAGATTATTAGATCTGAAATCTATATTATTATTATTATTACTATAAAGACAGTCCTTATGATTTTGTAATGACAAGCTTTAGTCTTCTAATTCGCCACCCTTCCTTACAAATCACCCCAGTACAGAACAATGTTTGCAACTTTAGTTTAGTAAAAATAAGGAACGGTGTATGCTAAAAACATCTAGGGCAGAAAGATAGTTACCCCTGACCTCTGCAAAAAAAAAAAAAGCCAGAAAAAAAAAACGCCATACACAAAAAAAAAGAGTACCATATAAACTGAAATATAGGTCGACCCCCTAATTTACAAGTTGCAAAGAGCGAAAAAAAGTGTTTACGGCAAGAAAATGCAACCTTACCTTGGTAAGGTTGCATTACCTTAGTAAGGTCACAGGTAGCAATCTGGCGCGCAGATTCCGAATGAAATTCGCCACCTTTGTTTCCAATTCGGAGTACACTGCAGTCCTTCCACGAAATGAAGTTTTCTTCGCCTTGCTGCACGCTGCCAGTTTTTGTCTCTGGTCTCGCCACTAGCGTATGCACTTCTCCGATACACCGAACACTCGCTGCGCTGCAAGATTCCCGCGGATCTCTGCATAGGCGATTGCCTCCTTCTTGAAGGCTACCGTTAACTGTCTTCTACCTCCACTCATTATCAGTCCAAGAGCGGCAACGGTAGATGTAACAAAAAAGGAGCACAAGTGAAAGTGAATCGTGACAAGTGCTAGGCGATTGCAAGGAAAAACAAGATGGTGGCTTCAGCCACCCAGTTTTGTAAGATTATTTTTGTTTTTCCGCTAATGACCGTTATATAAGACGAGGGTCAACTTTTTCAGATCCATTTTCAAAAATAAATTCAACTTATATTCCGGTTTATGCAGTACCTCTACTATGGCTAAAATGCCTGGCAACAAAGTTACCTTTTTGTCTGTTGGAGGTCCCATGACTGTCCACATATGAACGCAGCCAGGAAGCTCGAACGTAGTGACCACTTGTGGCCGCACCGACCGCTACATGGCACAGGTACCAAACTTTTAGAAATTTCATAAGAGAGAAAGAGAATCTCTCTAGAGTGAACACTGATACAGTAAATCATAATCATAATCATAATGTCTTTATTGTGTGCCCATACACAACCAATAGACTGTAATATCCAGAGTCATCGCCCACCCCCTACAAATACACCAACACAGACGGACTCTGTGATCAGCGAAAATTCATCCTACCTGAATGACGCGGCCGCAGAGCTTACAGTTGGAGGACTATTGTGACAAAGTAAAACGAAGGAGGGAAAGACACTTCTCTTTGTTTATGCATTTCCTCCGCGAGCGACCCCGAAGTCATAGTGCCTCTGTGCGAAAAGAAAACGTCAGAGATGACAGAATGAAACTTTATTTTGCTTACAAAAAATTCGTCCGGACCAAAAAAAACAAAAAACAAAAAAACAAAGTTGGAAAGATAACACAAGCAGTAACCCATTCAGGGATCGCGAGGTAAGCTAACGCCCCATATTCTAAAATGTAACCGCGGGGTCAAAGTTTGTCTCTGTCGAAGTAAGGTCGCCGCGAACCCCCTCCTCCCGGCACGTCGCGACTGAGGTTGTGCAATGCTTAAGACAAAGCCAACGGGTAAAATTTGCTGGAACGCCGCACAAAGACGTTTGTAAAGTGTCCCATTTCGAGCTCCGTGTTTGTGGTGCCATCCACTCCACGCAGCAATGCCGCCTTAACCCACGTTGATAGCACGCTGTGCACGGACGCACGCATGTATGCACCAAACAAGTAAGTTGTGCAAGAGCTTGCAATTGACAAGGCGCCCGACTTGGCCCGAAGCCGAAGTACAGTTGAACCTCTTCATAACGAACACTGATATAGCGAATTATCGGGTATAGCGAACTAATCACGAAGTTTGGTTGGTCATGCTTTATTTGGATGGGAGTCCTAGTTATATCACAAAACCGAAACCGTGAAATCTGACGCGCTAACGGTTATAGCGAAGCAATTCCTACTTTACTGGAGTTACAAAATACTACGAAGGTTATTAAAAAGTAGAAAAAATACAAAAAGTATTTCTAAACGAAAAATTCCGAAAGTTTAGATCGCCCGATGTGCAAAAATGCGCATTTCGGGAGGTAGCGTCACCTATGAACCGAGTGAATACCGGAGGTTGTGCCGCTGCTGGTCTCTATGCGAGGCATCAAGAACCAGTGCAGACTAAAGCCAACTGCCAACCACGCCACTCGTAGCAAAGCTGCAAATGGCGATGAAGCGAAAAAAGTTTCTCTGGAAACAGAAGTGAAGGTTTTGAGGGAGGTGGACAGCGGTCGGAAGAAAAAAGGCATCTCTGCGGACTTCGAGCTTGCACCAAGCACAATATCTACCATCCTGAGTGCAAGGAAGAAGATCAAAGACTGCTATGCAAACAACATTGTCAAGACTGACCGAAAGAGCCTTAGGCCTTGCCTCAACCCGGATGTGGAAGAGGCTCTATTCTCATGGTGGATGTAAGGGTGCAAAATTTGCCAGTGTCTGGTTAGCTTCTTCAAACGAAAGCAGTCAGTCTGGCATGTCTGTTAGGGAATGATGATTTCAGCACGAGCAGCGGTTGGCTCCTGTGCAGTGGCTCCAGTGCGGTGGCTCTAGGTGAAGACACACCAGCCCTCCGGGTCCCTCCGGTCCAGGGTGAAGGCACTCTGTGACTCATCTAACCTCCCTTCTTTAAAAAGTTCCGTTCTTGCTCCAGCGAAGCAATATCTCTCTATTTTCTTTTCCGCTAAAATGCACAAACCAGGCGTGCCTTTCCGCAGCATTGTATCCGAGACGGGGTGTTGGCAGAGGCCTTTGGCGAAGTTTCTGCAGAAACATCTCGACACGTTAGAGCTCCCCCAACCTTTCAGACTAAGAAATTCGGAAGATCTCCTTCCCGTGTTGGACGGGTTGCACGCCGGCACTGAAGCTGTAAGAGCGTTCTCGCTCGATGTTGTAGATCTCTACTACGGTATAGCGTCAACGTGAAAACCCTCCTGGGGTTCATTTTCGACGCCATCCACGAGACAGGTGTCATAGACTTTCAAAATTCGTGTGGCGTCTCGCTGTCCTCATTCCTCGAATTGACACAACTGTATCTCCAATCAACGCTTGTTGAATATGAGGGTAAAGTGTACTTACAAAAAGCCGGCGTTTGCATAGGGTCCTGCTTGGCTCCCGCCCTCAGCGAAATTTACCTGTATTATGTTGACGCCAAAGTTCAGTCGGACCTTCAACGGGATTTTCCCGATGCGAGGGTTTTTCGTTATGTTGACGATTATCTCATCCTACACTCCTCCATCTCCGACTCCGCGGCCATAGAGAGCGTGTTCCAGAGGAACTCCCACGGACTCTCGTTCACCAAAGAGACCCCCTCCCCCGAGGGTTTGCAGTTCCTCGATCTCAGGTTGGTCCCGACTAGCAAAGGTATCTGCTGGGCTCACCAGCAGAGGTCCTCTAAGCCCGTTCTCCCTTTCAACAGCTCACACTCGAGGAATGTAAAAAACAAAAATGGGATCGTTCGAAACCTAATTGCATCTGCCAAAGTCAAATACTGTGAGCACCTTTCCGCCCCCAGCCTATCCAAGCAGATTAGTCGCCTTATAAAGGCAGGATACCCGAGAGACCTGATTGAAACAACAACCAAAAGACTTGTCGCGGGGCACAGGTCCAAACCCCTCCCTCCTAAATCACGCTTCGCATGCATCCCCTACATACATAACACCTCACATCGCCTGAAATCTATTGCGCTCGGCTTCAACACCAACGTAGTATTTTCGTGCAAGTTCAAATTAGCTTCTATTTGTAGAAAGGTCAACAACCCCGGTCCAGCGCCCCCTTGCCAGAAAAAGCACCAGACCAATTATGTAACCTGCGGTAAAGAGTGCGTGTATTCGATTCCCATGTCCTGCGGTGCAAAATACATAGGACAGACGGGCCGTTGCCTAAACGATCGGGTGAGAGAACATGCAAACGAGATCAAGAAGGCAGCCTCCGACACGTCGGAGATTAGTTACCACCCGATTGCCAAACACACCTCTGAGTGCAGCGAAACCTGTTCGGCCGACCTTTCTTCGACCACCAGAATTGGAGGTCACGCCTCAAGATACGGACGAGAGATCATGGAGGCCTTCGCCATGCACCACAGCCAAAACAACTTCGGGTTCCCTTCTATAGAGGGAGATAAACTTCCTGGGGCCTGAGCTGACGTCCCTCGTTTCCGCGGCTCCAAGCGATTAGATGTCACCTCACGGGTTCATCCCTCACTCTCTTGCCTCCATACCCTCCCCTATCGCTTTCTTCCCATCGCTTTCTTCCCCCCTTTCCAGTGTGGTGTCCTTCACCCTCCCCCTCCTTCACCTATATATGCAAACTTCGGGTCAATAAATGTCGTTGCTAGTTGGAAGTCTTCGTTGTCCGTCCCCCCTTTCTGTGTATCTTCCTCATGTATAAGAAGAGATATCCTCATGCTCCAATCTCTTTTTTTAATGCTGCTTAGTGACAGGTAAGGATCTCGTGGTCCGCGATAGCATGTTTTTATATCTTAGTGCTGTGCACGTTCTTACACGGGCTTGGTTGCGGGAACGTCCGGGTCAATTTTTGTGTGTACTTTTATAATGAATATCCCATATAGCGAACAAATTTCTGCTCCCGGTGCTAGTTTGTTACAACGAGGTTCGACTGTATCTGCCAACGCGATCGCCAGCTTTCCTGCTCCCTCAGCATCGCTCTTCGTCGCTTCTTTTGTCTGCCCGCTCGCTCGTTGCGCCTGGTTGGTTTTTCTGTTTTCTTTTGGACTTTTGTAGCGTGAGCTACACTGGCCGAGGTTGAGCAGGTTCGCGTGGCTCGCATAATGAGCCTTACTCCGCGCTGCGCAAGCTCGAGGAGCAGTGACGTCACACGGCGCACAGCTGGCGCGCCGGAGCCGCTGCCGCCGCGGGCTCCGCCGCCACCGCGCGCGCCTCGCCGGTCTGCGCAAGCGCGAGGAGCAGCGACATCACATGGTGCACAGCTGGCGCGCCGGAGCCGCCGCCGCAGCGGGCTCCGCCTTCACTGCGCGCGCCTCGCCGATCTGCGCATTCCAGAGAAGTGACGTCATAGCCACGGCAGACGCACTGGCGCCGCCGCGTGCCCAGCTGTGCGCCTCCAGTTGCGCAGTAGCCAAGTCTGACGCTGCATCGGAGCCGCTTGATAGCGCCTCTCATTTTGTGCGCATAAGCTCACGCTACGTATATCCTGGCATAGCCGAGCTAAGCCACGGCTATGTTTTTTTTCATTTTACTAACGAGAACATAGGGTGTTAGAAACATGCTTTCACGGAACAAACGTTCAAGCACTATGCCGATCGGCGGTGTTCATAGCTTGTATGCAAGCAACGGGCTTACCGATAGTAAAACATTCTTTCACAATCATTTTTTGCATAAAACAATGTAACTAATTCGAGTTTAGAGTTTAATGTATCTCTTGTGCAGCCGCACTAGATACGCACAAAAAAAAAGGGCTCTTTTTTCGTTTTTTTCCCAACGTTTTGTGCTCACCCACCCCACTTTTTGTTATGAATTTCAGGCGGCAGGAGGGTGGGCGATGACTCGGGATATTACGGTAGGTCTGTAATGTGGCACAATAAAAAGTAATACATATATAAAACATGCTTGAATATAAGTGACAAGTATACAGTCAAACCCGTTTATAACGAACAGCAGGAAACTCTACGATCAGTTCGATATAACAAGTAGTTCGATATAGCAAAAAACATTTACAGCGAACCTCCACGATGCGTTCGTTGTAAGGCGAGAGCTTCTCTTTCTTTCTCATCCCTTCGCTTCCACCTTGTAACAAAATGCTAAAAAGTTTTTATTTTTTTGCATGTGTGCAGGGTTTGTTTTTTTAGCTTATCTCCCTTTCTGAATCGCTTCTCTTCGTGGGAAACCGCTTTGGGACAATTTTTTTTTGCGTGCGTGCAGTGTTTTCTTTTTTTTTAGCTTTCACTTTTTTTAATTGCTTCTCTTCGCTCAATTTTGTTCGCAGCTAGAGCTTTTAAAATTTTCTTTCTTGCCTACTGGTTTTTTTTTTTTTTTTATGAAGGGACTGGCTAGAAGGCGATAGTTTGCGTAGTTTTTGGAAGCTTTCCCGGGGGGGAAAGAGTTCGATATAGCCAATATGTTGTTCGTTATAAAAGGTACTTTTTACATGCATTTTTATTTTAATTTTCCCCGAGTTCGATATCGACAATAATTCGCTGTACATGGGTTCGTTCTAAACGAGTTTCACTGTACTAGACACTGAACTTACATGCGAGAAGATGATGAAAATGCACAACTAAAGATACGGATATAGTAGGCCAAGATAAAGAACATTTGTAATATTGGTACAGACATTTGAGGTATCAATATTACAGGCAAGATACTGATGCAGTCAAGATATTTCCTCAAAGAACGGACTTTTGCTACAGATTGGGTTTACAGGTAATGAGCTGGCAAAACTAGCAGTTCTAGCATCTGCAGAATACTACACAAAATGTCGGGCAAAATCCTCATGCACTCTTCTCCCCACTTTTACTGCCCAAGAAGTTTGCTTAACTTTACAGTTCTGGACATATACAAGTCAAACACAGCTTCCCTCTTTCCTTGTGTTAAACATGTTTTTTGTTTCTTTTTCTTGTACAACTTTTCTAGTTTTAATTGCAAGATGTTCCTTGACCACCTACACTTAGCACCTTGCACATGACAGAAGTTAGATCAACCAATCCCACTTGGGGGGCATCAAAAACACACTCCTCTCCACAATGCGGAGTTCAAACCACACTACTCCCTTGTGTCTTTTACAAACTAAGTCAACTTCGTTTTAAGTTAACTTGCATTTTCTGTACCCAGATGAGCCTATAGAAAGGCCCAAATGCTATCATATTGTCTAAATGACGCAATAGACTCGGCTGCAATGTGCATACCTGCAGGACGCAGAGGGCCCCATTTTTTCCGTAGCCTGCCGTTGTGACTAGCTCGAGGTCTGGGTCACTGTTTTGCGTGAATTCTTCTGACAGGAAGGCTGGCTCACCCATGCAGATCTTCCCGCAGGGCCCAATGTTGATGAGACTGTCGCATACCTACGATTGCAGGCAAAACTATCAGCATTCTGCACAGTATGCAAGATTTCGTTTACTTATTAATTTTTGTGGCTTTTGTCAATGAAACAGCCACTGCGGTGACACTAAACAAACCCAGAAACAACATAGTTGGCTCATTCATACATTCCTGGGTATGAGACCTTGACTTCAATAAACAAAAGGACAGCCACTCACTACCTTGGGAAATAAGTGTGCAAGAAAATCATAGTGCACGGATATCCTGTCCAAAAGGGTACTCAACAGCAGTTATCCCACCATACCCAGATTTAGTACTAGGTACATCCAGAGCTGTATATTGAGAGTTTGGCCAGTTTATGATCTCTCTGCCGTAACGCCCCCTCCCGAGTGAGCCAATCAGCCCACGGCACAGGTGAGAGGCGCGGGCGCAAGCGCGTGAACTCCTGGCTGCTCCCAGCTGTGCAGGGAGGGCTGCCATTTTCATTCATTCACCCGCTGGATTGCATGGGATCGACATCTAAATTTCGCTTCTTTCCTTTTATTTCGCTGGCTCTGGCAAGTGTTATTCCTCGGTGTGTTAAAAAGCTAACAAATAAAGTTTTCTCAACGTTTGACCGCATACTTTTATTTAGGCGAAGAAGAAGTCTGCTTGTATCAGACGACGCATAGCCTCAACCGTGCTCCATGCCGAAAGCGTGTTGCATAAAAATGGCGGTCGTTTCCTCTTTGCTCTCTCCTTCCTCTCGCTCCTTCAGCGCTCTCCCCCATTTCCTTCACTTTTCTCCTCTCCAGCACTTTCGTTGCCACGCCTACTGCCCAGACTCTCCCAATATATGGCTCTGGGTACATCCACAGCAACTGAAAAAAAGATATAACGAGGCAAAACTTGCTCCAGGTTAGTGGTACAGCAGAGACTTCACAAACCAAATAATCAAAAGGGGCTACTGCAGTTACCGTCATGCAGCTTTCTTAACTTAAAGAAATCATAAGGTTTTCTTCTTACATCTATGGCCAAGAGTTGCAAGTAGCATAGCTTGCCCCCAGATTCTGGAGAAATTTTATCTTTCATTCCAAGTTAGCGCCCAACAAAACCGTCGAGAGACAACTAGAACTGATTTTAGACAAGCTTGTTCGAATGCCAAGCAGAAATCTTCGAAGAACACGAGACAAAATTACCTCAAAAGTGTACGATGTCAGCTGCTTTGTGGCCAGGGTCTCACTGCCATACACCTCCAACTCATCCGGATCAATAAGGGCCACATCTTTAGCTGTATAAAGAAAGAAAACAAGTGTACACATTAATCATGCTAAATATTTTGTACAACAAGCAGCTTTATGCTTCCAAGTGAATGAATCCAATGTTAAACATGCCCATCCAGTCGCCAATGGCATCCATTCTTTTCTTCTTCGATGGCGGGTCGTTTGCCTGTAAAGGTATCACGGGATAGCGTAGAAAGGTAAAAGGAACCTGACATTAACAGTACAGTTCTTCAGTGTTCAACAGCAAGACAAAAACTCACGTCTCCCTCGGCCTTGTCTTCTTTCTTCCCCGCTTCTTCCATTTCTGCAGCTTTTTCGGTGTAGTGCAGCAGCAGCGAATTTCCAAGCCTCGATCCCAGAAAGAGGTAGCCTTCCTCACAAAGCGTCATCTGTTACGAAAAGGAGCATATCAATCATCGGCATTTTACAATACAGAAAAGTAAATTTTTAGGCACAACTTCGGCTGAAATTACAATCCTTGGGCACCGCCAAAGGTCAAGAGCAAAGCTGAGCTAAACCTACACTCGTGGTGAGCACACTAGCCGCTGCCTTGTCGAAGTTGAAGTTGCGGACGCTCCTCATGCCATCGTTGAAAAGAGTCAGGACGTACCTGTCGTGTTGCAAATGAAAAGACAATGAAGTTGCCAAGGAGGAGGACAACCAAAGTTAATTCAATAATTAACATGTCACACATTTAGGCTACTCACAATTCACCTCCTTTGAGGGACAGCACGAGCCTGTCATAGCTCAGAAAACACGCCTGGGCACAGTCCAGAGAAATCTTCACCCCTTCTTGTGGCTCTGTTGCAAAACAGAAAAGTCTTAGAGAGCCCAGTCAAAAGAACATGCACATGACTTCAGGATCTGTATTTGACACAGCCTACCATTAATTTAAAGACATTATAACAACTGGAGTTAAACAAATTTAAAGCGACACACAGAATACTACTACCGTAAAGTTCCGAGAGAACGCCCGCCCCCGAGAGATCGCCCATCCTGTTTTTCTGGATGGGATTTTTCTGGATCTGTGACATACAATTTCCGAAACATCGCCCATCCCCCGATTCCCGTCGGACGTTACGCAATGTCCGACGGAAATCCCATCTGCCGAGCGAACTGCTGCACCGGGACGTCTGATAAGCGAGTTCATAGTGGGTTTCCGCGTTTTTGTCCGCGATTTGCGTGCGCAATATCAGCTCCCCTAACACGCGAGTTTTTCCGAATCTGCTGCGTCCGGGATCTGTGGTATCAGTTCCGGTGACATGAGACTTTGTAGCGGATTCCCGCGCTTGTGTCCGTGACCTGCGCGCGCGATATTGATTCCCGTAACACACGAGTTAATTGCGCATGTATATTGCATCGTGAAATACGATTCTGCTGCGTCCGCGATTTGTAGTATTCGTTCCTGGGACATAATTGTTTGTAGCGGATTCCCGCATCTCTGTCTGCGATCTGCGCGCACGATATCGGTTCCCGTAACAGGCAAGTTTGTAGCGGGTTCCCGCGCGTTTATTGCACTATAAAACTTAAATCTGCTGCATCTGCAATTTGCCGTATTCGTTCCCGTGAGATGCGAGTTTTTGGCGGGTTTCAGCGGTCCTTCGCACGGTAAAACGCGAATCTGCTGCGTCCGCAACCTCCGGTATCTTTTCCGATAAACACACAGGAACTCGTAGCGAATTCCTGTGTGTTTCTCACATCGTGAAACGCAAATTTGCGGTGTCCGCGATCTGGAGTATCAGCTCCCGCGTCACATGGTTTGTAGCGGGTGCCCGCTGTTTATCATTAGTTTTTGATAAAGTTTTGCTGGGTCATCCCCAAAGATAGTCCACCCCTTGTTTTTCACCATTTATCTCTTCATTTTGGGGGGGCGTTCTTTCGGAACTTTATGGTATGTGTGTTACAGTCAAGCTGAATTAGTTAAATTCTATATGAAACACTAACATTCCTGCCCCGGGCTAGTTCACGAGAAATCCTATCTGCTGAATATCATGAAGATTGCACAGAACAGTTTTGTGTACACGCAAAATCTAACTTCCTCTAATGCCATGTTCGAAAAAGGCTCTCTTATGCTTTTCCTGTTCTAGAGCTTCAATTGGACAAAAAGCCAAGCTAGAAAACGGCCAATCGGTCATAGATCAGGATACAAAGCTAGCCTTCAGAAGCATGCAAGCAGCAAATATAATTATGCCAAAAAGTGTTGCTTACTCAGTGGAAAAGCAGTACTGAAGTCGGTGAAAGAATTGAGCGACACTCCATAAGGGGGCACACTCTGGTTCAGGTACAGCAGGGAGTCGACCGCCATGACTAACACTCCACCTAAACGAGAACAATCAGAGGAAACAAATAATCCCATCTTAAGAGGAGATGCGAGTCGAAAAATGGCAATATTTTGCAAAAAATGTAATTTTGGGTTTCATGGTGTTTTATTATTTCTGAATTTATATTTGATGTATAAAACTAATTAGTGCCGTTATGATAGCGAAATTAGTCAAATGTGCATTTGAAGACCTCCAGGCAACCCAGAACGTCATGAATTTGAGTCATCGTTCTCTGCGTGGTTCTTCGAGTTGTGATGTCGCCCGCCATCACATTTACGTTGACAAGTAGGCCAAGTTGTCTCCTCTCCGCAGTTGTGGAACTGACAAGTGGTGATTTGGAGCAGTTCTTGTAGCAGGGAACAGCAGGTTTCAGAGCAGATATTTCCACTTTTGAAGCAGACAATTTTGAGCTTTCATGTCAGGAAGTTTTAAACAATCTCTTTGCGAGTTAGCCTGTGGAAAAAAACTGCAGTTGGTGGAGTGTTGAGAGACTATTTGAAAGTGTCATACCTACAGGGGACCTGGCCGCTACAGATATTTATTTATTGAACAATCATACGCGGGTAATTTTGGAGATGTCTCAGTTAACCTATTAGGAGTACCGTGGCATCTTCGGTCGTGTTAGACGTAAAAAGACATTTTTGCCTACTTTGTAGGATTTGTATCATGGTGACATAATTGTGAGTTTGACATCAAACTAACACTTTTGTGTTGAATGTGTCTCACGCTGCTCTCTGCTTTGTAGTAGCTAGGCATGTGCAAATAATGGATTTTGGGTTCAAAGCAAGTTCGAAGTGTAGAGTGGTTTTGGCCAAATATTCTTCAATCAAATGTTGAATAGTTGCTGCACCTTCCTCCATGCCTTTCACTACTGTTACAGCATGCTTAAACAGAAATTCAGCTGAACTCACGAAGGTTGTTCCCAAGCTTCTATTTGCACACTTATGAGCTCTGTTAAATTTAATCTAGCGATATTCATAGACTGTGGCCTCAGAAAGTCTAGTACCTAAATTGGGATGGCAAGTAAACAACAGGTTTGACATACAATTAAACCTATGAAGGAGCCCAGCCATACATAATTGAGGGGATTATAAATATTCTTGCTATATGCAAATATTCCCTTCAATTCTGAATTAAGAAGAAAAACAAACACAAATAATGAACACAGGTTGTTAGAACATTGCAGCCTAACATATACCCTTGCATAATAGACACAGTTACATTTTGAAGATTTTTCTGCAATGTGAATATCAACAATCACATTTCCTTTTCTTCTTTGATATACATCAGGCGTATGTGTGCATCATACTGCTCTGAAGGTGTGTTTTTCGCCTAAGCGCGCGGCTGCACTGCGGCGAAGCGAGATCGCGGTGACAGCTTTGCGGGTATTGCTTGTCCGCAGTGCACCGGTGCGTGATCAAAGGGGCTAACCTTGACTTTGAAAAGTATGAACATCGCAGTTCATTTTGAAGCGAATATCAAATAGCGTATTAATTGAAACTACTATTCGCGGATCCCTACTCTTCGCACATAGTACTTAGGCATCCGAAAAAGAAACAAAAGAAACTCTACTTTCTTCACTTTTGGAGGCATTGCAAACAATGCCACGTGCCAGACACTTTCAGTTTCCTTTCCGAGGACAGCTCCCTTTTGGCGCAGACATGGCGCAAATTGTGCACAAATACATCCTTTGGAGCAGCATGTAGCAGGTTACTCGTTCTGGGGCAGCAGTTCCAACACTGCCACTGCAGTCTTCTCTAGCCTCAATCTCTCAGGGAAATTTAATAACAAAATAATATTTTCTGCACCGCGAAAGAGTATAGCTACACATCTATGGTAACATTCAAACACTTTTTTTTTGTGTAATTTTGGGGCATCTTCACTGTTTGTGTGCAAGAATTTCTGTTCTTAGTGTTGTCCTATCACAATCAAATGTGGCATGCATATACTTTAGAATATGTAGAATGCAACCATCTGGGTTTGGTTAGACTGTACTATTTTTTTTTTTTTATATTCATAAAAATTTAAGATACGTTCGTTGACCTCCTGAAATAGCATTTTTCCTACTTTTAATTATTTTAAAATTGCACTCATCAGTTTGCACCTAATGGTTTAAAAGGAGGTAATTAGTTCATTTTACTAGGCTGTTTCTAACGGCGAATTCGCGTGGTTCTTTCTGTGCGCTCTCGAGCGCTCTTTCCAGAGCGCGCGAGATCGGGTGGTTGAGAGTGCTGTGGCCTGATCGGCTGGTTCATTCCGAGGGCACCTCTCCCTCTCAGAGCGCTCCCTGGCACTCTGTCTGTAGCCATCAGAGTGCGGAGCGGCGCAGGCATCACGTGGTACTTGGACGGGGATCACATAGTTTTGTTGATGATGGCCGGCAGTGGTCTGTGGTGGTGTGCAGGGTACGGCATGACGGCGATTGCTATGTGGTTCTTCAAAGTGCTTGTGCATTCGACGGTGCAAAGATTACAACAGACGGGACGACATTCGTTTGCGACCGTAACAGGAAACGTCGACGTGTAAAGTATTCCCAGTGCTTTCACGAGATCGTTCCTCTTACGGCGGTGAATCCGCTAAGCCTAACCGACGAAGAAACAGCTCGCGGAGCTCGCCGCTGTTTTACCGGGTTTTGTGGTCGCTTCAAAACATTTTCAGGTTTGGTAAAAGTGCGTTCGAAGGTTTGTGTTGTAAAATAAAGTGAGAGCCGAATATAATGCACTGTGATTTGTGTCACATGGCGATATGTGCTATATCCTGCTTGCACGATATTTCGCCGTGAGAAAAATGCGGTTTATTAACCATTTTATATTTGCCTGCTCTGTCGTACGCATGACCGCTATCGCAGCGCGTTCACTGTCGAAAACGCGATGAGTTGACAACTCTTTCCAAGCATTGGCTTTCGTTCCGTTCTGCAAAAATCAATTCCCATACTGCTGTTTTCTCTTTTTTACATGCCGATGCGTAAAAAAATTTACATCACAACCATTATTTCATCACGTTGCGAGCGTAAATTTTGCTCAATCGTCCACCGTACGCTGTAAGATTGTGTTTTGAATGCATTACCAATGTCAAGAAATTTTAATTCCGTGACTGGTCTGAGAATGTCGGAGCGCTCTGATCCCAGCAGTTGTGATCAGCTGAAAAGGATCCCGAGTAGTTCTGGCGGCGAGGAGGGGGCACTCTGCTGAATCAAGGTCAGAGGAGAGAGGCGACTACCCGAATTCACCATAAGTGTGTTGCCATATGCCTCTCGTTCGCACAAGAACATGATTTTGCCTGCATGTTCGTTGCATTGAGAACCTAAAAAAAGCAAGCTATATAAAATCAAACACCAAATTTATAAACAAAAGATTAAGCACCATAAACTGTAAAAATTCCACTTCAATATCGTAAAAATTAATTTAAAACAAATTCCTTCTAGGTGCATGTCCCCTTAAAGGGCAACTCCGCTCAATTCCGAAAAATTTAGGCTTACATGTGATTCCGTTTCACAAAGCATTACTAAACAGCTCTACGTCTTCAGATTCGCGAAATGTGGAATATTATTTGTGTAATCCTAATTTAAACATCAGCTGATACCGAAACCGAAACTTCGGTTGCGTCAGGCAACATTGGTCCTGTGTCGTCAGAGGCATGGCCACGTCACGTCGAACCACGTGGTCTTGTGACATTCGTGGGGGCGAGGTACAGGACGCAAATATGTTCCAAAAGCCAGGGGTGGTCATAATGAAAAAAGTTTACTCTAGCTTAACTCACTTAACCACCGGGCCAGTTCATACTGATGATGCCACCCGGATAGGTGGCGAAACGTCTGTGTTGCTGTTATATTTTTTGTTGTTGAGTTAAGCTAGAGTAAACTTTTTTCATTATGAGGTGCAGGACACGTGACGCGGGCAGGTCGCTTCGCATGGCGTGGACGGTGATGGCCCGGGGGAGAGGGGGAAGGGGAGAAGACGAAAGAGGAGAGGGGGAGCGGAGAAACAGACCGATAAGCGCGCAGGGCAGCGCAAACTAGCGCATCCGCATTACGGTGATCACGTGGACGTCATTGTTCAATTTCGCTTTGAGAAGTAAAAACAAACAAAACGTGAGAATGACGTAGACATGCCTCTGACGTAGGGTCTCAACGTTGGCCGCTCCAACTCCGTCACATTGACTGCGCTGACGATTGCGCCTCGCGTCGCACGCAAGAGTTGGCAGATTTCGGCGACTTGGCTCATTTGAAAGTTCGCTGGCCAGTTTATTAAATATATAGACGGAATTAGATCATAATATTTGACATGGGGTCTTCCTATATGATACTGAAGAGGGCTGCATAGTTTTCTAAACATCAAAAATGAAGCGGAGTTGCCCTTTAATGCAACGCAACAAACGAAACTGCATTCTAACATGCAATGAAGCAAATCACGTAGAACATAAAATTTCACCTACAAAAATGTGCAGACCAGATAGCTTAAGAATCGTAATCGTAGCCCACGAACGAGGTAGACGCAAACGTTAACGAGGGTGTTATAAACTTGGGTCTTGCACTGCCCGTCTCAAGTGTCTGCCTCATCCCGGGTCCTCACCGAGTGGGATCTGCTAGGGTCTTTGACACCCTCGCCCGACGTTTAGTCGGTGAACACGGGGTGTCGCGTACCTAGTGGCTTGGGGACGGCCAGCAGCTGGAGGCAGTCGAAGGGCAGGCCGGTGCAGGACCAGATGACCGGGTGCACCCGCTGTTGCAGGTTCAAGGACAGGGCCAGGATGCAGCAGGTGTCCTGGCGGATGGCTACTCGTCTGCCGAGGAGATGCGACAGGGGGGTTACCTCTCGGCGTCACTGCCGCACTGCCGACAACGACTAGCGACGCTCGCCGCTAAGACGGGGAGGGGACAAAGTGGAGGTATGGCTAAGCATCTGTACGAGTTCCAGCCGCCTTGGTGGCTCTGAAGCAAAGGGATCCCCGGTTGGTGGGTTCGAATCCTGCCGAGGTGCCCACAATCCGCTGGAGGTTTCTTTGCGGAGAAGGCGCCGTGCTACCAGGATTTCAGTAGCGTGTCGAAAGATCACCGGATGGTCGAAATTAATCCTCAGTCCTCCACTGGAGCGTGCCAGATGCCCTTTGTTAGTTTGGCACGTAAAACCCTCAAGTTTGACTTTTGTATGAACGCCTGGTGTTGAAAACACCGTATCCCAAGACCAACGAAATAAGCCCCCTATTTTAGATGCAACCCCATAAAATTGCCTAATTCGACAATTAACTATTTGAAGTGGAATGGTGTTTTCAATTGCATGAAATAAAAAATATGTACTGTTAGAAAAAAAATAGTAAAAGAACAAGGACAAGCAGGGTCCAAAACTGGCAAACTGTTTTCTCGAATAACGAGTGAACATGACAATAAAAGATCGAGGTACATCAAAGCATTCGTTACCGAGTTGTGAATGCGAAAGCATGCAAACCGCTTGTCCGCTCCCTTTTTCGTCTGCTGCGTATTTTTCGTCGTCGGTCGGCGCGTGTGCTCCCCTGGTGACTTTGGACGCTCCGCGCTGATGGACACGCAGCACCATGGGGTGAGCGGTCGTGGAAACTGACAAGCGCAGTGGCCAATGGGAGCCCCGTCGACGCGCACCAGCCAATGGAACTGAAGGAAACTATCTGCCGTTTTTGCGCTTCAGACTGATGACGTCAGCTCGCTCCATGAGACAGTTAATGCTTTTACATTAATAATAACAATAATATATCACTATCCTTTGGCTCCCCAAAAAGTCAGTCTTTATATATAGCACATACCACCAACTAAACAAACATGAAACAGTTTCAGTAGAATTAGTACAAAAGAAACAGAGAAAAAACAGTTCTATTCCTTGCCACACCATTGTGGCAAAAAGCAGTGGCAACACGGAGTGTATTGTCTTGTTTTGTAGTAATGTGGCATAGACATACTTGTTCTGTCTTCATTCATGAATGGGAGACCATAATGGTGGTACAAGTGGATTAATGAACATTATAAAACATAGTCAAGATTTTTAAAACAGCCAAAGATACCATCAGCCTGACAATCGCCTTTACTACCTTTCGTGCAGCATCTTGTATTTGAATTTTAACTATATTTCATAATGTACTGTTAACAAGTTTATTTTTGCGGGATCAATATTTCACAAGTCACACAGTTTGCAAAATTTTGGTTTCTGTGAAAAGCTGCTTACAGTAAACCAAGATGTCAATAAAATTTCAGGACTTCTGAAGACGTGTCACTATTCCATAATCATTGCTTAAAACTATACCAGCCGCTGCAGTTACACAATGAGCCTAACATTTTGCACCTCAGTAGTTACAGCTGCAACGGAAAAAGATTAGCACAAGTGACCAATGAGCGGAGCAGCAAAACCGCAACACGCGGCGCTATTGTTCCCGAGCACGCCGATAGCGAGAGTGCCAGTCACGCTCTACATCTCAACGCGGGGGTAGCCAGCAGAAAATTGAGGGATAACATAGCTTTCGAAATGCGGGCTTTAGGATGGACTGCTTTCTACCAGCCACCCCCGCGTTGAGACATGGAACGTGACTGGAACTCTCGCTATCGGCGCGCTCGGGGAACACGCCGCGTGTCGTGATTTTGCCGCTCCGATCGTCGGTCACTTGTGCTAATCTTTTCCCATCGCAGCTGTACATAGGTTAAATGCCAGGTCGACTGCTTAGTCCCCAAACGGGAGGACAGGAAATAGAGCCCAAAGTATGGGCGACAGCATTAAGTGCAACATAAAATACCAGAAACAGGTCAGGCTTACGTAGAGCGGCTAGAGAAGAGGAACAGCAATGAATGCGCACACAGAACAAGGCGGTGCTGCTCTGCGCAAGGGTAGCAAGCAATTAAGGACACTCACCCAGGCCAGGTGCGAAGGGGCTCGTACAGGATCAGCAGGGTGGGCTCGTAGTAGCCATGCAGAAACTGCATGTCGATGACATTGTTGATCTTCTCATCCAGTTCGGTCAGTGCGACTGGATACCAGTCCAGTAGAGGTGGTTTGCTGAAGCCCAGCAACAGGGAACAGTTCAGCTCACAGTACTCCTTACAGTGGAAGGTGCAGGGGTGTGAAACAAAAGACTCCCATTGCACCAGACAATGTGCCATTGCACCGTCGCCTATTTCGACTTTTCCCGCATATATTGAGACACAGATTCTGAGACATCCTGTCTCGAGGAACACCTACCTCGAGACTGGTAGCTGAGGAACCCCTCCCAGTCTCGACATTAATGTAGTAAAATGGTACAGAGCGTGACACTCTTAGCGCGAACAAGCGATCGCCGGTTTTTTCCAGTTTTTTTCTTTGAAACCAAGGGATTTTATCCAAGTTATTATTGCTACGGAAAGAGCTCATTTAGTTCTATAATGTAAGCGATAAAAGTTTGTGCTCGCTAATACTATTTAGAAGTAAAATGCGAAAATGCGCGGATGTCGTGTTCGCGCTAACAGTGTCGTGATGTGTACAGAAGCCTATAGGCCACGTAAACAGTGGTGTCCATACATTGGGGTGTCTGCCAAACAGTTGCATGCCATTCGATGGCTTAGATCCGCTAAAAGATATTGCTTTAAAAAGGTAAACTCTCCACTTACAAGCAAAGACGGTCAAGAAAATTTGGGAGCTCGAGGAACCTTTAGAGGAACACCCGTGTTCCTAGGAATCAAGTATGAGATCCCATGTGCTATTAAGATGTCCAAAAAATATCAAAAGTGTCCCTTTTCAACTAAATAAAAGCTAACATTCCGTTAGAAGTCTCCAATTCGGAATGATGCACTGGCATTACCACCGCACATTATTCTCTCAGTTCACCGAGCAGGCGAGCAACTCACGAAGTTTGTCTTAACTAATTTGGCACGCCACATACTCCCCATAACCCCATTACAAGTGCCCATTTGGAGAATGTGGTTCAGGTCACTATCGCCGCATCCCGTCCCACAAATTTGGAAAAGCAGCATGAAGCTTTCCTGGTTTTTAATCACTCAAAAAATGAAACCTTGACGGTACGAAAGAGGCTCACTTTCCAAAGGTCGGTCCCGTCTCCTGCTCCTCGGCGGCCGTGTCCTTCCGAAAGGGTACCACGGCAATGGTGCGACTAAAGACCAACATCGCCGCGCAGCGGTTGCAGGGGTCCACCCGAATCATTGGCAATTGGGTCATTTGCACATAGCCTCCCTGTCGAACGGAAAGTAGAAATCGTCAATTGACACACGGATGTGATTGCGACATTTCCAAACGGAACTGACGACGCATTCGATAGGTAGACAGACTAAAGGCCCGTTCACACACTTGCGTTTGCTTAGGAACGAGTTCTTGCAACCTCTCACGACACCAGAACGCACTGACATGCTGGCACCATCTATGAGGTAACCCTGGAACTGGCATTTCATTAAAGCGAAGGTTCTGCGATAGTTATTATGAGACCAAATATACATACTCCCTATTAAAAAAAGTGGTTTATAGTATAGTCAAAAGCTTTTTAAGAAGAAAAAAATGATGAGAAAAAAAAGAAAAAGAAGTGTTCCAAGGCTACCCCCGAAAAAAGATTTCAAGAGGTTTCAAGGCACACAATCGTAAGCAGTCACAAGTGTATGAACCGGTATTAAAGCGGCGGGACACGATGAGCACTGGTCTTACCTTGAATTCTTCTTTCTCAAATGTCTTGATGCACACTGTTTTCAAGTCATGAGTGCTTGGATCATACTCAACCATCGACAACTGCAAGACAAAACAAAATACTCGCCATTGTCAGGAGTGCAGTACGGCCCATTCCAATTTGATCTGTCCCAACTGCAGCAACTCACTCGTATGCATGTGCATATATGTGAGTATGTGCACAGCTCATGTGCCACAAGAGCATATTTCTTTTACCTTGGCATCTCTGAAGCAGAGCAGAAGGGTGTCTCGGGGACCTGAGAGGCGCACCGCTTGCAGGCATATGACGTTGCCAAACAGATTGAATGTGTGCGTGTGCTCCAGCTTGACACGGTGCTTTTGTTCTGCGTACTGTAAAAGACGCAAGCAGTTAAAGAAGTCCGATGTTCAACAACTCTCGCCCGCCAAAATCCTAGCACAGTACGAGCCAACTAGTGGTTAATTTCCAGTTATTTTCTAACAGTTAGTGGACAGAGCTTACTGCTGGAGCAGCCATCTTATGCCTCATTGTTAACGTGACCACATGTCCTGTCTGCAACATGCCAAGTCTTTTTCGAGAGTTACTCTAAATTTAAAATTATCTTCTCGAAACACCATGACAGTCTCGTGAAAAACCCACGCCGGACTTTGGAACTCGTACGGTTTGCCTGTTATGAAAGTGATGTAGTCTACCCTTGCTCACTGTTGTAAAGTCAGGACCTGAAGAAGACAGAAGGAACAAAAGCATCAACTGCCCCATGGAGCAAACCGGCATTATCAGCTTTTGAAGCCGCGCCAAACGGCACCTAAATTCCTGTCTGATGGAGCGAAGCCTGTAGTCTGTAGCAGCGAATTGATGGATAAACTCCCACTGGCTGGCGCGTGGCATAGTTCCAAGGAACGCCACCCCACTGCCATGGCGCAGCGGCCCGGCTGCCGGTGCTGAACCCGGCCGGGCTCAGCACGACGCGGAGCTAGGAGGAATACGCTACATATCCGACACGTTGGCAGTCTTAAGTGCCCTTATTTGTGTTTGTCCACCAGTAAAAGCTAGTTCCGACATGCCCTTCTTCTATACATGGGTATTCTTCCCCATGCCGTGAATCGGATTTCTATAATACTTAGTGCAGATGACGGGGACACCAATTATTTCTGGAGTAGCCTAATGGACCTTTTCCACATACCGACGGCACCAGGCGGTGGCTGCACAAACTAAAAATCGAGGAAGTGACCTACCTGCACTACCAATCGATAATGGGAGCTACGCTACCAGTTTCTTCGCTCTCCGAGCAGCGGCGCGTGCCCAAGGCAACTCTAAAGAGGGGGATCTGTGGCGTCCACCCAAACGTCATGTTTTTTCTTTGCGTCCACTTTCTTTTTTTGTGTAACACAATTATATATATGTTGCAATTACGTGTTCTACTTGCTGATTCACAGCCTCCTTCCGAATTTCCTCGATTTCTAGTGCCGACTTCCGCCGCTTGGCATCGAGTGCTCGCGCGTGCGCAGAACGCTTCTCGGAAAAGGTCCATTGGTACAGTGATCATTGTCAACTTGATTCATGGAACTTTTTGAGTCAAGGACCGAAACTTGCAGACGTCTCACATAGCATTCGGAAAGTTTGGCGATAATGGCGCTTCCTGAGTAATCTCTTCCTGTTGTCGTGTCATTGCCTTCATTTTGAAGTGTGGTTTAAACTAACTTTAGCTTGTCTCGATGTGGTAGTCCAGGAGGGCTAGGTTGGACATTTACATGTATGTTTTAGAAGGCCACATAAGTGGCGTATTGGCATCTGACTGGTGGAGGCAATTGCCCCCGCCAATCAGACGCCAATACGTCACTTCAGTGACCTTTTAAAACGTACATGTAAATGTCCAACTTAGCCATTCAGATAGTCCTTAGGGCCCGTTCGCACAGTTGCGACCTCTTAGAACCTGGTGCCTTGGAACCTCTTAATATTTCTTACAACGAGAGGACACACTGGTGCACATCTATTCGGTAGCGGTGTAAACTTGGTGGTCGGGCATATTTTCTATTTTTCTCGTGCGTTATCCTTTCTTTCTTAGATCGAAAAACTTTTGTCAACGATATAAACGAGCCTTTCATATTATAGGTATTACGCACATTTGACCTCAGAAATCCCGCAAAACCTTCGCTCTTGTGAAAGAGTAAAACTATACGCACTCCGGAGTGCACTTCGAACGGAAATGGCTATACGCACTCCGCTAACTCGTATAAAACGAATGGTCACAGTGAGTTTTCCAAGCGGTGGCATAGCGTAGGGGTTAAGACGTCTGCTTTGAGCGCAAGTGGACGCGGGTTCGATCCGCGGTGGGCCAACTTTTTTCCTTTTTTGTTTTCTGGAACATTTTGTTTTGTCGAGGCATTTGGCGATATTTACGACATTTCTTCTTGCGATGAACATTTAGAAAACCGAATGTTGTCGCCGAAACTTCGCAGAACTAAATGGTATGGGACTCCCTTTCCGGAGGTTCGATCGGGGACAGCGGGGCTTGTGTTGCCGGCTGGACGCCGCGAAGCGGCGTTTACTGGTTAAGTTTTGTAATTAGCAGCCGATACTGTCGCCGCGAAGCGGCGTGAACGCAGGCGGGGGGCTGTGTTAACAAGCTCCCCAGTGATACACGCGCCGTTCGAAAAGGGCGACCCAAATGGCACGAGTTCTCCGCGGTGTGCGTATAGCCATTTCCGACGTAAGTGCACTCCGGAGTGCGTATAGCTTTACTCCTTGTGAAATGCAGTTCGAGGATCACCAAATAGATGGCGCCAGAGTGCCAGTGTGTTCTCTCGTCCTAAGAAAATTTAAGAGGTTTCAACAGGTCTCGTCTCTCTCGGTCGTACTCGGTTGCAAGAGTGTGAACGGGCCTTTACTCACGTATGCCACCTCATACAACGTAAACCGCACCATAGCCCAAATATAATCTCAAGAAATTTTAACAATCCAGAGACTAGAAAATGGCACGACTCACATCATTCTCGGGCACAAGCCGAAAAACCTTGAGTACAGAAGAGCCGGCGACGACCAGACTCCTCTCCCGGGAGTTGTAGAAGTTGCAGTAGATGGAATGTTCGACGCCAGTCGGAGGATGGGTTTGCTTGTAGACCGCGTACATGCTGGTCGACATTTTCACCCTCTCTTCGAAATGCTGTCATGACCGCGACCCAGGAACGAGAAAGCCGATATGATTATCGTCACTCGTAATAGTGATAGTGATAGTACTTTATTGCACTTAAAAGTTTGTGGTGCCGTTCGGTGTGCAGGTGAGATTCGAATAGCAACAACATTTTGCTAAAACTTCGGTAACCGCGATGCATTACTGTAGCTCAATAGTGGCACGAAACATACTACATTAACGTTAGCTGTTATAAGGAGCAGTAAATCATGCAGTACTTTTCGTGCTAGGAACTTGCGAATATATGCCGACAGTATGCACTACCGATCTCGACCATGCTTGGATTTAGGAACATCACGAATCTTGATCTGGAGGTATTATGAGTCTCCTAGTTAGATTTCTAGCATATTGTGAAATTCTCACCTTTATGGTCTCCATTATTTTGGAATATCAGGTAGTAAGCTTCAGAGCATAACCTTTCAAAGAGTAAACGTCAACAACACAGAATTAACCAAAGTTCGCCATTATCCGCGACTCGCCGCGCGTGTATACTGGCTAGATATATGGATAGATCAACTTTTCTTTGTGAATTAAGCGGTGGCTTGCGTCACCTATCTTGTATGTATCAAAAGTTACAAAATTGTAGAAAAATATGATTTTACTTTTTTTTCCTTATCTTTACCGTTGTCTGTTAATTATTTGTGCACCAAGTGTTTCATTTGCATTGGCACATGGCACAACTGGCACAACTTCCACATAACCGAGTGCCTGAGGCAGCCAACAGGAAGAAGTATGCAACCAGGTGCTGGCTGCCTCCTCGGCTGTGTGTTAACAGGTGAACTCACAACCAGCTCAATATCAAATAGCCATTTATTATGCCATTTATTAGAATGACCATCCGTTCCGCGACTCGCGGGACTGTCCCGCATTGAGGGCTCGTGTCCCGCGTCCCGCAGGAAATAACGAAAATCTTCAAAATGTCCTGCATTTTACACTGTCGTAAAATTCACTATGCACTAATGGCGTAAGGGGAAGCGCGGACGTGACTGGTGTAATCGTGTGAATCGCGATGGTACGCTATTTTTATAACGAGCGTTTCGCCGCAGTAAGGTTGCAACGCCCATTGGCTTAGACAAAAAAGTAAAAACAAGCAAAACAACAAAAAACGGAAGTGACGTTTATTTTTGTTTTGTTTGTTTTTGCTTTTGTCAGTTTTGTTTTCTGACTTTTTGCTTTTCCAACCTCTGACAGTGCGACTGTGTTTGTCGTTTTCAAGCCTACGGTTGGGCGCTTTTCGGAGCTGTCGCGTCGGTTCAAGCGGTCTTTGTTTTTCTTGTTTTATACGTTGTCGTGTTATGTGCCGCCGTATTGCCGAGTGTAATAATCATGGAGTTGTTCGTGGTATTCAATGCTTGGGAGCGAGCGTCGGCAGTGAAGACCACAGTTCATTCATGCAAGCTAGCGGGCCCCGTCTCGACACGTCGAGGCCCGTGGGACGCTTGTTCGGAACATAAACGGTGAGTGGATTTTACCTACTGGTGGCGTTCGATCTTCGATTCGACACCGCTGTGGTCGAATTTGATAGCGCGTGGCTGCCCATTCGAACTAGAAGGCAGCAGGGTATTTCCCACGTCGTTCTCGGCAGAGCTGTCCAGAGTTTCAAATGCGAAGGTTTGAGAATTTGAGATGTGCAGCACTGCATGTGGCTCAGGGTGCCGCCGGCGCCGCATTTGCATTCAGTAATTGCACTTATAGAAGGACCAAGCGCGTTGAGGAGAATGTCAGCTTTTGGCGAGCTCCAGCAGTCACAAAAGCGTTCTGTCCAAAGACAGAACGCTTTACAAACAGATCAGACGACGCAACTGGACCTTCCGGCGCGTCTAATTTGTGGCGGGTAATAATGTTACTTACTGTTCATCTAGTTGGCCTACTTATTTAGGGATGGCGTTTTCTGCACCAATACTGTATTCTGCCTCGCGGCACATTCACACCTGCAGCAGAACTGCTAAGCGGTTCTGCTACAGATTGATCGCGAAGAGTTGTATTCTTCCATAATGTGCAGGATAAAATGACAACAAATAAGTATGCCTCACTGTTCTAGTTCTCTTTTGGTCTGCAACTGGTTGTATTTTCTGCTACATTTTGATCAGAACGCCACTGCGAGACAGGCATTATTGATGTATATTATCCTAAATAATGCTTGAGCATGAGACGAGGCAACAGAAATACTTCTATATGTGCCTGCTTTTTATGCTTTTGCAATTCACCGGCTCGCCCACTCTTCTCATGGTTATTGTTTTGTTTGGTGTAAATTTTCCACCCCAGGTGTCCGATGCTTGCGGCTGATGGCTTCTACCTACGTGCATCAAAGAGCAGGCCTGCACCTTTGCCGAGACAGCAGTGCAAAGGTGGGGTGCGCGAGCGTCTTGAGACGCGGAGTTCCGCTCGGCACGGCTCAAATTATACTTCGTTTCACTTTACCTGCGAGCGAAGCCAAAGCTAGAAGCGCGAGACCAGCGCTTTTTGCATTTCTCCCCAGCTCGCGCGCTCGAGCAAAGCCTGAACGCACGGAGCTTCCGTGCTCGCGCTTCCAGTTTTGCCTTCGCTCGCACATAAGGTGAAACGAAGTATAGTCGTGGCACAAATTTAGAGCACGCGACCACCGCTAGGGGCTGTTTCGCGGCCTGTGGTTGGCCCGAGATGATCGCCTATTCAAACCAATGTATGGCCAAACTCTCTCAATAAACGGCTCTGTAGCGCCAGTTGAACCTCTAGCGTACATTATAATAACTCTATGCTTAGGTTGACCGGGTTACGAGGTTACGGGTATGATGATGATGATAGCGCCGAGGTTTTAAGGCCGCGCGCAGCGCCTACTCGCGGAGTATTCGGTCGGGGCCCATCGGCGATGATCGCGTCCGCCGATCTCGGTCGTTTCTTCGCGGAATTTCACATTTTTTATCTCATTTTCTGTTGAATTTTCGTAGTAAACACATTCAACGCGATCATTTATTGATCGTTATATCCGATATGCCGGGAAAAATGCATCGCTATATATGGTTTATTTTTACATAGAACCAATGGAAAAATTGATGGTTCTATAAAATCGATCGTTATAACCGATATATCGTTATAAGTGCACTGCACTGTACAAGGTTCGTCGAATTTTCCACTAAAAGTTCGAAAAAGTCGAACCTGGTCAAACTCGAACCTCGGGCACGTGGTTCGCGACACCCCTAATCAGAATTATGCTTTCGACTAAAATTAATAATAAAGAGTTTATTTCCGTCGTATGTTGATGGTGGCGATCAAGGAAAAAAGCTGTATGGCACAACTTGACGAATCCTTGACAAGTTGACGAAAAAAAACAAAAACATTAACAAATCTTGATGGTATCATATCGGCTATAACAGAAAAGTGACCTATTTGCAGACAGAAGTAATGAGACCCCAAAAGTTTAGTTCATACTCAGATTCATTTGTGGAGAAAATTAGTCGAATTTCTCTAAGAGACAATATACTGAGTTCCAATCTTTTATCTTCAAGTAGGTTAGGTATTTTTGGGATAGTATGTTTAAGCATTTGTGTGCCATAGTTCGTTCTAGGGGTGTCGCAAACTTTTGTCGAACCAGATTTTTAGGTCGAACTTTCGGGGTTCGACTGTGTCGAACCGGTTCGACGACCCTCCGAACTTTTCACCAGATTCGACCGGTTCGACTTTGTGGACAGTGTGGCCAGACCTGAATACAAGCATGTCTAGGTTCGGAGAATTTTTTTTTTATGCAAAGGGTTATTTTACTTTATAAACAAATTTTAATCAGTAAAGAAGGTAATACCTTAATTTTTTTGTACTGTATTAACTGAAATAACCAATCAGCGCTGCCCTTAATTCTTCCCTTTGCCATCACCATCCAATCCGAAGCCAACTGGCCAGCCTGTCGCGCATGCGCACACAAGTCGAACCTCAATACAAGGTTCGTCGAATTTTCCACTAAAAGTTCGGAAAAGTCGAACCTGGTCGAACTCGAACCTCGGCCGGTTCGAGACACCCCTAGTTCGTTCTTGCAGTGACCACCTCCCAGCATTCCACACGACAGGTAGAACACACGTGAATATTTTCAGAGAGCTGTCCAAAGTTTATCAAAAAGTTTGTACCCCTAATTTGCCCTAGTTTTAGATATAGTGACAAAATAAGAGCTAAATGGGCCTCCTGCGTTCAAAAGGGGGTGCTGCAAAAAAGGACTTGTTAAGCCTTGTTTTGGGTAGTACAAACTTTAGCGTCTCAAACTGTCACGCATGCAGAAGCGTGCCAGCTCTGGTGCCGAGCGCGAGATCACGATGAAAATACAAAGAAACAACAAAAATTTGAACGCCGTCAAAGCTAAGACGCTAAGCGCGTGAGTCAGGAACAGCCGTTCCGCGCGTTCCAAAGTAGACATGACAAAGAAAAAGAAAAATTAAAGCATCGCTTCACAAGTGTTTTGACGTCACCACCCAGAAATAAGAGACGCGTACCCTAGCGGTGGTGTCATGAATTTGGCACTTTTGGTTGTCTTGCGGCGTTGAGTCTGGCCGATTTCTGGCGTTCAAAAGTGTTTTTTCGTTCTTCAGAACCAGTCAGAATTAAAAAAGCTCAACCAACGTGCCACAAGTAGTGCGAGGCTCAATCAAGTGAGCTTGTACTACCCAAAATGAGGGCGCTACAGTTTGTTCAAAGCTTCAGCGCAGGAGGCGACGCCACCGGTCTGCAAACAACACGGTGCCGTTTCGCACGGGAGACAAGAGATGGCGCAAGCGGTCGCGACGCCAACTGCCGCCAACAAACGAGCATACGACGCCGAGAGCCGGCGTCTTTTCTTTAGCAGGCGATCTTGTCGAATCAAAAGCGGTGCGAGCTTTTTTCATACCAGTTGTTGTTTTTGTTTCTGAGACTGTTGCCCCCTGCGGAACGCGCGCCGCTTTTGCGTCGAAAAGATCGTAAGCTAAAGAAAAGACGCCGGCTCTCGGCGCCGTATGCTCGCTCGTTGCGCCATCACTTGTTTCCCGTGCGAAACGGCGCCGTGTTGTTTGAAGACCGGTGGCGTCGCTGCGTTTCCATAGGAGCCAAGCCTTTTTCTTTCTTTGCTTTTTCCTCAGATAAGTTCGCTCTTTGCAAATTTTACAAAAAAAATGCACCATCTGTGGGCAACGCTGCACAATGTCGTAGGTCGATTCAAAGAGCCTGGCGTCTCCTTGTATCACCCTGTATATTGATAACGTCAAATGGAACGTCTTCTACAACGCTTTTTCTTTTTTGTTGCAACAAGTGTATTTTTTTCTAGATTTGTTTATGTTGTTGTACCCCAGACTAAATTACAATAGTTTATGTGGGAGTAAAATAATGAATTGTATATTAATAATTTCACCTTTGCTGGTAACATGTACCGGTGGCGGTTTATCACACCTATACTTGTGTCAGCATAGAAATAAGGTAGTTGACATGACTATCCCATGGCATATTCTCGGTAAAAATGGAACTTAAGAGCTTGAAAGGGTTTACAATCTCTATTTCGAAGAAGTTCAAAACAATATCTCTTGTAATTGTGACTATGTTTTGGGCGAAAAAGCACTGCTTTTGTTTTTTCTACGTTGATTTGTAGTGAATTAATATGACTCCAAGTTGCTAATGCAGATATCGCCTGATTTGCCATGTCAAATAGCACATCGACATTTTCAGTTGAAAAAGGCAAAAGTGTTGTCGGCATAGTTGATAAATGTTGCATCAGAGTTTGATGCATCAGAGTCAGAGCATCAGATTCACAATATCATTAATGCAAATATTGAAAAGAAAACAACCTAATATACATCCCTGCGGAACACCAGTAAGAAGACTCTTCGAACTTGACGAATATACATAAATGTAAACTAATTGAATTCGATTTTCTAGGTCAGACTTCACTAACTGCAAAGCATGCCCTCGAATCCCATATGTATCCAATTTCGCTAGTAAAATTTCATGACTGAGGCAATCAAAAGCCTTTGTAACCGCTCATTCACACTGGAAGCGGATCCGTGTTTGCAAAGCGGTTGCGAACGCGGTTGTATAGGGAGTATTCACTGGGCGCCATATTTGTGGGTGATGTCTAGAGCGCATGCTCTGAACGAGCCCACATTAATAGGCTACTAAGACCGGCAATCTTGAGGGTGCGAAATGCACGTTACAAAAGAACTGTGGAAGCTCGCCATCAGCACGGGCTCAGCAGTTGTGCACACAGCTATGGCCGCCAGTGAATACTTCCTATAAAGATCCAGTACAATGGACCTTTTGTAGAAACATCGGTTCGAGAGTAAATACTTCTAGTACCCTCTGTCTTCCTTCTGGCCGAGCAGAGAGGGAAGATGGTTTCGTTGTGTCGACTTCAGGGCGGAAGATTACGCACGATAGGGACAAAGGCGAGTTTGGGGGAGCCGTATCTAGGTCACAGCGCCTCAATGGGTGAACAGGATGTAACTGACGTTTTGAGTGTAGAACGGGTGGGAGAGGCCTTGGGCGCGCATTGTTTTCTCGCCACTTAGCCTCAAACCCAGTCGCGTGTCTAGGTGGCAGCACATATTCACCAAGAGGTCCATTGCACGCGCACTCGATGACATCAAGTGCACGTGCAACTGTACTAAATCTTTATACAACCGCGTTCGCAACCGCTTTGCGAATGCGGATCCGCTTCCAGTGTGAATGAGCGGTAAAGTCTACGAATGCTCCAAGAAGATTTTTTTTTCTTCAAGATTTGGCAATATGAATTCTTTCTGGACGAGTAGGGCAGCACTGCCAGGCAGTTATCAATTTATGCTTAGTTGAAAATTAGACGTGAATGAAGTACCTTTTCAAGTGCTTTAAAAAATACTGGCAATATATAGGAATCGGTCTGTAATTTACACTCCTCTTTTTGTGTAGTACTGACACTTTGGCTATTTGCATCAATTTAGGAAAAAAAACAGTAACCAGTGAAATATTAAATATATGCGTTAATACTGACGCTAATAAATGAACAACATACTTAACAGGCCTTATTTGTAAACCATCCACGTCACAAGCTCCACTATTCTTAAGTTGTAAAATCACATTAATAACCACAGGTTCTACAACCGGATCTAAAAAAATCGAACTGCTGTTTCTAGCATCAGAAACACAAGACTTTACAGTAACAATCCCGCTTCCCATAATCACAAAATTCTCGTTAAAATCGTTCGCCAAAGAACATCCGGTTAGTTCAACACCGTTACACACTATTTTATTAATTGAAATAGATGAACAGTTTCGATTTAAAAGAAAGTTGAACTCCGTCCACGTGATGTCCGTAATCCCTCTGCTGCCTTGAAGTAGTAGCGTTCTTTAGCACGCCATAAATTACCACGAATAAAAAAGTAACTGTGACTTAGTTATTTCAGAAAGCAATTTACAGGCTCTCTTGATCATCTCCTTTATGCCAAGCAACTACACATTAAGATGCAGCCGCCTGCACTCACGGCAAAGAATATCCAGAACGTCCCCTGATTGAACTTCAATGTCACGGTGAACATTCAAAAGCACTAGACCACGCCAATGTGCAGTGTGTTAGATCTCTATCGATCGGCACACGACTGCCGAAAGTCTGTAACATCAAGATTAGCGACTGTGTGTAAAGTATGCACCAAAGAGTGAATTGCCTCTTTTTCAAACGGGCGCACACACCTTCATTTCTCTTCACAGCCAAACAACAAGACAGTCTATTGGTGCTGTTCAGTGGCGTACCAACTTGTTTTTGAGTGGGGGGGCAAACCAGACCCCCCCCCCCCCCCGGCCAGGGCCGGGGGGGGTGCCTTTTGTATCCCTTGGGCGCCGCCGGACAGTGTTTCCCCTGCCTAGTGGCGGCTGTTTCAGGGGGGGCAAAAAACATGCCTTGCCCCCCCACTCTGAGAACTGGGGGGGCAAGCGCCCCCCTTGCCCCCCCGGTTGGTACGCCCATGGTGCTGTTCCCTGTTCCTGGAAGTTGTGATCTCTGGCCTATTCCCCCATCACATCGGTAACAAACCAGTAATCAATCACAATAGAGAGTCGAGTGGCAAGCCATTGCAAAGGCAAATACTTTACTTGGGGAATACAGGACACTCTCGTCATTTGCATTAGACAGGACGACGGCCACCCTATAACCCATCTCTCGCGGTGTGCTTCATTTGGCGACACCTCCCTCCCCCACCCCTCCTCTTGCTGCCAGAGCACATGAAGTCTATGCCTCGGAATGCAGTGCGGTTGACAGGGTCGCAGATACGAAGATGGTAACGTCGTCACAAGTGTTTCTGCACGTCTTAAGTGTCTACTTTTTTCATGTACAGTCGACTCTCATTAATTCAAACTCTCTTTATTCAAACTTCCGGATAATTCAAACTTTGCTTTATTCAAACAAATTTTCGGGCCCCCTTGAGTTTGAATTAATGAGATTTGACTGTAGTCTAAGCTTGTTAGAACCGACCTTGACTGTGACCGAGATTTCGGTCTGTTGTAAGAGGAGTATGTTGTATGCAGATATGAAGTTGAGTCAATGGTATGTAGAGGAAAACCAATCGAACTTCACAAATTGGTATGTTATACCTAAACGTCTGTTGTAACCAGGTCTGTCGTAATGAGCTTAGACTATATTCTCGGGAAGTGTCCTGTATTCCCCTCGTAAAGAATTTGGCTAAGGCTCGACTTTCTCCTTCCCCTCACTTGTAGCTAACCAGACAGAGAAGCGAACAGTGTCACAACTCAAATTTTCCTAAAACAAGTCACATGATCTGTCAAGAGTTTTACTTTTTTCCTTAACTTGGACAAATTTAAATTCGGGTCCTTACGGCTCTCACCAAACTCGTGCCCCTCACAGAACTCGCTATCAAACTCACCCCAACTTGACTTACCCCCTCACTGAACTCTGGCCTCTCACAGAACTCAAGCTTGAGTACTCGTGCCCCTCACTGAAACTTGCGAGTTCTCTGGGTTTACAAACTCGCTTACCTCATGTTTGAGTGTGAGGTGGCACTCACGAGCAAGTATACCGAAATATGCTATTCTTCGATGTAAGCAGCACTCATTTTAGTAAATTTTGCTTGCCTTTTTGACCCACCACTATTAATGTTTAACTATACTCAACTAATTTTGATATAGTGCCAAAGTTCAAAATAAATGCAGTCTTATGACAGTTTTCTCAAACCAAAAGTGTAAAGGTTTATTCGCACATCAAGACAGATACAAATAATAACCAATGTGAAACAAACGGGTGATGGATGTAGAAATGCAAAAAGAGCAAGCATGTTCTCAAGACGCCAAAACATATCTGGGAAATTCTTTTCCTTGCGCTACTTACTTCGGAAATGTCCCGGTGCAACCCCAGAATGACCTTCAAAAAAGAACCAAAGACCTCAGAAACGGGAGTTATAGTCAAAAGGCCTGCCCAAAAGGCTGGACGATGGCCCAAGCAAGCCCTCTGACCTTCCTCTGTCCGAAAGGAGAGGTCTGTTAAACTCTGCGGCGGGATATTCGTCGTACCCACCACGGTTGCTGAAGCCCAGCTCGGAAGAGCCATACTCATAATCGGACTGGTCATGAGGACGTCTTTCCCCGTAGGTATCGATGGTCATGCTTTGAGCCGATCCTGACATTTTCTTGAGCCGATCAAGCACACTGGATCCCTCAAACGCCTGAGCCGACGACGGCAACAACGTGCGCCTCGGTGCAGCTGTAGGCGGTTCTAGAACGTCTTTATACGGAGCCCCTTCGTGTGACTCTTGGTAATCGTGATCGTACATGTTCCCAGAGCTGAAGTCGTGCCCCGTGTGGCTCTGATCCATTGAATCTCCGTATGAGTAATCGTGTGAACGATCAAACGACTCCATTGGGCGTTCGAGCGGAGTATCCATCGACAGGTGTTCTTGCTGAGAGGTTTGCTGAGCTTGACGGTTCAACTGCTGCCCAATCTCTTGAGCAAGGTCTGGACGTGTCAGCTGGCGCGAGAGCTTGCTGATCTCAACTGCAAGATCGTACTGGAGCTTCGAAAATTGATCCGATGGAGTGGGCCCAAAGCCTAATCCTCCCAACAGAGGTTTCTGCTGAGGTCTTGCGTTTGTCTGAAATTGCTGGACCCCCGGCGTGGGGAAGACTGGCTGATTAGAATGGGGAGGTCGTATCGAGCCATTGTTGTACTGCGGCTGTTGCTGCGGTCGAGTGTTTGGGTTGGTCCACGGCTGCTGCTGCTGTGGCGCTCCGAAGCGGTTGCCTCCACTGTTGAAGGGTGTTGGCTTGCTGCTGTTGCTAGTGCTCCAAGGCTTTGCAGTGGAGTAGACGTTGGGGGCACGGGGCCGTATGTTGGGAGGGCCGCCAGGTGTGTTTGGCCCTCCGATCAGGGGTTTCTTGGGGGCAATGCCAACAGATCCACCCTGAACAGAAAGTGCAGAGGAACAGTTCAAAATTTTGTTATACAAAGTTTGCCCCTTCCTGTGATGCTTAGTGTTAAAGCGACTGCTGCGTTAAAGTCAACTTTGCAAGAGCATGAGTGAAAAATAGCGCAAGAAAATAAAGCAGTGATGGAAGAGGTATTTGACTTTTCGTAGCAGGTTCTGTAGCAGGCAAAAACATTGCTTTGGAGCAGTCACTGATTCTTTTGGAGCAGATGCCAACATCTGTCTGCACATCATTTGAAAATGAAAAAGCGATTACATCACTAAATGAGTTCCTCCTTGATGATGACTGAGGATTCCTCTTTGATACTGGAGCACATTACTTATCACCTTTTGTAATAATAATAGATGGGGTGCCAAAAAACCCACAGACCGTTTTTTTTTTCTTTTTTAGAAATAAGGTTTTAGTCAGAGGAAGTTCTATTTACAATGGGTACTAAAAAATTTATAAAAAATGAATCGTAGCGCAACAGTTCAGTTGGGACAAAGCTTCTCTCCCCTCACACTTTTAGAGCTGGTAGTTTATTTAGCCTGTATACAGTCAAATTTCCGTCAGACACGCATTTTAGTTTGTTTACCGTAGTGTCAAGAAAATCATTGTTCATTATGAGGCCCCGGCCTCAAAATTTGCGGTAGGCCCGATTTTAATATATAGTGAATTACAGGATATAACACGTTTATGCATTCTTCAGCGGACTGCGATAACGTAACCGACAACGCTCTAGGCGGTCTAACAGCTGCAACAAATTGTAGCTTTCGAAGTCTTTATTCTGCGAGGACGTTTACAAACTCTGAGCACCCTGGCGTGCACGAAAAGAAAAATCTTTTACTATTCTAGCTGACTGCGAAGACTTTTTGTCCGGGCTTAGATCCACGATCTGCAGTATGGCAATTGTGTCCTTGAAAGAAACGAGATTTTGCTTCCGTGAATCCAGAGTCCAAACAAAACCAGCGGAACCGCACAGAGATGAAAAAAGAGCCGTGCAGAGCAGCCGAGAATTGCTGGTTGCAGGCAAACGCCGCCTCCTATTCCAGTTGCGAATGCCTCATGATCGCAGACAAAGTTCAATGATCACTAAAATCTGTACTTTGCACCAAGGAATCATTTCCAGCTTGTCAAAGAACGATAAAGACGGTTGCAATTTTCTGCGCGAACCGGATTAAAAATTTAGAGTGGAGACTGCTCCCAGCAGCGTGTCCTGACCTTGACTTTTTGTGTATGTGCGTGTGTTTTCTGTGCTCTCTGCGGTTACTCTTTTTGTTTGAAGTTTAGGAAGCTTTAACTTGTTTTTAATGTTTATTAATGATATACTCTTCAATTTAACAGTTAAGACTAAGCTGTTTGCCGACGACTGTATTTCGAACACAGAGGCTAAGGAGCCCAACAATCAAATTAATCTTAACATGTGTTTAGCACACATTGGTCAGTGGTGCAATACATGGCAAATGTCACTAAACTTAGAGAAAACCGTCTGTATGACTACTACTTACAAAACAAAGCCCATTCAACTTGCGTACGTTATCGAAGGGTATCCACTAGCAAGGGTAAGCAGTTACAAATATCTGGGCGTAACTATTTTTCACTCACAATCTCCGTTGGAGTGCTCATATTGATAGCATTGTGAAAAAAGCGAATTATAGACTGTAGTATTTAAGGCGGTCTACGTTCAATTAACATACAGCTTCTGGCTATAAAACACTCACTCGTCCGTTGATAAATATGCATACGAAATCTCGGATCTTCATTTTGTCAAAGATGTGCTAAAGCTAGAAAAGGTGGAACGACTTGCTTTGCATTTTATTTTTTCCAAATATCGTAGACTGGATTCACCTATGGCACTGTATTCAAAAGCCAAGGCGTAAAGAAAAAAGACTGAAATTTCTATATATGATTATCAATGACGTATTTCAGATAGACAAAACAGCTTACCTACTAGTTCCTGACGAATCAAGAATAACTCGGAACAAACACAGTCGCGCACTTCATCATCCCCGGTTCTTCAAGGACTGTTTCAGATACTCATTCTTTCCACAAACCATAAGTGACTGGAATCTTCTTTGGGAGCAAGCTGTGGTATGCCAATCACTTGAAGCTTTTTCCTCTTATACTGCATCTTGCAAAATGTAAAATAAAATGTGTTTTGTTTTGTGTATTGTTTTTTTTATTTACACATTCTAGCCCATGATGGATCTCAATTTTATTTGTTATAGACCATATGCGAAATTCTTTGTAGCTATCATCACCATACTTGGGAAAGACGCGCCGCCATGTTGGGGTGTTCTTGTCATCTTGTGCCGTGCTCTTTACTGCGTGGTCTAGCCCTCTTCTAGTAAACTCTTCATAGTTATTAGTTCTTGCGATGGCATCAAACTGGACTCTGGACCTTACCGAGCTGCTAGAGCTCCCGGGATGGGTTTGTGGATTCGTACTACGAGCCGAAGACGACCTCCAACAGGCACAAGCTTCGGAGCGGTACCGGTGGCTCCCTAGTCTTTCGATTCTCGATACCGTTCCGGGCACACGTTGAGAGTCTATCGAAGAGGTAGCGCAAAGCACCAGCCTTTACGTTGCAGCTGCCAAAACGAGATTTTATGAATGCACTCCCACCTTCAATATTCTTGCTTTCAGCACGAGCGCACTGACATTGTTGGCGCAGTGGCTGCGCGTGCACGAGAAACATACTTGTATGGGTGCAGTCATTCTGCTGAGAGAAGCAACTCGCAAGAGAGGTGTTGAACAAACAGCGGAACAGCTCTAAACGGTTGTAACAAATCACAATGGCCGGATGGCCGTTCACTATAACAAAATTATGCGCGTATGAAGCTCACATTGTTTCCGAAGGAATCTTTGTAGCCCCTCTGCGTGCATCGCGGAACACAGCAGTACCGGGGCATACTTCTGGAGCTTGCACCTTCCGCTTCAACAACGTAGGTGACGCAGCCAATGTGGCTAGGAAGCTAGGACGCAACCTCGGGCACTCGGGCGAGTACGGACAGTGCGGCGGAGCACCCCCCAACATGGTGGACATATGAAGTTCGCACACGGTAAACCAGATGGCGCTATTCATTTTCACATATGGCCTAAGCATTTTTTGTGATGATTTATTGATATCTTTCATACTACCCTTTCAAGGTACTATAAAAGGTACTACATTTTTGGATGCAGTAAACACACCACATAATACAGACAAACACATTAGGCACCATAACAAAACTATACCAGACCATACACTCTTTGCAGTGGAACCTATAGATGCTTTGCACACGCGCCGGATTGCAGCCGCCATGGCTGACCTTCTCTCGTCTTATTGAGATGCTGAGCCACTGAAGCGGGCCTTGAAGAGCCTCCACGAAGGCTTATGCTAGGGACAAGGACGCAGTATAATCTAAAATGGCAATAATCAGGACTACTGTGGTAATGATAAAGTGAAGTAAACAGAGTAAGAGAAAACAAAAACTGAAGGTCAGTTATGGCAGTGCCCATGCACAGCTCACAGAATCATTGCTCTCTGGGTTCCGTTTTTAGAAGCATAGAAATAGAAACAGGAAGATTACTCAAATGCTAATCAACACTTACAGAAGCCAACGTCTCTAAATTCTGGAAATGCTTCTTGCTTGTCATGTGCTGCGAAAGGTGAAAGATAAGAAAGATAAATGACGTGTGGATCAGTTGTTTCGAGACCGAGCGCAACTTCCAAATTAGCAGAACAGCGGAAGTAGGGGCCTAAAGCCATTAGAGGCTATGAAGACAACATTTTTAACCTTAGATTCAAGCACTGGCAACTCAACAATTTTCTATTATTTGGCTGCGGCCCAATATTCCCTACAAGTGACTAACATTCAGGAAAATCGAGAACAACCTGCGTGCCAGGCACGGAAATGCATTTCTTAAGCTAAACTTGAGCAGTCTGTATATTTTTTTCCCTTCTTTCGGTGTTCACCTAGCCTGGCTCCCATCACGTCGGACTGCACTGAAAACGTTTGAAATTCCACGATATCGCCGAATTCTGACAAAGACATGCGGTGCCAGACACAGTGAAGCTGACAGGGACCGTGCTTTCGTTTGTGGGCACACCTTGACGTTTCTATAATCTGTTGCAGGTTAAAAAAAGCGGGACAAGTTCCCCGACCTGACTGGTGGTTTTCTCCTCTCCACTCCTCCTCTACAGCGTTTGCTCTGCTCAAGGAGAGAGAGTGGAGGGCTTTGTGGGTGGAGCATGTCCAGCTTCTCTTAACCTGCAACAAACTATATAGACATTGTCGAGGAAAGAACTCATTTCTTTGCAAGTCACCGGTGCCTACCTGGTCGTACTGCATCTTGGAGTTCATGGTCTGCTGACAAGGCTGGCAAGAGAACGTCCCCTTGGGAGCCGGCATCCGCTGCTGGACCATGCCGCCTCTAGGCCTTGGTCCAAAACCTAAGGGGCCAAATGAAAGTTGTACGCTTCAAAATGCTTGAAGGAAGGATGCCTACGAAAAAAATTTGCCCCTATCCCTTGCTACTGTGGCAAAGGCAATGATAACATAGAATGTATTGTCCATTGCCTCGTGGTGATGCTGGCAGGAACTTGCTACAGACTTTATGCCTCTATGATGCAAAAGCCCTGCCAAAGCTAGTGCTCCTGCGGGAGTGGAACGCCAAGGACCATGCGGTAACTGTAGTTGCACATGCTGTTGTCTGTTGCTGTAACCGTTCTAAAGTAAATGGTACTTTGCATGAGTTATCTTTTGGTTATTTACTTCTAATGGCAATTTGCATGTGCCTTTTTTTGGTTATTTACTTATAATCTTTGATACAAACAAGATGAGCGCGAGCAGCAAGCGCATACCTACGTTTCCAGCATTCTCCTCGGTGCTTCGGCAATTTGGCAAAAATGTTGGCACACTGCATATGAATCACGGACGTGCCGGTGACCCGAGGTCGTATCACTTGGGCAGTGTTCCAAATTTACTTCATCTCACTCCAGAGCAAAGGTTTCGCATTTTGGCGTTTGAAAGGTTACTGGCATTCTGCACTGCTCTATCTGTGTTATCAGATGATATCAGCTGCGGGAGTAACTCGAACCCGCTCGACTGAGATTTGGAAGACGGCCAATGTAACGTAGTCAATTGCTGCTTTCTGAATGGACCTTAACAAGGCGCTGGGTTCTTTTTTAGCTCGCCTAACAGAGGCCAACGTGGGGCAGAGATTGGACACCAATGTAGCATCAGCATTTGGCTGGGACTCGTGTTTAGTGAGCACACGAGTTCCATCTGAGCGTTGACGCAACACTTATGTGGTGGTCCTTTGCTTGAGGAGTGTGAAACTGGAAGCTGTGAGGTGCCAGCCATACAACATATTTTGTGTTAAAACACATAAAATAGACTAAGTGCATCGCAGCAGACTTATTTGATGTGCCCAAGACGAAACCCTTGCCAAAGGTTTGAATGACAAGCCGACAAACAGTTCTGCCCAAAGTTGTTACGAAAGCCAACCTTGGTTCTGCTTTCCCTGAAATGGCTGATTCTGATGAGCGCCCCAATTCGGCTGTGGCTGGCGAAACGGCAGCTGAGGCCGGTTCTGCTGAAACTGTGACCTCGGTTGAAATTGTGGCTTCGGCTGAAATTGTGGCTTCGGCTGCAATTGAGGCCTCGGCTGAAACTGTGCTCTCGGCTGGAATTGTGGCTTCTGCTGAGACTGTGGTCCCGGCTGAGCCGCTGGCTGGCCCGAAGTCAGTCGTTCCTTGTGCGCTCGACCGTTCATGTGCTGCATTTAAAACGAAACAAAATTGAAACTAGCAGCACGATGCAAACAGAAGTTAGATCGGGAAAGATACAATATTAAACATAGACAATCCAGAGACTCATTTCACGAGATTATTACAAAGGTCCCAAAAGGTGCACAGTGCAGCATTTTTAGTATTTCTAGAATATAGCACAATTAGAGACGGAAACTGCTTTTCTAACCAGGCAGAAAATAATTCTGCATCTAGGACTTTGCAATTTAGAAGTTCTATTTGACGAGTGAAATGAGTGTCGGGCACGGCTCGGACGCTGCTGACCAAGTTCTAGTCCGGACAGGTGTCTGGGTGCCACACAAATCAATTAAACAGGTATGGTAACCATTGCGCCGGGAACAATGCCGGAGACCCCCCGTAGACGGCGGCAGAAACATGAACTAAAGAGCTGCGCGACGTGGAAGCACAACGACGACGGGTTCCTCATCGGGCAAGTGGTTCAAACGAATGACGTGCTCTTGGCGTTGTGTCGGCGCCAGTGAGTCTGGTGCAGAGCCGTACATTGGTCGGGTGCAGATTCGGGAAAGTCACCCGCTCTGAGGCAGTAAGCGAGGTGTCGTTGGCAAGCCTGGGGTGCCCTCGTAAAGCGCCAATCCAGATTTTCACATCCTGAGAAGCATCTCCCGTTGTGTTGACGTGAGGAACCTGAACCGGTGTAACTCGCCTGCGAGCGCGGCGTTGTTGTCCATTTTTCTAGTCCACAGACTGCCGTGCACTATAGCCAACCGCGGGAACCGTGCCGGGACTTCCGCCAAATCCTACCGACACCGACGGTGCTTCTCAACGTCAGCGTCAAAATGTTTGTTTCGGTTTAGTTATTTGCAGGCGCAAAAATAACAGTCACGAAGCTCTAAAAAAAATTGACCTCAATGCGTCCGAAAACACCTTCTTTTAAAAATGTTTGAAATTGCCTTCATGGTCCCGTTAATGAAAGTTCGCAGAAATCAATTTAAAAGTTTCTCATCTATGGATAGTACGAAAAACATAAAAAAAGACACATGACCTTGGTCATAAGTAACTATTTCGTCTAAGAAAATCTTTAGGTATGAGAATAGAAAGTATGTTTTACATGATGCTCCTCTTTACTACACATGCAGGACATTTCGAATTTCAAATTTTTTCCTTTCATGAGCTACAAATAACAAGTACATTATCCGGCCCCCAAATACACCCTCTGTTTCCTCCATGAGTGTTTTTTTTTTTTTTTTTTCCCACTTGTTTTGCTTAAAAAAGAAAAAACAAGTTCCAAACTGTCTTTTCAAAACAGCTCGCAAGGAGCCCCATTCCCGCAGTTTGAATTAAACCATCTCCTGAGAGGCTCCCGTTTTAGGGAAGAAGGGGAGCACCTCATCTCTCTGGAACTCCGAGTTGAGAGTGGTATTGCACAGCTTGCAGTAGAAGGACTTCTTGAGGACCGGAGGACCACCCGGAGTCCCAGGCGCTGTCGCGGCTCCTGCAAGCATTTAGCGCCAACTTCAAGTGAGGCATGCATGGCGCACGCCTCCAGCCGGGACTCGCAACGGAGTCGTCCAAAAGGGGAAAGCTATAGATAATTTACACGACTTCGGCTCACCATTTTCTCGAGCACTTCCGCCCACTTTTACTTATTGCGCACTCGGAAGGACAACATTACGACGCAAAGGGGGATGTTGCAAAATTTCAGAATAGGCACATGCTCATAGACACATAAAAGCTGTACAATCGCCACATGAGGACTGGTTTCTATCAATGCTTCCTAAAGAATGAGGCTTTACTAGAGATTCTTGCGGGGAACTGCAGGTTGTTTCTAGAAACTGACAGAATGAGAACTGCCGGGAGGTCCTTTAGTTAGCGAGCTTCCTATTTTAGACAATGCTTCGGCGTCTGTGAGCATTAATCGTGCAGGCATAGTCAAAGAGCGGCCAAGAGCAACGGGTGGTTGCTGGAGTCCAGGAGTTCGAAAGAGACGCCATGCACCTCTCATCTTGTCGGTGACTATAGCCATGTGCTGTGGCGGCAGCAGAAGGAAAGACTCACCACCTGGACCCATGTTCGGCTTCTTGAAAGGTCCTGGGCCTCCGTCCGGAAGCAGGGGACGCTTGGCTCCCTTGGGAACACCCTAAAAAAAAACATGTTTGCCCCGAGTTAGCGGCCTCCTCTAAATGGTTCCACACACTACGCCGCCTTACTCGGAAGCCACTGAGAGCAAAACTAAAAAGGGCTCCACCCTTCCAAACTGAACTACCTGAGACTATGCTGCAAATTCCTCCGACTTCGCACCACCACGCATAAAAGAAAACGCTCTTCTACAAATGTCTTCGCTTTGTACATTTTCTTTGTTTTTAAAAAATTGAAAAAATACATCAGACTTCGAGAGAACGCTGATACAATACATAAGATTAGATATCAACATTCCAACAAAACAATAAGCCTGGTGCTGTTCCCATAAAAAGAGGTCTATCAACGATGCAGGCAAGAGCCTCTAAGACATGGAAAGACTGACACTCTTTGCAATAAAGGAACACACCAGAGGCACTTAAAGCGTAACCTGGAAGCTCGAACGAAGTGTATTTCGGAAGGATCTTTTAATTACCTAAAGTAACTCTGACACATGCCCCAGCAGTATGCACTTACTGGTACCAAGAGGACGAGGCATGCCACGAGGATTAAAGCAGGGATGGAACTGGGCAAAGCAGCTTTGGAACAATCTCGGGAGCAGAAAAAAACTACAATTTGGAGCAGGCTGGGAGCAGCAAAAACGAGGTCTTGGAGCGAATTGGGAGCAGCGTATGAATTTTAAGAGTGTTAAAATAGAGGCGAAATGTAACCTGGTTTTCAAAACTCAAGCATGAGCAAAACTGCTCATGCTTGAGTTTTGCATGAGCAAAACTGCTCATGCAAAACTGCATGAGCAAAACTCATGCATGAGCAAACTCATGCATGCATGAGCGAGTTATCTGCATGAGCAAAACTCATGCAGATAACTCGATGTGAACTCAACAATAGTTTCAATTAACATTTTATTTGAAACTTTCTTCACAAAATTACACGAATATTACACAGAGCATATAAAGCAAAACTGCACGGCAGGTTTGCTCCTGCTCGCTCGCCTTTGTTATGTTCCCAAGTTTTCTGCACGGGGCCTCGGGCGGGCCAACGTGGGCTGCAGGCTTGCAATACACATTTCCATTAAAGCATATTAGAGCGCTTTCATTGCTGTGTTTGTGTGTTATGCACGTGCTGTCTCTCGCTGGCCGCAATTGCGAACTGAGCGTTGGCTGGACTGTGATTTTGCACGTGTGGACCGTGATTTTTGTAAATAGCGGAAACGTCTATAGTCACACACGAACAGCCAAGAGGGAGGCACGCCAACTTAAATATATTTGAGTTTATCGCAATATGGCAGCGCTGTTTGCTCCACCATTCAGATGAAGTGACTCCAGAAAAGCACACAGCAACGGAAGCTATACTTCGTTTCAGCTTATGTCCAGATGCAGCCGATGCTACAAGTGCCAGCATGTGGCCTTGAACAGTGCTTGCACTGCACGAGCGCGCATTCTTGGCAGGGATGCTGAAAGTCTGGAGCTCGCGCTTGTAGCATCATCTGCATGTGGACTTAAGACGAAGCAGAGCGACAGCGAATGGCTTCAAAGAGGTCTGGTAGCAGAAGCATTGCAATGAGGGATGTTGTAACAACTGTTTTAAGCTGAAACGAAGTGTAACCATGGCAGCGACCTTAGGATAGAGCTTCAGATTCGGATCCACCAGCATTCCTTTGGGGCCGGAAGTTCCAATGTCAATGTTGCCAACAGAAACTGCGAGAAGGCTAATTTCGACAAGGCTCGTTTCTAATTTCAGTTTGGGCGCACCTTGGCGCAATTTCGATCTTATTTATACTTTTGTATCAATGTGGTGCATGAAAAGTCATTAGGTGGACAATGGTGCAACTGGCACAGCAGTTCCATCCCTGTTAAAAAAATTAATTTACTGCTTGGACCTACAATAATGTAACAACAGAAAACGTAACTTCAATTAGAAAAAAAAAAAAAAAAAAAAAGATGACACCTTATTTTATCAGAGAGTTCTTCATTTATCCTATTATTATTTCCAACTGAAGTTATCATTTAAGAACTTAGTAATCAACTTAAAAAATGCAAATATAAATAATACAAAAAGCAGCAGGAAAAGTCAACATCAAACATCCTTACATTAAGTTAGATCAGCGGCAGGCAAACTTTGAGATATGAGCAGTATGAGACATCGTAAATGTATAAAGGGCTGCAAGTATCTTTTTTTAAACAAGTTAGCCACAGTTTCAATGGGACAGCTAAGCTGTTTCGCTTGATACGAGCACAAGCGACGGCAGGTTGAGTCTGCTTGTCGCAATGGCCATAGCGTCGGATTAAAATGACAATCCAGTGACTTCACAATATATGCGGGAACATGTTTGCAAAGAGCTCATGTTCAAGCAGATATCAAAGTTCCATTTTAGTTTTGGACGGTTGCAGTTGTTCTTTCTTATAAAAGCTGCCTGTAGACATGTAGCTTTCATACACCAGAACAACTTTTAAATGCTACTGTTCTACCTGATGACAGATAGAAGAGCAGACTTTTCAGGACATACCTTAGGTGTGACTAAGGTAATATTCTGTGAATGCCTGAGGTGCAACCTGGCATCACAAGCATTTCCAATTGATCTGTAAGCGTAAAAAGCTTTAAATGTGACAGAATTGCATGCCTCAATAGGTTATCAGCCCGAGGCTCTCTTTCTGCAATGCAGTCGGAGAACTGTCCCCAAGGGACTGCTGTCAATGCTGCGAAGTTGCGACAGAAAGTCTGGAAGATGCAAGATGCATCTTCCAAATTGTGCTGGTATCAAATCGATGGAACAAAGGCAAACTGTTCTAGCACCCACCGAAGCATAGTTCTTTTGGGAAAGACACATGCTTTGGATAGCCAAGGATCCGTCAGAGTTCCATTGCAGACAAAAAAAGGTACTATTATTTGGGTCGGTGAAGACTAGAGTTCAAGTTCTGAACTCTAGAATGTGTTTGCTTTTTCTTCAAATGCCAAGAAATTTAGTTGGCAGGTGAATAGAAGCATGCAATTCTGTCCTTGATCAAACAAGGGTTCAACCTACTTACTCAATGTTTCTAAGTGAGGTAAAACCGAAGCTTCTGCCTTTTTGAAAGAAAACTTCTAAAAGACAAACCTTGTTCGCCAAAGAAACTTACGCATCTTGAAAGCTATGTTAAAAGGTGTCCAGGGTGTGGCATTTCCTGTTTCGTGCAAATCAACGAACTGCAGAGTGACACGGTAGTAAATGACATTTGACTTCAAAACTCAAAAAATTGCATCAGACTTCCAGAGAATGCTGATACAATGGATAGGATTAGATCTGAACATTCCAACAGAACCATAAGCCTGGTGCTGTTCCCATAAAAATGAGTCAAGACAAAAAAAAAAAACAAGGAACAGTTTAAGAAAATTTTTGAAAACTCTTCAGTACTTCACTTGGGTCGTCATTTGGCTCCAGCAGACTGAAGAGGCAAACAATAGCTTTCAACTGTCCCACCTCCTGTACCTTTGATGATGCTCCGATGCCATGCGAGCATTGATCATGCATGTACAGTGCAATTCACTTATAACAATACCACATATTACGATGTACCGCTTATAACTATCAGTTTCTAGCTTCTAGACTAGAAACGATCAGTTTCTAGTCCAGATACAGCGATAATCAGTTATGACGATTGAAATTTCGGGTTTTCTCACATTATCGTTATAAGTGGATTGCACTGAACAGCTGATGTACCATCAAAGGTAGCCAACTAGCACCAAGGAATGGAGCCTGAGACATGCCTTATCATTTCTAGCCTGTTGGCAACCCTGGAGGTTCATAATCAACTTTTCAGAGCACATAAGACTTGAGTAGCTTTGACCTGAAGGAACTGAACTCCATTGCAGGGGTTGAGCATGACAGAGCATGATGTACCATTTTTCTGCTCGTGTGGAAGCGGTTTCAGTTATGTTTGCTAGAAAATCAAATGATATTACATCAATCAAAAACAATCTTACACCAATAAATGACTCAAAACATTCAGTGCAATTAAACTTACTCTTGGAGTGTCATAAAAAAAAAAGAAGCTTACTGCATTAGGGCACGTAATTGGGAGAAGAGAAGAGATTAAAAAAGTCAACCCCAACTCACAGAAAAAAACTTCAGTTTCCACCCTGGCAGTTTCAATTGTTCATAACATGAAAAAAAAAAAAAAAAAACACTGGACTTGTGGGTTGTGCCTTTTTCCCATTTATAATGCACCCAAAGTTTTTATTCTTTTTTTTTTCAGAAAAACTGAAAAACAACCTAAAAATTGTGCCTGCATTAAGACAAAACTATTTGCCTTCATTTTGCTCCAAATAAGTCACAAACATATGACCCAGCATGATATATGAAATTACTAATTTCATATACTGTAAACGACTAAATTTTCGCGAGGACCTAATTTTCGCGCGCGAATCGCCTACAATTCGCGAAAAATATGTCCGGTGAACAATTCGGGCAATATGTGAACGCTATGGACAGTGGCGTAACTAGGGGGGGCGGGCAAGGGGGTACAAGTGCCCCGGGCGCCACTTGGGAGGGGGCGCCGAGCCGAGTCCACCCAACATGTGCCCTATGGAAAAAAACGGCAGCGGGGCTATGCGAGGGGCGCGAAATTTCATTTGCCATGGGCTATGAGGGGCGCGAAATTTCATTTGCCATGGGCGCCGTCATATCTAGTTACGCCACTGGCTATGGAAGCTACACTCGATTCGCGAAAATTAGAACCCGCGAATAATTTCAAATTTTCAGCTTTGGCCCGATGCACGAAAATTTGAGCCCGCGAAAATTATGTCGTTTACAGTATCATGCTGGTTTATATGTTTCTGATTATTTTGAGCAATAATCACAGTGACTGGAAGGAGTAACAAACCAGCATCTATTGCGTAAACCGGTGAACAAGATAACCAAGTGACAAAAAAGAAATGGGAGCTTTGTACCAACAGCACTGGGGTAAAATAGGCCGTTCCCATAAATTGGATTGTTCCTAATAGCAGGGCACCAGTCCCTGAAGCACTGTGAGAAAACTGAAAGCATTGTGAGAAAATGCTAGTGTGCACCGGGCCACTGACAGGCCATTTACCTACTTTGCCGAATGATGTCAATTGAACCAACACGATGGTTATGCTCTCTGCAGATATTAAGTCTGTAGCATTTATTCTTGGCCTTACATACACCAACTCACCCCCCCCCCCCCCCCAAAAAAAAAAAACGAAGATATTCTGAGCAAAGAAGTTTAGGTACCACCCAAAAGTTTTTTTGGCTGCAATAACTTACATAATGTTAAAAAAAAAAAATAAAAGAAAAAAGGGGCAAACTAAAACTAGTGGAACAGTGCAGAGAAATGCTATGTCAAAGAGCGGAGTATCAAACCTCCCGAGTTCCGCACCTTCATCGCACGAGGGAGAGAAGCATGCGGCGGCTTCCCCCACTGCATTGATTTGCAAATATTAATTCTCGGCCGGTAGGCCTCGATGGGTCGCGTTTCTGTAGAGACACAGGCGTGCAGAAATTCCTCGATGGTGTCCCTTTTAAAGGCACTGGAGAATGACCAAAAAAATTGGAGATAGCAAAAAGTAACAATAAGGCACTGTGGGCACCACCACGACACCAGCTCTGAGAGAGCAGTTTCCAGGTGTTTTTCCCATGAAGAAAAATAGAGGTGCCATTCCTCCTCTATCGGTGTGAGTGAGAGGCTCCTTAGTCGTGACAGGTTAAGAACCCGTTAGATGCACTGGCTTCGGGCTCTTATGGGTTCTTAACCAGTCACTGACTAAAGAGAGAAGGGTGAGCGTGGCTGTGACATAACAAGCTGCTGCACATACTCCCCCAATGCCCGAGTCCCACTAGAGGAACAAACGGAAACGGCCGACTCCGACGGGGCTCTAACGCACGAATCGTGCAAGCGAGGGTATCTTTGGCAGGCTTTCAATTGTTCGTGCTTACTTCATAAGCACCGAAAGACTGCAAGCGTACCAAATGTACCGTCATGCGCATGCTGTACGCGTTCGAGGTTCATCGGTCGTCTCCGTTTGCTACTCTGGCGGGACTCTGGCATAAGAAGCGGAGAAGCTCGCTGCATCGAAAACACGTCCAAGGGGCTCCCGACGAGAGAATCCCGTGTGGTGGCTCCGACGCATCGGGCTCTTTCTTGCAATGCGCGCAACTTGCTCGCAATGCCTCGGGAAGGCGCCCGAGCTTTCTGGGAACGGCCTACCCCTTCGTGCACGCGACGTGCGTCGAGAGTGGAAGACTCCCTCAGACTTGCGGTCGGCCTAAGCAGAGACGGGAAAAACCGGAATGCAGTTCTCCTTGCGTGCTGCGTCATTTACCTGGTCAAAGTTCCCAGACTTTGGTGCTGCAGGCGGTCTCATGGGTGGGCCGGAGGGTGGCATTCCATCTGTTGGCCAGACGGCTTTTCTGCTGTACTGTGTTTGCCGTGATGCGAATAAAGAGCAAAGAGCCTCGGAGCTTCCCAGAGTCGGCGAGTGGTGAGAAAAAAATGAATTTCTCTCGGCCTCACTCATCTCAGAAGCTCTGTCCGAGGCAAAATGCCACCGAGTCGAAATGACCTTTGTTGGCTGGGTTGTGTTACTACTTCTGGGTGTTATGCTTGAAGCTGGATTGAGGTGATTATTACGTTTTTATGAAGATCGATGGAATGTATGCAGAATACTCTGGAAGCTTAATTAAAACAATCTTTGGCAGCACGAATCTTCCCAACCCCATGTTTTCACATTTTTTTTTCTGCCTTTACTATTGGCTGTAGCAGAGTCCTTCAGTACGCTACTGGTCGCGAAACTTCTCCGTAACGCAATGGGAGAGCTTGGTAAACGACCAAACATAGCGCTATCATCGACGAGGGGGATAAGAGCCACCAATCTAGCCAGCACCGCTGGGACTCTGGCAACCAGAATGTGGGATGAGAATTTCAAACCCACTTTGAATGAGTCACCAATAGGCTGCGGTGATGTGTCACCACACTGACAGTATCTCTCTTTAACCTAGGCGTCTACAGCTCTGTACACTCACTCAACTGATCAAACTTTCTTTTCTGCAACAATCTCTAAAATAACAACACCCTTGATTCCTTCCTCTTGCCTAAAAATGAATTCTCACTACCGCTATCACCACAAAAATCCAACACTGTGAGTAGCACTATCAGATAGAAGCATTGTGAACCCGTACGTTCAATTGCCTGACTCTTTTCTACTTGCAAAACAATGTTTTGTTTGACAAAAAATAAAAAAAAGCTGCTGGGATAAAATGATCAATTACAAGCTTTACAAAAAAATCGAAATCTGAGATTTTTTTGGTTTTGTTTAGAAACTATTTGTTTTTACGAGTTTGAGGTGGCTCGCCGAGAGTGGGGTGGCCAAATGAAAATACCCCCTCTGGAACAGTGGCTGCAGTTTTTCACCCAGCACCAAACCTTGGTCAAGTTCCCCAACCAGTAGCGTGTTGAAGGACTCTGGCTGTAGCGAGAGATTATCGCTAAAGAAAGAATTCAGAGGGATGAGCACAACCCTCTAAACTCTGACAGTATGACGCCTTCCGTGAGAGATGAAGAGGGGGAAATACCAGCAACTAACGTAACGGCAAGTGACATTTGTCACCTGTACTCCACCTCCAGAGTGTAGGATGGCACCGGCCCATAGTCTCGTTGGCCCGCTCTTAAATTGCATGAGCACTCATGCAATCAAAAGAAGCTTCCTAAAGCAACGTGCCATGCCTGTGCCTTCTGCAATGTGGCATGCAATTTCTGAGGTGGAGTATAGTCGTGAGGCCGTTCACACGACATTACTTCATCATGCCTGAGAGTGTTACTATAGCCACTGACAGAATACAAACGGCAGGGTGCCTTCTTCAGATGCCCAGCATCCAGCATGCACTTGCTGCCTTCCACCATGCTTTGGCTGTGTGTGTGTATGCTCGAGGCTTGTGGGGCTTCGAAGTGTTATTGCGCTGGAGGCAGTACAACTGAGGCACCTCCCTGCCCTTCTCGTTCTGTCGGTGACTACAGTATTTGTTTAAAGAGATAGGACGGTCTAGTGGTCTAAAATAATAATGCGGACGCCTAAAGTTGGTTGGCACTCCGCAGCAACTTGTCGGTGAACGGCGAACTAAAAGTTAGGTAAAGAGTGCAGATCATTGTACGATGTTAACTACGCAGTTCACTCTGCACGAGTAGGCACTAGGCCAGTTTTATTAGGATGACCCCTGCATTTAAGAAATGCCACCATCCAAATTTGAAGTTCATTTTCTAAATCTCTCTAGACAAAAAATGCTTTAACCACAAAAATGGCGGTGCGATCGAAGCTTGGATACAGTTGGTTTGCAAATACCAATTCCCGGTAAGTATATAGGTTAATACTTAGAATAGGTCACTGATTCTCAAAGTCATAATACAGTTTTAACAGCATCAAGGAAGGCTAAAAATGACTGCAAAGTAAGCCTGATCATCATGAAATCAGTGTTTGTCTAGAAGAATAAGTTCAAAAGAAACCATTTTGTATAGAGAAATCTTGCCACCCTGATGCAAACACATACAATTGTTAAGACACAATGAATTCAAGAAAGAATTATAGTATGTCATACAGTCGAACCCGGATATATCGAATTGAAAGGGGATCGTAAAATAGTTTGATATATTGATAATTTTATGTACAAAAATATGTTCACTTAAGCTCCAGTTTAAATTTCCGCGCGTCTCTGCTAGTACCGAAGGCCGCGACAAACGGGACCTTACCAAATAGAGCCTCTAAGATGCCACTAAATACAGTAGAGCTTAGGTGGCGAAGATCCCGAACACCGTGGCGTTTATGCGACGGTATTTGCGATCGTTTACGCCTGGCATGACTTCCACACAGCGCCAACAAAAAAACACGAAAATAATTTAAAAAAATGAAAGAACGAAAAAAGCGAGCCATATAAGAAAAGCTCTTGATCCATAAATTAAAGTTAAGCAAGCAAAAAAAAAAAAATAGAACTCACTAAATTGAGGCAGCAAAAAAAAAGACAAAAAAAGAAAAAGAAAACGGGCAAAGCATCAACTGCGAAAGAAAAAAATAAACATAGATAAGGCGTTCAAAGTGTGATTGCTCAACCGTTGTCGACACACTCAACTTCACAAAGACTTTTTTTTTTTTCTTATTTTATTTTGGGGTTGAGGCGTCGCGCAGCGACAGCGGTGTTCGGGGAAAGAGCGCCCACTAACGTTCCAACAGCGAGCACTCCCTGCCCTCCCTACGCGCACGCGTGCCCTTCCCCTTGCTATTGCCATCCTCCACTTTTTTTTTCTTACAACTGTTCTTTCGCTGCGTATCCCAGTGCGCGTATGCTAGCTTGGTTGTCTGCCAGCACCGCGATGTGAGCTATGTGCTCGCCGCCGGCGCAATTTGACTGCGGGAGAAACGACGGGCGGCTGTTTTAGTTCGCTATATCGAGTGTCCCCGCCATGGGAGTTCGATACAGAAAAGCAACACTACTATACTATAACATGTGATTTTTAAGGGGATGTTCGGACTGTTCGATATAAACAATAATTCGAAATACCCGGGTGTGACATAACCGGGCTCGACTGTACTGCCTAATGTGCAGTGTTGATGTACAATGCTGCATACCACTGTGGAAGTAGTTAAGTAGAAACTTCTAAAGCTGATTTTGCATAAAGATATAAAAAGTGTAACAATTCTCGATTGCTACCTATAGATGCTGACAGGTTAAGAATGAAGTTGAAGCTCCCCCCACCTCTTCCCACTTTAGTAGTGCGAACGCTGGAGAGGAGGTCGTTTGCTCCGCTGAAGTGGAAAGGGGTGGGAGGAGCTTCCACCTCGTTCTTGACCTGTCACCGACTATAGATAATATTTTCGAGCCTTTCGATTGAAATCAACCTTTTTAGCCTGGCAATCTGCCAACAATCACCCCACTGATGTATCCCAGTGTGGCAGGGGAACTTCGGAGTTAATATTGTCCTTTCTGGAAGCCCGTTGTTTATCGGTACTGCTATTTGAAATGGTCACAGCAGCCTAACTAGAACTTGACTGCATCCAAAGCGCCAGCTAGCAGTGGTCCGCTTAACTCCCGCTAAATAATATATTTGTTGTTGACCAACCATTTTACAAGTTCGGCAAAGATTACAACCAGCGATTGCTGCGTTTATCTCTAAGCTCGACCATTTTTGTACCATGATGAATTAGTAAATTAATTAAACGTAACAATGAACTACAACTCTGTTCTTTCAAAAATTTAGAACCAACTTGTACTTTAAGTCCATCGTTCCCAAAACAAGCCTGGACTGGAATCACCTTCCCGTCGCCGTCATCTCCATCACTGACCCTTTTGCCTACAAGTATGCAGTGTCCAATCATCTGTAGCAACCGCTCTTTGAACGTTTTTTAGCTTTGTTTTACTCATTTTATTTTGTAACGCCTGCGGCCTTGAGAGTATACATGCAAATAAATAAATATTCTGCGAGCGACAGAATTCACCCAGAGAATAATGCGCAAGCCTTGCATGCTCGGCCAGCCGAATGCATCCTTGCTTGCTTCGCCAGTCATGATCTGAACGAGGCAAATCATCAATAATAAATACCATAATCTCGTAGTTATGCAGGATTTGCGTTCAGCATTGGTCTGGCATATTTCTGTTCACGCCTACCGACACGGCTGTGCGATAGCGACACAGCCCACCACTCTAAATGAGCATCTTGTGCAGATGAAGTGTATCTATATGCGCAAGATGGAGCATAAAAAAAAAAAAAAAGAACTGCAGCAGGAATATTTGAGTTAGAGTAATTCAGTAATGTGAGTAACTGCACGCAGCATGCTCGAACCTAAAATTCCAGTGCATGCCAACTCCTGTGCCTGCACAGGCATAGGCGTACGCTGAATATGCTTTTAGGAATCTTTGCCGAATTTTTTTAGGGAAGTTTGGCAAATGTTCAAATTTCCAAAAAGTTTGGCAGAGACAGCAGCATCTCGACAGTCTACTTTCTACAAAGGCAATTACGAAGGCCATTTAATAGAAGATCTTACAACAATATTTCCTCAATCTGAGTCGGCACTTATTGTAAGGAGCTGAAACTCGGCGTACCACCCCTTTTCACGAGAACTATTCTTCCCAACTGCCAGATTTTCGTTTTTTTCGTGGCTCCTAACTACATCGAAAAAGCTCCCCGGCGTCTCTTGCAATGCGACGCGTCCACTTGCATGATGCGACCGAAAACCTTTACACTCTCTACTCACTGTTCGAACGTGTTTGAACAGTGGGTGGAGACCTAGGCAGCTAGCCTTGCATCTACCCACGAATCATTCCAACCAAAGCTCGGCGCTTAGACGTCACCACAAGCTCTCATCTCCTCCGCTCCCTCATTTTATACCTTCTATAGTTTCAGAACAAGCAATATCAGTATTGTTCATACTTAAGACGACGAGATATAACATCACTCGAGCTCTTTTCTGCAGAAAGCATGGGACTGTATTACAGCTGGCACATAAATGCGCAATAAAAGCGCGGAACAGGCGATGTTACCTGGGCGTCCACCGAGTCCTTTGAACGGCTGGGGCTTCTTTCTGGGAAGCTGGAAGGAAGTCGGAGAAGTTGTCAGGACAAAACCCACTGGTGGATTTAGAGCATCGGAGTGCTCCATGCTCATACTTGCATGTGCATAAAGACACCGAGAAAGAGGCCCTTCAAATATACTCCACACACACCAGTGAAATTCGCCACTACGACGGATCCAACGAAGGTTCCTGACATGACCTCAAGTAACAATCTTTGCAATCTCAACAGATGCATTCAGAAGTCCGCCTAGCCACCTGATCAGTTGCAAACTCCTCTTCCTAATGGCGGCATTGAATACTGGAAACGACTTAATTTTCGAGATTTTTGCGAATTTGGAGACTTGAAAATTGTTGGGAAAATAGATCACACAGACATATTACCCTACTGTCGCAAATATGTAGCGTACCACTCTGAATCGTAAAATTTTGTCCCCGTGAAATATTCCCGAAACTCGCTTCTCGTAAACCCTGAAGTTTGCAAAAATAAAGTCGTTTACAGTACCTGCACACTGCAGGCATGGGCAATTTGAGGAAATTTCAATGTTGTGACAACCCAACAATGAAAAGCAAAGTCTTGGGACAAGGCACATAAAGATGTTTGTTTCTGGTTCTTTGTTCCTGATCTTAGGTTGTCACAATGTTAGACACAGTAATCCCTCGTTATAACGAAATCATTTTTTCCGAACTATCGCTTTTATCGAAGTTCAACGTGGTCCCGACCAAAATTCACGCATTTTGAACTGGATTATTCGAAGTGTATCGGCGGCCGACCACGCTTATTACGAAGTCCGAGGTGCCAAAAGCACGCAAGCCTACAAGGAGGTGCACAGAGACCCTTGCTCTCCCTCCTCCCTCTCCACCAAGGCAAACGGCAAATTGGGAAAACGGCAAACAAGAAAACATAGAAAATGGGTGACGGAGGGCAGAGCGTGCAGTGCGCCACTTCTGATGCCGATGCAGCCAGGGAGCAGCGGGAGCAGTGTCCACACTCCGATGCTACTCGCACACCCGTGGCCGATTCTGCCCGACTCCTGTCGAAATCAGGTCAAGAGAGCGATGGAGCCGATGGAGCCCAGAAAAGATCATCCCGCCCCCGACGCATGCGCCTGCGGCATTCTTGTGCGTCGCTATGGGAGAGCAGGAGTGTTTACCAAAAGTCCCTTGGATCTGCTAGGTTGAGGAAAGTGGCTGGCCCCAGTCAAAAATCGCCAAAGAATTCAACATTCTGGCACCGACTGTTTGACTCTGTCCACCATTTTGCAGAACATGCAAGGCATAATGAACGGGTTTGAGAAGTCTATTATGCAAAAGAAAGTGTCCGCAACCAGAAGATAAAAGAACGCAAACTGCTTCCCGCACATGAGATTTTCTCTCGCGAGCATGCTTGCCGAGCCGGCGCACGATTCTTAGAGCTGCAACAATCTCTACAGGAGTGTGTGCAAACATGTTGGCGAAGGCACCGAGGATAACTTTGATTTGTTCACACTTGTTGATGCGGAGGACGTTGCCGTTGTTGCTCCTTCCACGGATGCAGCGATCGTAGACCTTGCGTGCGGCCACGGTAAACACGAAGCAACGTCGGAGAGGTACCTCGGAAAACACCGACGACTGTGGAGACGCGAAACATCCTACGGCTGCTTCGAAACAAAGTGGAGTCCTGGAGTGCAGTGGTGATGACAGTGTTCTTACGATGCCTGGAGCAGTTCGAGAAGTGATGCCCAGGGATGGAACTGGGCAAAGCAGCTTTGGAGCAATTTTGGGAGCAGAAAAAACTGCAGTTTGGAGGAGGCTGGGAGCCGCAAAAACGAGGTCTTGGAGCAAGTTGGGAGGAACAACGAGTTTTAAGAATGTTAACATAGAAGCTAAGTGTCACCTGATTTTCAAAACTAAAGAAAATATGGCATGCAGATAACTCCATGTGAACTTACCGGTAGTTTCAATGAATTTTTTAGTTGCAAATATTTTTCACAAAATTACGTGCAAATAACACAAAATAGGAAGCAAAACTGCACATGACAGTGTGACATGTGATAAAACCGACTTGCAAAGAGGTAAATATAAACGGGTACAAATAGCTTTAATTGCTCAGCATTGACTATACTCGGCAACTTTTCTTGGCAATGCAGTGGAGGGTACAGGCACGCGTTCCCTCTCCCTTTTTTTGAGCGCTGAATAAAGCTGTGCGCGGGCTCTCCTCCTCTCCACTGCATTGCCAAGAAAAGGTGTCGCTGAGTATACTAAGGTGCACCGAAAAATAAAAATGGAGGTAAAAAACGGTGTTGCACTTTTCAGTGACTAGAATAAGATAATAAATTTCCTTGTACACATGAATCTATTGGGACCTCGTCAATTGCTCATGGATACACTTCACTTTTTAGAGATTCTGAGCCAATTTCGCATTAGCCTCCGCTAGCAGCACTTGTCCAGACTCAATCTCTCTTTTTTTTAGACCCAACTCAATCAATGACTGCGCAGGCTTAAGCATAGTCCGCGAAAAGATGATGCGCTGTTCAAGCTGTCACTCTTCCTGAAAACAATCTCTCTTCGTACTCGCATCACTTTTCTTCCTCTTCTGCCTCTCGTCGTCTTGCTTTTCGACCTCTAGCCTTTCTGTGTAACTTTAGGAGACTTCTTCACAGCTTGCAGCAAGTCTGCTATCAAAGGCACGTTTGTGACAACACTGCCAAATCGCCTCAAAGCGCAATCACTATCTGGCAGCTCGCATCTTGCTCCGTCATATGCCTCACTGCTCGCTCGCCCGTGTTCCCAAATTTTCTGCGCCGGGCCGCGACACACGTTTGCTCCACTATTCAGATCTTCGGATGAAGTGACTCCAGGACTTCAGAAAAGCACGGTGAGCATGCAGCAACGGCAGCTAACGTTGGCGGCAGGAACCTTCAGATAAAGGTTTCCGGATTTAGACCCACTGGCGTCCCATTTGGGCCGGAAGTTCCGGTGCCAATGTTGCCAACAGAAACTGCGAGACGGCTAATTTCGACGAGGCTCATTTATAAGTTCAGTTTGGGCGCACCTTGGCGCAATTTCGTCCTTATTTATACTTTTGTGTCAGCGTGGCGCATGAAAAGTCATTAGGCGCACAGTGGCACAATTAGCACAGCAGTTGCATCCCTGGATGCCCAAATAAAATTATCGGCAAACCCCACTTAATTATTTTTTACTCACTAAGGCTACCGCAGGTTATTACTAACCAAGGTTTTGTTTGATCAAATATACACTCAGAGTGTTCTGCAGTGTTCCCATCCACCTTAAAGGCTGCTTTCGCTTTCTTTCAGCTCTCTCGCTTTTATCGAATTACCGTTTATTAGGGGTGTGTGAATACGGAATAGTAGTTTATGGATCGAATACCGAATCGAATCGAGAAAAAAAAGCCGAATATTGAATCGAATATCGAATAGTGATTTTATTTGTAGGAATTTTTCAAAGTGTGCCGCGAATGAGATTATTATATGTGCAGAGTATGCGCCTGGTGCAGAATATGCATCTTGTACGGAACAAAAGTTAAAATGTAAAAAACTTCTGGTGAAAAAAAAAAATAAAAGCAGTTGCTGTTGGGCACTAAAGATCCAATTTTATGGCACAAATATAATCTATCTACCCTAAACGTCGCAAGAAAAAAAAAAGTTACAGTCACGCGTGCCTTTTTTTCTTGTTAAAAGCACAACCTAATACCGCGACTCTTTTTTATAAATATTTGTATATCTCAGAAAAGGGGTATTTTGCGATATTTGGTTTCCATTTTAAGGAAGAAAAAGGGCACCCGGGATTTTATTTCACATAAATAAACAGATAGGTGTTAAATCTGAGTAAACAGGCTTAAACAATATAGTCTGAAGTAAGAAAAAAAAACGTGGTTAGATGGCGCAAGACACAGTCCAACTGCCGCTATGCATCCATTTTTCCGTCTATCTATCCTGGTTTAGAGAGCCTTGATTTAAAAGAGGGAGCAAGCGAAACTGATACCACGGAGACGGCTCCAGCGCAGATTGGTCGTAAGTGTGCATGTGTTGTGTTGTCGCGTGGAAAAAGGCAAGCGAACAGAAGGGCGACGACGCCTGCCCTCCCTGACCTGCCTGCCCGATCCAGATCGACGCTTTCGTCTTTTCGTCACCTTCTCGCAGTTCGTAATTCAAATGCGGCTCTCGAACGGTTGAAAACCCTCTCAAATCTAGGCACACTACTTTTCCGTTCCGAATCAGAATTTGCGGCTTGCGGTTCCAAAAGAATGACGACGACAACTCGGCTGGTTTCATCGGCGTGGTTAACGTGGTTTTCTTTCTGTGATCGTGCAGTCGCCGATTTCTGTGAGTGCAGCAAGTGTGTTTTACATTGGTGCTTATATTTGAAACGAGGGGCTTTACTCATGAAAAGAATTAGGCATGGCACGGGATTCCGGCCACCCAACATTTCCTCTCTGGAAGCGGCGCAAACGGGATGTTTCGGTTGTGATTCAAGGGTAGATTGTGTCACGATCGTGAGTAAATCTGCAAAAAGTTTGCGGCGTCGTTATTTTTCTTTTTTATAACCTGTGCGTTAGATTTTTGTGGAACGGTAGGACCAAGAGCTGTTTTTCACATGGTCTGTCTAACATCACGGCGCTTACATCGGGAGAAAAAACGGCTTTTTTGTCAGCTCCGCGCCGACCGCGCGTCTTTGGCCGAATATGTAGAATATTCGAGTGACCGAATACTAGGAATTCGATTTGCGAATCGAATTATTCGGGAACTTTCTATTCGATTCGAATTCGTATATTCGAGTATTCACACACCCCTACCGTTTATATCAAATTTTTTTGCCGTCCCATTGACTTTGTTATAACAAGGAATTACTCCTCTATGTGCTTCATAGTGCCAAGAATTGATTTGTTTCCTCTTTCACCAAGGTCTGAAGAAGGCAACAGGACGCGAACTCCACTAAAGAGGTGCGACACTGGTAAAGCACTGTCAGATTAAGGAAACAGTTTAAGAACTTTCTCTATCAAAACGAAGAAAACCTGTTTTTGGCGACCCCATCAAATCGAGGCAACAGCAGCTGCAGGGAAACGTGTTCTGTCACACGGCAACCGTGTTCACCGACTTGTTCTCCGACAGTTGTAGAACACCGTTTCATCGTGCTGACGGCGCAGCCAACACAGAAGACATTCTGCTATCTTGTTTCTTTGCCTTCATTCGTTTGCGCTGTGGAATCGCCAGAAATCAACCTCTACAAATAGCCAGTGCGTTCAAAGGGCCAAAAATTACCACGGGACGACATTCACCTGCGACAGTGACTCGATAAAGATACATTCTTATTTATACTTTTGTATTAGTGTGGCGCATGACTCGATAAAGATACATTCTTATTTATACTGTTGTATTAGTGTGGCGCATGAAAAGTCATTAGGCACGCAATGGTGCAATTGGCGCAGCAGTTCCTTCCCTGAAATAGGCAAGTTATTTTTATTGTTCTAGCAATAAGAGGGCCAATCATTTCTGGAAATTCAACTTTCAACTAACAATTTGAGTGGTCAAAGCAGTAGCTGAGACGTTTTTGAAAATCGCCATCTGTAATTATGTACTCATTTATAAAAATATCTCAGCAGCACATCAGGCTTAAATAGTATTTGCCAAGCATATATTTGGGCAAGTTCTTAAAAGGAAACACGTCACTGATCAGGCACTTCACAATTGAAGCTATATATCTGTGTTGTGTTAGCACAAAATTCGCTCGTCCACCGAATTGGGCAACATGTGCTGCTGCTGTTTTTGTTGCTGAAAGCTGTCACACACCGAGGCAACATTGCTGCTGTCGTCCACGTTGCGCTGATGTTCCCACAGTTTAACAGGATTGTTGGGAAACAAAGCCAACAAGCAACATGTTGCCAGACTGCTAATTAACATGTTGCGTTGACATCACAAACGTGTTTTCTCAATGTGACAGGTCCTTCAGTGTGAACAAGACATCAGTGTTTTTTCATATTTTACTTCTAAAAGGTATTGGCGAGTATCAAATTTTACTGTTTAGGTTAGTGCTCTATACGAGCACTTTTCAGTGCATTAGCACACCTAATGACAACCCTTCAATTAAAAAAAAAAATTGGTGATTGTTTGTGTTAACAAAGTCACACTGTGTAAACTGCCCAAAGCTCAAGGCCATTAAATCTTGGTGGGGCCTTACATTCACCACTAGAATAAGCAGAATAAGTTTTCAGAGAATATTCCAACGGAAGTTTAATCAAGAACTTCAATTGGAAAAGGGTCCACTATCAATTATTTGGGTTTATCAAACCTTGTTGTGGACAAAAAAAAACCCTGAAATGAAAAGGTGATCTCAAGCTTGCCATGTACAAATGTCTGCCAAGCCTGATAAACATGCAGTGAAGACAGTATCTACGTAACAATCAGCCCCTCTTTCAAAAACTGTTCCAATTAAAAAAGACTGAGGTACATCTAAGCACTTCTTACGAGTTGTGAATGCGGAAGCATGTACATCGTTCTTGCTGTACGCATGTTAACGCGCTGAATGGCGCTAACGGACACGCAGCGCCATGAAGTGGCCGGTCGTTGAAACTGATGCAAAGCGTCAGTTTCAACGACTGGCCACCTTATGGCGCTGCGTGTCCAGCAAACGGGAGCCCGGTCAACGCGCGCTAGCCAATAGGATTGAAGTGGTGTAAAAGGTGCCGTGACTAACCGGCGAATGGGAGCTGGCTTGACTTGGAGAAGGATTTAAGAGCCGTTTGGCGTGGTTTCAAAGCTGATGACGTCGGCTCGCTCCATGAGACAGGTAATGCTTTCGCATTAAAACAAACACCTAGACTGCAGACCGCAGCACTCAGACATGTAGGATAAGCGAATTCCCAACCAAAAAACGAGCACTGCCCAACCAATCTAATAGGAAGGTAAGTTACCCTGGCCCCTGCCTTCAGACTCTCCACCAAGTCCTTGTGCCTCTTGCCTGAAAGATGCTGTTGAGGCAACAAGCATGGCATCATATTAATAAAGCAACCAAGCAAGATTCCAGAGGAACTTTGAAACCCAAACCCCCAAATAATGAAAGAACGAAAAAAACTGCAAAGAAGCTAGAGCGATAGCTGTCACTACCAGTAGTAATGCTCACTTTTAAGCACATCCATTCTTAATCACTTGCTCACAGACAACACAGCCTTGCGGTCACTGAAGTATGTGGGAAAGGACACACACAACACACGAGTCAATGTCCTTGCCTAAGACTAAATTGAGACGGGTACCATCACAAGTGGTGGGTTCTGACAGTATACGCAAATCGAGGAATGTGCAGCGGCGTCCCCTGCCAATTGTGGAAGACAACTGCGCCGGCAAGAGCCAAGTGCATGCGCTTTGCTTGACGTCACGGAGCGGTGCACGTGCACGTGAAACGGAGTTCTTTACCTGGCGCAAAGCCGATGCCGCGAATGCAGCTAGGAAATTCCTATAACAACTATCGTCGTAAAAATTTTTCACAAAGTAAGAGTGTGGGTAATCACCTGAAGGAGCTGCTGCGGAGAGCTCAGGGTTATGCTGCAGACGTCGCACACTGGCCTTTCAGCGCGTACGTCGGTACCTGAAAGGTAGTTTGAAAACCGACCCCATTTTGTTTTTGATTGCGGCCAAGTGAGAAAGCTAGCCTCCGTGCAAGCATGGCACTCCCACTGTGAGTCAACTTTGCCTGTGCTTTGCATTGACTGTAAATCATAATTTAAATCATCTCAATATTTATTTTCCACCTTGTCTGAAACCATGTGTTTAATCAAAAAGTTTATTATGCAAAACTAATTCTACGTCATCAAAACAATCTAAGTCATCAAACTACGTCATCAAGGAGCCATGAAATGAGTTTTATACTTCCGCTAAATACTACTTAAAATCACTCCCTAGCGTTAATAACCGAACAAACTTGGCATAGATTATCTTTCTAGGCAATGGTAGTTGCCAAAAAAATTAGAGAAATATGAGTATTGTTGGTCCCCTCAACTCGGAGCCAGAACAAGCGGCCATGTGGCCTGGTGTCTATCCGATGCCGCCAACGTTAATCATATCCACGCGCTGGGGTTGGCAAAGTAGAAAATGTGTGCTGAACTCCAGGAAGTGTTAGAGTTCGGCTATTCTCATCACCTCAGTAATTGGATACGAGCCACTACCCGAGTGTCCGCCGAGGCATTGATTGCTACGAGACGAAGTCGAGTGCTCACGCAGTTCTCGCGTCCAATCCATGAGCCACGCTCGACTGTCGTCAGGCGGGTGGTTTTGATCCCACAATTACGTCATCAAGCTTTGCGAAGGCAAAACTGAAAGAAATAGTCCCCTTTTATCCTCGCAATTTCACCGCGACAAAGAAGCTTCTGAATCAGTGACGGTCCATACGAGTATACTGTATGGAATACAGTATACTCGTGTGGACCGCCACTAGTATACTGCAAAACGTAGTATACTGCGAAATGGCGCCGTGTTGTTTGAAGACCGGTGGCGTCGCTGCGTTTCCATAGGAGCTAAGCCTTTTTCTTTTTTTTACTTTTTCCTCAGGTAAGTTCGCTCTTTGCAAATTTTACAAAAAAAATGCACCATCTGTGGGCAACGCTGCACAAAATCGTAGCGCGATAGGTTAAGAAATCGAATTTTGCGGTCGATTTAAAGAGCCTGGCCTCTCCTTGAATCTCCCAGTAGTATCCCTTTAAACTCCCTTTGTTACCTCAGTGATAATTTACAACAGCAGTAACCAAGGCTCTCACTACCTCCGGGATCTTTGGCGCCGGGGGCCTGAGAGGCGTTCTTCTTGGCGGCAGGAGCCGCAGCAGTGGCAGGAGCTGCAGCAGCAGAAGGTTTTGGGGCAGGGGGACCCTTTGGAGCTGGATTCTGGAGCTCCTTGGTGCCAGGAGGGGTGTACCCGGGGGGCAGCTTGACACCCGGGGGAATCTTCATGCCCGGCGGGAAGTTGGTCAGACTGGGGTCCAGGTCGAAGGTCTTGCAGCGGTTCTTGTGCTTGTTCCCCTTCACGTGGATCTCAAACTGCTCCAGGCTGTTGGACTTGGCCCCGCAGATGAAGCAGTAGGACGTCTTGAAGACCTCCGCTGCACGCATGGATTGAACCATCATTACCTCCAACACAGAATCAAGATACTCATGCCAAAGAACGCAAAAAATTTGTGCAACGATGCTGTGACTCGTTTCCCCGGCCTCAAGTGCCTTGCAACATGAGTTCATTTTTCGTCAGTTGTCCTTCCAGGCATCGGAATAGAGGTTAAAGTCCCTTCCCCTGGCAAATAGCGAGGCCTAGCAGACAGCAAGCCCTGGCAAATAGCGAGCCTTGGCAGAGTGCGATCACAAATTTGGAAGTACAAGCACCCAGTCTCGGTGGTCGAGCAATCGCACCCAAGGGCATACAATGCAGCAGAGCTGCTTTGCTCGTTGGCAGTGCCACCACTGTACTCCCAGTTTTTCACACCCCCACCGGCCAATGCCTTGCAAGCCCGAAACTCATCCTGCTAGCTTTACCTTACTTTAGCTTATAAGTAGGGTTCCGTGCTTTCGGAGTTTATTTTTTGCCAAATTCGGCAGGTGTTGATCCGAGTTCATTATTTGCCGAAAATTCGGTCCCAATTCTCCGAAATTAAAAATTTCGCAATGCGTTTTTCACTTAAAAAAAAAAAAAAAGAGGAGGAAAAAAAAAGGGGGGGGGGGGGCAAAAAATGCTGAGTCACTGAGCTGTGGACAAGTGCGCAGTGTCTGATATACGGCACAGCACAGCAACAGCGCACGCTCAGAAGGCGTTCCACAGCCCAGCAGACAAACATGGCAGCACGCAGCAGGCGATTTTTGCAAAGGCCTATAGTTTTTTTGGGATGGAAACGGGACATGGGGTTGTACAACCCCCATGGAACATGTGCTGGCACAGGTACCAGCACTGGAACATGTTTCAGTACTGATAAAAAGAGGAATAAATAAACAAACAAAGAAGCTGTACACTTAATTGTGGGTGTCTAAGGTGATTCATATACAACAATAACTCCTAGGTTCCCATGCTCTGTTTCACCTTATGACCGACTGCAGCAGATGCTACGAGCAGTCAGAGCCAATCTAAGGCTGTGCGAGTGTTTGTGACCTCGGAGACTTCTTGGCAGAGCGTACCATGTGCTACGTTTACGGCGCTGGATTGGCCGAGATGGCTGCTAACATCACTGTGGTCGGACGAAAGGTGAAACGGAGTATAGTCACCAAACCCGGCACTTCCTGCGCTCATAATGCTTGCACCTTTTTCAGAACTAGTTTTTTTTTATCTTTAATTCCCGAGAACCTGTCAGATCTGTACCCACATACTGAACTCTGAATTATTATGAATAGCAAAAGCATGTAGCTTTTTTTTTTTTTTCTCTATGTATATGGTTCTATATTTGGCGTCAACTATTTTGTGCTATGGTGTCAATGCTAGCTTTAGCATAGCTTCCACGGTGCTCGTTGCGTCTCATTCGCACACACTCGTGCAAATTGCTTTGACGGCATTGGAGCGCTTTGGAAGCTAAGCTAGCCTCGATAACAGAGCGCGAAATGGTTGGCACAGAGTATAGCAATCAAACTATGAAAATGGCAATCATGAATGGGTACTTGGGAAGTTTACCTATTTTCTCAAGGCTGCCATATTTCTCAAGTCGTTCCTGAGTTTTCAGGTGCCTTCGACCCTCGAGGTGCTCTTCCTCAGTCCCAGGCGAAGTTTCTTGGCAAATCTCACAGAAGTATGACGACTTCTTCAATAGGAAGAAAAAACAAAAAAAGAAGACAAATGGTAAGTGTGAAAAACAGTGGAAACCACAAGTTCTACTACCCTGATTATATTAACATAATCATGAGTACCCTAGTCGTAACCTTTAAAAAAAAAAATGGCTTCTTAAAACTTTTTTTTTAAATTTTGTTGTCTTGCTTTTTGTATATTTGGCATTGGTATGTGATTTGTTATGCTGATTTCAGAAATGTAATCCGATTTCAGATATCTGTTTTCCGTAAAACCATAAACATAATTAAAAGAGTAGTTAGTTAATTTATTTACAGGGTTTTAAAACACTTTACTATTAAAATATATTTTTTTTTTAAATTGGGTTCACTCGGTTCCCAAAGATATGTCATGCGAGCTAAACCTATTTTTAATTCTTTAAAACCAAATAATCTGCAGAAAAACTCTAGACCAATCAGAGGCATCAAATAAAAGCTATAACAATGCCCACTTGTAGGATATTAGTGTTATCATAATAGAAATAACATAGTGAAAATAGCTTTAGCTTGCAGTTAAGTTATTCCTAAAGAAAATACCAAGTTTATAAGAATTGGCTATGTAGAAGTTTATAAAAAAAAAACAATGCAAGGCTGGAGCATATGGTGAAAAAAACGAAGCTGAGGAAATCGACTTTAACTTTTGAATCTAAATAAGTCAATGTTTCAACCTCCGACAGACAGAATCTGTCTTGTTTGAACTGTGGACAATGAGGGAGAAACGCGCCCAAAAAGCATCCCGATAAACAAAAAGTATTAGCCCCAAGAAGGACTTTTTTCGGGTGTGGCGTCAAAAACGCTGGCTGGCCTTCAAAGCTCAAGGCTGTAGTCCTGCGCAGTGTCTTCCCTGTGCCTTGTGGAGAGCTGCTTCTTCACGTTGCTGCTGCCAAAGAACACGCTGTCAGCCTTGTGTAATCTATCATCCCTTTGGATGCTTCTCCTGATGAGAGCGCTGCCAGCGGTGTAGCCCAGGCTTGCCACCACACTCTCGTTACTCTTCGTTTGACCCTGGTTGAAGACGCTCACAGCTTCGGCAACAGCCCTCTGTACACTAAACAGTGATACGTGGGTGCTCTTTGAAGTCTGTGCCCAGATGACAGTGTGCAGACTTTCACAGAGGTTCTGTGTTTTACCGTCGCTGCAGCGTTCCAGCAAGTCTTTGTCACCGAGTCTGGGAAACACTGGTTTCAGTGTCTCTCGAACTAAGTTCGGGAGGGCATTCTTGTGGCCACATGGCTGCTCACTGTTGGATAGAGCTCTGTTGTAGGAGCACCACGAGTCTGCACCCTCAGGACAAAAGCTGTGATCAGGACGCTTATCTGTGGAAGACACGTGTCGAAGGGTGGCTTGCACTGCTCTCTGCACCGCTGAAACGTCGTGGCTGTGCCTCCGCAGGGCATCACTATAGTAATTGGTTATCCTCTTGATCCTGTTTTGAGTCAGCCTTCCCTTGCCCCCCCAATACTTCGTCTTGGACCTCTTCTTGTCGACAAGTATGCGCAAAGCTGACCCCATGCGCTTGTGGACATGATTGAGGCAGTCCTTTTCAATCTCCACAAATCTATACACTGCATCCTCTGTCAAAGCATGATATGTCCTACTGTCTCCATCAGAGAGGACTGTTGAGTAGCAGAGGCCATGCTTCTCGAAGGACCTCCTAAACATTTTCAGTGCCGCCTCCATCTCCATTTGCCCAGAGTTTTAGTCAATGTCCTTCTTGCACTCTGGCTTGTGCTCTGCAAACCATGCACTCTTGCAGGTATGCATCACAGTTGGCTGATGGCGTTGAAAGGTCTGGCAATGGAGGCCTCTATGCGAGAGGTTCAAGGCTGCACAGAAGTCAGAGAGGGAAGTTGACTCCTTGCCAATAGCAGGGATGGAACTGGGCAAAGCAGCTTTGGAGCAATCTTGGGAGAAGAAAAAACTGCAGTTTGGAGGAGGCTGAGCAAAAATAAGGCCTTGGAGCAAGATGGGGGCAGTATACGAGTTTTAAGAATGTTAAAAAGGAGGCTAAATGTCACCTGGTTTTTAAAACTAAAGAAAATATGGCATGCAGATAACCCCACGTGAACTTAACGGTAGCTTCAATAAACTTTTTATTTGCAAATATTTTTCACAAAATGACATGAAAATTACAGAAAATATATGAAGCAAAACTGCACATGAGTGCGACACGTGATGGAACAACTTGCAAAGAGGTAAATATACACAAACAGGTAAAAATAGCTTTCATTGTTCAGCACTGACTAGTAAGGTGTACCAAAGAAAATGCAGGTACAAAAAAGGTCTTTCATTTTTCAATGACTAGAATAAGATAATGAATGTCCTTGCACATATAAATCTACTGGGACTTCTTCATCAACTCCTCACGGATACACTTCATTTTTTCGAGATTCTGAGCCAATTTCGCATTAGCCTCCGCTAACAGCACTTGTCCAGACTCAACCTTCTCCCCCATCTCCTTTTTTTTTTTTTTTTCAGACCTGACTCAATCAATGACTGAGCAGGCTCAAGCATAGTCTGCAAACAGATGATACACTGTTCAAGTTGTTGCTCTTCTTCCCGAAGACGAGCTCTCTTCATACTCGCTTCCCTATTCCTTCTTTTCTGCCTCTCGTCATCTTGCTTTTCGATCTCTAGCCTTTCTGTGTAAATTTTTTGAGACCTCTTCACAGCTTGCTAAAAGTGTGCTGTCAAAGGTATTTTCGTGACATCACTGTCAAATCGTTTCAGGTAGCTCTTGACTTGGCGCGTATCAAAAATACTTACGACACCCAGGTTGGTTCGTCCCTGCAATTGGAGCCTGTTTTCGCTAAACCCTCTTTCACATGCTGCATTGCCATGTGCAAGTGACAGAAATGCTCTAATCAAGAGAGACAGGAGAGGGTACTTTTGATCTTGTGTCAAGGAACTTTTTACATTGAAAACCTTGGCCCAGTACTCATCAATGCCTTCTTCGCCATTTTTAGTAATATCTTCACATTTCCAGTTGCACCACTCATCTAGAAGGCTGGAGACCAGATCAAGTTTGACAATTTGTGGTACAGCACCAGCAACATAGTTCAGTGAACAAACTACTTCATTTATGTCAGCTGTTCGGCAAGGATCCAGGAATCAGAGTTGAAACAAGAGCTTGTTGTCCAGGGGCAGCTGCTCCAAAAGCGATTGTGCACACACCATGTAAAACGCCCGTACGTTAGTGCGGAATGCTCTTTTTTTCATGTGCTTCCCATGTCTTCATCTCTTCTGTGTCATGTCCGATTTCTGGGACATCCTTCCATATCTGGGATGACTCCCGGCTCAGAAACTTCAATTGTTCCACTGACTTGGAAAGGATGTTGTGTCTGATGAACCGTGACAGTAACTTCTTCACAAGGCCAACAAGCTCACTGTGGATGATGTGCACCATCAAAGATAATCAAAGTTGTGGGTCATTGAAGGCACACACTCAATGCAACAAATAGACAAAAATATGATACCCATTTTTGGTAGCTTGTAAAAAACTGCAAATACATTGATTGAAAAAAAAAAAAAAAGTTGCACAGCCATGTGACTTCCAGTAACTTCCAGTCCAGTTTTGGTTTCAACAAGCAGTGTTTTTACTTTATTAAAAATATTGTGCGACGCTGTAGCATAATTTTGATAGGGTAGTCTTCCGACACCATACTGGATCGCCTGGCAAAAAATAAAAGCATTCTTTCGTGGGGTGTCAGTGCCCCTTTAATAACCTAGTTCAGCCCAATCAACTGACTGCTGTGTTTACTGATGCACTTTGGTTATTACTAGTTGATTAGAAAAGAAAGTATCTTAAATATTTTCAAAGAAAACTCGGTAAGTAATGACAGATATAACAGTAAAAAAACAATGCTTTCATTTTTCAATGCAATCTTTCTTGGTTTCAAGACAGACACCATTCACTCTGAACCAGGAATGAAATTCCTTCATAATAAAATTCAGCCTCTTGACCTTTAAAAAAACATTGACACAATCCTTTTTCTTTTTTCATTTAATATGTTGTTAGGAGACTACCTAATCAATATTTTGTTTCAGAGTCGCATATATTTTTAATAAAGCCAAAAAAATGAACAGCTCAAAATGGAAGCACAAGCACGGAAGCTCATGGCCGGAAGTCACGTGGCTACACCTGGTCACATTTCTTTTTATCTGCTTCTCCGGCGTGTGAAGCAGATGACGAAGTTGCGTGCATTGTTTGTTGTGCAATTATTTCGCTTTATTTCCCTTCCGCTCAATGTACTGCGCTTGAAGATCAATTGGCCGATAGCACGAACAAAAGTTCCGAAGTAGCGACCCCATTTGTGCCACACCATTGGTCTGTCGTGCACCGCCATTGCGTCGTCCAGCCCGCAGTATGTCGCCATATTGAGAATGACGTCTACATGTACTTCCCGTGATTTGTGCAACATATTTTTTTTTTCAATCATACATAGCTGTGGTTTCTTGGAGGCCACAAAAATGGGGTTTGTATTTTTTTCTGTTTTTAATATTGCATGTGTGCCTTAGATGACCCACGACTTTGAATATATTTGGTACACATAGTTTGAACGCCACGTGACCATGGAAAAGAAAGAGAGCGCCACTGAAACCGGCCAACTCTCGACCAACTGTTTTCGGGCGAAAATAAAATAAATTTTGAGCCTCAAATTGTGTTCTAGGTAGCTGGGCTCATATTGGTCATGTTCAAATAAAAACCTCGGCGAGTATAAATACCCTGTAATTGTCCCTTTAAACCATTTGTGATGTACCCCATGACGTATAGGCCAACATGTTGTTTACAAACAAGCTAACACGAGGTGTGGGAAAACACGCAGTTCCTGCACAAGGTGTGGGCATTGCGCACAAGCAGAAACCAGATTTGTGGGAAGTGGAGCGTTTATGCATGCACCCTGCCAATAGCAGTGCCACCGCAGAGGTGTGACATCAGGGCCGTGTGTTGGTGTATAGACTAACACGCTGTTTACAAACAAGCCCGCGATTGCCCACACCCGGTGTGGACACTCCGTGTGCGTAGAAACCAGATTCGCGTGAAGCGTCCGCACGTGCACCACATCGACAACAGCACCGCCAAAGAGGCGTGACAACAGGCCTGCGTCTTTCTGCATAGGTACAACAGATGTGGTAAAGTACACTCTAGCCTATAGCATAGGCCACAAGAGCATTGTTCATGACATGGTTGTGCGGTTCACCACTGCACGCCTGTAGCCTTGGTTTCACTACACTTTCATAAAGGTTAGTAAAGGTGCTCCCACCGCACAAGCACATATGCAGTGGAAACTTTTTTCACAGCAAACTGTTCCCACTCAAAGCATTTACTCAACCTAAACAGCAAACAGACAAACTAATTTTTTTACATTAGTGAAAGCGTTAATGTGGACTTGGCCCCAGCAGTCTCCGAGAGGCTCGAAATTAGGAAGCCAACTGCAAGGCTCATTTGCAAACAGGGAGTGCACAAGAAAATGCATGCAACTAAACAGAAGTGACCAATCAAGAGAGACTATACCTCAGTTTTTGTTGCGCCCTCCCCTTCCTCAGAAACAATTTCATCTTTCACGATGAACTCGGTGTTGTCTGGCATTTCTTTGTCAGTTCCATCCTTCTCAACCGAATCCCCTGCAGTGCTTTTGCTCGGAGCACTTGTTTTTGGCACTGTTGTATCTGAGGCTATTGTGATGGGTCTGAAAAAAATGTATGAAGCAATGTTCAATAAGAGATTCATTTTGTACATGAAATCAACAAACATTGAACATTTTGGAGAAATGGCCGTCAGTGGCAACAGATGCACTCAGTTCCTATATAATTCAATGACTCACATTCCGAACTTGGCGCAATTATATTACTCATTAACATTTTGGAGAAATGACTGTCAGTGGCAACAGCTGAACTCAGTTCTTATATAATTCAATGACACACATTCCGAACTTGGCACAATTATATTATCTGGTAAAACAGCTGACTTCCACTTGTCAGTGCAGTGTCAGTGGCAATTTGGAGGTCGTTCTTATGTAATTCAACTTCTTTATCACATTCCGACCTTATGACAATTGTCCCACTACATACAGGGCGTTCCAAAAATGATCTTTACAACTTTGACTCATATTAGGAAAAGAAAAGAGGTAGAAAGGTGAGATTTGCAGTAGTATGTTAAGGAACCTGCAGGACCTTCGTGCTCGCATAAGCGCTGGGATCGCACAGGTTGATACGGACATGCTGAGCCGGAACTGGGCAGAAGGGAGCATCGACTTGATCTCCTGCGTGCTACTGATGGAACACACACTGAACTTAGTTAAGAGGCTACAATAAAACCTTAGGTGTTCTTTAAAATACTGCTGCAAACCGCACCCTTCTACCTTTTTTCGTTTCCAAGATATTAGTCATCAAATTTGTAAACATCTTTTTGGGGCACCCTGTACTCTATTACAAAACAAGCGGCTTCAACTTGCCAGTGCTTTTCCGCGCGGATGCTCAGAAGTTCACAAATGCTCTCAACACCATGCTTGTCCTCCACCGATTCGTAATCGATCAATCGAACAGGTTCCTTAAACCAAACAGTGAATGACACCAAAAAATTGGAATGTTCATAAAACGAATACCACTCACTCCTGCTTCAAAACTTCTCCGGAAGCAATCCAATCTCCTGGCTCAGGATCATCAGCGGCGAAATCCATGAGTTCACGTCCTAAACATAAAAAAGCGAATTAAACATTGAACACGGACAAAAACACTTGTCTTTCTTCGTTTCGTACGAAGCGCACCGGTAAGTTTGGCCAAACGTAATAGCACAAGCACACAAACAAAAAAAAAAAAAAAAAAAACCTTGTAGGGTTAGCTTTTAGCATTCCGGCAGCGGACCTCTTTAAAACGATTTCTTACAAAACGCTTGTCTTGCAGGGACTGCATCAAAATTACAATGGCGGCGCAGCTAGATAGGCGATAGTAAATGACCGATCGTAACATTTTACCTTTTGCTCCTCTGCCGGCAGCGTCAGCCGGTGGAGCCGGCTCCGCATTCTCCGCTTCGGGTTTGGGAGGCTGAGTGGGCTGAGCCGACATGGTAGTTGTAGTGGTTGGGTTGTAGTACGCTAAAAGGTAGTGCGCCAACCCTTCAACGAGATGCGGATAAATCCGAGGGACACTGACTAAAAAATAATGGAATAACAAGTCCAACCAGCTTAACCCCTCGCGATTTCGAGAGCGTCCATTATATGCAAGCTCCGCACACACACACACACAAAAAAAGTTGTACAATATAAAATACACAACTTAAGTGCAATACTAAATAAAAATAATTAATGTTTTATAGCTTTACTATTTAATGCGAAACTTAATTTTTACATTTTATTGGTCCAAACGTTCGCAGCTTGCTTCTTATTGGTCAGCGCCTCCTTATTATGGCTGCTCTATGGGCGCTGCGCCAGCCGTCTTCACATCAGGACGAGCACGAACTCTCAACATGCCAGATTAACAATGAATTCCAACGTGAAAGTACCCCACCTTTCCAAATTTGGTACCACCCGACGGTTGGCAGTGGTCGGCGTGTGTTCCAAAGAAAACATTGGCTGGTGGCATGCCTCCCATGTTCGGTGGCACCCTCGTAAAGGCCCGTTCACACTCTTGCGACCTCTTAAATCTTGGTTCCTTGCGACCTGTTAAACCTCTTGAAAGGAGAGGACACAGTGGCGATCACCGCATAGATGGCGCCATCTATGCGGTGATCGTGGAACTGCATTTCACAAGAGCGACGGTTTTGCGGCATTTCCGAGTTTGAATGTGCGTAATACCTATGAGAAAGCCTCGTTTATAACGTTTCCAAAAGTTTTTCGAGCCAAGAAAGAAAGGATAATGCGCGGGAGAAATAGAAAATATGCCGAACCGTCACGTTTACACTGCAACCCGATAGATGGCGCCACTGTGTCCTCTCGTTTCAAGAGGTTTAACAGGTTTGCAAGGAACCAAGATTTAAGAGGTCGCAAGAGTGTGAACGGGCCTTTAGGTTACCTTTTGTGACGTCATTACCTTGTGAACAACAAGCATGGCCTCCGAGATCCCGAAGCGGGCGCGGAGGCCATGCAACAAGTTCGATGGTGTTCTTAATGGCCATGGTGGAAGCCTGAAATCATGGCGCTCTCAAAGCAACACTGCCAACACCGTGAAAATTGAAGTTCTTACATTCCTCTTATTTCCGTCGATGAGACATCCTTTGCTGATGTCATAGTCAGCATTCGGCCAATTGTGGTGGGCCGACCACAGCGACGCTTTCGATCGCTCACGTCGCCTAATGGACCTTTTTCACATACCGACGGCACCAGGCGGTGGCTGCACGAACTAAAAATCGAGGAAGTGACCTACCTGCGCTACCATACGATAATGGGAGCTACGCTACCAGTTTCTTCGCTCTCTGAGCAGCGGCGCGTGCCGAACGCGACTCTAAAGAGGGGAATCTGTGGCGTCCACCCAAACGTCATGTTTTTCTTTCCGTCCACTTTCTTTTTTTGTGTAACACAATTATATATATGTTGCAATTACGTGTTCTACTCGCTGATCCACAGCCTCCTTCCGAATTTCCTTGATTTCTAGTGCGCGCGTGCGCAGAACGCTTCTCGGAAAAGGTCCAATGATTCCTGATAAATGCATAGTTCGAAAAGGACCGGGCAGTCGTGGCACAAGTTCGTACTAGGGTGACCACCCGTCCCGCGACTCGCGGGACTGTCCCGCATTGAGGGCTCATGTCCCGTGTCCCGCAAGAACTACCAAAATCTTCAAAATGTCCCGCATTTCACAAAAAAGTCAAATTGGACGTTTTAGTGATTTATACAGCGTAAGGTTGGTCTGCCAGTAGGGGCGACACTGGTTTACACTGTAGATGAGCAATTTTGCCAGTGCAGTACGACTGCTAACCTGGGGTCTTTAACGTGCTCACGCAGTAGTGATACACGACCGCACGCCGGTACGATGCTCATCCAGATCGAAACGGGCAGGGGTGGGGCTCGAACCCAGGATCCCTGGGTTCTGCAGCGCGAGCTTTCGCTCCACGCGCGTCGAGCTGGGTGTGCGCTTCAGCCCACTCGGCCACCGATCCCCAGCCCGCATTTCACACTGCTGTAAAATTCACTACGCAGCTCATGACGCTGCTTGAGCAACGGGGTACGGGGGAGTTTGGAGGTCGCTGGCAATTGTATGAATCGCGATGGTACAGCAGTTTCTATCCAAGCATTTCGAGGAGCGACCGTCATTCTCGCAGAACTGACGCGCATGTGCCGTTGTGCCTCTCCTCCCTTGGTGGCCATATATTGCGAGAAAAAATTTCTCACCAAAAGTTGAAAATAAATTATTGTAATTATTTTCCAATCGTGCTGCGTCAATGCAAAAACAATTGCTGTGAAATTTTTTTTTTTTGTGAAGACGATATTACACAAGACGAAAAGACTGCAACTCAGAGCGGTCAAAAACAACAACATAAGGTTCAAAATCTCTGTAGAAACAAGTTGGTAAAAATAAGAATCGACAGGAAACAAGAAGCCGTAAATGATTTACTATTTCTTCTTTCCTTTTGATGCAGTGGGTTCTGCTGCAGTCAATTTTGTTTTCAACTTAGAACACATTTATTATCATACGCGGCATTAAAACGTAAACTATATCACTGGGAGCTTAATTGCCGCAATACAATTTGCAGCTGTATAATATGCTTTGGGATCAGACAGGATATTAAATGTGCTAGCAGAGCCACATTTTGGGGCGTCGGTTGATAAATTGCCTCGAATAGAGTTTTTTTCCATGATTAGGACAAGGAGGGAAGAAAATGTTTCCTGCTCTACCCCAGTATCGGTTTAAAAAGCATCATGGTAAACTTCCTCCAGCTCGACTGCGCACTGAGTTCATTTTTGTAGTTAATTGCTACAGTTGAAATATATAATACCGTAATATAATACCGGAAAGTGTTGGGAAAGACTCGAGTCTCTCGACACAAGCAGCTGTTGTGGCTTCTTCAATTGGTTGCATGGGAGCGGTCGAAAAACTTCCACACTCTACTGCACTTCGTCTTCGAACAACTTCCCGCTTCAACCACTTCTACTTCGCTCATACAGAGCGGAGGTACCGTTGCAACCAGTTCTGAAACGTCACCCCGACACGCTTTCCAAAAGCGTGCACGAGCAGTCTCGTGCGAAAGCGATCCCTAAGGGCTGAACCGAATGTTAGCGATTTAGCGAGCGACAAGCGACAGCGACGGAGATCTCTCACTGTGGCTCGTCGCGTCGCTCGGTGTTTGGATTTCTAGAAAACGTCCTCATCGCCTTGGTCGCTTGCTCACGCCACTTTCATGCGGCTTGCCTCATCGCGCGACTGACCGAGCAGCAACGAAGCGGGTTGACGTAGCCTGTCTCGTCTCTCGGCAAATCGCTCAGATGCGGGTTATACTTAACACAGTGGTCCCTAATGGAGGCAACAACAACGTACGTATAGAGAGAAACTGCTGCTGCCGATGATGATATAATCAATGTCTAGAAGAAGAGGGTACATAATGCCATCTTGGGGGCACGTAGGGCGGCCGGCGTGCTGGCGCGTTGTGGGACGCCTGTGAAGGGACTCTCGCTGCGCGACACCATTACGACTATTCGGAAATTATTCGAAATATATTCGAAACTTTTGAAGATTATTTTTCGATTCGATAAACATATCGAATAGAGTTATCTTCGATTCTTTATTCGAAAATGGCGAATATTCGCACACCCCTAGGCAGTAGTGAAAGTGGATGATTCGTAAAAGGATCACAATTAAAAAGTGAGACACGCGCAAAATACACACACAAAAAAAAAAAGTTTCTAGCGCGATTTGAACCCGGAACTTTCACGCCGCGACGACAAGTACCGACGCTCTAACCTCTCGACCACAGCAGAAGGCACGACGCGGCGCTGGCGCAGGTATATAAATATACTGCCACCGCTTTTATCTCGCCTGGTTTTTTCTTCATTTTGGCTCATATTTACCCTCCCTGGCCGTAACTTTACCTGCCGCTCCTATAAAGGGGCGGTCAATTGGACTCCAATTGAAAGTCCCTGCAGTCAGTTTCTGCGAGCGAAATTAGGCTTTTGTGCTTGAAGCGATACGGATTTCTCCGCCATTAGGCAGGTACGCTAGGTACTTCCTTGTCCCCATGGAGCTGGTCACGTGACAGAAAAATCCCTCTTGGCCGCAGCCGCGACCGCGGCCGCAAGATGAGCAAACCGGCCCAGGAATATGAAACCGCGCAACCATCATATTTCCGAGGTTTCGACAGAAGAGAAGTTAATGCAGCGTAATGAGTATACTGCTTTTTATAAGCGTTAGAATAGCTCAGAATTTAGTTTACAACGTTAAATTATCACTGTTTATATTGCTGGGAGTTTTCAGTCTTCGCGATTACCATTGCGACTGTCGTCCTTCAGCTGGCAACATTGGTTTCTTTCTCTTGTGTTCTGTCGCTCTCTTTCACTCGGGACCCAGGATGTCGGCGCACGGGATTTGCCACTCCTCACCCACCTTTACCCCCCTGGATGTGCTCTACCCTCGCGCGGCGCGATTGGGACTTCCGCATTTCACAGGTGGTGCACTGTAAGCGCCGTTGCTCAAGGTGCTTTTCTGTCGCCGCATTGTTGCCCGGTCAACACCTGCGGCTTGCGCGCGGTGCGAGAAGGTCGATGCTACAAGCAGCAGCAAGCTGCTTGTAGCATCTTGTAGCAGTTTCAATGACCGGCCACCTTATGACGCTGCGTGTCCGTCAGCGCTAGAGTTCCTGTATAGGCTCCCTACGGGAGCCAGAGTTGCGCGTCTGTTTTCCACGTGCCGCCACGCCGCTACTCGCCGAGATCTGATCACGTGAGGAGCACGTTTATGGTGTCTTCTCCTCCTGGCGTGCACAGTTTTAATGCGAAAGCATTAACTGTCTCATGGAGCGAGCCGACGTCATCAGCTTTGAAACCACGCCAAACGGCTCTTTTTAGACCGCTTCGATCCCATAGGCCGATCTCACCAGTCAGTGTGACTACGCCACCGCTGCCGCAATGCATCGAGGGAACTTTAGTCTTTCTGCACGTGCGACAACCTCACTGCAGCTCTGCACGTGTGGAGCACGAGACAGCACGAGCCCTCTCGTGCACTTCCGTTTGCCTCCTGTGAACTTAAGTTATGATGGTGTCACGAATGCGCCGATCGCTTGGTGAGATCGGTCTATTGGCTAGCGCGCGTCGACAGCCAACGGCACCTTTTACACCGCTTCGATCCCATTGGCTAGCGTCCGTCAACTAGGCTCCCATTCGCCTAGAGTGCCTTCATACACACGCGCGCTTTTGCTTGAGTGGCGACATCTCTGCCATTTTTCCGCCCAATCGTTTTTTTATGCATTTTGAAGTGCACGCAATCTGGTGTCACTCAGCTCAAGCGCGTAGCTTTGGCTAGTGCATAGCTTTGGCTAGCGTCACGCGCTGACACATTAAGGGCAAAAATGGATGTCTTCACCCTGAGACAGACAGACATGTAGGCACCCTACCATTCGCCGGACACGCAGTGCCATGGGGTGGCCGGTCGTTGAAACTGACGCTGTGTGTCAGTTTCAATGGTGGCCGGTCGTTGAAACTGACGTTGCGTGTCAGTTTCAACGACCGGCCACCTTATGACGCTGCGTGTCCGTCAGCGCTAGAGTTCCTGTATAGCAGGGGTCTCAAACACGCGGCCCGCGGGCCGCATGCGGCCCGCGACTAGCTGGGACGCGGCCCGCAAGCAACTGGCTACGAGTCCCGATTCCCATGTCTCGAGCGCTAGAAATGCTCCATAGCAAATATCGTATTTGACCATAGTGATTTCATCTCGTCTATTCATTTTCGCTCGAAAAGTAGCTCTCCTCTTTTAACATATTCACATATTTTGTACTTTTCTGTGTTCATTTGCCCTTTGTTTCACTTCATTTTTTTGCGTCCCAGCTTTTTTTAATGTACAAAGATTCCGCTACTAGGCTGCAAGCGCAAGCTATTCGCTGAAGGATGGATCTCGGCTGCGCGAACTCTCAATCAGCAGGAGCAACTACCAAACATAGAGCTACGAGCTCAGGATTCTCGGCTTCAAAAAATTATCACCATTAAATTACAAGTATTTGTTCAAGGTGTTATAATAAAAATCGTCGGGAAAGCAACAACTCTCAAATTAGCTGACTGTTTTTTAGAGACATGTTGAGCTTGGTTAATTCCTGCGCGAATTGAGCAACGGGAACGACGGTGTACTTCTCTTGTTCCATTAAAAATGCCAGCACGTTGGCGGGACGCTGTAATTTTAATTCTTGTTATCACATCAGGTCAGGGCCCAAAGTGGTCACAAAACAAATGAAATCGAAAGACGTCACCGGCAAGACTGTGATTTTACAAAAAAGTACGAGAGCGAGGTCTCTTCTCTTTAAAACTTTTTACCCCCCCCCCCCCCCCCCCCGTCTTACGTTGGCCCGCGACCTCTCCGGTGTGGGCTGTCTGGCCCCAACACTCGCAGGAGTTTGAGACCACTGCTGTATAGGCTCCCTACGGGAGCCAGAGTTGCGCGTCTGTTTTCCACGTGCCACCGCGCCGCTATTCGCCGAGATCTGATCACGTGAGGAGCCGGATCAAAAGTTGTGCGGGAAAGCAGACGTTGCCCGCGCCCTGGCGTACGTTCCCCTGCTTTGGAGCGCGCTGCGCGCCTCGAATGCACAGTGCCGCTATTCGCCGAATTCAGTCACGTGAGGAGCCGGATCAACATGCCATGCAGGAAAGACGGCGCTACGGGGATGAACGCGCAACTCTGGCTCCCGTAGAAAGCCTATACAGGAACTCTAGTCAGCGTGCCAACACGCGTAAAGCTAGATTGATGTACATGCTTTCGCATTCACAACTCATAAGAAGTGCTTAGGTGTACCTTCATTTTTTTAATTTTTTGTTATATGTATCGTAATTTTATAATTAGCAGTACTTATAGCAAAACAGCGAGACATACAAGACAGAAGAACAAGTTGGGACACGTAATGAATGCTGACATTCAACTGAAGGTTGCTACTACAAATATTTAGTATATATGGGCACATTCCTACATCCACTCCCAGAGCTCATCCATTAACCTCTTGTTCTTCAGACTCGTATGCCTCACTGAAAATGCCATAATGCATGTCTACTAACTCGCTCACTCCAACACATCTTGAACAATAAGTCACTCTGTGCAGATTCTGGTCCGATCTGCCCAGTGCTGACATTAATTATCGCTTTGTGTATCGGATGCCCAGCGATATCTCTTCAGCGCTGATATTTATTATCGCTTTGCGTATCGCAAGGGCGAAATGAAAGTTGAAACATTTCGTGCACAGAAGACCCGTAGTGCTTGATGACGTGTCACCGGAACCACACGGAGGCTCCGGTGAACAACGTGGCACACACGGTTTCTGAGAAATAGTGAAACGTCATAGACGCGAAATAAAATTGGTTTATTAACACAACGTTCCATACTCCTTATAAAAAAAAAAAGAATGCTGCAACAAATTGACGCGGACGCCTCAGTTTTTATAAGCAATGCGCATGTAAAAAGCAAGGAATTGCTCGATCACGCTCTCTTTCGTAACCACCGATATGCCAGGGGTATAAATTCCGGAGCGGAATAAATTCCTCACCTGTCTGAGCAGGGCCTATCGCAAAGAGCTATAATAATAATAATAATAATAATAATATTTTATTTCCATCACACTCGATGGCGGCGACCAAGGAAAAAAGCTGCATACACAGCTTGACGAGCCCTTGACCGCCTACAGTGCACGGCGACGAAACACAACAGGAAAAAAAAAAAAAAAAAAAGAACATACATACACACAGAGTTTGCAACACGGAAAAATTCACCATGGCAGATAAAGCAATATAATCAAATACGAGAACAGTGATTTTAACTAGTTATCATGACCACCCATAATATATAATGGACGGATTTCCCCTATTGACATTTTATTCCAGTCCAAGTTTTTCGATTCGTAAAGATTTAGTAAATTAGGAATATTGTGCCTCAGCATTTGAGTGCCAGGTTAAGCAGCTGCCCAGTGTCGACCGAGCGACAGTGTGGCGACAAAAAAGCACCCAGAGTGACGGAGCTTACAGCACGCCACCGGAAAAATGCTGAAATCCCAGACGCGCCGCGTGAGGGTTGAGAAAATCTTAGTAGGACCCGCACCCTCGCACCCCGGCGCATTTTCGTTAGTTCTCAGGGGCCCTCCAGGTGGAGCAGCCTGTGTCGATGGTCACGCGTTCCAGCGTTCGGGTTTCATTTTGTGCTGACTGTACATTTCCCTTTGGGACTGTCAACAACATTTCTGCATTATCACTGACAATGACAGATGTCCAATTCCTTGCACCAGAGATGAGTAGATTATTGATACGTTGTCCTGACACCAGTGCTTTTTATACTTTTATGTTTAGAGTAAATTTCCTTTCCTTTTAACAAAAAAGAAACTAATTCTAATCACTGAAGAAGTTAACTTATTTTTTGTACTGTATTAACTGAAATAACCAATCAGTGCTGCCCTTAATCCACCCCTTAGCCATCACCATGTCACCATCCCTAATCACTAACTTCAACTCCAAATCGGCTATGAACCGGTTTTGTGCAATATTTGCTGGGTGTATTGGCATCACTGGTTCACATTGCTTATGAAAGCATTAAAAGCGCATATTTTCACTTTTTTATGGTGTAAACATTGGCAGCCATTTTATGAAGTATAAAATAAACTACTTTCTATATTAAGTTTTCCAAAATTCGAAATATTCATGTAGAAGCCGGGAAACACCGTCCATAAGTCAAACTTCTAACCTTTGTGAAAGTTTGAAGGTCTGGCAAACCAGTCGAACCTTGAGGTTAGACGTCATAATTGAGGTTTGACAAACCTCGACTTTGACGTCAACAACCGCAACTACAACTGATACCCCAAAAAAGTCACCACAAGGAGATGCTTATAAAACTTTATGCTAAAAAAGCGATTTTAATGCCATAACCCCCCCCCCCCCCAAAAAAAAATAAAAAAAATATTATGCCTGTATTGTTGCTAACAAAGGTGGAACAATTGAGACTATGGCATGGTACAGTTACCGACTGCCAATATCGCACTGCATGTGCCGTTAAAAACGGCAGAGTACGGCGATGCCATAAGACGTGAAGTACCTCTTGCGGAAAACCGATGCCATTTCTATCATTAAACATTAAAAAAAAAATTACTTCTAGCTTTTGAAGCATACACTTCCGTATTATCCCAACTACCACTGCTACATATGGGTACATATGGGCTAAGTTTCAGCTATCGGCATGCCGTGTTTTTTCAATGCAAGAAACACTATACTTTTCCTGCTGAGGCTGGGATTGTTTGCCCACAGAGCCAGCTGTTCGGGGAAAGAACAAACAATTTCCGAGGTTTTGAAACACCCAGAGAAGTGCCAATTGCTACTTCAACCAAAAGCGTAAATGCCATGGTAAGTCGCTCGCAGACCTAAGCACTCCGTGCAATAGTCATCCCAATTACTTCCAGGAACGAGCACGTTTGAGCAGCTTTATTCCATCAGCAGGTGTGGCCAATCACACTGAATCATAAAAGTAGTTGTAGAACCAAACAAGTGTTGCCCTGATAATGAAAACAATTCAAACAAATGAGATGCCTTGAATAATCCACTGTGGATATCAAAATGGATGTGCTTGGAGCATGCCCTACAGCCCCAGCTTCTCTTGGGCTTCTGTCCTCATCTTGATCTTCTGAACCTGCCCGAGTGCAGACTTGGGAAAGGAGTCCACAAACAGGACATACTTCGGAATCAAGGCTTCACTAATCTGGAAGAAAAAATGAAAGCCGTTTACAACTCCCTGTAACGCCGAATTGGAGCACAGCTCTTGAGGAGGAGGAGGGAAGGGTACTCAGGGGAGGGTATACCCCTCCTCCTGCTCCTCCTCCTCCTCCCCTCATTCTTCAATGTCCTGGGGGGGGGGGGGGGGGGGGTGCTCGCGCGGTGCATTATGGGAAATTTCCCATAATGCACCGCGCGGTTACGCCGACGCCGACGCCGCTCAAGCCGGAAACGGGCGCCTAAGAGCTGAGCTCTAAAAACAACAATATGTGTCGTAAGTATTCATATGCCTTGCAATTTGTTAAATTTGCTAAGAAATAAAACAACCAAAGACAGAAAAATATGTAAAACCAATATCAACAGCCACACAAAATTTAGCATTCATTGAGTTCTGCCAGACAAAAACAATAAACTGTAAACATTTATTCCCTTTCAATTGCATTAAAATTTATCTTGTCTGTGAGGAAGCACACTTTGGTACTTGGTCCAAACATTACTGAATATGGCACCTCGTGCATTTGTTTACCCAGATATGCGTCTGCATGCTTCTTCAGTCCCCCCCCCCCCCCCCCTCCCAACCTCAACCAACAATGGAGCATGCTTCACTGTCTTGTCAGAGCGCGTCCCCTACACACTATGTTGTCCGTTGATTGGTGTGCCCCTCTTAGCGTTCCGATGCACCAAAGACGCATTTATGAACATTTTCGGTTTGTGCTCATATTCAAAGCAAGATTGCACAAACAATATTTAACTCTCAAGGACAAAAATAATGTAGAGCCATTCGTAAGCATTTCTCTGTGTGAAAACACCCATTACTCCAAAACTGTTGGAATTAAATAGGACTTTCCCTCTAAGGGCAACAGGTAAGCGAACATAGATCTTACCTTTTCCTTACAGAAATCCTTGACCTCTTCCTCGGTGACGGTGGATTCAGGCTTCAGCTTCAAACAGGCGCAGATCTCTTCGGAAACTCCCACAACCTAGGGGCACGGAGGTAATGGTAATGTCACTAAATTATGCAACAAAACACCATCAAACTAGGGATGCCGCAAACGTTTTTCGAACCGAAGGTTTGATGATCGAATCAAGCGGTTCGAAAGGTTCGAAAGATTTCGAATTTTCGAACTTTCTATATCAAGAAATTTGACGGAAGTCGAATTTTCGAACTTATTAAACTAAGAAGTTCGACGCTTTTCGAAATTTCGAACTTATTACGCTGCAAAATTCGACGATTGTCGAACTTTCGAACTTGATAGACTAAAAAATTCGATGATTTTCTAACTTTCGATTTTCTTGCACTAAAAAGTTCGAAGCTTTTCGAACTTTCGAATTTCCTGCGCTAAGAAATTCAATAAGTTTGGAACTTTCAAATTTATTAATCTAAAGAATTCGAAAATTGTCGAACCTGCGATTCCCGAAAAATCTAAAGTTCGACGAACTTCGAACTTTTAGGGTAAAAGTTCAAAGTTCGTCGAACTTCGAAAGACCGGCATGCGGTTTCATTTGGATTCAAGCAGTAAAGTACACTCGTAATTTTTTTTTTTTTTTTCTATTTTACATGCGGTGCCGCATTTCTTGCGAAAAACAATGCCGTTTATTTCAATCATCTGGCATGCTTGGTTTTAAAGAAATAGATTCCCGAAGGAGCGAGGAAGGACAACGGGTTTTTGACAATTGTCGTTTGCGCCATATTTGGAGCGCGCTATAGCCGAAGCTATTTATGGTAGAGATATTAAACTTTTTAAGAATGATCTATGCATAGCCTAGGTAAGTGTCGTCTTAAGATATGATTATTGTTATTCCAAGACGAGTTTTGAAGAAATATCCAAACATGTATCTACGAGCAATTATGTCCTAAACTTTGCAATTTTTTTTAGTCTACATTGTTTGAGGTATCGCATTTAAATTAACACCACAGACAGTACATATCATTACCATCAGCAGAATACAGAATAATGTAATTAGTGTTTTTTTCACATTGAGGAATAAATTAACTCATGGGAGAAGATTTCTAAAATTGTTCAAGTTCAGCACATCATAAAAAAAGAAATTTTTTTTTTTTTCCTCATTTTACGTTCCTGTGACGTGTTTCTTTGGCCTGTACACATTTTGGTTGGAGAAACTTGTTTGGTAGTTTTGGGCCTCTGAATATGTAAGAATACAGCACTTCCGGCGGGTTCTTGATAATTTATTTTTTTCTCTCCAGCTTTTCATTTTTGCATTTATTGTTATGTTTGTTTATTTATTATTTTTTACCAATGGCACAGTTATTTAGGTCGAAAACACATAGCTTTGAACTTCCGAGCCACCGAGCATGTGACGAGTAGTGCCTTCTGACAACGAGTTTCTAACAATGACCATCTACGCAATCTTTTATGCAGTGAAGAGCGACAGTAGCTATACATATGCCTAAATAATTTCGGATTAAAATAAGCTCGACGATGCTCTCTTTCCCTGCATTGTTTATAACAGTCCGAAATATCTGGGGGGGGGGAGAGAGACTGGAGCCCCCCGTTTTTCCTCTTCCGACGCCACTGGTATCGTAGAACGCTCCTCGACCTCAAGTTGTATCAGCTTCTGTGCTTTTTGCTCGGCGTTTCTTCCGTCCCGGAAAAAAAAAACCTCCAAAGCAATCACAAACAAAAAAATTGTCAAGGTGCAGGCGAGCTGATATATGTTGATCATGATGCAAAATCCCGAGACTGGGAATGAAATTCGCAAGAAATAGTGTAAGAAGAAATAAAAAAGGGGACAGGACAACGTCTCGAACTCAGCTGAGTTGAGTTTGAGACGTTGTCCTGAGCTGACTTTTCAGCTGAGTTGAGTTTGAGACGTTGTCCTGCCCCCTTTTTTCTGTCTTCTCACACTTTTTCTTTCAAATTTCATTCCCAGAGCTGCGTTTGAGGAGTTATCCTGTCCCCTTTTTTCTGTCTTCTTACACTTTTTCTTTCAAATTTCATTCCCAGTCTCAGGGTTTGTCATCATGTACAAACTAAACTTACTATATGCCAGTGTCACTTGGGCGGTGTTCGATCGGATTACTACCAGCGTGCAAGGGGGTAGGGAGGCAGTTTGCCAGATCGCTTCAAGGTTTTTCTGAGCCTCAACTACCTGCCTGCCCCTGGCCGTTTCAAACTGGATGAGTATCGTTAAACAGTGCATTTATGTGATCACTACTTCGTGATGCACGTTAATGACCACCCCGGGCTGGCGGTCAAAATTACTGAACTATGGTCAAACGTCACTCTGCACTGGCAAATATTCCAACACATCCGGGAAACTCGTCGTCTCATTTAATTGCCTGACCAACTTCGCGCAGTCTAAATATCACACCCGAACGTTTCTAACCTGATTTCGTGAAAACCAGTGAGGTGTGAAAACGTTATTTGAAACTGAAACTGTGGCGGAACATTAAAACCGGACCTCGAACTTTGCGCACTTGGATTTCAAAGAAATAAAAAACCTTCAAAGTTGTTACTTAGCCTTGAAAGAGAATCGAAACTTTAGAACTTTTCGAGCTTTATGTAGAAAGAAATTCGAAATCTTCGAATTCATCGAACTTTATGTTTATAATATTTCGAAACGTTCGAATTTCAGATTAAAAAAAAAAATCGAAACATTCGAATCTCTCGAATTTTCAAGTTAGGAAAGTTTGAAATCTTCGAATTTCTCGATCCTCAAGTAAAACAATATTCGAAATAATCAAACCCAAACTTTTAGAAACCGTGAAAGCTTTTAACTTTTCAAATTCGAAACTCCACAATTTTTGAAAGTTGCGAAATTTTCGAATTCGAACCTCCGTACGGTCGAAAATATCGAAACCTTTCGATTTCGAACATCAGTTCGGTTCGAAAATATCAAAACCTTTCGAATTCGAACCTAGGGTGGTTCGCGGCATCCCTACATCAAACCACAAAAATAGACACGATTTAGGGTTTCCACTTTTTCCAGGAGGCCCCGCAGGAAAAGCGAGCCCTACCTGCGCCTCTTCGACGGCTGCGTGGGAGGAGAGACACTCCTCAATCTCCCGGCAGTCAATGACTTCCCCACCCCGGCAAATCCTGTCCTGGATGCGGCCACAGATGGTCAGGCGGCCGTCCTCGCTCAGGGTTGCCTCGTCTCTGCAGTCGGAAGTCGGCGAGAGACATTTAGAACCCAACATTCTCACCCTATATGACCTGGGTTCCCCAACAGTTCATCTCGAGGAAACCCCCATCTCTCTCGACTCGTGTAAGTGGCAAGACGTGCCCCGCCACTTCTACGATCAAACAAAACAGCCGCTTGCCCGGTGTGGTACCAGCCGTCTCGAATAGCTTCCTCGGTCTTCTTCTTGCTTCCGCAGTAGCCCATGAACACAGGGTGGCCCCTCACGCACAGCTCGCCCCTGCTGTTTGAGGGCACCAGTTTGTTCTCCGAGTCCACCACCTTCACCTGCACCGAACACACAGAAAGAAAAACTCTGTCAACTACCAGGAAGCTCCTTACTGCCTGTTCTCCGCAACTGTTGCCAAGCTTACTATTGAATACCAATGCGTAATTCGAGTACTTTTAGTGGTACAGTCACGTCTCACTGACACAAACCCCATTAATATGGATACCCCGCTATACGTGCAACATTTTCGGGGACGAACTGGGCAAATACGTGCACATTTTGTCTCTATATTGTGGAGAACTAGCATTATGGCCACTTTTTGGGGGAAACGAAGGTGTCCAAATTAACGAGACATCTCTGTATTCGCACGAAGGAAGAATCTGCAGAGGGATGTGCTGTGACATCAGCAGTGAGTGCAACTCCCTTAACTTCTTCGTTCACATGGAAGAAGTCTAAATTAGAAGCTAAATTTAGCAGTTTCTACTCTCGACACTGAAGCTTTTAATAATAAAATACTGTTAAAAGTAAACTAATCTACCACCAAATTGGGATTGTTCTGTACTGTCTGAGTATTCCCTCCGCTCCTTCGTTGCGGAGCAGCTGACGTCACCGCCCCGCATAACCCAAGTGCAACGTTTTCGTCATGTGATGCGCATTCCACAAAAATATGTGTCAGATTTCTATCTCGTGTAAATACTGCCAAAAAAAACGTACTGCTAAAAAAAAAAAAAGGAAGAAATAAAATGGCGTGCGAGTTGTTCTTGAAAAGGGTATCCTCGTTGTTTGTGACTGTTCGAAACCCTTCAATGACAAGCAGCCTTGAAAAATGGCGTCTCAAACTAGGAAGCTGAGATTTTTACCTTCGGAGATGCATTCAGGGTGTCTAGCAAATTATTATTTTGAAATTCCCCGACTTTTCCAGGTTTTCCCTGACAATTTCAGGTGAAATCCCCTGACCACTGTAGAGGCGGTTAAGTATAGAAGGCCATTACAACACAAGGCATTGAGCACTAAGCACTTTGAGGATAATTTTGCACAGGCTTATTTCAACTTGTATATTCCGATTCGTCCAGTCCAAATTAAACGAGCACTTTCTTGCCGCAGACATTGTCAGTGAAAAGGCCATTTCCGGAAACAGTATGAAAACACAACACTCAACCACACGTCAATAAAAGAATGGCAGCATGGCCGCCAGATGCACACTTTCGGCTTAAAGGGGTACGGAAAAGAAATTCCAGCACTCAATTTTTAGCTTTAAAGGGGTACGGAAACGAAAATTGAAATATTCAAATTTCGTTCGGAAATGAGTCAAGCATGACGGATAATAACCGTAAATGATAATCACACATTTGTATTATGAACGATTGGTCATATTTTTCGTTCCAAACGGTGCACTCAAGCAAGCGCTCGAAGAGAAGCGAACGGAGAGCCCGATGCGTCATGGGATATCCGACGCAAGCAAAAACAGAAAGAAAAAATTTCTCGCGTTCGTGAAGTAGCAAGGCTGGCGTGGTTATGAGCTTTGCCCTTGGTGGCGTTGTCAGCGTTGTGCTGGTGTCAATAGCGTCAACGCGTTACAACCGAGCCCTTCGAAGTACACGTAGCTTCCACAGCACTGTCAGCTTAGGGCTGAACGGGGTGGGGAAAACAACCTTTGTCCGAGGTTTGAGCAACTGGTTAATCTTCTAGGGGGAGAATGGCTGTGTCCGGGTGCAACAAACAGGGTCTGAGAAAGAGGGGAGTCCCTCCTTTCCGTCTTCTTAGACTGTTTGATTCAATGCGCGATTTGTGAGTTGACGAGGAAAGCTATGAAGGAAAATGTTGAAATTCCAAAGAGCGGCGCTGCTGCGAAGAAATCTGCTACGTCACGACTACGTAGCAAGTTCGCCAACGTTGCTAGATTACCTCCCAAATAGGCTCCGCATGCATCCACCAGGTGCACATTGAAAGATTGTTTAATTAGCTTTAAAATTAGTTTGCTTGTGCCTTTCAATGCGAGACTTGTGTTATTGAGGTTATGGTGCAACATGCAACACATTAAAGCTAAAAAATAAGCGCTGGAATTTCGTTTCCCTACCCCTTTAATGTGTTGCATATTGCAGCATAACCTCAAAAATACCAGTCTTTCGTTGAAAGGCACAAGAAAACTAATTTTAAAGCTAATTAAACAATCTTTCAATGTGCACCTGGTCGATGCATGTGGAGCTTATTTGGGAGGTCATTTTGCAACATTGGGGAACTTGCAATCTAGTCGTGACGTAGCAAGTTCCGCTCTTTGGAATTCAACATTTTCCTTCTTAGCTTTCCTCCTCAACTCACAAATTGCGCATTGTACCAAACATTTCAAGAAGACGGAAAAGGGCGAGTCCCCTCTTGCTCGTACTTTCGTTCGTGTACCCGGACACAGCCATACTCCCCCTAGAAGATTAGCCCGTCGCTCAAAATTCGGACAAAAGTTGCTTTTCCCACCCCGTTCATGCCCAAGCTGACAGTGCTGTGGAAGCTACGTGCTCCTTGGGCCAGCCACACCCTCGTCACCCCACAAAAACTCAGAACGGCTCAGTTGTAATGTGTTGACGCTATTGGCACTATTACAACACTGACAACACCACCAACGGCAAAGCTCACTTCTGACACCACGCTAGCCTTGCTACGTCACAAAGGCGGGAAATCTTTTTACCGCGGAGCTGTTAAGGGGGGACATGGGTCTTTGGAGTCGAAAACTTCCTAAAACTGCATTCTTTTAAAAATGGTGATGGCTGTCGTTTTTCTGCATTTAGCAGGCTTCTAATTTCGTGGATGAATATTTGAGCTATAAATCAATTTATAATGTCTATGCGGGCTGAATGTCCGTTAAGTTTATTCTAAAACATTGTTTTCACAAAACACAATTTTTGGATTCGCATCTAGAGCAGATAGAAATATAACCTTTCCTGAAATGTGTAGCTAAATGTGTGAAGCATACAATATCGAGAGTAGATTTTTAAAATTTAAGTCTAGAAAAGTTTCTATTTGATCTTTTGTTTTATTACTAGTTAGCCATGCATTGAGCACTGAACTTCAATGTGTGGCAAAATCCCTAATATTAGGTTTATCTTAAAAGTACTTTCAACATTGAATTCTCTACACTTCGTAGTATCTAGCCATGTGTTAAAAATATTTTGTTGAGCAGTTTTTTTAACCTATCGTTCCTCCATACTAAGGCAGGCAAGTTTTAATTATCTTGAAGACAATTTTACTGAATGAGAAAATGACCAGATATAGGAAATCAGAACAAAAAGCTGAACAAGCTTGTGCAGTTTCATTGGGTTCAGTCATAAAATGAGAAAAAAATCTCCAAGACCAGTGTTCCCCTGGGCTAGGTTCCCCAGGATCATGTCCGGCATGTCGACACAAACTTACCTGGACAGCTACTGCCATCTATAAGCGACAGTGGCAAACACACAACCAGCCTGGTTACTGCCGTCGCTAGTAGATGGCAGCAACTTTTCCAGCTATCATAGAAGAATGGATAGTTGGGTGCATTGGTGGGAATTCATCGTAGGAAACAGTGCGAAAAACAGACGATGACGAAGAAGAAACACACGTGACGAGTGCAGCGCTCGTCACGTGTGTTTCTTAGTCCTTGTCTGTTTTGCGTACTGTTTCCTACGTTTCGGTTTGGATTCAGGATGGGTCGGCCGCGTGCCCTTTCGGGGAAAGAAGGCTGGCTGCGGAAGGAGCGGCGACGTACGCAGCAGCGCGAATGGGTTCACAACCGCCGCAAAGCCGCTGTCGCCTCGACTTCCACTGCGTCCAGCTTTTCAGATTCCCTTGCCAAAGGGCACTTGGCTCGCCTGGAAAGCCGCCGCCGAGAACAGAAAAAGCGATGTAGACGGTGCCGGCGGGCCAACGTCACGGACGATGATCGTGCCACGGAGGCCAAGCGCAAGCACGTGGCAGGCGCGACTGCACTCCACGCCGGCTGAACAGTTCCTGGGTGCGACGGCGAGGTTCCGGAAGGAGTTCGTGGAGAACCCATCTGGCGTCACATGCGCCGTGTGCGACAGACTGGTTCGCCGGAGACTTATCCACGATCGGCGGCGTGTCGAACGAGAAGAAGCGGGAAACGGGCGCGTGCGCGTTGTGGCAGTGTATCGAGTACAGCTTCGCTGGTCTTCCTTCTTTACGAAAGCAGAGAGACTGAAAGGTGTTTTTTTTTTTCTTCTGTTTTTGTCTGCGCCGGATATCCCATGACGTATCGCGCCCTCCGTTCGCTTCTCTTAGAGCGCTCGCGCGAGTGCACCGTTGAACAAAAAATATAGCCAGTTGTTCAAAATACAAACGTGGGATTATTATTTACGGTTATTATCTCTCATGCTTGACTATTTCCCGAACGAAATTTGAATATTTCATTTTCGTTTCCGTACCCCTTTAAGGCTTAGATTGGATTGGGGTCTGCGGCTTTCCCATTTGCAGTGATGTGATTGCCCTAAGCCGTTTTGGAGCACCTTTTGGAGCAGCCAGAACAGTGTTTTGGAGCAGCAAAAGTGGCTTTTGGAGCAGCCAAAACAGTGTATTTGAGCAGTAAACGTGGCTTTTGGGCAGCAAAAACAGTGTTCCAAAGCAGCAAAAAGTGGCTTTTGGAGCAGATATTCTTAGAAAAATAAAAATATTTGTTTCAAGTGCTCTACAAAGGAAGGGCACTTTGCTCGGCGCAATAAAAAAAAAAAAAATTATGGTCAAGTTAGACCAAATGGGAGTCTTTCAACATGCCAATGACACGACATGTTTTGCAATGCTTCAGTTAAATGATACATACATATGTACCCTCTATGAATAAATAAGAACCAAACTGCACATATTAAATTTATTTGAAAATGACCAGCTTAGTACTATATATGAATGCATAAAGTTGACTATAGTCGGTGACAGGTCAAGAACGAAGTGGAAGCTCCTCCCACCTCTTTCCACTTTAGCAGAGCAAATGGTGGAGAGGAGGTCACCTCCTCTTCGGCGATCGCTCTGCTGAAGTTGAAAAGGGTGGGAGGAGCTTCCACTTGGTTCTTGACCTGTCACCGACTATAGTTATATAATATAATAAATTGAAGCAGTCTCAGACTGATAAAACACGTAACTACTGCAGTGAAATGCGAAACTGTACATATGAAAAAGGTGCAGTACGAGTGGCGGGTGCTTTTCCTTTTGCTTTTCGAAACTTTCTCCAAGGCTGCTGCAACCCTCACTTTGCTTTCGGCAAGTAATGAATTGCCACTTTCAATGTCTCCAAAGACTGAGACATCCCACAAGTGTATAGTTCTGTAGGCGTTGCCGAGCAGTTCCGAAAAACCGCTTGCCACCGTTTTACTGATTCCGACGTGCCAGATTTTCATCAAAAGCAAGCAAATGTAAAGCAATGGATTGCAAGCGTCCTGGCTGGTGCCTCTGTCGTGCAATCATGTTCGCATGCACGTGAGGGCGACTTCGGAAGCTTGCAGTTGCACGCGCTTCGTCGTGCGAGCGGAGAGGGCTGTTCGACCAAAACCGAAACCCTGTCACTCCGCTCCGTCATCAACTGATTCCCAAAATTGTATGCAAAATGTAACAGTCCAGCGTACGACAAAAAACAACAACAACAAAAAAAAAACAGTCCAGCGGCGCGTGCTTGCCAGGCTGGCAGGCGAGGTACAAGCTAATCACACAGAAAAAAGAACCTGAGCGCATCGATGCAAGACATCGCGAGTCAGGGTCAAAAAGTTCTTGGAGCACTTTGTGCAACAACTGAACTCGAGACAAACAAGCGTGCTGAGCGGGTTCACCGTGCAGACATTCCCTTTTTTTGCTTTAGCTAATTTGTCTTCAACTTTCTTTCGCGGCAGATTTTTCACGTACCGGGGTCCTTCTCGAAAGAAAGCCCACCGAGAGAAACCTAGGTAATCAATGCTTCGACACAGTAGTCTTTGAGGTAAAGAGGAATTTTTCTATTAGCGTTTCATTTAAACAAGAACAGGAATGTTGATTACCTTGCGGCGGTCCTTACGTTTCAGTTTATGAAGCGCCATATCTGTAGCGACGTGGGGATGGCAACATCCGACGTCATGCAACGACGGTGACTAGTAGGCAGGGACCAAATATAGTTTTCCCACGGCCGTTGCTTTCAGGAGCAAGTGCTTCAGCTCACAAAGTAACTTCCGCCGCGCAAAAAACGCGGTTTCGTTTTACAACATGACGGCATGGCTGGTACCCGGCACGATAGTGTCGGAGCGTCCGCACATGTTTGCATGTATCGTTACAAAAATTTTAAAAGGATGCCAGACGCAAGGATGTTAGGTTATAACCTCCTTGGCGAGACGAGATCCACCAGATCCAAGAGAGCGCGAAATGAGAACGGCGGGAAAAACCATGCAAGACCGGATGAACGATTGATGCAGGGTGCTTTGTGTCGGGCGGCTGCTTGCGCCACCTAGCTCACGCATGCTCAATTACGGTACTCAGTTATGTTTCGGTTTTGAAAGGCGATCGAAATTTGTCATTTGGCGCAGGCTTGGCGCAGATTACCCATATTTCGGAGAAATGTAGCAGGATGTAGCAGGGTTAGCCCCTTGGCGCAGTTTGGCGCAATTGGCGCAGCAATCACATCACTGCATTTGTTACTAAATCTAGTAGCTCTAACTGGATCTAGCCCAGTGTCGCGCCCTCAATCCAATTCAATCCAAGGCTTGGACTGGATTTGTCGGCTCTTCCCTTTGTATCGGGTAGCATAGTCTACATCGGGCGAGCAGAGCCCGCGCTCCGCGCCAAGCAGAATTTACTGCCTATTTTTCTGCCCCCAAGTCTTCAGGTCTTTGCATAGGGCACTCAATGGCATATCCGGCTCATTTTCCCTGGCAGGGCTCGCTTTTTGACAATATCCCTGACAATTCCCCAATTTTTCCTGGTAAAACTTTCCCTGACGATTCCCGGTTTTCCCTGTCGCTAGACACCCTGAGCATTTCAGTGTAACATTCACCCCAGAAAATTTCCAAGAGCGGCCCTGTCTGTTGATCGAGCTCCCCACAGTTTTCAATGGCAATCTGCCATTTGAAAACAAATATTTATTCTAGTGATTCTTATACAGATGGCATTATGATATCTCACAGGGTAAAATTGGCTACAAAATTGTACAGTTCCAAATTGTTTTTTTTTTTTTTAGCTAAGCTTAGGCCCAGTTTTTTTTACAGTGTTCACGGCATAAGAGTTTTGGGAGACATGGCGCATTTTGCTAGCTATATATAAAAAAAGTAATCTTTAAAAGTAACGTAGCTTAAACTCATGTTTGCCACCTTTACTCAACTGGATGCCTGTCTTGCACTGTGGACAAAGCATCTCAATCAGGTGTATCGAAAGCCGAATCTTGCTTTTCTTTAAACAAAGCTTTATTTCTCCGGCCACATAGAAAAAGTGTTTCATGTCAAAATGCACGTTTTGGGGCCGCAGTGTTCTACCCAGAGATAGTAAGTAACAATAGTGGCAAAGTCGAGTTGTTCATTGAAAGAGCACGGCACACCACTGTCACAAAATCAAACTTCAGGGTTGCTCAGAATTTAAAAAAGTGAAGCCAACAAAGTGCCTTTCTTTTATAAAAAGGGAAGAGGAATTTTTCTACTTCAACTTAAGAACACATTAGGTTGTTACCTCAACATGATCCAAGGGTGTGCCAACCGTGCGCATCCAGTCTCCACCCGACCACTCTGGTTTCGAAACTGCAATGGCGGGACTGCATTCTGCTGAACCGTAGATCACCTAAAAAAAAAAAAAGAAAAGAAAAAATAGCAACAAAGGTTTTATTTTTGGAGGGAATCTAAGAGCCACAGTGTCAATGTGGGATGTACCCAATATAAAGGAGTAAATTAACGCAAAGAACGCACATGAACTTTTTTAATGCACAGCTTCTTCCGGAGGTCCTGGATGAATTCTGACGAGCATGAAGATCCCACAGCGATGGCTGCAACAGATATGTACAAGTCAAAATTAGGAGCAGCCCATAACAGAAATGCATGCCACAGATCAAAGTCACAAATCATAATGCAGCGAGCCCAACAAGATGTAAAAATCTGGGGAAATCGGCATAATGCGAGCTCCGGCAGACAATTTCATTTCAGAAAGCAAAGAGATTCTAAAAGCCTAAAGCAAAAAAATTGTGATGATAATGCTAAGAGGCAGTCTCCCAGATGAAGATCACTACACAAGCGAGTAATACTCATGGTATTTACACGAAGGTAGGGTGACTTATTTTTCAATTTTTGAAAATCTGAAGTGGGGGGGTCGACATATAATCAAACCAAAGCATTAAACCACAAACAAAAATGAAACAATCGCAATATCAAGAACACCTGGACTTGTTAAGAGTTCAGCCGGCTGTACCTGTAGCATTGCGCAATTCTGTGCGCTATTTTTATAAGCTGTTTTTTTTTTTTTTTTATTATTTGTACGAACGAGCATTACTGATAGTGATTTGAAAATTAGCCCGAATATACGGCGGTGAACTCCTGACTTCCAGGGGTGGTGGCACTTGATGTAAGGGCCACTTCAGAATGACCGCTGGAACACCCTCCCTCCCGGCTACTTCTTTTTGAAGTTTTTCGCACGATTCACAGTCGCACGTCGTTTGATTGAGTATTGAGATCGTGCTGGAGCACCAACTACCTATGTTTCTCCGTACCGACATGCGTGATCCAGGCAGTGTAGGCTTTCGGCGCTAGTTTATGGCCATTCTTCATCCAGAAGCAACAAACAACTGCGCTGCTGAATGCAAGTGCGACCCGTCGGAGCGGGTGGTGCTCCAGTTGCGTCTGCAACGGCACGGGATTTTAACTGTGACGGCAAATGAAGAGGCTTCCACGGGTCAAAGTCTGGATAGGTCAGGTTGCCTCCTGGAGTTAGAGGTCGGGCTTGCAACGTGCGCCACAGATGTGCGCAATTGGTCCCTATCTGTGACGTGCGAAGCGATCACCGAGCATGCGCGGAAGATGTGGTTGATGCCGTTATTTGCGAAGTGCGGGATTTCGTTGAACGACGCAGACGACGTGCTTTGAGAACGTAGCAGTGATGACATGAACGACAGCACCAGTGCGGACGAATCATAGTTTTTAGTCTTACAGACGGAGCGAGAACGACAGGAAGCAGCTTCAGTTGTCCCGCCTCCGAAGTGAGCTTCCTACTTTTGATAACGTCTGGGCATTGCATGCCAGAAGGTATGAAGTGTGAGCTGGAGGCTGGGTTTTCGAATGAGACGCCCTGCCGTTCTCATGCGTTTGCCGTAAAATGCGCCCATAAAGATTTTGATATACAATTGGGGGGGGGGGGGGGGGTCGACTTACAATTGTGTAAATAGAGAGTTTTAGTAGATCGTTCCGATGACTCCGATAACGATACCCGATACTCTGCTTCCGCCTTTGCGCTTACATATATAGTATCGTTATCGGGGGTATCGGAGGTATCGGAACGATCTACTAAAACTCTCTAGTATGGCAGTTTATGAGGGTGACGCAAGCATAGAACAGAATTGCATTAAAATTTTCAAAGCTAGTGTTGTCACACTGAATTATCTAGGATGGACACAACTGCATAATAGATCATATATTTTCAGCTTCAAAGCTAAAACACCTTGTTCTCTAACATCCCAGAAACTACAATCGTGATCAACAGCTACCAAAGTGACCTCTAGGATACCTCTGCCCTTCCCCTCTTCTCTTTTAGGCATCTTTGCAATAAAGGCAGTGAAGAGGCCTGTCCCCTTTGCTAACAATGACGTGCACACTAGGGAGTGCATGGAGCAGTTGCGAAAGGCTCAGACAGGCTATAATGGCTCTTGAACTGGTAGAATACTTTGACGAGCTATACAAATTGATAGAGTATTTGGTTGGTTGTGGGACCCCCTCGAGGGTACTTGGGAAACCCAATTTCAGAACTCGTGCCTCATAAAGCTTTATTACCACAATAGAGTGACTATAAACTATAAGTATTTTTTTCTTCCTGCTTCGATGTGCTGGCTGTTTCTTTTGGGTGCCACTAAGAATGCAACTTCCTCATTTAAGAATGCAGAGCCGGTGACCCTTCTGATTGAAGGGCTAAGTGCAATAGTGGTACAGCTCCCAAAGAGGGTCCCCACTCTTTTCTCATGTGCTGGTCAAAATTAATGTCTTTATTCTATTCAAGGGAAATGAATACCTGGAATATTAATTTAGCAAAAAGAAAGTGGCACGACTGTGACCTCCAAGAACAGAAATATAAGAGTACAAGTCAACTTGTACCATTATTGCAAGTAGCCCATCAATTGTTCCCATTCAGGTGTGATAGAAAGCGGATGCTGCCCAATAATTCACCTTTGCGAAGTGTCGAAGCTTTGCTCTGGTCGGCTTCGATCTGGGGCAACTCTGCCAATGCCGACGGTGTCCCATACACAGCAGTGCACCTGCGACATGCAATGCATTGTTTTTCAGATTGCCACGCCTGTCCGAGAAAGTCTTCGGAGAGGCCAAATAAAGTCACGCACTTGTTGTCCTTGATGGCCTTGAAAGTGGTCGTGGGATCGAAGACTGGCGCCGGCAACACGAGGGTGCGGCCAAAAGTCACGGCAGCCAGCGTGCCGGCGATGCAACCCAAGGGGTGTGACATCGGGAGAGTCAGGCAGACTATGTCCTCCTGGACAAAATTTGAGTAAAACTCGGCTGAATATGGAGCAGAAGCAATTTAGTACGGTCAGGAAATTTATTTGCTTCATCTGGCGACCCCACGCAAAAAGAAATGCCCTCATGCTAGCCGTAAATGAGTGCACTAACGATTCCCCGGGGTTCGTATTCTCCCCGTTTTGTTCCTCAGCACAATCAGAAGACCCCATCCAAATCTCATTTGCCTATGTCGAGACATACCTCGAAACAAGGTCTCCACAAAAAAAAGGCCTTCATTAATTATCTAGCTATGCTCCGGGACAACTTTCTGCGATATTTCAGAAGTGAAGAGTGTTAGTGCACAGCTTCTATCTGCACTCAAGGCGGGCAATCATGTGGGTGCCCACCACAACTTTGGCTTTTTTGCCAAAGAAAACTGTCCTTAAAGGGGGACCACCAGAAATATTCTTCCGCCTGGCGGAAAGTCCTCCTCGCCCTCTTTCTTTCCCTTTCACTCTTGTATTGTAGCACGGCGAGGCGAGGGGAAAGGTCCCCTTTTGCGCCGGCTTCTTCCGAGAGGATAAGCCGAGAAAATCCCCATTCTGAGCGACGGGCGATGGGTGCGGCAGCAGCGACCTCGTGACTGGTATCTTTAGCTCCTATCGCGTAATATGCCCATTTTTCGGCGCTCGCCAAGCCTAGCCCCTTGGGTGCAGGTTTTACGGAGCTGCAAGGCTGCGCCCTCGCAGTCACCCAATTTGAGCTGTCGAAGTTCTTTGGTTTAGCCCGTGGCAAAGTAAACGCGTACTTGGGAGCTGCGATGCATCCCGGCACCCATTGAAGGAACGTTTCATAGATATTCTCGGTTGATCAAGGAGCTCAAAACACATGCGCGAGATGTGATGACTTGAATATGTAAGGATGACTTACATCTTCACAAAACATTCCATTTTCAAAAAAAAAAAAACGGCTTATCACGCTCAAACCTGCCTCAAATTGGGATCGATAGAAAAGAAAACGATGTACTATACTTCGTCTCACCTTAGTATGGACTATTGTTAGCCGCGCGTGCTAAAAGCGCGAGCTAGTCGCTTTGAATGAAGCCTCGGCGGCTGCACGAGCGCTCGTGCAGCAAGTGCTCTAGTCAAGGCAGTCAAGGCTGGCCGCTCGCGCTAGCACAGCCTTCGCGGTTAGTCCATGCTAGGGTGAGACGAAGTATAGGCGCGGGCATCTTGTAGAAGGTCTCTGTTTTCTAGCAGCGAGCACAAATTACTGGAGAACTTCAGCAGACTATGTTTTGAGGCCACACTATATTTAGCGGGAGCTCGCGCTGCCAGTTCGATGCATTCTCTGAAGCGCGCGCCTGAAGTGGCAGCAGGCCTTTGAAAACGATTTACGTCGCCGACCGATTTTTCGGACTCCGATAATTCGGACTTGTTCGATATTTCGGACCTAAACGCGGAACCGTGACTTACCCCCTAGAAATAGTGTATATTCACGACCAATGCTTCGGACAGCTTTAAGTCCGAAAGTTCGATTATTCGGACAAAATCGTCGCGAGCGATCGGCAGAAAACACCATCGAGAAGCGGCCATTTTGAATTCTATGTTGGCTACAAATGGATTGGCTTGGCTTGGCAGCGCTACTTGAGTAATCTTGAGTTTTACCGCTAGGTGACGCTATGCTAGCCCTTTTTTTCCATTTAGCTGCACGTCATCATCATCATCATTATCGTTTTGCTTTGTTTTTCTGTTCCTTCGCGTCGCCAGTTGCCATTTTGCCATTTTGCGCTTGTGGATTTGCGCCTCTCATCTTGTTCGGACAACGCTGGCTTGGACGTCATGGCCCCATCTGTTGTACTGCCACCGCGATGTGTCGTTAAGAAGCGCAGAAAGTACTCGACCATAACGCTAGAAACGAAAGCAGCGATTCTCTAGCTAACAGAAAGTTGCCGAACGGAAACGGAGGTGTAACCTGAAACGAGGCACCATTTACGGCTTTTTTTATGCCCACTTGGAAGTAATAAAGGCAAGTTTTTTAATCTCCCGATTTTTCGGACTGCTCTATTATTCGGACGTTCTTTCGGTCCCCGCGAAGTCCGAATAATCGGTCGGCGACTACTAAAATGCCCTGTTGTGTGCCTAACTCGCAGAACCTGATGGCCAGCAAAATGTTTGAAATTCATATTTACACATTCACAACAACCACCTGAGGTGAGAGGGCATCAAAGGTGGAAATCAATACTAGAAGGTTTTAGTGGGTCGCTTTTAGCCACTTTGATAACCGTACGGTCCGTACCCCACAACGAGATGTAAGCTAGACTCGCTGTTTACATTCTTTATGGAGGGCGGCTATGAAGCGGAAAATACAATATTAAATCCCTTTTTGGCCAGTCTAGCGTGTCGTGTTATGGTTCAACGTTGCTTGTATTGGTACCATAGCACGGGCCGCCACTTCGAAGTATTTGTGGTGTCTCAAAGAAACTAAAGCAAAAGCAGACAATTTTTTTAACGTGACACAGAATTGTATTTACCATTGTAAAAAAACTTTTAGGTACTCTACGCCACGCAGTTAGCACGAACAAACTATCGCCGGTGTTTACATAGATAAAACTGAAATAGAACTGAAAAAGCATACGAGTGTAACCGAGATAGAACTGAAAAAGCATACGAGTGTAACCGTAGCAATCTCCGACCAAGCCTGAACCTCACTTTTTCCAAAACCACGGAGAGGACTGCTTTTGACGACTTGATAAAGCAAGTCAAAGCCGCTAATAAGTGTGACATCGGTGTCAGCTGTGATAATCAAGGCGCTGCGACGATTTTTTGAAACCTTTCATCTATTAAAACAAATTGTGTAATTATTAAAACAAATTGTGTAATAAATCCATTGCCATATTATGCTTGCGCTGATCTTGTAGCGGATGCATACATTACGCGGCACTGTTAGCCCGAAAGCGACATCGGCGCTTTTTACTATTTCTGCCCAGCAACATGTATTGTCTATACTTCGTTTCACCTATGTCCGAGCGCAGACGATGTTAGGAGCCGAAGGGCCAATGAAACAGCGCAAAAAGCGCAACGCCATGGCGTGCTCTCTGACCTTGATAGGACTAGCCGGCGGAGGAGCACGCACAGAGAGACGGCGAATACCGGCCAATCCTATCAACTGCATAGAGCACACCATGACGTTGTGACTCTTTCGGTGTTTGATTGGCCCTTCGGCTCATAACATCGGCCGTGCTCGGACCTAGGCTGAAACGAAGTATAGCACTGAGCTCTACCATTTAGGTTGGATAGTTGCATTAACCGTTTTCTAAACATCATCCCCTTCTAAGAAAACAAAATTAGAAAGACCGGCGACAGTTTGTCCGTGCTAACTGTGTGGCAGTATACCTAAAATGCGTTTGCAATGACAAATTACAAACGCGTTCCATGTTAAAAAAAAAATTGGCTACACTTGATTTTTTTTTAAATTTTAATGCTTCAAAAATACTTTAAAGTGGCAGCACGTGCTATAGCACCAATTTAAGCAACGTTGAACTATAACACGACACGCTTCGATAGCCGCACTCGACAAAGATTGCTCACAGAAAGGTTATAGCTTATATATTGTGGTAGGGTACGGTTATCCAAGACCTAAAAACGATCCACTAAAACGTTTTAGTATCGACACACACCATTGCTGCCTTCTCACCACATGTGATTGTTGGGATGCGTAAATATAAATGTCATCTAGATTCGTTGGCCATCATATAGTGTGAGTTGCGCACACAATAATTTGTGCTCGCTGCTAGAAAACAGAGACCTTGTACAAGAGCCCGCCCCTGGTACATCGTTTTCTTTTCCATTGATCCCGATTTGAGGCAGGTTTGAGCGTGACAAGCCGTTTTTTTGAAGATGGAATGTTTTGTGAAGATGTGAGTCTATCCTTACATATTCAAGTCATCACATCTCACGCATGTGTTTTGAGCTCCTTGATCAAGCGAGAATATCTATGAAACGTTCCTTCAATGGGTGCGGGGATGCATCGCAGCTCCCAAGTACGCGTTTACTATGCCACGGGCCAAACCAAAGAAATTCGACAGCTCAAATTGGGTGACTGCGAGGGCGCAGCCTTGCAGCTCCGTAAAACCTGCACCCGAGGGGCTAGGCTTGGCGAGCGCCGAAAAATAAGCATATTACGCGATAGGAGCTGAAGATACCTGTAAGTCACGAGGTCGCTGCTGCCGCACCCATCGCCCGTCGCTCAGAATGGGGATTTTCTCGGCTTATCTTCTCGGAAGAAGCCGGCGCAAAAGGGGACCTTTCCCCTCGCCTCGCCGTGCTACAAAACAAGAGAGAAAGGGAAAGAAAGAGGGCGAGGAGGACTTTCCGCCAGGCGGAAGAATATTTCTGGTGGTCCCCCTTTAAGTATAGACATCTATTGGCAATTATGCGACGATACACAATGAATGTTTCAGAAACTGTGTCAAGAGGCTTAATTTCATGAGCCACGAAGTTACAAGTTAGCCTTAAACGCACAAAGGTTCCTTGCACGACAGCCCACTGACAATTTTAGATCACTGTATGAATCAATTGCTGCAAGACAGGTTGCACCATCTACAAGCAAAGATAATGCACATTGCTGCACATACAAGGTCCTGGAATCCCAGCACGTGGCCAGCCGTCTCAGCGTTGTTGACAACGTTGAAGTGAGAGAGCAGAACACTCTTAGGTTTTCCCGTGGTTCCCTGCATGCGGAGAAGGGCAGCATTTTAAGCGAGTAACGATACCAGTTTTCTATCGTGTCAACAGAATTCAGAGCTGGTTGAGTAGCACGAAACCAAAGGCAACTCACCGACGTGAACTGTACACTGACTGGGTCGTCATATTGGACCTTCGGGAGGGCGACATTCACGCTTCCTTCCTCCTGATTCTGAACCGACTGAATCAATTCGTCGTACGTCATTGTGCCTCTGCGATACGTAAAAGCAAAGGTTTAATATACGAAACATAGAATCAGCAGAAAATAGCCCCAATAGTCTACTCACGGCTTTGCCGCTTCGGCGATCAAAATGACATGCTTCAAGCGAGGAAGTCTGAAAATACAAAATTTCCCAGGTTAGGGGACCACAACCCCAGAAAATAAGACAAACGAGCTTGATGTTGAAAGTCTACCGCGATGCATCAAGTCGAAGGTTGTACCTGGCACTTTTCAGCTCCCCTGGCTTCGAGTTTTTCAGTTCCGGAGTTATCTCGAGCAGCATTGCATAGTGGTCCTGAGACGCAAATTTCTCGGAGAGGACGACTGCTTCACAGTCAACCTGCGTGCAATTGAGCCGCCTTCAGAACGGATTCTGATGTGTCTTATGTCGAACGCAGAGTCCTTACTCAATTAAAAAAAAAAAAAAAAAAAAAAAAAGGCTTACATGCTTTAAGGAGTGTTGCAGCTCTGGAACGGTGCATTCCGTAGTAATATTCACCTTGGAAAAGAGAAAAAGACAGACTTGGAGTACTCAAAAGATACAGGCTGTGACAACCATTTGCTGCATAATATACAAAAATTGCAGCACACGATTATCAAACTGTTGTCAATTATGGACCTACTTTGCACTGATGCCCTTGCAACTTCTTTTTTTAACACAGAATGCATGATGTGGCTGGCACTTAACCATATCCGGTTAGGTGCCAGCAACATAAGTCGACAGGCCTAACGCCAGCCGCATGCCAACGCAGTGCTCGTCTGCTCACTGACCGGACACCGGTGCCAGTCAAACCTCTCCCTCGAGTGCCTCAGTGTTATTTTCAGCGGGGTTAAACCATCCTGTGTTCAGACATACAGTGCCGCTTTGCTTCTTGAAAGGAGCGTGCCCCAAACTCCCCTCCCCCCTGCACCCCCCGAAAAAAGCAGTTTTTTTTTTTTTTTTTGTTACAACCGGGTTGAGGTATTATTGAACTTCCAAGCGTTTGGCTCTCTTTTACCGGGAGCTAGTGCCAGGGCTCTGCTCGGTGCTGCTGCACTCTAACAGACCCTTTGCTAAATCCCTTATGCATCCTGGCCCGCACTTGAGGAATCATGGGAACTGTGTTCCTTCGGTTCCCTAGCGATCATTAATTTCGACCAATTTGATGCTTACACACTTTTGAGTGTAATCTGGAGTCATCCCGAATAAGCATCATATAGATTGCAGAGACCTGTCATATCACTTAAATGTTTCATCAATATTAGCATTTTTGATTGTGCATGCAATCCACCCATTATCCTGGCTGAGCTGCAGAAATCCCCAACAATACTGTGATGTGATTGGCTCGAGTCATTTTGGAGCACCTTTTGGAGCAGCCAAAACCCCGTTTTGGAGTAGCAAAACATACTTTTGGAGTACATGCACAACACTTCATTTTTATGCATACCACTGCGAGTTATTATGCATTAAGATCCTTGTGTTGGCCCATTTAACTAAAAGGCGTGCCTAGTTTACCTTTTCACTCCTGTGCAACATTTTGTTGGCATCTGTTGCACGGCAGGTCTGATTCCCCCAAGCACAAAACAAGCTGATGTTGGTTGATGAAAAAAAGTATGAACTGCTGTGAATAGTTATCGTAGGTATGAAATAAAATGCAAACCAAATAGTATACTCCTCTGAAATAATGTTAGAATAATCTTGAGCACTGAAGTTGATGTTTCATTGGAGTTCTAAAAGTTGTAATAAAATTAAATGTATTAATTTAGATTCAAATCTTTTGTCATTGAATTATGAACATAAATGATTTATATATAGAACTCCATGATAATCAAGAGTGACATCTGAATGATAAACACTACTGTTTAAAAACAATCCAGCCAAACTGGTTAAGCTTATTCCCAAGCCTCCTTCCACTGCTTCATCTAATTCAGTTGTAATTCATTTTATTGACTGTACCTCGAACACATAATACCTACCGTAAAATACCGGTCAAGCGCCCACTCAAAGTTTAGAGATAATCGTGAAAAAAAGGGGGATGGGCGCTTGTCCGGTCATCAATTTTACATGTCAATGTACTGTGTATATTTTCTCACATCTTACAAATTTGGGTATGGGCGCTTAGTGTAGTATGGGCGGATGCACGGTATTCTACGGTATATAAAGATGGTAACTAAGGAAGATAGTTTGAATTAAGAATCGGGGTGTCTAGTAAATTAAATTCCCTGACTTTTCCAGGTTTTCCCGGACAATGTCAGATGAAATTCCCCTAACACTGTAGAGGCGGTTAAATATATAATACCCCAGTCACACGGTCAACATAAAGGTACCTTTAACATAGGTCCCTTTGCTATCGGCGAATCAACCTGTGCTCTTGGGTCGCGACCACACGCCACGCGCGGAAGATTGTGAATTGACTGGCTGCAGAGAATAAAGGTCCCTTTACAGTCGTGTGAATAGGGTATAAGACCATTATAACACAAGGCACTGAGCACTGAGCACTGAGCACTGAGCACTGAGCACTGTGAGGATCGTTTTGCAGGGGCTTAATCCAACTTGCATATTCCGAAATATCCGGGTTTGTCCAGTTCAGATTAAACTAGCACTTTCCTGTCGCCGACATCATTAGTGACGAGGCCAGTTTTGGAAACACAATTAAAACACGACGCTCAACCACAAAGGTCAATTACCGAATAACAGCATGGCCGCCAGATGCACAAGTTCAGATACTTTCAACTGAAGGCCTGTTCACACTCTTGCGACCGAGTACAACTGAGAGAGACGAGATCTCTTAAACCTTCTTAAATTTTTTTAGAACGAGGGAACACACTGGCATTGTTGCGCCATCTATGCGGTGACCCTGGAACTGCATTTCACAAGAGCGAAGGTTTTGCGGGATTTCCGAGGGCAAATGTGCGTAACACCCATAGAAAGGCTCGTTTATAACATTGACAAAAGTTTTTCGAGCCAAGAAAGAAGGGATAATGCGCGAGAGAAATAAAAAAATATGCTGGACCGCCGAGTTTCCACTGCTACCCAATAGATGGCGCCAGTGTGTCCTCTGGTTTAAGAAGTTTTAAGGAACCCAGGTTTAAGAGGTAGCAAGAGTGTGAACGGGCCTTTAACCCCTTAAATGCCTTGGACGAGCTGAAATTGTCGGCCACTTTCTGGCTAAAAATGCCGTGGACGAGCTCAGCTCGTCCAGTGGTTTTTTCGGTTGCCCTCAATTCCACGGACGAGCGAGGCTCGTCAGAGTAGTTTTGCAGCGCTGATCATAGATGGCAGCACTCGTATTAGTTGGCAAATATTTTTTAGCCTCTGCTGATTTTTGCGTAATAAACTTTTCAAATTTTATGTGTAATACTAGAGGAATAACAATTCAAAATAAAACAAATCTGGCACTTTTAGGTTACTTTTGGAAAAAAAAAAATTGGCACTTAAAGGGGCCCTGCAATGACTTTTTTACTGGTTTTTAATTTGCACCGAACCTGAGCGCACTGAAAGTAGTAACTTAAGGGGAGACGCGGGTCCCCTAACCCTAACACCCTAACACAGCGAGTTCAATGAAAACAAGTGGAACTTCGCGCCCCGCGCGTTTCGCAATCGCTCGTCGGATCGCGGCCATCTTGGTCTTGTTGGAAAGCCGCTTATTTTCCCTCCGTCCCCATGCCATTCGCAGTGATGTGATTGGCCTAAGCCGTTTTGGAGCACCTTTCGGAGCAGCCAAAACAGTGTTTTGGAGCAGCAAAAGTGGCTTTTGGAGCAGCTTAAACAGTGTTTAGGAGCAGCAAACGTGGCTTTTGTAGCAGATATTCTTAGAAAAATAAAAATATTCTTTTTTAAGTGCTGGAAAACGCCGCAATAAACGAATAACAGTCAAGTTAGACCACCTAGGAGTCTTTCAACATGTAACTGAAATGCCAATGAGATAACATATTTTGCAACGCTTCAGCTAAATGATACACATATATGTACCAACTATAGGTAAATAAGAACCAAACTGCAGATATTAAAATTTATTTGAAAATGACCAGCTTAGTAGTGAATATCACAGCATTAGGTTGACTAGTTATATAATGAATGGAAACAGTCTCTAACTGTTGATACACGTGACCACTGCAGTGCAAAGCGAAATTGTCGCTCGAGCGGAGATGGCTGTTTGATCGAAACCATGCCACCCCGCTCCGTCGCCAACTGGTGCCCAAAATTGTACACAAAATGTAACTGTCCGTCCAGCATACAGCAAAAAAACAGTCCAGCCGCACGTGCTTGCCAGACTGGCTGGCGAGGTACAAGCTAAAAACACACAAAAAAAAAATGCACATCGATTCAAGGCATCACGAGCCAGGGTCAAAAAGTTCTTGGAACGCTTTGTGCAACGACTGAACTCGAGACAAACAAGCGCGCTGTGCGGGTTCAGCGTGCAGACATTGTTTTTTTTGTTTTAGCTCACTTCTCTTCACCAACTCTCTTTCACGGAAGATTTATCACGTACCGGGGTCCCCCTCGAGAGAAAGCCTACCGAGAGAAACCTAGGTAATCAGTGCTTCGACACAGCAGTCTTTGAGCGAGACGATATTTGTAGTAGCGTATTAAACAAGAACAGGAATGTTGATGAACATTAGGGCGGTCTTTACGTTTCAGTTTAGAAAGCGCCATATCTGCAGCGAAGTGGGGACGGCAACACCCGACGTCGCGCGACCACGGTGACTGGAAGCAGGGACCAAATATAGTTTTCACACGGCCGTTGCTTTCAGGAGCAAGTGGTTCAGCTCACAAAGTAACTGCCGCCGCGCAAAAACGGGGTCTCGTTTCACAGCATGATGGCATGGCTGGTACCCAGCACGCTAGCGTCAGAGCGTCCGCACATGCCCGCGTCTATCGTCGAAAAAGTTTTAAGACGCAAGACGACGAGAGCGCGAAAAGAGAGACGGCGGGAAAAACTGCTGATCTCCATGACAATTGTCCATGACAATTCTCATTGAGATCAGTGGGAAAAACCATGCAAGACCGGATGAACGATTGATGCAGGGTACTTTGTGTCAGGCGGCCGCCTGCGCCACCTAGCTCACGTGTGCTCATTACGCTACTCAGTTCACTTTCGGTTTTGAAAGGCGACCAAAATTGGTCCTTTGGCACAGGCGTGGCGCAGATTACCCATATTTTGGCAAAATGTAGCAGGATGTAGCAGGGTAAGCCCCTTGGCGCAGTTTGGTGCAATTGGCGCAGCAATCACATCACTGCATTCGTTATCGCGACAACATCGGAGAATGACCGCATTCCGGGGGTTTCGAAGGCCCCAATAGCGATCGCTCATTGGCCAGCTAGCAAGGTGCCCGTACGTCAGAGCACGCGCGGCGCCTAGCGCCCCTGCCATTGGCCTAAACGCGCCCCTCCGCTCTCTTTCTCCATTCCTCCTTTCCGTTCCCGCGCTGGCGAAAGGTGCGTCGTCTGCTCCCGGGCCCGTCTCCTTAGGCCTGTCTGCTTTGTTTCCTCCGTGGTAGGTAGAGCGCATGTTTTAGTTCCCGTTTGCGCGCTTGCGTTGAACATTGTTGGTTCATTTTGCTACGAAGTTGCGCGCGTTTTGTTTTGTTTCGCTTCGAGTTCTCGAGATGCCGGACGACGCTCGGTTGAAATCGAGCACGCGGCAAGCTTTCGGAAGGAAGAGGAAGCGACCATGGAACAAGAAGCCGAAGGTGTCTGCTGCAAGTGCGCCGCGATCGGCACCGCCGGACGCCTTGGATCTTCCGGAAACATCAGCCGAAGACATTGCGGCTCCATGCAGCAGCGGCAGTCTGTCGAGCTTTGCTAACGCGGATCGTGTCGACACCGGATACTATTCCACGACCGAGCAGGCGCAACGAGTTGCACGATCGGACGAATGCAAGCGTGCGCTATCGGAAAAGTCGGCGACCCCAGCGCAAATTCAACCTTCTCGGTGTCACCACAGGAGGCCAGACACGCGACGCTGGGACACAGTTCATTGTAGTGGACATGAAAGTTCTCAACGACCTCTTCGCGCAGGCGAAGTGCGGAAGCTGCGTGCGGGAACCCTGACGCTTAGCAAGGCCACGGACAAAGAGTATGGCTTGGCAGTCAAACTTTTTCTCGTCTGTGCCACATGCGAGTTCGAGAAGAAGCAGTTCTCTTCACCAAGAGTTGCCGGAACGGCGAAGATCACTCCTTTCGAAGTGAACATGAGGGCAATGAAGGGGATTCAGTCAATTGGGAAAGGAGTCACTGCCCTCGCAGACTTCTGTGCGTGCATAAACTTGTCCCACCGCGGCCTGCACCACAAGACCTTCCAGGGACACTTGAAGACCCTTGTGCAAGCCTGCGAAAAATCAGCAAGCGCAAGTGAAGCTGCCAGCTCGGAAGCTGTCAAGAGACTGTATGCAGACTTCTTGAACCCTGTCGGCAACATCGACGTGATCTTCGACGGATCTTGGATGACGAGAGGACGCAGCTCCCACATTGGTGTGGGCTGCATTGTCGAGCTGTATTCCGGCCTAGTTCTTGACCATGTGGTCTACTCCAACTTTTGCCTTGGATGTGCCCTGGGACCGGAGCCGGAGGAAGAGAGGTACGGTGACTGGTATGCAGCCCACGAGTGCCAGAGGAACATAGATTGTAATTCAGGTCGGATGGAAGTGGAGGCTGCATTGACCAGGTATCAAAGATCCCTGGCCAAGTACGGACTGAGGTACACCACAGTTCTCTCGGATGGAGACAGCCGAACCTTTCATGCGTTGACTGAGGCAAAAGTCTACGGCTTCGTCAAGGTCGAGAAAAAGGACTGCATAAACCATGTACACAAGCGGATGGGGACTGCGTTGCGTAACCTTCTTGAGAAGAAGGCCCAGGGTGAAGCACTCGGCGGAAAGGGCAGACTGACGCAGGACCGAATCAAGAAGATTCAAAACTACTACAGCTATGCCCTCAGGAGCAACAGTAACAATGTACCAGGGATGAAGAGGGCAGTGGAAGCCACCCTCTTGCACATGACATCTACAGACAGTGCCCCAGACCACAGGAAGTGTCCCGACGGAGCAGAGTCATGGTGCAAATTCAACAGAGCCCTGGCAAACGGCAAGTGTCCACCTGCGCACAAGAACCCTCTTCCAGATTGTGTGCGAGCTGCCCTCGAGCCAGTGTTTGCAAGGCTCAGTGATGAAAACCTGCTGGCATGGTGCAGCGAAGGCAAGACGCAGAATGCCAGCGAGAGCCTGCATTCGGTCATCTGGACGCAAACGTCGAAGAACGCCAATGCCTCCCTGGACAGCGTCAAGAGGGTTGCTGCCGAAGCTGTTGCCGCCTACAACCAGGGCAGGCGGGCAATGAACGAGTCCGTTGCTGCGAGCCTGGGCTATGCTGCCGGTGACTGCCTCGTACGCCGCAGCATGGAGAAGGACAATCTGCGTTTGCGTAACGCCAATGCTGTCTACCAGAGCAGCAGCAATGCAAAGCAGAGGTTCGCCAGGCAGCACAAAACCGGAACAGCTGGCGACTACAGTCCCGGACAGCTGTGAGGGGGCCCCCCTTTCAAGTGCTACACGAACAAAGGCCCTTTTCAGGGCCAAACAAATCTGCTTTCGGAGCTTGCAATCCTTGGTGCCTCCTCCGGTTGTCCTTTATAGAGTCTACTCATTCTTTTATAACTTTATTTTACATTGCAGACATATTATTTCTCAGTTTTATATTATTTTTTAAAAGTTCCCGTGAATGGATTGCAGAATTTTTTATCTCAATTTGATCAGATAGAACTATGCTTCATATTGCTGAACATTATTGCATGGGATCCCTTACACAATTTTATGCAATGAGTGTCAAAACTTCAACTGCAATTTTCTCAGCTTCGCATTTTTCATCTACATGCCTAGCCATACGAATGTTTTCATGGGATTATTCTTTAAGGATTTCTATGAACTTTATACCGTTGAATTCAAAAAGAAATTAACTGCAGGGTGATGCTATTTTTGTTTGACAGCATGGGCCCGAAAATTTTTTATTAGTGATAATGTGACCTCGTTAGGCTTTGTAAATAGTGTACTTGACCTAATTAGACTAGTTTTATACAATGATCTATCTTTACAAAAATATAAATAGCATCATCTTGCATGGCAGGTCTTTAGCTACGAATCCATATCACTTATGCAAAAAAATTCCAATTAGAAAGTTCCTTAATGAGTCGTAAGAAATGACCTAATTAGGCTTCATTATTTTCTTTGTAACTCAAGAACTAATTGATATATCGCAGAACTAATTGAATATTTGAAAAGAGGAAGCCAAAACACATATACACACTGATTTTCATTATAATCCATTAATAAACAAAAAAGTCGATTTTAGAACCAGTGTCTTGCCTTAATGAAACTTTTCTTTTCTCAAATTTCGCTTTATTTTAAAAGTTATAGGCAAATTAGAATTACAAAAACAAGCAAAAAATAATCTCCTTCATGACGTCGTAGGTCCTAGCTTGAGTGGCCGTGAACTAGAGGAAGGGTAGTGGGCTCATCGAGCGTTCACGGCTGCCGCATTCCGTGTCGACGGCTCGAGAGGGTGCCACTAAAGCATGTTTTGGATAGGCTGTATGAAGTGGGCGGCCAGGGCGGCTCGCATTGCATTTGCTGCGCGATTAAAGACTAATTCGGCATAACACTTCGTTGGCCACAAACGACAGCAAACATGGGGTAAAGATCAGTTCAGAACGGGAGCCACTTCGCGCTGCCATACCGCCAAATGGCCAAATCGCCAACCAAGCCCGCGCCGAAGGCCTTCGGAACGTTCGGAAGCGGTCGGATGCTCGAGCCGGTATACGATTGCAGCGCCGCCGCGTACACCCGGGATTTTTCTACGCTCGCCGTTCGTCAGGGCCTCATCCCACTAGCCCTTTCTAGCATGCGCCGTTTTTTCCGCCGCATGGTGGCGGGTACGTCGACGGATCATTTCTTGATTCCGTACTTTACAAACTGCATTTGTTTCTTTTCTGATCTAAAATACTGAACAAAAACTAGTTTCATACATAATTGAAACGGTTCGCGACACTTATATTTTGTATCTCGACTAAAAAAAAGCTTTTAGTGGCTCTGACCAGTAGTAAGCCAAGGACCAAAGACGTCACATTTCGCGCGCTTTCGGCAACGTGGGTCGCCCTCGTAGGCGGAGGAGGTTTTCGCGTCGTCCTGTTAAAGGGATACTACAACGAAATTTCGGCGCTCATTTTTTGGTCTATATGTGTTCAAAGGAGCAGTATCACATCGAACATACAAATATCTTGTTAAAAAAGTCTTGAAAATGAATTTTAAAACTAATTAAACGATTAGCAAAGAGCACCTGGTGGATGTCGCTAACGCCTCGCTTGTAATGCCCGTCTAGGAACCTTGACAGCTAGTGACGGCGAGTGTCTCGCCTCCGGCCACGACAAGAGAAGAGGGGAAGAAGGAACTCCCCTCTTCCCGAGAATGCCTTTTGTGTGCCGCAGAAGTCGCTATTGTCCCCCTACAAGATTATAGAAGATTAACCCGTCACTCCAAATTCGTACAAAAGCAGCCGCTTCGGTGTCTGGAACGACTAGGCCATCCTCTCGACGTCAGCCTCGCCGTAGCTTTGCTCGTCCCGAGACGACCTACGTCACAATTGCGTTGGATGTCACGTGGTCTCCGCTGGGCCTTCTCCGAGCGCTTGCCAGAGTGGGCCGTTTATAACGAAAAATACAGCCACCAGGCTCAAAATACAAACGTGCGATTGTCATTTACGGATATTGTGGGTCATATTCAACCTATTTTCGAACACGACGGGAATATTTCAAATTTCGTTGAAGTATCCCTTTAAAATATGACGCACTGATATTTAGTTGCTCTCTCCATGCCCGCTGGCTTTCCCGAACCCCAAGAGACGTGGAAACCGCAAAAAAGGCAGACGCTTAAATATGATTGCAGGGCCCCTTTAAGGGGTTAAGGCTTATATTGGGGTCCGCGGTTTTCCCATTTGTTACTAAATCCAGTAGCTCTAACTGGATCTAGCCTAGTGTCATACCCTCAAACCAAACAAATCCAATCCAAGGCTTGGACTGGATTTGTCGGCTCTTCCCTTTGTATCGGGTATTCTGAACTGGAATTTGCAGTTACATGGCTGACCAAGATGCGGTTAGTACGAAACCATGGTAAGTGCAAATTGAGCTCCACAATCTCAGTTTGGGCTTGCTAACTGAGCTAAAGATGGCGACGACCGCAGCATTGCCAGCTATCGAAGCACCAACTATTTCGGAATGCCAGGGGACACACCTGGAAAGAACTGTGGAGACAAATGTCGTGGAAAGAAATATGTCTCGAAGACAGACATGCAGCAAAAGCAATTACACCACGTCGCGGGACGAGGCGAAGCCCTCCCTCCTCAGGCGCTGCCATAGATTCTGGCCGATGGCAATGCGGCTTCCCTCATGTCGCCCATGTTTGTATTTATTTGAGGGGTCTTGATAATCGTTTGTTAGGCCCCACAAATAAAATTATGGATCTAATTACTCTCTTTGAACAGTTAAAATGGATATAAAAAAAATGTGTCCTTGATCTGAACATGGGACACTGCAGCTGGTTTCCGTTTTGGCTTCAACCCTTCAACTGCAAGCAAAATGGCTGTGTAACACCATCTAAGTTCAGTTAGCTCTAACCATGGTTAGCGGCTGATAACTGCAGTTTTCCTAACCACAGTTAAAACGGCCCGTGTAACCTGCCAGGGCAGACTATGAACATGACTTGATATTGCGGAAATTCCGAGTACTGTCAGTGCTTGACAGAGAGATCAAATCGAATAGAACAATATTTGCGGCGATAATTATAAGTTCTCAAAATTTGCACAAGCCTACCACAGCGATCCGGACAAATAGGGGGCAGGGGGAGAGGGAGGGGGCTCAGCTATTATATTTTCAGTATTCATAAAGTGAAAAGAAGTTTTGGCACAATGTTGGCACAGATTCTTCACATTTTGGCTACATGTAGCAGGATGAAGTAGGGCAAGTCCTTTGGCGCAGCTCAGCGCAAATGGTGCAGAATTCACATCACTGACAATATTACAATTATTGTACAGCTTCAGACTCCAATATTAACTTAGAAATGCTAAAAATGCTATAAACAGCTCCGCTGACTCTTGAGCTAAACCCTGTTTTTTGGTTGTTGTAAATTCCCGGCTTTTTAAGAAATTCTTGCTAAAACAAGAATCATGGAAATGATAATATTGTAAGAGATTTCTGCAGCTCAGTCAGGCTGAAGGGTGGACTGCATGCACAGCATGAAACATGCCAACATTGATGAGAAATTTTAAAAGTGATACGACACTCTGCAGTCTACATGACACTCATTCAGGATGACTCTGGATTACCATGTTTACACTATTCTAACATGCCCCCAATCCTAACGCGTGGGCAGATGTAGCTCCCAGATATTCAAAGAGTAAATTGCTGCCAATTCTACAGTGCAGGTAAAACAATAAACGTTGAACACATATCTCATAGAACGTATTTTATGAAACGCACGCCAATACAAAAATAAATACCGTGCACTAGTCGCCGTTCTCGGAGTCCGACGATGGTTCTTCACTGTCCACAGAGGTAACCCTCGCTTTCATCTAAAGCGCTTTATGCGGCACGCTTCTTGTGCAATCGTTACCTCTGGGAGGGTCGTCGGCAGACACAAGTCCGTAGACGCGAGAGAATAATTGTGATACAGATACCAAAATGGCGAATGTAAACAAACAGTCACGATGGCGATGAGGCTAGCCACTTTATGCCGAGTATTGCATTTTTCTTTGAGTTTCGGTTGTAACGCGCATGTATGTTTGGGCGCCGATTTTGGCAAAACAAGTGAGCGTTAGAATCGTGCGAACACAGTACACTCACAAATGTGCCCGCATCGAATTAGTCGAAATTATTGATCACTAGGGAACCGAAGAAACACCGTTCCCACGATTCCTCGAGTGCGGGCCGGGGCACTTGGAGATTTAGAAAATGGTCTATTGTTCTGTTTTCTGTACGCTCCCTCTACAACATATCACGCTCCAACAGGCTCCAAGAAAGTCGCATTTGCACTGCAGCCGTGGAAGATAGCACCCGCAAGCAAGACATCCACGGAGCACTCGCATGCTTACCTAGCATGGCACGAGACTGCTTTGAGCTATCCATTCTCCACATGTGTACACATTTTCTCCACATTAACACATTACAGTCTGCGTTACCACTGCCCCTGCCAGTGGTACGGCAAAGGGGACACTTTTTTTCTGGTGAGTTCTGGCTGTTCTAAACACTCCCTAGCACGTGCATAATTGTTTACAAGGTTGTAGGCTTCTGCACTGCTACACTGCATCAGCGCAGAGACCGAGAGGGCTTCCTCAGCTATTGATCAAGAGGGACAGGCGTTTCTTGAGGAGTTTGAGAACCCGTGTGTTAGATTACTTGCTAAACCTTTTTAAGACAAAGCAACACTTCACAGAGTGACAGCTGTTGTCACTCACCAGAATCAATCCCGCCTTGGCAGCTGCGAACTGGACCACGACCCATTCGTACATGTTGGGCACAACAATGCCAATCTTTGAGCCGACTGAGAGCTTGAGAGACACAAGGCCAGCTGCCAGCTGATCGATCTGAAATACACGGAAGTCGGAAAAGGCAACGGTAAAGGGTTTTGAAAGGTGGCCTATAATCTGACCCCAGATGCCTTGCTTGATTTATTGCCAGAGAGACGGAAGGGCGGGTAAGTGCATCCTCAAAATTAATGCCTGCCCATCTATACAGTTAAAAAAGATGCAAAATTATGCAAAAAAGTTGAAAAATTTTGGGTTACTACAAGGAAAATGTGCTACTGCGTACCGCCACTATGAACACATTCGTAAGGGGTAGTTGATATTCAGCACATATGACACAAAAGTCACAACTCCATTATTATCATCCCCTACTTCCATCCACAGAAATTCTGTACCTTCCAGGAAATTGAAAAGAAATGTGACTTCTTAGGGTAGCTAAAAATGACAAAATACGAAATATTCTTGGAAATCACAAATCTGAGGTCTTTGTAGTTCAGAGTACATCCCCTCACACAATACAAAATCAAAGGGCCTGATTTGAAGTATGGGATGAACTTCAAGTTTGATTTTTTCCACTTTTCTCTATTAATGATGGTCTCGGAAATGGATTTCCTGGAATCCCCAGAGTGACGGCTGATGTTCTGCCAAGAGACTGGGTTTCTTCCCTTAGTGCCCTATTTGAAATGTGCTCTGGAATAAATAAACTCTACACTGAAGTTTTTTTTCTCTCTTTTAGAAATATAGTTGGTAAGTAATTAGCCATAAACTGAAGTAATCATTGCCCCACAGATTTAACATTAAATTAAAAGTTCCAATTGAGTGAGATGTGAGATTGAATAAGGAAACAAACACAAATAAGGAAAGATCCAGAGGAAGTTCACATGCACTCTGCCAGAAAAAGTAATAATCTCGGCAGATGCGAAGAAAACTATACTGCAGTAATTAAAATTGGACCACTTTGTAACAATTTTTTTTTCTGTGGTTTATGTAACACACATGGGAAGTTTAAAGTAAAAAGCACGACACAAACACTAGTAGGCCACCTCCTGGGTTTTCATAGTAATGCCAAAAAAACACTGCACAAAGAACAAAGTTTTTTTTTTTTTCTGCTTGGATAGTTTTTTTTTCGGCCGGGGTAAATGAGCTATGCATCGCAGAAAGCCCAAACTCCGTGAGAAGGTGACGCTAGCGGTAGGGATAGACAAGAAAGTTTGAGAACTTGACGTTCCCACAATCAAAAGCTAACTGAGAGAAACTAAACTTCTCTACTGACATCCCCTAAGCCTAATATTGGGGAGGAGATCGAGGAGTGGCGCTCCCTAGTGGCCACCTCGGGAACTAAGTCTGTGTGGCAAACAAACCCTTAGACCGCAGTCATTAGTGCATTTGCTGCCATAAAAGATGACGCAAGGCTCGCGAAAGATATGTAACACTATTCTTTTTCCATAAACGCATCTGGATAAAAGTAGTCTAGCCCCTCTTGCGTTCAATGCCATCGAAGTCCTCTTGGAAGGCACAACAAGCGCATGCGTGGCAGTGACGGATTCAAAGGGTGGGTCCGGACATCCCGACTCCCCTCTTGAATTCTGTGTGTGTAAACACAATTTAGGACGGAGAAACGGGGAAGGGGGGGCGGGTTTGGACATACAATAGCCTGCCCCCCCCCCTAAAATACCTGCGCCTGCCCACGCGTGTGACGGGCGAGCCACGTTGCATCGGCTGCGCGCCCTGGATTGTGCGTGGCGTTCATGTTTTTCTAAACTATTCACAAAACACGCACATCACTTTTCAGTTACCCCACCTCTTGCGTCAATCATGGACGACATCGGCGAAAGCAAGTGGTGTCTCGTTGAAGGAGAGGACGTGCCCAACTGCGATCATGTCATAGAGTGCAGCGTTGCACCATGGCCGAAGGGGGACATTGTCCGTATCGTCGGATACGTGCTGCAGTCCTCTCCGCCGCATATACCTGGTTCAAAAGCATGCTTCCAGCACTGCGGTACGCAGCAAGTAGACATCGTATCACTACAAATATGCAGTGAGCACGGAAACGATGCGACATACGCTAGGCAAGTGCTGGCGTCGGAGTTGTTTGCCACACAGCGATTGTTTGTGGTGATGATGATACTGAAACTGCACCTCCTATAGTTCAATCTCCTTGCCAATAGTCAAAACAAAATAATAATGTTGTTGGCACCTTTTTTGGTGAAAAAAAACTTGTCAGCAAGAAAACAATATTTTCTTTCTTGCTGGTAAGTGTTTTTGACCGATGTAAATCCCACAAGCGTCCAGAAAGTCAGTTCTTATTTTGACCATATTAAGCTTAGGTGGACGTCGGCTCGTAGAAAAGCTTAGTTTTTCTCAATTATCTTTTGATGCAGTAAACATCATGCTCTCAAACTTTCACATTCTATCCCAACTGCTAGCGTCACGTGGGCCGAAAAACGCTCATCTCTTTTCTCTGGAATGCCCACAACTACATACAATGACGTCGTTGTCAACACCATGACTAGACAACCCACATTCCCAAATCTAACAATACTAATCAAGATCGTAGGAGCAATGTAGCCCCTAAGGGGCTCACTGTTCATACAATCTTGACCTGTGTGTTGATCGAGTGCAACATGTTGGTTTTTCTGTGGAAGCCAGACCTATAACACAGTCTGCGTATAACCTAATGCAATGTTTACGCTGCAACACACAATTTAGATGCTGGGTATGCAGTGCACAAGCCACCCTCCTCTCCATTTTTCTTTTGCGACTTCTCCCAGTGTGCAGAGCGTGAAGGCGAGGTATGCAATGGGCACACCTCTTCTCCACGCTCTTTTAAGCCAGGGGGTGGCCCAGAAAACGATAGAACTCGTTTCTAAGCCTACACATATGAGTTGACAAAACCATTTTAAATTAAAAAATGTCTATTGCGGCATAAATATTGGACTATTCTTTTTCAGGAATATTGCTCATTCTGACATATGCTTCGTTATCCACACAGCATAAAAAAAAAAAAAAAGAGAATTCCTTTAGTGTTTTAAGCATCTTCCACAACAGCGAATCTGACTCTTTCACCGATAAAATAAAGAAATACAAAGAACTAAAAAATGAGTAACTGTGCAGGAGCAAATTGGCCAGTCGTCGGCAAAAAGATGCAACTGACGGCCGACCGGCCCCGAGAAGTGGCAATTTCATTGCGTCACCGTCTGACGGCGTCACACCCCCCGACAAGACGGTAAGTGCACTGACGTCTTTCTTGAACTCCGTGTAGGTCTTGCTGAGCTCCTGGTGGCACGACACGACGGCAATGCGGTCTCCCCAGGCTTCCGCCGTTTTGTCCACCACATCCCCAGTGGTGCAACAAAGAAGCGGCCGTCCGCCGGGCTTGTGGAAGTAGCTCACGCTCAGCTGCGCCTTCCGAATCGGAGCGCAAGTTTCCATCGGGTCTGCAAGTATGTGCCGTGGGTTTCCGCTCAGTCACGTGCACCAACGTTTACGGGAGAGACCATGCGCTAGACTGTTTTTTCTTTCGGGGAAAGTCATGCCTCCCGCGCGACTGGGTTCACGTGATGGGAAGTAATGCCACCTTGGCAGCTCAAACTCTGTCACAAAACCTACTGGAGTGGGCAGAAGCAATCATGTGACCCGGTCACATGACGGAAATACGTAAAGTACCGGCAAGTTTGAAATAAAGTGGGGACTAGCTCGCTTCATTAAGATGTTAATGCACTTCGATACTGCTCCAGCAAGAACGTGCTTTGAAGGGAGAGACTCTTGAGCGACTGGCACCGAGGCAACCGGCCTGACCTTGCTTTCTCTTTGCTGCTGCCTTAGCTCCGGGTTGCTTGCTGCCAGCACCACCATTCTGTAAGGGAAAACAGAAATGACCCAAGGGCACATCGGGACTCCCAATCAGAAACAAGAAGATGTGGCTTCTGCACTGTTCAACAGCCTCGACACCCCATACTATGCAATGAAAAGCTGGGTTGAGGCTACAGTCCAGTTCTGGTTTCTGCGTCATTCAACGAGGCCGCCGCCGTTGTTCTTTTCTCAGAGTTTGAAAGCGCCTTTTGCCCATGGCGGTGAAGCAATCTTTGTCAGCAAAGAAACTGTCTCCAAGTGGGGCCAACTGGTACCTTTCGGAGACAACCTTTGTTGACGCTTCAACGACCTTCGTTGATGCCAAATGGCACCAATGGAACATCCCAACCAAACGCACAAAGAGAACTGTGATTATCAAACAAGCGAAAAGTGGAAGTTGCACGGGGTTTAACATTTCCATCGAATAAGCGGAAACTGGCCAATGGTATGCGGAGGTTGTATAAAATTTTTTATTTTGTCCGAAATTATGCGTTCGGACTGCCAAATCTCTTCTACTTTTACACAATCCCTGTTGAGTCCGAAAGATCAATCGGCAACTGCAGACAGAAAACTTGCAGCTCAATATCTCACTTGGAGCTCAATATCTCACAAAAAATATATGCAGTGCCCCCGTGCCTTTTATTTAGTTATCTTCTTTTTTTTTAAATAATAAAATATGACCTCTTGGGCTAAAGGCAGAACTGCACATCACCTGTTTTGGCTGCCCCTGTGGAGGAGGACCGGGCATCATCGTAGGCATGGCCTCTTCTGGGCTCAAGCCTGCCTGAATAGCACGATCCTTGTGCTTCGTTCCTTGAATGTGCTGCACCCAGAAAGGATATAAATTCTTCCGAGGGAAGCTTCAGCACACAAGAAAAAAACATCCCTCTCAGACCAAGAGGAATTCTCGAAACAAAGCAAGGATAAAACTCTGTCATAATTAAACTTTCTAAAGCATATCTCCCCAAAGCTTGCATTGAAGAAATAAAAGTGCATGCAGATCACAGTGTATCACATGAAGGAAGAAACGATGAAGAAGCTACAGTTGCTAACAATTAAATGTTGCGAAATTTATTTGAGCTCAGGGGTGGAACTCATGAAATGTATTTGGGAGCAGCTGAAACCGCTGTTTTGGAGCAGGTTGGGAGCAGCTAAAACTACATTCTGGAGCAGGCTAAGAGCAACTCAGATCAGTTTTCATTGCCCTTCAGCTTGTGTGTTAACGAGCACAGGAGCAATTTCAATTGTGCTATAAACACGACTGGTTATAGGTAGATAGGATAACAGTGTGACAGACGCGAGAACTTGAAACTTTAGGAGCCTTAATGAGCTGAAGATGGTGTCCTTGATATTTTCTGAGTGGCTTTCAGCTGCTCAAAATGCAAACCAGCACTGCTTATTGCACAACCCACACGTGCTCGACATAGTAATTATATGTGCGAACCTCTTGACGTGCGTAAGCAACGGACGTGCAGTTGAGTGGAGGAGCAGGGCAACAAATTTCGAGTTTATCCTATTGCGCAACTCAATATCGAAGCAGCAGACTACGATTAACGGAGTTATCGTATTCAAAGTGATTAGCAGGAGCAAGGTTAAAGTACGCCGAGCACATCTACCACTCGCGTGACAGCTGCTGGCCGGCAAGGTTTCGGATCGGACCGCGTTTCAGTTTTATCACATCACAACTTATCTTGCGGGAATGCGGTTCCAACTTCTAATAATGAAGTACTAAAAAGGAATCTTTTGCTCATTTGTTTTCAACTGGCTGACGTCCGGATCCCGGGCCGCAGAGCCTAAGGCAATCTGACGCTTAACGACTCGACCTCACCTCGGCCGACTTGCTTAACCGCCGATGGTTGAAGAATAACAATCTAGTCGCAGGTGTAGCGCTTCGAATCCGATCCCTGAGCTTTTTCGCGCGCTTCCGACTCGGGATACACAGGGAGAAAAAACAACAAAGGATTGCAAGGCCGACCAAGCCAAATGCGCTCATTGTTGCCAATCGAGTCAATAAAAACCGAAACCAAGACAAAATACAATTTTTTTTGGCGCACGTTGTGCAATTTGATGCATAACGGCGCAGACAAATGCGTCTGGCGCAAAATGGAGCAATTGGTGCAGCCGTTCCACCACTGGAGCTTCTTATGGCGATTCTATGGACTGTTAGTACAGTCAAACCCACTTCCAACGATCCCACATATAACGACCTATCGGTTATAACGACCAACCAGGAAGATGCGGGTCAGGGACATTTTTTTTTTAAATATTTGCACTAAAATAATGAAACTAGCTACTCATCAAGTTTTGTCATCTCTTCTTAAAACAGTTAATAGTTTTAATATACTTTCTATAGTTCTGTGTTCAGAGGCAGAAACAACTACCATAATATTCGGAGTCATTGCCTACCCCCCCCCCCCCCCCCCCCCCCCCCTGAAACATTAAAAAAAAAGTGGGGTGGGCCACACCTCGGTGGGTAAGCACAAAAAGTGTTTAAAAAGTTACAAAAACGCCTTTTTTTTTGTACGTACCTAGCGCAGCCACACAACAGATACATTTAACTCAAACTCAAATTAGTTTCATTGTTTTATGCAAGAAATGCTCATGAAAGAACTTTTTACTATCGCAAAGTCGGTTGCTTGCATATGCATGATGAACACAGCTGTCGGCATACAATGCGAACGTTTGTTCCGCTTCTAGCACCGCCATGTCCTCTTCGTCAGTTAAAAACAAAAATATCAATAAGAAAATAGGCAGAACGAGTGAGTGAGCGGACGAAAGAAGGGACGAAGAGTGGTGCTGGGGAAGTGGGAAAGCCAGCGATCGCGTTGGAAAATACTTTGGCGTCGGGCCAAGTCAGGTGCCTTGTCAATCGCAAGGAGCAGGCTCTTGTGCAACTTTCCTGCTTGGTGCATAAATGCGAGCATCTGTGTGAGGCGTGCTATCAATGTGAGCTGAGGCGGCGTTGCAGTGTGGCATGGACAGCACCACAAAGATGGAGATAGAAATGGGACGCTTTACTAACATCTGTGTGCTGTGTTCCTGCAAACCTTTATCTACATACTGGCTTTGTCTAAAACATTCCGCAGCCTTACCAACAGCTGTTGCAATGTTCTGTAAGAATGATTGGGTATTCACGGAGACTTTAGTTTGGTGGAGACAGACTTTGATCTTACATTTAGACCTTACTTACACTCAGCAGCTACATTCCAGGAAATGAAGCGTTCGCTGACCTCATGATCCCTGAATAGGCTACTGCTTGTGTTATCTTTAAAATCCCTTTTTGTCCGAACTAACTTATTTGTAAGTAAAACAAAGTTTCATTTTGCTATCTCCATTTTTTCCTTTAGCAAGAATGTATTCCGGCTTCGTGGGTACGGAAATAGGGGAGGAAGTGCATAACAAGGTGAAGCGTTTTAGGGGCGAGGCTCCTTAGGGGCTAGCCGTGTCCGTATGTCCGTCCGCCGGTCGGGTGCTCGTGCTCATGTGCTCGTGTAGGGCAAAAAGAAAAAAAAAAATGTATGAAAAAAGAAAAAGAAGAAAAAAAAGAAGAAAAAGAAGAAAACTCCACATTCTCCTACTGACATGAATGAAAAGGCTCGGCATGCTGCGGCTCAGCGTCGACGCAGACAAGCACCACCAGAGCTTCGCCCCAAGCAACATCATTCACCACGTGGAGATGTTGTTTTTTTTCCCTCCGTTTTACTTCGCTACGAACGTCTTCCAACCATAAGGTCCGCGGCGCTTCATTCGGGCAGGATGAATGTTTGTGGATCGCGGAGTTCGTGTTGTGGTATTTGTAGGGGTGAATGGTCACTGTTTTTTTTGGGAATCAATATTTGCCAAAAGAGAGGGGTGGGTGATGACTCGGGATATATAAGGGTTTTTTATGCGGACATCTAGGTACATAATCTTTTATAACAACCATGGTGCAATAGCTCATATGCTCCCTGTGAAGTACAGAGCGCCAGTATCTAGCCAAAAACTGCGTAAAAAATTCTAATTTAATGAGGAAAAAGTAAGACGTCAGTCTTCGTTTCAGAAGCCCTTTCAAAAATAGTTAAACTTTGCAAAAATCATAATAAAGGCATTGCAATTCCAAATATTTATCGGCACTCCACGTATCCTCATGATAATGCATAAAAAAACTTCATTATGTTTGGAAGATTTCAAGTAGCAAAAACTGATGGCACAAACTTTGAAGACAATTCAAAGTTGCAAAACGAGAAAAATGCACTTGAAAGTTCAAGAGATGTATACACTACAAGAGATGTACTATACTGATATTAACGACCACTTCTCGGGGAGCTATCGCATTTGTTATAAGTGGGTTTGACTGTATATGAGCGAGCTCAAGTCCACAGTTTCGAATACTCCGGACAACAGACTGCTTATACAGAAAAACAATTTCCTCTGACCAGCTTAAAACCCAAGTGAGCATTCACTGGCATCCTCGCATGTGCAGTGAAGTACCGTATTTATTCGAATATAAGTCGACCTTTTTTTTCCGGAAATGTAGTCAAAAATTAAGGGTCGACCTATAATCGTGACCAAAGAGTTTCTACCTACATTCGCGACCAAATTTTGCGACCCTACGGAGGGCATGGAGCTATCAATCACCGAGCCGGCGTAGCCGTAGAGCAGCGCCGCTTCTTGTTTCAAAAAGCTTTTGGCTCGAAAGCAACCGCAACAGCAACAAACAACCCCCCCCCCCCTTGGCCGCCGCTCGCGCACATCCCTCAGGCGTCGAGTTTCGAAATCGCGCCTGTAGCATTCCCCTCGCTGGGCAAGGGGAGGGAGAGGAACGCGATGCGCCATGCACTTTGCCCTCCATGGCTCTCCCTTGCAAATGCCCACAACAAAAAAAAAAAAAAAAAAGAAGAAGAAAAAAGAAAAAGAAACAACGGAGGTTACTTTAGCTTTTTGCTTGCGGCGGCTCGCGTGTTGCTCACGGCGACTCCGGCGTTGCTCGCGTATTTGTGTTTGTTCTTTCCTCGCTTCACCGGTCTCCACCTTCTTTCGTTGCGTCTTGCGCAGTGTCATTTTACAACGGACGGTGTCAGTTAGGTATTGTGTATTGTTGCGAATTTGCGAGGATGTCTACCAAGCTGACGAAGCTTCTGACGACGATGACATGTCCGGAAGTTCTGACGATGATTAAGTTTTTGGCATCGAGAGTGCTGTAAATAAAGATTTCTTTCCTTTGCGCTAACTTTCCCCTGTTCCTAAAAAAAAAAAAAAAAAAAAAAAGTCGACCTATATTTGAATTATTTTTTTTTTATTCTCGGTGGGTTCAATAAATAGGGGTCGACCTATTTTCGTGGTCGACCTATATTCGGGTAAATACGGTACCACTTGAACAAATTCCAGTTGAACAAACTTTTATAAAATTACCCAGTAAAACCCCAAAGTATCCAATGCATTCAGTTGAGTGCACTTTCAATTAAGCAAAATTTTATCTTGCGGACCCTTAAAATTAGTTCAAGTGGCATTTCACCGCATTTCCGACTAGTTGAAGTGCGACAGAGTCTCCATGACAGCAGTTTCACCCGATGACATAAATTTCCTCTCCCTGAACGCTGAAACTCTTGCCTCAGCAACCTTTATCCAATTTGCGACTCTATTCCACAGAGCCTTGAAAAAGAAAGCCTACCTCGTCTCTCTGGTATATCGAGTTGAGGACAAGGTTGCACATCTCGCAGAAGAAACTTGGTTTTGCAACCCCTGCAGCAGCACCTGAACCATAAGAACAGTTAAGCATGGTTCAGACAGTTGCGTTTGACTGCGTTGCGGCTGCGAGAAACCAAAACATCCCAGCTGCTTATATCTCGTGCCAAGATGATTCCTTGAATTGGATTCCACGCTTCATACGAAGCACAGATGTTCTGGTGACTCGCTTTCTGTTCTCGACGCAACACAGTCAAACGCACTCAAACGCAAGTGTCTGAACCGGCCATTACAACTGTCAGACGACCCGCTTCCAGCAATCACAGAATTTATAAAAACTGAGAACCTTTGTCTTTAAAGTTCTATAATGCATGAAATGCAGTAATAGAGATATTTATTATCTTCTTGAGATTTAAAGATAGTTTTAATATATCCTTGTTTAGAAGATATTGAATCGTCGTTCGTGGGGCAAAGATGAACCTATTGTTTATCAATTAACCTGCTATACCTAGCAGGGAAGCCAGATCGGTGGTTAGGTCATGTGCCAATTTCCCCGCTAAATTTAGCGGGAAACTGAATTGGTATTTAGGTCCCGTGACATCAATTTCCCCGCTGAAATTATTGATAAAGCTAGATTGGCGTATAGGTCACGTGACATCAATTTCCACACTAAATTTAGCAGAGAAGTGCACAAATGGACGTACGTACAATCTTTTGACATTGGGGGCTCCAATACAAAAGCATTTCTTGCCTTAAAATAAAACAAAAAAACTTGCGTAAATAATGAAAAGAGATGACACATACCAGCTGCCATGTTGGTAGCTTGCCTCGCCTTCTTGGCAGCCCTTGGTGGCATGGGCTCCAGTGGGTAGGACCGTCTGTCCATGTGGAAGGGCTCTCTGTCCATGTGGAAGGGCTCTCTGTCCATGTAGAAGGCTCCGCTGTCTATCGGGTATGGTCGCTTCATTCCCATCGGACCACCCTGGAGGAAACAGCATTGCATCAGATAAACCAGGCAAGGTGCAGACCCTTTTCGAAGTTCTTTTATCCCTATAATCATTGTAGGCATGGCATCTGTGCCGTACTAATGGTGGCCTTCTGGTGACTGATGGTTGAAGAAAGTGGATGAAGAGAGGCCTATAGTTTCAAGACCTACTGCATGACAAAGAAATGGAATACAAGAGCAGCGCAAGTGTTTGTTTCTAACTTGGGTCCTGTCAATTAGTTGGAGGGATGCAATCAGCTCGTTCCTTATCGGACTCCGGTCGCGCTGAGCTCCAGCGAGGTTGTCGCACGCGCAGAAAGACTAAAGTTCCCTCGATGCATCGCGGCAGCGGCGGTGAGGCGAAACTGGCTGGTGAGATTGGCCTATTGAAACCAGGATCCCCGAGTTCTGCAGAGCAAGCTTTTGCTCCACGCAATCTGAGCCGAGGCGATATAACGCACTCGGCCATCCCCCGGAACTTGCCTGCCAGGCATTCTAGATCCACTAGAAGGGACAATTTGCGGAATGTGCCGCATACATCCCGGCGAACGAACGGGACAGGGTGTACACCGTACCCCAAACTATGGTGGCGAAAGCGCGTCTCCGACCGGTGCACGAACCGTGGCCCAGAAAGTGGTTTCTCGATTTCTGCCTCACGACGTCAAAGAAGTGGCGCGTCATCGCCGGCCGCGATTCAGGTGGTGTCGCGACAGCGGTGGTAAATACAGCGGACGCCCGTTGCACTGAGAGTCATTCGGAAGCTTCGGAATCAGAAATCGGGACCTTGCGACGACTGCGACACTCGTAATCGCTCCCGCTTTTCGGCCAGACTTCTAGCACCGACCGCCGGATTGTGACATGACGCTACACGCCGGCTTCTGTGACGTTGTTTGTCAAAGCTTAGGAACCACTCTAAACGTGCGGGCGAGACGGGACGCCAAACACACCGGTCGAAGAAGCGTTCTGGACACCGCACCCAAACTCCGGTCCTTCTCACCATCGGGGGCCCTCCCCTCATGCGGGGGCCCATCCAGGGGCCGGGTCCCATCCTCGGCGGGAGCATCGGCAGCAGGGGGGGACGGGGCCCCCCCCTCGACGCCAGGGGGTGCATGGGCATCCGGGTCTGCCGCATGCCTGGCGGGAGGTCCGTCAGCGTGGGGCTGATGCCCAGGTTCAGGCAGCGCGTCCTGTGTTTCTGGCCGTCCAAGTGGTACTGCAGCTGCTCCTTGGTGTTGGACTGCGTCCCGCAGATGTTGCAGCGCACCAGCTTGAAGGTCGCCGCTGCACCGCCAATGAGCCTCCTTCAATGCCGGAGCCCCGGGGATGTGCACCGTGTGATATCGTCGGTGCGAATGAGACGCTGGCGCCGTGGCGCGTTTTGCCCGGAAATGATGTCGATGAACACCGAATTTCGCCGCTTAGTTTGGTGCCCTGAACGAGTACTTTCCACTATGCTATACTTTGTTTTAGCTAAGTCCAGATGCAGCCGATTCTACAAGCGTGAGCATGTGACCCGAACAGTGCTCGCACTGCAAGAACGCGCGTGCTTGGCAGGGACGCTGAAAGCCCGGAGCTCGCACTTGAAGCATCGGCTGCATCTGAACTTAAGCTTAAACGAAGTATAGTTGCTTCTATGACACCCTTTTAATTCCGAAAGAAACACGGCAAGAACCGGTCGTTGCCGGTTCGCGCTGTGTCGAGCCCTGTACAACATCGGGGAACGCATATTTTTAAAAGAATAGTTCAATATCGCTCACCACAGCAGCAATAATCCAAATATGAAAACAAAGAAAACAAATATGGTTCAGTAGAAAATTTGCATCTATGGCTTGTTGGGAAAATAGCTTTTTCAGCTGCACCTGGCAAACAAAAATCTTTCCAGTCAGAAATAATTGATTTCCTGTTTTCACATGCAAGAGCATGTCAGGAACATACATGAGGCAAGGAATAAAACGTTTCTCAAAGATTATCTTTTTTTTAACTGCCCGGATAAGCAATGAATGTCACTGTACTTTTCCCAGAAAAAGATAAAATTAATTGGCTAAATATTTTCGCCATGTCCGAAGCAACCTTGTCTGCTCGCACATCCTAGTTCACGAATATCCCTATTTCAAAGTCAACGTCAAAGTGTTGTTTGAATAACAAGTAATTTTGTCAGTTTCCCATTGGCTAGATGGAGTGCAGAGAATATGTATTCTGCAAAAAGGTGAGAAAGTGAAACACACGTTGGCCAGCAGTCTCAATCCACGGCTCCGTCTAAATTGCAACTTGTGGCTTTAACATGGCCTGAATTTTATTTTCCCTGAGAAAATGCATCTTGTGACATGCAAGGTCTAACTAGACATTTAAACAAAAATGCTTAAATGAGCACTATTAGAGCACAAAATGTATATTTTTTCGTTCTTATTGTGAAAATATACATGTCCAACACAGCAAACACACTTTTTTAGTAGTGTTACACTTAAATGTAATACACCCATGAGGGAAATCATGCTATAAAACTGGCTGCAAGTAAAAAAAAAAAATCTGAAGAAACTCTAAAGCACAGGACACATTAAAAAGCCAGCCAGATGGGCAAATAATGTGGTATTACAGTGAACTCTAAGCAGAACTCTCAAATGCACTTAGAAGTATTTGTAAATTTTATGGTCAAAAAATTTCAGATCAAATGCTATGAGGAAAATTCTGATTCGCAATAAGAGAAAGAACTGATGAATACATTTTTACAAAGGGCTTTAGGCTGATAATAATTGCACTTGCACATATGGTCGCTTTGGAAAATGATTGTCACGAGCTGAAGGCTTGGAACGATAGAGGTCGTAAAAGCGAAAGAGCCGAGGGCTATTCTAGATCCTTTGCTTAGTAGGCATAAATCAAGGCATTCAGACCAACTGTGGGACAGTTATCAGAAATAAGGGTTCAACATCTGCTGCACTCTGCTCGCACAGCAAGCATCCCATTATGCTATCTATATTGAATCTACACTGAAGCTTGCTGTGCCCCTTCTGCATTTTTGTAACAAGTGCCCATCCCCCGTTTCTCAAAATCGTCTCCCTATTTTTGGTAGGTGCTTGATCGGTGCTTTATAGCAAGCACGTGCCATCATGTAAATAGTTTCGAGAGACGTATTGTGGCCCGTGCAATATGCAAGCTCCAGCCCAAGCTAAATTTTGAAATAAATCGTTTTTTTTTTTAAACAGTCTGCTGCTGCCAGTGCATAGACACCAAAGAGGCAGTGTTTCCCTTGCAGGCCACTTTTCGGCTGACGACCAAAATTTACTTTGCAATGACAAAACCCAGAAGGAAAGATGAGTCAGCAAGGCAACTCTGATATTTTGAGTAGATGTGACAACATGTCAAGTCCCTTGTAAGAAAAAAAACAGGATGTGGTTGAGGGTAGTATACAGAGATTGGGGTTGCTTTGAGCAGCCTGAAAAACTGGAATCAAAAGAAGGCCCTGATCTACGTGTGGCTTGTTATGCTGAAGTCATGCATGTCGTCTGACGACATTGAACCTGTCGCGCCTGCGCATTGGGTATCTCTGTACATGAGTCTTGTTCTTGCGTGTATGGGTCTTCTGGAATAAAAAGGCTTTGTGACCCTGGGTACTGGTTATAACACCCAATAACTATTTCAAGTTTGCAACTTGATGCTTCGCTAACATATGCATCTCTCAACCTTATTCATCCTTCTGAACTATGTCACATACACTGCCTTATAAAATCTTATGGCCATCGAAAAATAGTAGAAACCCAAGTTCATGAGCACAAGTTGTTAATGCTAGTTATCTGTGATGAAAGTGGCATTTGACTTTTTGCAGCAGGTTCTGTAGCAGGCAAAATATTGGTTTGGAGCAGTCACCGACATTTTCTGGAGCAGATGCCAACATCTCTTAGCACATCACTTGAAAATGAAAAAGTGATTGCATTGCTAAATGAGTTCATCAATGACAATGATTAAGGGTTTTTCTTTGATTCTGATTCATATTATTTCTTACTTTTTGTAATAAGAAAAGAGAGGATGCAAAAGCAACACAAAACCCCCCTTTTTAGGAATAAGGCTTTGGTCAGAGTAGGTGGGTATTAAAAAATGGCTGAAAACTAAATCATAGCACAACACTTCAGTTTGGATAAAGCCCTTGTCCCTCCCACTTTTACACCTGGTACTTTGTTTAGCCTGTGAAGATAATCTTTGTAAAATGCCTGCAAAAACTAGCATATCTGCTAACAAGCTGCAAATATAACCACCTACAATTATAGAAACCTACATTTGTGCTTTAAAAGTGACACTGCTCTTTAGCGGAGTTGGAACCAGTGAAGTAAGTTTGTTGCTTTTCGATCGGCAGTTGCACGGCATACCTTGAATACCAGTTATTCAAACATACACACATTTTTTTTTTCCCGTTTCTCGGCACAGCGTTTCAAGATTAAAGATAAACCTACAATCAAGACTAAAAGAAATTACACACTACTGAGCATAACTCCTGAGCCTACCACGCTAACCCATGTCAGCCGCCGCTCCTAACACTTCGGTGCAAAGCGGCCAAGCTTGATACGCACGTGCTGATGAGAGGCAGCACGGAGGCGACTGAAAAAATCCGCCTGGTCCTGGTATCGAACCAGGGAACTCCCCATTTCCAGTGGAGCGCCCTACCAATTGAGCTAACCACGAGCGAACAGGTTTTAACAGCTGCCACCAGATGCAGGCCATCCACCAACAAGGGTGAATGGCCTGCATTTTTAAGTTATGACGATAACGTAATTTGTTCCCCTTCTCCAGGAATTACTATCGTTATTCTTGACCAGCTCACTCGCGCCTTTGCATTAATTGCATTACCATCGCTACAGTATGGTGCCTGAAATGCATCTCCGACTGACATGTTTACCGCAACCAAAATTCTGATCCCTCGATTTCCGCCTGACGACGTCACAAGAGTGTCATACTGTCGCTGGTCGCGACCCTGGCGGCATCACAGCAGCGGTGGTGGATGTGGCAGACGCCTGTTCTGCGGCAGGTCGCTCTGCAGCTTGACAGTCCATGGAAGCTTTGGCAGCCAGGAGTTGAAACGCCATGACGACAGCGACACTCGCATCTGCTCGTGCTTCTTGCCGGAACTTCTACGGCCAACCACCAGGATCGCGACATTCGACAGCGCGACGCTCTGGCTTTCGCGACGTGATTTGTTTGACACTTCGGGATCACTTACAATGCGTGGCTGGGACATGACGCTAAGCACACCAGTCGGGGACACGCTCTAGGCACCATACTTAAAGCAACACACCGAAAACATGTTATTAATGAAACAATGTTTTTTTTTAGAAAGTATATATTCTCTACTGCGTACCCAAGATATTTCTAAAGCCATTTATCACCATCAAGAGCCTGGCGAGAATGAACGGATGATGATAATGATACTACGATAGGAGATGCGAGTTTGTAAGTGTTGCGTGCATGCAGTAAAATTTTCTTTCTGTATCGTCCATTCCTGCCTTGGCCCGTAATAAGACTGGCAGTATTGTGGAAAAACAAATGCTAACAATGGCAGAGTGGAGCTCCACGATAAGTTGATCCAATAATGTTGGGTCTTGCTGCCATGTAAAATGCTCACATTTTAAGTGAATTTTCTGCATAAGGTGAACTTCTTTGATTCCATGAAGAATGAAAACCTTGATGTGTACGACTTTATAAAAACTCGAAACTGCATTTGAGCATCGCTTTACAAAATTGCAGCGACCAGAGGAACGCCGTGAACGCCACATCATAAAACGAAAACCCCCCACGCGAGACGTGCTTGGACTAATAAAGAAAATAGCGAAAAAACAAATAAAAGGTTGAGGGTTGCAACATGCCACAAAGGCGACAAAATAATCCCTTCTCCAGGGATTATTTTCGACATGTCTGAATTTGGATAAGTGGTAAATGGAGACAGGTTAGCTATGAATGTTGGAATGTCGCAGTAAGTGGTGCCTTGCGCCACTTTCTGGATCGTAGGGTTCTTCCAACACTTGCAAGGTTTTTTTGCAAATCACGTTCCTTTTATGTAAAATGCGAGGTGAGGACTGTGAACTTTACCGAAAGTCTGGGAGAGTTTGCAGGCATGCATTAGCCAAAATGAATTTACACCTTAGAGCATGAAATGCTGGAACAAACCAACCACCTTAATGACATTCAAGATGGGTCTGTAACTTACACTGTGGCACAAAGTATGGCACAGTAAAGTTCCTAACCCCAGAGCAAATGGCATCATCTAGCCCCTAGCATAATGTTTTTTTACACCCAAGTTTTTGAAAAAATAAAACTGAATAGGATTTACCTGTACTCATACACATTCTTTATGTGGGGAAGAGACTAACCTATGGCCTCTAGGCTGCCATACTTCTCGAGTCGCTCCAGGAGTCGAGTATGCTTACGTCGCCTCAGATGGTTTTCTGCACTTTCTGGAACACTTTCATCGCAGACATCACAGTAGTACGTACCCTTCTGCAAGGAAAAATAATTACATTGTACTTTTAAGAATTTGGTAGCAACAGAACTCTTTCCAGCTCATCTACAGCAAATCAATCAACGAGTTGGTGGGTGAGAGAGTAAGAATATCTCCATAAAAGCTAATTTATTAAGGAACAGGAATACAATTAGGTACCTCTAGCATAACAAGAAAATGCGGGCAAGAGAAATAAAGCAAACACAGATAAAAACGTGCAACATAAATCGAGATGTTACGCGATAGACGAGTCAATCGCTACCTTTTCGGTCTTGGCCGGCACTCCTGCCGCATCCGACGCGTCGTTTTTTTCGCCTTTGACGGTCCCATCGCTGCCGTTTGATGAATCCTGGGGGGCAGCGCCTTCCGGTGCTGAGTCTTGCGCCGTGTCCTCTGTAATCCCGGCGTCTACGGCCGCCGTTTCGGCACTGGAGATAGAAAGACACGTTTTTTCAGCTCAATCCAGAACCCGAACATCGGATTTCAAGCGTGAAAAACCGCAATTCAACAAGCATCGCACTTACGTTGGTTGTGGCTGCTGCTCGACAGCGCAATCTCCAGATTCCATTTTCACGATTCCACTTCCTAGAAAGCACAAAAACAACAGCAACAAAAAAGTTCTGAGGGACGCTGTTAAATGGCGTCCGAAGGAATGACGTCGTCAAACCACTCTAAAATGTCAGGAAACACAGCTGCACTACGCCGTCGAACATGAACACCGGCGTCCCGACTGCGGGATAGAAGTAGGCCTAGCAGAATCAACAAAGCTGCACCCAGCAAAAACGAGTTAAATCAGTTTTTCGGATTCACCGTGAACATTAACTGCTGCCTCAGCCTTTGTTAGCGGTACGTGCTACCGACATACTGCTAAATACGTGCTCGGGACCTTATAGTTATCTGAAAGATCGAAGGTTCGCCACTTGCGCTACGCTGCAAGCGGCGAACCGCGCGGTCGCATATTTCGGGTATTTTACCGCTCACTTCATAGGAGGGTGGAAGAACTTTAAACGTTGCGCTTACCTTCTGGACTATCTGAAAATGTAAAGGTTGGCCGTCAAATTTGCGTAAGTTGAGTAAATACCAGTAACTGATGAAATAAGTCAGGTACCCGCAGGGCGGCCGGCAATTAGGTTCTTCCCAAGCTTTCGAAGAATGGAATATGGATCGGCTTCTGTTGGCTACAAACGGTGTTAAACGAATGAATAGAGAAATAAATTAAAACCGATGAGTGCAAACTAAACTTCTTTAATTAGGCGCCGTCTTGCGTCACCTAGCGGGAAGCATCTAACACATAAATAAACGAAAAGGGAAGAGCGAGAGAAAGAGAAGGGGACTGGGGAAGGGCGGAGGGGGGGGGGGGGGGGGGGGGGGGGGGCTTCTTTTTGGTGGTAGCCTGCAATGACTTTTTTACTGGTTTTTAATTTGCACCGAACCTGAGCGCACTGAACGTAGTAACTTAATGAAACTTTTCTTTTCTCAAATTTCGCTTTATTTTAAAAGTTATAGGCAAATTAAAATTACAAAAACAAGCAAAAAATAACCTCCTTCATGACGTCGTAGGTCCTGGCTTGTGTGACCGTGAACCAACGTGTGGCCTAGTGTGGCCGGAGCCAATCACACGCCGGCAATGGGTCACGCGATCTCGCCTGCACTTTTGTATCACTCCGCTGCGCCGCTGGTCGTCCGCGCCGCCCACGCTCGCCGAGTATTTCGTCTGCTACGGGTGTATCAACGGTATCGTCTGCTACAGGTTTAAAAAGTGCCCTTTCACGTTCTGAAATTTAGTCACGGGGGATGTCAGTACGTAGGCTGGCCGCTGGCGTCTGTGTCCGAGCTTTCCACCTGTTCGGCATTTCGGCATAGTTTCGAGATGTAAGTACACATTGCAAGGTGCCCGATGACCCGGCCGTTGATCGAGGCGCAATCCTTTCCACCAGTTTCTCGGCGTTCAATCTGATCGGCAGGTAAAGGATGCCCTGATTTTGCCGCGTATCAGTGAATTGTAGTGGCCAGGACGCTTTTCTTGTTTACAACGCATTCGCTGTACGACGCGGCCGGAGTCTCCTGCCGAATTTGAAAGTAGACATTCATCACCACCTCTCGCGCCTGACGCCCAAACGTGCCTTTGCGAAAGGACGTTTTGAAGCGACTCGGTGAGGAAAGCAGCGAAGCACATGATTCGGCCATTACGGGAACGAAATCACCAACGTTACTAAACCACTCAGTTGGGAAACTGCCATAGAGACTGCTCTGAAAAAGTTGCACCGACCCGTCCTCCGGAACCGAGCTAATGGCGATCACAACGCCGCCATTTCTCCCGCAGCGGCCACTCGAGGAACTTCACGTGACTTCTATTTTGGTAATATGGCGCCGAAACAGATACGGTGGAAGAGGTTACAGGTGCGCCAAACCCGTCACCCCAGCGGACGCGCCGCGATTTACTACCGAGGTTAATACGCGCCTAGCTCGGGACGCGCTACCTGAAATCACCGCTGAGGCATGGTTGTATAAAAACAATATTAATTGTACTGCAAAACCTTGCAAACTAAAAAGTTTAGAAAACCACACGCGTTCCTCATTTTGTACTAACCTCCAATAAAAGTTACTACAAAAAGAGTTTTTTCAGCTGGTTTTTACGCAAAAACATGCTTTCTAAAAGCTCAAGGTAACCACAGTTAAGATAAATGATACAGAGTGGCGCTGTTGTTGTATTTAGCTCGGTCTCGGTGGACGCCACCGGCCCAGGTTTCAACGGTGAGTTTCCCAAATTAGGGTTCTATACTTCGTTTCACCTTATGTGCGAGCGTAGGCAAAGCTGGAAGCGCGAGCACGAAAGCTCCGTGTGTTCAGGCTTTGCTCGAGCGCGCGAGCTGGGGAGAAACGCAAAAAGCGCTGGTCTCGCGCTTCTAGCTTTGGCTTCGCTTGCAGATAAGGTGAAACGAAGTATAGTAACGTTAAGGCCCGTTCAAACTGTTGCGACCTCTTAAACCTGGGTTCCTTAAAACTTCTTAAACCAGAACAGAGCCGTATATTAGGAGAGTTTGGACAATAGGCGGAGCAAAGGCCGCCACCAGCGCCGAATATTCCTCCCACGCTTAGAGCGTAAACTAAATTTGAGACACAGCGTCGACCAATCAGGAGACCTCTACTCCATCTCACAAATGTCTGCAGTGAAGACAAAGGCACAGGCGCGTGAGCCTAGCTCAGTGAAACGCTTTTGTTCGTACGAAACCTCGTGCATAGGAGACACTTTCCAAAGCCACGCGCTCGTGCCCATGCCTTTGTCTGCACTGCTAGAACAGCGTCCTGAGACTGGCTGAAAGAAAGCAGTGCAAAGGGTGGGGTGCGCGAGCGTCTTGAGACGCAGAGTTCCGCTCGGCACGGCTCAAATTATACTCCGTTTCACTTTATCTGCGAGCGAAGCCAAAGCTAGAAGCGCGAGACCAGCGCTTTTTGCATTTCTCCCCAGCTCGCGCGCTTGAGCAAAGCCTGAACGCACGGAGCTTCCGTGCTCGCGCTTCCAGTTTTGCCTTCGCTCGCACATAAGGTGAAACACAAATTTAGAGCACACGACCACCGCTAGGGGCTGTTTCGCGGCCTGTGGTTGGCCCCGAGATGCTCGCCTATTCAAACCAATGTATGGCCAAACTCTCTCTCACACTGGCGCCATCTATTGGGTAGTAGTGTAAACTCGGCGGTCCGGCATATTCTTTTATTTCTCTCGAGCATTATCCTTTCTTTCTTGGCTCGAAAAACTTTTGTCGATGTTTTAAACGAGCCTTTCTATGGGTATTACGCACATTTGACCTCGGAAATCCCGGAAAACCTTCGTTCTTGTGAAATGCAGTTCCAGGGTCACCGCATAGATGGCGCCACAATGCCAGTGTGTTCCCTCGTTCTAAAAAAAATTAAGAAGTTTTAAGAGATCTCGTCTCTCTCAGTCGTACTCGGTCGCAAGAGTGTGAACGGGCCTTAAGAAATCACACAGAAAAACCGAGCGCTGCAGCCGTGTTGCCAGCGGATGTACAAGTTTTCACCAAACCACACGCATTTACATATATTAATAAAAACATAAAGTTCAGATATGTAATTCCTTTAGTTGCAAATCACTCTCAGCAGTACACATCTGGAATATTGTGCAATGTGTATGCAGAAAACAGTTATTTAAAAAAAAATCTTCTGCGGACTACTTTGTTGTGCGTAGGAATGCTCTTCTCGATGTTGCGAACCGTCCCTCAGCCTTTGGCTGCGCTCGGACGGAAGCTGAAACGAAGTATAGTCGCTGGTCGCTCCAGCGACTGTCGCAAGTGTGAACGGGCCTTAAAGGGGTACTCCGGCGATTTCTTCATGGTCCCCGATTTGCTTGAAATTTTGCTAAACTCGCCAGACAACAATGCTAAAATAGTATCCCAAATATTAGGTCAAAATAATTTTTTTCACGAAGGTATTGAATTTACAGTTTTGGTCCTCACCGTGTTTTTCAAACTGAAAGTCTCTACTGCCAACCACGAAAAAGTGACGTCAGTGGAAGGCAGTAGTTCACTTTTGGGACAGTAGAATTTGTTCCCAACATGTTCAAAGCAGTTGCATGGCGTCAAATGAATGCTTTGTAAGCTCGCTCCAGTCCCCGCGCTCCAGCACAGAACTAATGATTGGCATATTCTATTTTTTAGGCTGCTTGCTCGACTGGCAAGCCTGCCCGCCACTGACGTCACGGCACTGAAAAGTGCGGGTATATTTGAATTTTGGTTTTTGCATCATTTTCATTTGCCGATTTCACAATAACTATTATGAATTTCGCGATACTAAATAGCATGCCAGAAAGGGTAAAGGCCGGGGAGTCAGAAAATATAGTTAGTTGAGGTAGGTCAAAAAATCGCCGGAGTACCCCTTTAAGGCCCGTTCACACTCTTGCGACCGAGTAAGACCGAGAGAGACCAGACCGGTTTTTAAGCCTCTTGCGACTTCTTAGGACCGGATGCGCCGCAGCGGAGCTGGTCCTAAGAAGTCGCAAGAGGCTTAAAAACCGGTCTGGTTTCTCTCGGTCTTACTCGGTCGCAAGAGTGTGAACGGGCCTGAACAGGAGCCGGAATATTTTTCTGTCCACTGCCATGGCGACCGGAAGTGTGCGTAATACCATTTATGGGTGTCCCAAGTCACCAGGCTCGATCTAAAATGGACCGTAAAAATTCGTCAAAGGTATATTTCACAGGTCGGTTTTTTCTTGTAAAATTACAAAGCGTAGCTCTTTTTCTGTAAAAAAATAGAGGTAAGAAACAACTTGACTAGATTACCTCAGTTGTGGAACTCCCGCGTACGGGGGTTACCAGGCTCGATCTAAAATGGACCGTAAAAATTCGTCAAAGGTATATTTCACAGGTCGGTTTTTTCTTGTAAAATTACAAAGCGTAGCTCTTTTTCTGTAAAAAAATAGAGGTAAGAAACAACTTGACTAGATTACCTCAGTTGTGGAACTCCCGCGGAAGGGGGAGTTCCACACTTCACTCACTTCAGTCCGCCGATGATGATGATGATGATAATGATGCGGCTATTTCCCTTTGAATCGGGATGACTAAAACAAGGTTTGTGCCCAAGCCTGGGAGCGTAGGTGTCTTATACCCGTGCCACACGGGCAACTCGAATGCCATTTACAACGAATGACATTCGTGTGATCGACTAATCGGCTCGCTATCGGTCGGCCATCTGGTCGCGCGTGGAATACGCTACGCTTGGAGTGTCGCGCGCTGATTGGCCGATCGTTCAAATGTCGTTCGTTGTAAATGGCACTCGAGTTGCCCGTGTGGCACGGGTATTAATGCTCCCTGAGGTTGATCTTCTGCCACCAGTCCTCCAGTCTCCTCTTCGTGTCTGCAACAAGCATTTTTGTGTCGTTGGTCGCTGCATGCACGAGCCATAGAGTTATTATAATGTAATCTAGAGGTTCAACTGGCGCTAGTGTCTATGCGACTTCCTTCATGCGTCATACTTCATACTTTATTGCACTTAAAGAGAAGAGGAGTATGGAGGGCGTGCGAGTTCTGCGGAAAGGCGGGGGCCCATGCAACATGTGTGCCCGCAGAACTGACCCTTTATACCCCCCCCCCCCCCCCCCCGAAAAACAAACAAACTCACACTATTGATACACTTAGTCATTGATGCAGCTACACATATCTTGCTGCCTCACTCTGGAGCGCTCTAATGTCCTCACGGCTAGATGGCAGGGAGTGAGTCTTTGAAGAGGGTAGACCCGCGCCGTGTGTATCTCGAAACAACCCATTCCGATTTGAACCCTTCTCGTTTGAACCCATTCGTGAAACGCCCTTCGCGTTTTAACCTTTCGCGTTTAGGCCCTTTCTCATTTATACCCGTCTCATTTAAACCCATTCTGATCTGAACCCTTCTCGTTTGAACCCATTCGCAAAATACCCTTCACGTTCTAACCTTTCGCGTTTCGACCCTTTTTCATTTGAACCCGTTGTCATTCGAACACCGTATTTGAACAAAGGGCAGTGAGGTACAGAAAGGAGGAACAGTTGAGGAAGAAGGTTGAAGATGAAGCGAAGGAGGTACATAGGATGCTGCAAATTGGCACCATATCGTGGATAGCCCATGAGACAATTTTCCTTATGCCTGCGTGCCGCCCCGAGTCTACTGACGTAGTTACCTGGGCACATGGTGACATAGTGACGTGGTTTCAAAAGTGCTAGCACTGGTACTTAATTTTTCCTCTGGCGCTGTTGATGTCGTTAGTTTGTCGTCTTGTGGAGAGGATGGATCATTGTGCTCATCATGTGTTATTGATTGTAAGTACCGCAGAAAGATTACGAGATCATGATGTTGGATTAATTTGGGTTCGGTGGTCACGTCGAGAATGCGAGTATTATATGCATACTCTTTGAGATGATCACGTCTACGCTGGGGGCTGTTCATTGTTCCAATGCTGGGGGGTGTGCACGCCATAACGCAGACAGGCGTTGGGAGCTGCGGCGTTTTTTTTCGAAATGTGCACGTACGGATGTTGCGTGGCTTGAGGGTTTCTTACCAGGCACAGCTTTTTTTCTTCAATTCAGTCGTGAATCATCGGATTCAAATTATGCTCATCTAGCATGTCCTGTGAGGATATCAAATTATTTACAACCGGTGTCGGAGTGGTCCTACAGATCTACGATCACTGTATATTTGCCTATCTGTTGTCCGTCATGCCGTGGATTGGCATGACCTCCAGATGTGATTCTCCAAGATGCATTTCAAGTAGGGCTGGGAAACTTACCGATTAACCTACCGATTAATCGACTAATGATTTAATCGTCATCAATTTTTTTTTTAACTGGTTAATCGGTAAAATTTTGACGAACCTAAAAAGGTAAAAGCTCGGCGCTTTCACCACGCAGACGTGGACGAGTACACCTGTATGAAGGGCAAACTTTAGGCTAAAGTTTAGCCTAAAGTAAGCTGTAGGGGCGAGATTTGTAACTCAAGACAATTGCAGTAGGTTGCACGTGTCCGTTTTGCGCAGCAGAGACTATTGTGAACAACCGAGGGAGGTTGCTCTTACCGGAAAATATCAACGAACCTCTTTTCCTCATGCAGCTGAAGTAGTAACCTGTGAGCGTGAGTTACTTTGAACTGTTCTGAACTACACATGGAGGCTGATTCGAAATCCAAATGGTATATTCCGCCGTTTGTCACAAATTCAACAAAAAAAAATGTTATTTTAAATATTTTGTATAAAAATAAGCGATGCCGATTAATCGATTCATTAATCGATTAAACGGTGGAGATTAATTAGGTTAAACGTTTTAATCCACGCCCAGCCCTAATTTCAAAGCGCAATGAAGCTTCAGGTGCCTGGACTTCATAATCTGATTGGTTCCTTTATTTCGGTTTCCCGTGAGTGTATGCTGAAATTATTGCTTTTCCTTAGCCTGATCACGTACATGGTTCAAATTAGAAAAGTCGTTTTGAGAATGGTCAAAACCAGAAATTATGTTTTAGTAAGTTCGAAATGAGAAAGGTTAAAATGAGAAAACGTGTCTTTCAGAATGGTCAAAACCAGAAAGTATGTTTCGAGAAAGTTTGAAAGGAGAAAGGTTAGAATGAGAAAAGTAGTTTTGAGAGTGGTCTAAACGCGAAAGTATGTTTTGAGAACGGTTTAAGTGAGAAAGGGAGAAATGCGAAAGTTGTTTTGCGCTGGGTTGAAATGAGAAGGTAAAAACGAGAAGGTAGAAATGAGAACGGGTTCAAATGAGAACCACCCGCGCCCCCTCACCACACTGAGGCTGCACGTATACCAGGCACGACTCGCGGTGTCGGAGCGTACGAGCGAGGATGGGTTGAACGGCACCAGTTCGCAGGTTGAGACGAGGGCGGTCTGGGATATCGGAGTAGGAGGGCTGCATAAGCAAACAAAACAGACAGATGGAGGCGAGCTGTCTCCCGTGAAGAAGACTGCACCATCTCGAGGTCTAGTACAGCGCAGCTTGGGTGGTACCCCTGTAGGTTAATTCTGCGGCAGGATCGGTACGACGCACGTATATATATGCGGCCCGACGTTGCACGGCCTCCAGGCTTGATTGCAGGGATGACTGGTGAGGATGCCAAACTGTAGAGCAGTACTCCAGGATGGGGAGGACGAGGGCAGTGTAAAGGTGTCGAAAAGCCGCAGGGCTCATTCCACGGGTAACGCGGACAACGAAACCAAGTAGGCGATGAGCTCTTAGAGCAGTGGTTAGTGTAATGTGCTCACCAAAGTGGAGTCGACAGTCCACACACACTCCCAAAATGCGCAGGTTGGTAACCTGCTGAAGAGGGACACCACCAAGGCAGAGACTGTGGGACTGAGAAGATGAAGGTCGTTTGTGAAGTGACAGTCATGGAGCAGCATTTGGATAGATTGAAGGGCAGGAGGTTCTCTAAGGACCACCGGTAACAATGGTCAAGGTCGGATTGAAGGCAGGTGTATGAAACAGGCGTTTTGATAGGGTGGAGGAGGGCCAGATCATCAGCATAGAGGAAAGGTGTGGAGGATAGGTGGGTCGTGATGTCATATATGAATATTATGCAAAGGGTGACGCAAATTGAAGCAGACAGCAACCAGTCTACTTTTGCGGTGCTCCTGTGCATTCCTATGGGAAAACGCGCGTGCATTTTGTCTCTTCGCCGGAAAATAACTTTTCGGGTGGGCCAAATGGGTTCACATTTTTGTAATGAGCCGCCGCAGATTGTCGCCGCGAAGCGGCGTATAAGCGCAGCGCGGCGGATGGCTTAACGTGCGCCCCCGTTGTTCGCTAAAACGTCGATTCGCTCAAATGTCGCTATTCGCTAAAACGTCATTCGCTCATGTGATATGGACCCGTTGCTTATAATCGAGCGCAAGGAAAAGATGCACTCACTTTTTTCCCATAGAAATGCATTACCGGAAGTCAGTTTTCGACTGGTTGCTTTCTGCTTTAATTTGCCGCAGCACACTATCGCCAATTGAACCTCTAGCATACCTTATAGACACTTTCAGGCAGCTGTGCATGGGCGACGCCATAACCGACCTTCAGTTTTTGTTCCCACTTCTTCCGTTCGCTTCACTTCATCATTGCCATAGCAGGACAGGCAGTGGCGTACCAACTTGTTTTTGAGTGTGTGTGTGTGTGTGGGGGGGGGGGGGGGACAAACCATACTTCCCTTCGCCTCCGCAGGGCGGGGGGGCGGTGCCCTTGGTATCCCTTGTGCGCCGCCGGCCAGTGTTTAACCCTGCCCAGTGGCGGCAGGGTTAAACACTGGGGGGGGGGGGGGGGGGGGGAGGCAAACACAACTGAAAAGGCAAGCGCCCCCCTTGCCCCCCTCCCCGGTTGGTACGCCCATGAGGACAGGTTATTGCCGCTTTAGGTGCTGCTGCGTCCTTGTCACAAATTCAGGCTTTTCTTTATCTTTTTTTGCATTTTTATGATCTTTTCGGACCACTTTAAGATTCGGTACGGTCAGGACGGGGGAGTGCGGTGCCGCTTTTAATCTCAGTTCGTCCCGTCGAAGTTTCCTTTCTAAATCCCCAACGGGTTTGCTCGTTGGCGGGGTAGGGTTTGATTGACGGGCGACGCGGATTATATTTCATCCCGGGGCACAGTTGTGGCTTTGACCTCGCAGACGGAGGGGTGCGTGTGCTGGCTCGAGTATGGTGCCGATTTGAGACGCGAGGGCGCCGCCGGGATACAAAGATGTTTACACTGGCTAGCGCGGTTTTTGAAGGCGGCGACTTTACTCAGTCTGCCGCCTGTCGGGGTTGTCGCGTTCTACGTATCGGCGATAATTGATGTTTTTGGACGTTTGGGTCAGTGCCGGGTACCTTTGCTTTTCTGGGAACTTGACTGGCCCGAAAGGCGGGAAAACGGGAGGTTGGTCGGAAGACGAGCCTATAAAAGGGGGTTCTGGAACAAAGGAAGTAGTCGGAGCCCCGGAGCTGGCCGGGTCGCTGCTCGACGCGGTTCCTCCCTGCACGTGAGTCTTGGAACGTTTGATTTTTGGCTTCTGCCCTGCCTGTCGGGCAAGTGTTTGAGTTTGTTGTGCTGAAGTGTGCGTGGCTGTGTGGTGCGCGGTGTCGATCTCATCGAGCTTCTAACCGGACCGCCGGACTCCGAGACGTCGTTCATCGGCCCACGGCTCCAGACGACGGACTGCTCTGGACTCAGCATCTTCCGGAAAGCTAAGCCTGGTTTTCTCTGTTTTGTCGACTTCATCCGCTGGCTCTGAAGTACGAACTGTCGAACATTGGGGCGATTTATACGCAGTGCTACTTGCTGTCGCGACTGTTTTTGGGGTGATCCCATGTGGGAGCGGTAACGTTCGACTTCTATCTCCGTTTGCTCTCGTTGTCGGTTAGTGTCGGGTTTTTCGTTGCTGTTTTATTGACTTGTTAATGTTTTATGAGCGTCGAGTCTTTTTAGTATTAGTCTTTGGCTCTCAGGGCTCCATAGGGTTGAGCTGGAGTGTGGTTTGTGTTGAGTGCTCTATTGCCGTGCGCGGCTAAGTTTTTCACTTTATTAAATTTAATCTTTTGTTTGCTTATCCTCCCTGTGTCATCGTCTCTCTCTGCTGATTATACACCGGGCGTGGACCTAGCGCTAGTCACCGGTCGAACTTAGCTCTTTTGTTCTTTTCCCGTAATTTCTCGTTTATCCTCGGAGTGGATGGTTGCTTTATTTTTATTCATTTGACCCCCACTCCGTGACAAACTGGCGTCCGCGACAGGACCGGTGGCATGGTGTAAGGTTAGAGAGACGACCCCACTGTGGAGGAGGGCCGCGAGGGAGAACGAGGGCGGGCGATTTGAGTAATCGTTTGTTGCTTGCTTTGAGTGCGAGAATTATTGTGCTACCATGTCGCGAGTAGAATTAACCGCGCTTGGGAGAGAGCTGGGCTACGAGGGGGTAGAATTGCGAAACTGGGTGAGAGAGGAGATGGATCGGGAGGACGAGCGGCAAGCCAAGGCAAAGGAAATGATAGAGTTGAAGATTCGGCTTAAAGAAGTCGAAAATGCGAGCCCTACGAATGGGGTTTCGGCGACTCACGGCGCCGTCCTAACGAGCCCTCAACGCTGGATGGCGGCCTTTGATGAGAAGAAGGACGACTTAGACGCATACCTCCTTCGGTTCGAGCGTTTAGCCTGTGGACAAGCTCTGGCCTCGCGACCAATGGGCTACGATGCTCGCATTGTGTTTGAAGGGCGAAGCGCTGTCGGTAATTTCTCGACTCACACCGGTGGAGTCCGTTGACTACGAGGGTGTGAAGAGGGCATTGATGAGACGGTTCCGTCTGACTGCAGAGGGATTCCGCGAAAAGTTTCGGAACGCCAAACCGGAAAGCGGGGAAACGGGAGCACAGTTTGCAGCACGCCTGGCGAGCCTATTCGACCGTTGGGTCGAACTTGCCGAGACGATCAAGGAGTACGACACTCTCCGGAACCTGGTGCTCACCGAGCAATTCATAAAAGGGTGCTCGCCGAAGATCGCCGTCTTCATCAAGGAGAGGGGATCTAAGGCTCTGAACGACATGGCCGACTTGGCCGATCGGTTTTTGGAAGCTCAAGGGGCCCAGTCTCTTGGATTCAAGGTGGAAGAGAAGAAACCGAACCCTGATGCTCCAGGAGACGTCAACAAGAAACCTGCGGGAGAGGGACGGCCGCCCTTGAGATGCTTTCTCTGCAACCGCATGGGACACCGGGCCGCTGACTGCCGGGAAAGAGGCCCGAAGACTCCCTCCTGCTGGAGATGTGGTCGGACGGGCCACACCGCAAATTCCTGCCAGGAAGGATCTCAAGATGGTACCAGTACAAACTGGAAAGTGGGAAAGCGAGTCGTCACGATCCTCCGCGACACCGGGTGCAACACCGTTGTTGTTCGGAGGAGCCTTATCGCAGATGAGGACCTCACGGGAACTTCTAAAGCGGTTTACCTGGTGGATGGCACGGTGAGGGTACTCCCCGAAGCCAGGCTGTCGATGCGCACTCCCTTCTTCAGCGGCGAGGTAATAGCACTCTGCATGGAGAGTCCATTATACGACGTAATTCTGGGCAACATTCCCGGGGCTCTGGCAGCAGGAGAGCCCGATCTCGAGTGGGATGTAGAAGCAGCTGATGACGGATCACCACCGAAGCCGACAGGAAAATGAAGTCGAGTCTACCATGAGTGCCGCCGTGGAAACCAGGCTTCAAAAGAAGAGCAGCCAGACGGCTGGATCTACGCCATTAAAGGTCCCGGAAATCCAGAATGAAACCGTCACTCCCGAAGCTCTAGTGGGCAGAACAACGTACGGACGAGGGCCTCCGGAGCTGTTTCCTGAACAAGGGCAAGGGAAGTGACTGTCAAGAAGAAGAGACATCCTTGCGAGATCGTTATGAAGGAGGTCGATCAGGGGCACTCGACAAAGTTGTTTCACGGCAACCGGCGGACAAAGTACGAAAGGCGACAGACAGAGGGGGAGACCAATGCCTGCAACATAGTAACTTACGAAGAAGAGGAACGCTAACGGGAGTTCTCTTTGCTGCAAATGGAAGCAAGCGAGAGCTTGAAAGACGTCGTGTTTGGGACGGGCCTTAGCGCTCAACAGAGGACGGACGCCGAGGCGGTAGTAGAGAGGTTCCACTGCATCTTCTCGAACTTTCCGAGAAGGACCGATCTCCTCGGATAAGAACTAAAAAAAAAAACCTCTACTGATCTGCCGGTGCGAATGAAGCAGTACCCGCTACCCTTCGCAGTACGAGGCGTCATTGAACAGCAAGTTTAGTACATAAAGGGCAGGAAAAACATTGGAGCCCATTATTTAGGGCGGCTTTAAGAGATTTTTTTTCTTCATTTCTTTGTATTATTGTTATTTTCTTTTGTAGGGTTTTGTCTTCAGAGGCGTCGAAGCGCTCTCTCTTGTTTGTTTGTATGTGTGCTCTTTACTGCCTAGAGACGTATGTGGTTGTTTTTCTTGTTATATTTTGAAGCGGCTGCTTTGGCTTCATTGTGTCTGAATTCGTGCTGTGTTTGAATTTTCACGTGTGAAAAATTCTTGAAGTGGGGAGTAGTGTCACAAATTCAGGCTTTTCTTTATCTTTTTTTTGCATTTTTATGATCTTTTCGGACCACTTTAAGATTCGGTACGGTCAGGACGGGGGAGTGCGGTGCCGCTTTTAATCTCAGTTCGTCCCGTCGTAGTTTCCTTTCTAAGTCCCCAACGGGTTTGCTCGTTTGCGGGGTAGGGTTTGATTGACGGGCGACGCGGATTATATTTCATCCCGGGGCACAGTTGTGGCTTTGACCTCGCAGACGGAGGGGTGCGTGTGCTGGCTCGAGTATGGTGCCGATTTGAGACGCGAGGGCGCCGCCGGGATACAAAGATGTTTACACTGGCTAGCGCGCTTTTTGAAGGCGGCGACTTACTTAGTCTGCCGCCTGTCGGGGTTGTCGCGTTCTACGTATCGGCGATAATTGATGTTTTTGGACGTTTGGGTCAATGCCGGGTACCTTTGCTTTTCTGGGAACTTGACTGGCCCGAAAGGCGGGAAAACGGGAGGTTGGTCGGAAGACGAGCCTATAAAAGGGGGTTCTGGAACAAAGGAAGTAGTCGGAGCCCCGGAGCTGGCCGGGTCGCTGCTCGACGCGGTTCCTCCCTGCACGTGAGTCTTGGAACGTTTAATTTTTGGCTTCTGCCCTGCCTGTCGGGCAAGTGTTTGAGTTTGTTGTGCTGAAGTGTGCGTGGCTGTGTGGTGCGCGGTGTCGATCTCATCGAGCTTCTAACCGGACCGCCGGACTCCGAGACGTCGTTCATCGGCCCACGACTCCAGACGACGGACTGCTCTGGACTCAGCATCTTCCGGAAAGCTAAGCCTGGTTTTCTCTGTTTTGTCGACTTCATCCGCTGGCTCTGAAGTACGAACTGTCGAACATTGGGGCGATTTATACGCAGTGCTACTTGCTGTCGCGACTGTTTTTGGGGTGATCCCATGTGGGAGCGGTAACGTTCGACTTCTATCTCCGTTTGCTCTCGTTGTCGGTTAGTGTCGGGTTTTTCGTTGCTGTTTTATTGACTTGTTAATGTTTTATGAGCGTCGAGTCTTTTTAGTATTAGTCTTTGGCTCTCAGGGCTCCATAGCGTTGAGCTGGAGTGTGGTTTGTGTTGAGTGCTCTATTGCCGTGCGCGGCTAAGTTTTTCACTTTATTAAATTTAATCTTTTGTTTGCTTATCCTCCCTGTGTCATCGTCTCTCTCTACTGATTATACACCGGGCGTGGACCTAGCGCTAGTCACCGGTCGAACTTAGCTCTTTTGTTCTTTTCCCGTAATTTCTCGTTTATCCTCGGAGTGGATGGTTGCTTTATTTTTATTCATTTGACCCCCACTCCGTGACAAACTGGCGTCCGCGACAGGACCGGTGGCATGGTGTAAGGTTAGAGAGACGACCCCACTGTGGAGGAGGGCCGCGAGGGAGAACGAGGGCGGGCGATTTGAGTAATCGTTTGTTTCTTGCTTTGAGTGCGAGAATTATTGTGCTACCATGTCGCGAGTAGAATTAACCGCGCTTGGGAGAGAGCTGGGCTACGAGGGGGTAGAATTGCGAAACTGGGTGAGAGAGGAGATGGATCGGGAGGACGAGCGGCAAGCCAAGGCAAAGGAAATGATAGAGTTGAAGATTCGGCTTAAAGAAGTCGAAAATGCGAGCCCTACGAATGGGGTTTCGGCGACTCACGGCGCCGTCCTAACGAGCCCTCAACGCTGGATGGCGGCCTTTGATGAGAAGAAGGACGACTTAGACGCATACCTCCTTCGGTTCGAGCGTTTAGCTGTGGGACAACTCTGGCCTCGCGACCAATGGGCTACGATGCTCGCATTGTGTTTGAAGGGCGAAGCGCTGTCGGTAATTTCTCGACTCACCCCGGAGGAGTCCGTTGACTACGAGGGCGTGAAGAAGGCATTGATGAGACGGTTCCGTCTGACTGCAGAGGGATTCCGCGAAAAGTTTCGGAACGCCAAACCGGAAAGCGGGGAAACGGGAGCACAGTTTGCAGCACGCCTAGCGAGCCTATTCGACCGTTGGGTCGAACTTGCCGAGACGATCAAGGAGTACGACACTCTCCGGAACCTGGTGCTCACCGAGCAATTCATAAAGGGGTGCTCGCCGAAGCTCGCCGTCTTCATCAAGGAGAGAGGATCTAAGGCTCTGAACGACATGGCCGACTTGTCCGATCGGTTTTTGGAAGCACAAGGGGCCCAGTCTCTTGGATTCAAGGTGGAAGAGAAGAAACCGAACCCTGATGCTCCAGGAGACGTCAACAAGAAACCTGCGGGAGAGGGACGGCTGCCCTTGAGATGCTTTCTCTGCAACCGCATGGGACACCGGGCCGCTGACTGCCGGGAAAGAGGCCCGAAGACTCCCTCCTGCTGGAGATGTGGTCGGACGGGCCACACCGCAAATTCCTGCCAGGAAGGATCTCAAGATGGACCCCGGGGGCGATCTCAAGCTTCCTGCTGCGTGACTGCTGAGAACGCCCAGATGACCGACGGGCTCATTCAGAACGGGTACGTGAACTTGAAGAACGGGGAGCGTCTCCCGATCGTAAATTCGATCATTGCGGCCGGAACGAAGCACTTGACGGATGGAGTACCAGTACAAACTGGGAAAGTGGGAAAGCGGGTCGTCACGATCCTCCGCGACACCGGGTGCAACACCGTTGTTGTTCGGAGGAGCCTTATCACAGACGAGGACCTCACGGGAACCTCTAAAGCGGTTTACCTGGTGGATGGCACGGTGAGGGTACTCCCCGAAGCCAGGCTGTCGATGCGCACTCCCTTCTTCAGCGGCGAGGTAACAGCACTCTGCATGGAGAGCCCATTATACGACGTAATTCTGGGCAACATTCCCGGGGCTCTGGCAGCAGGAGAGCCCGATCTCGAGTGGGATGTAGAAGCAGCTGATGACGGGAGCACCACCGAAACCGACAGGGAAAATGAAGTCGAGTCTACCAGGAGTGCCACCGTGGAAGCCAGGCTTCAAAAGAAGAGCAGCCAGACGGCTGGATCTACGCCATTAAAGGTCCCGGAAATCCAGAATGAAACCGTCACTCCCGAAGCTCTATGGGCAGAACAACGTACGGACGAGGGCCTCCGGAGCTGTTTCCTGAACAAGGGCAAGGGAAGTGACTGTCAAGAAGAAGAGACATCCTTGCGAGATCGTTATGAAGGAGGTCGATCAGGGGCACTCGACAAAGTTGTTTCACGGCAACCGGCGGACAAAGTACGAAAGGCGACAGACAGAGGGGGAGACCAATGCCTGCAACATAGTAACTTACGAAGAAGAGGAACGCTAACGGGAGTTCTCTTTGCTGCAAATGGAAGCAAGCGAGAGCTTGAAAGACGTCGTGTTTGGGACGGGCCTTAGCGCTCAACAGAGGACGGACGCCGAGGCGGTAGTAGAGAGGTTCCACTGCATCTTCTCGAACTTTCCGAGAAGGACCGATCTCCTCGGATAAGAACTAAAAAAAAAACCTCTACTGATCTGCCGGTGCGAATGAAGCAGTACCCGCTGCCCTTCGCAGTACGAGGCGTCATTGAACAGCAAGTTTAGTACATAAAGGGCAGGGAAAACATTGGAGCCCATTATTTAGGGCGGCTTTAAGAGATTTTTTTTCTTCATTTCTTTGTATTATTGTTATTTTCTGTTTGTAGGGTTTTGTCTTCAGGGGCGTCGAAGCGCTCTCTCTTGTTTGTTTGTATGTGTGCTCTTTACTGCCTAGAGACGTATGTGGTTGTTTTTCTTGTTATATTTTGAAGCGGCTGCTTTGGCTTCATTGTGTCTGAATTCGTGCTGTGTTTGAATTTTCACGTGTGAAAAATTCTTGAAGTGGGGAGTAGTGTCACAAATTCAGGCTTTTCTTTATCTTTTTTTGCATTTTTATGATCTTTTCGGACCACTTTAAGATTCGGTACGGTCAGGACGGGGGAGTGCGGTGCCGCTTTTAATCTCAGTTCGTCCCGTCGAAGTTTCCTTTCTAAATCCCCAACGGGTTTGCTCGTTGGCGGGGTAGGGTTTGATTGACGGGCGACGCGGATTATATTTCATCCCGGGGCACAGTTGTGGCTTTGACCTCGCAGACGGAGGGGTGCGTGTGCTGGCTCGAGTATGGTGCCGATTTGAGACGCGAGGGCGCCGCCGGGATACAAAGATGTTTACACTGGCTAGCGCGGTTTTTGAAGGCGGCGACTTTACTCAGTCTGCCGCCTGTCGGGGTTGTCGCGTTCTACGTATCGGCGATAATTGATGTTTTTGGACGTTTGGGTCAGTGCCGGGTACCTTTGCTTTTCTGGGAACTTGACTGGCCCGAAAGGCGGGAAAACGGGAGGTTGGTCGGAAGACGAGCCTATAAAAGGGGGTTCTGGAACAAAGGAAGTAGTCGGAGCCCCGGAGCTGGCCGGGTCGCTGCTCGACGCGGTTTCTCCCTGCACGTGAGTCTTGGAACGTTTAATTTTTGGCTTCTGCCCTGCCTGTCGGGCAAGTGTTTGAGTTTGTTGTGCTGAAGTGTGCGTGGCTGTGTGGTGCGCGGTGTCGATCTCATCGAGCTTCTAACCGGACCGCCGGACTCCGAGACGTCGTTCATCGGCCCACGACTCCAGACGACGGACTGCTCTGGACTCAGCATCTTCCGGAAAGCTAAGCCTGGTTTTCTCTGTTTTGTCGACTTCATCCGCTGGCTCTGAAGTACGAACTGTCGAACATTGGGGCGATTTATACGCAGTGCTACTTGCTGTCGCGACTGTTTTTGGGGTGATCCCATGTGGGAGCGGTAACGTTCGACTTCTATCTCCGTTTGCTCTCGTTGTCGGTTAGTGTCGGGTTTTTCGTTGCTGTTTTATTGACTTGTTAATGTTTTATGAGCGTCGAGTCTTTTTAGTATTAGTCTTTGGCTCTCAGGGCTCCATAGGGTTGAGCTGGAGTGTGGTTTGTGTTGAGTGCTCTATTGCCGTGCGCGGCTAAGTTTTTCACTTTATTAAATTTAATCTTTTGTTTGCTTATCCTCCCTGTGTCATCGTCTCTCTCTGCTGATTATACACCGGGCGTGGACCTAGCGCTAGTCACCGGTCGAACTTAGCTCTTTTGTTCTTTTCCCGTAATTTCTCGTTTATCCTCGGAGTGGATGGTTGCTTTATTTGACCCCCACTCCGTGACAGTCCTCCTCCCCATCATAGGCCTCTGTGTAGGCTCGTCAGCGCCCTCTTCAGTGGCTCGGCATCTCGGTAAGACAAGAAAAGGTTGGCAATGGCGGCTGAATCTGGCGCGTGAGTAGCTTGCGCACGGCGTCGTCTGGTACGCGGAAAAAAAATCCAGTGCAGGCGGACGCGAACCTCGGTACAGCAGGGCTCGATGATGACGCACCGCAGTTTCTTAGCTTCAAGTTCCTGGACATAAGAACACGTTGCTTGGCTTCGGGGGTCCTTAGCATAGCCATCCAAAGTTATTCGTTTGAAACGGGCCGAGCGGAACTATGTCGTACAACACGGAGCGCTTCAGTTCCTGGCGGAAATCTTCGATCCGATAAGGACACCCCTTCAAATCACAGTGCAATCAAACGGAATTTAAAACTGTGACCCCCTTGGAATGGGCGGCAAGACTACCAAGTGTAATCCTCGGTATGCGATGACGGTTCACAAAATAAAGGTCCGCGGCCACCGAGGGCCGTTGTCGCAGCTCGGTTGGAGCCAGCCATCCTGTGACCGTTCTCGGCGAGAGGCAGAAGCAGCCGTCACGCGAGGCACGCTTGCACATCTTGCAGGCCACGCAAGACACGCTTGCATGGCGAATGAGAAGGCGATGCTAACGGAGCCCGATAATGCTATCGCGTTCCACTCTTAATTCCCCGCTAAATTTGGCGGAAAAATTGATGTCACGTGATCTATACACCAATTCAGTTTCCCCGCTAAATTTGGCGGGCAAATTGATGTCACGTGATTTATACACCAATTCAGTTTTGTGGGGAAATTTTGTTGGGAAATTTATGCCACGTGACCTAACGTCACGTGAACTAATATTGTTTCCCCGCTAAATTTAACGGTAAAATTGAAAATTCAAAGGCCTCTAATTATTTTGATGGTAAAGGTCACTGCCAATTTTTTCGCTGAGCACACGATGCATTATCATACTTACTGTAGCCGGACATAAAGATGGGGTCCAGATCTCCATCTGGTAGTTACTTCAAATTTTGCTAATTAAATGTGAGCTACGATAGGCTACCGTGCATGCGACATGCACGGTAACCTAGCACAATGTTTTTATTCATCTATTTATTTATAATACTAGCCCTTTAGGGGTCGTTGTAGGAGTGTAAAGGTACACACGAATTCAAAAGAAAAACAATATAATTTCTAACACGCCACATAATCAGAAAAAAAAAAAAAAAACGAGCTGCAGTAAATGCACATATGAATACAAAACCAAAAAATTGGGTTGTGTGTATGTTTATAGAGCCTAGAACTTGGTCTGCCTCCAAGGGCGACGAGTCTCCTGGCTGTAGATGAGCAATTTAGCCAGTGCAGCACAACCGCTAGCCTGGGGTCTTTAACGTGCATCACGCAGTAGTGATACACGACCACACGCCGGTACGATGCTCATCCAGATCAAAACGGGCAGGGGCGGGGATTGAACCCAGTATCCTGGGTTCTGCAGCGCGAGCTTTCGCTCCACGGGCTCAATACAAAACCAAAGCAGCAACAGCAGTGTATACATGAAGATACATAAAAATAATGCACTTTCCAACGCGCTGCATAATTAGCCCAAAAACAACTGCCGTAACGGAAGACCCATTTTACCAAAGGTTAAAATAGCACATGTAACATGATATGGATTATCATGACATGCAAACCAACCCTAAAATTAAAATATTTTTTTTAAGGACGTGACACCGTAAGGTCGGACACTGTTACGCCGCTATTAGGTGACGCACCTGAACTGACGTCACGTCACGTGTTTACATGACGTCAGGTGACATTATTAAAACACGCAAAAGAAAAAAAAAAACCTAGACAACCTGCGTGAAAAAAAATGTCATGAAATAAACTTACAACGAAAAATGATTTTCGTTAATATATTGCTATATTTACGGCGTGAAACGAACTTGTAGTTGGCGCCCGAAGCAGCCAACGTAAAAGTGGCAACTAGCAGTCACGTGACTGGCCACTATAGGCACGTGCTGTTGCGCTCTTTCGAGAGCGTATTGTAGGCTCTAAAAATTACTAATATAATCTTCGTTTTTTTGTTGTTGCACTTTTTTTTTTTAACAAAATATTTTGATGTTCCGGAAACAACAAATATAAGAAAATCGTCACTTCCTTTTTGACTCAAACGACTCGAGCGGGAGCTGCGACTTGCCGGCACCACTGTCCGCATGTAGGCACATCACCATGGCCTCGGAGCTGTCCGCGGGGAGGTTCGCTGGTGTTCGAGGCGTGTCCTCGTAGGACGAAGCCCTAGCTGCTTAATGGGGTCGAAAGGTCTACGCGTCTAGTCAGGATCCATTACAAAGGACTTAGACTACCACTGCTACCACGACCAGCAATGGGCGTCAGCAGGATTTTGTCTTGGGGGGGGGGCAAGCTGACAGCCCTTTTTGGGCGTGTGCGCTCAAGGAGAAAGGGGGGGGGGGTCTCACATTAAAATACGAAAGAGCTAAATACAGCTTAAAAGATACACATATTTTTTTATGAAACAATTATTTTAAAAAGTACAATGCATCAGTAATTTCAACGTAAAAAAATTATAGATATGTACAGGCACAGTAAAAAAATAAAAAAATTGGACTATGTCGCGGCAAAACAACAAAAAAGCCCACTTAGTTTATAATTCTCTAAGAGTTAAAAAAACACAAAGATTTTATAGACAAGTATTGGCATCATAAATGTACCGTACACAATAAAATAGCGAGACAGTGCACGCAAGTCACACGCGCTGTCTTGCGTGTGACTTGCAAGTCACAGCAATGAACAACACCTTTTTATTTCCATATTGAACAATTTTTGACGTTTATACAAGTTTTTAAAAGCTACCCCAAGTTGGCCTCTAATTTACAACTCTAATTTTCTGCACAAAATTGTCTTCGCTCGTAATATTAATTCGAAGCATTTCCCGGGTTGTGGTCCGTGGAAGACACCTGAAAGCTGCGTTAGCTGTGTTGGAAAGCTAGCACGGCGGGGCTACCGCCGGAGGGTTAGTTGCCATTGTAACTTTCCGTATTTCCTCGACGCGGGTTCCCTCAGCTTTCCATGCTCGCTCTATCTCATTTCAGAACTGGAGTAAAATTTTAGCCCTCTTATCTCTATATTGGCTGTTATATATCTGATCAAGCTCAGCTTTGCATGAATACTCCCACAGTTAAAGACGAGTTTGACACACCTGTGAGAGCCGAGTTGAGGGCAAAGCCAATGTCCAGCAGGCTCTTTAAAGCCAGAGGATGATCAGGAGTGACGGAGACAGCAGGTGCATCGATAGATTCCGGGTCATGACACGGCTCGGAGGTCACATGCTCCTTCGTTACACAAGATGGATTGTCATTATCACTGTCAGCTTTCGGTTTAAAAAAAGTTTCTGATGTCCATTTTCACTCCTGACCCCTATCAGCCCACGGTTATATAAAAAATGTGGGATTGGGTGCGGAATGTGGCCCTTTCAAGCAACTGGGCCAGGAAGAAAGAGCCAACAACAGCCAAGTGTGCCACTCTGTCTCAGATATTAGACAGTACCACGCGTGTGAACACGGGGGTGTCAACGAGGACGGTCCGACGCGCCTCTCCCGCGTGAGTTATGGCCCGAGGGAGTATCGTTCTTGACATGGTGCGAACAGAGTTTCGCAGAACTGCATTGTCCAAAAGAGGACGCCTGGCCCCGATTTTGACCCCCCCCCCCCCCCCCCCCCCCCCCCCCCTCTTGTCCTTTCCAATGGGCGCGTTAAGCCGACGCTCCGAGTTTCATACTCCGAGCGCAGGAACTAAACGGCGCATCGCGTACAGGAGCGCGATACACCGAGGTGCGTTCCAAATCTACTCGAACGGATCCGAGTTACCCTGGCAGATTATGTCACGTGACAACAAAAACAGAGAAACGCTGGACGCGGGTAGGTTTTTGAACGCTAAGGTTCGGAACCTCTACCCTAGAGTGAGATCGAGTGAATTTTGGAACACGACCCGAGACTATCGACTGCTATCGACGAGCCGGACGAGCCCCATGAGCTCCTTCCTACCGCACGGTTATGAACTTATGATCAGGGGCGGATTTAGAGGGGGGGTCCGGATGTCCTGACCCCCCTCTTGATTTCTGCTTGTGCAATATTTAGGGCGTAAAACGAAGGAAAAGGGGAGGGAATTCCTACGCTGACCAACACCTGACCCTGACCCCCCCCCCCCTCAGGAAATTCCTGCATCCGCCCCTGCTTATGATGAACCCGGCTTCTCCTGGATACGTGCGGCAGAAGCCGAAATTATTTCGAAGATAAATTAATTAGGCCCGTGTAGAGCGGCAGAGTCCAAAGCAAAAGCGACTGTGACGTTATGAAGTTTCTACGAACGTTTTAATATTCCTGTAAGGTTTGAAGACTCGCTTCGTGCACATATGTCGAAAGTTACTTGGCCGATCTATTTATTGACCATGCATGCTGTTCCGATTTGAATTAAAGACAACATTCTTGAACCCGCTATTCGACGCAGGAAACCCTCAAATTTGTCAGAGATTCCGTCGTTGCGTCTCGCAGCGCCAAACGGAAGCACGCCGATACCGGCACAGGCACACCGTCGTTCGATAGCACGTCAATTCGTTTTTAAGCGGTATGCATGACGCAACCCTTCCCACAACGCTAACTGATGTTTCGGCTTTCCAATCTAAGTATCTTTATTCGCTGCGGCTGGGCTAAGCATTCTAAGCAGGGCGGCGGTCTATCTTTTCGTCACAACTTTTCTGTCGCCGAGCTACCGGCACGCTCGTCCGATAGATCAATTCGTTTTCAGGCAAGAGGTACGAACAAAACTTTTCCTTAACGCGCACTGATGTTTCGGCTTTCAAATCCAACTATCTTTATTCGCTGGGCTAAGCATTACAAAAGGGGCAGAGCGGTCCGAATGTCTTCTTATCTCGACAACTTTTCTGTCGCTGTGCTATCGGCACGCTACCGCTTGATAGATGAATCTCTTTTTCAGGCGAGGTGCACGAACAAACCTTTTTCGGAACAATAGTTGCTGTCTTGGCTTTCAAATCAAATCGTTTTTACCTGCTGGATTAAGCACTAATCAAGTGAAAAGGGGTCAGCGGTCCAGCTACGCCTTTCGTCTCGACGGTCTCAACAGCAGCGCAGCCATCTTGTTTGTTTACGTGACGTCACGGAGCGCGAAGAAGTCACTCGCGCTCCGAAAACTTCTGGGTGCGAGGAGCGTGCACGAGGAGCGCGCTCGAGTGTCAGTCTCCGGTGGCGCTCCTGTCAGTTTAGTGAAAGGAGCGCCAAACTCTCGCGCTCCGGAGCAATGACAGAAACATGCTACGGGCAAAGGAGGAGAAAAACCCAACAGCGGCGGTTGGTTTTGGGGGGTCGAAACCCCCCCAAAATGCCGAAGCTACCCCCCCCCCCCCCCTCTTCCCCCCGGGGCCCGCTCGCTCCACTCCTTACGCAGACAGAGCGAAGGGGGGGGGGGGGGGGGGGGGGGGGGCGCGGGCTATCTCCAACTCGTAGCTACGCCGATTTGTTCTGTTGGGCTTTTTGGAAGAATCCCGCTCTGTGTAGAAGACGTTCCGTTTTTGGGGCATTTTACTGACTTTCACCCGAATGCATGTGATTCCTCACAACACAGGACTGCGGTGTTCTCGGAAGTGTTCCTCCCTATGCTTTTTTTTGCCAGCTGGGCGCGGCTGACTGCAACTGACCGAGAGGAGACCTTGTTCTTTTTTGTGTTCATTGCTGAAGGAACCAAGGAAACAAAAGTGCGTGGATTTTATTTTTAGGATAGCTTTCGGTTTCTCCGTTTGCTAGAAAAGCTATTTCGCGACGCCATTCGATTCTCCGTACCCGAGAGAGCTGGGAAAGGGAGGGGGAGGGGGGGGGGGGTAAGCAGTCTGGCTTAGGGGGGGGGGGGGGCAAGTGCCCCTTTTGCACCCCCCTGTCGACGCCCATGCGACCAGCACAGAAACCCAAAAACACAGCGCTCGCCGAAGTTGAGCGAAAGTCGCACGAGGCTTGCGTACGTTTTTCAGCCAAGCAGCCAAGCCAATCCAAGCGGCTTACCTCCCCGCCCAGCGGAGAGCACAGGCACGAGAGCGAAAAGTGAAAAAAAAGAACCGGTTACACCTCGCTTGACAAAAATATCGTCTCGAACCATAAAAATAGTTAAAACAAAAACTTTTTTTTTTTCGTTGTAAATTCGTTTTTTGATTGCATGCTCTTATCCAAGCCGTCAAAATGTTTTTCCTTGCATGTTTTTTAAGTGACACTGTTACGTCACATCACACTGTGACGACTTTATATATTCACAAAACCCTCGAAATGTACCCTCCAGTGACCTCCATGCATTTGGAACATCTTTGAGAAAATCAAGTGAAAAAGGGGCCGACGTGGACCCTCTCTCACTGTTAGTAGTAGACCGATTTCACCAGCCAGTTTGGCTGCGCCACAGCGGCCACAATGCACCGAGGGAACTTTAGACTTTCTGCACGTGTCCCAACCTTGCTGGAGCTCTGCGCGTGCCAAACACCAGACGGCACGAGGTTTTCTCGAGCATTGCCGCCTGCCTCTTGTGAACTAAAGTTATGGCGGCTTCACGCATGGGCCGAACGCTTGGTGAGATCGGTCTATTTCTTGCTGAACTTTGCAGGCATAAGTGCATGCCCAAAGAGGAAGCGTATCCCACCCATGAGATTTATTCCGTAATACTTGGACAAATAAAAGACTCATGGTCGAGTGCGTTGTGAACTGCGCTCCACTCAAAGTTCTAAAAAAAAAAAAAAAAGAAAAAGAACAGTTAAAACTCGTTTACGCGTGCTTGGCACAGCATTGCACAATACATTCTCGTACTCTTAAGGTACATTTATACTCCAACGTAACGTCGACGGGCGTGGCGTAGCGCAGCGCGCACAGATACTGATTGGTCGCAGATATCGAGTTCCTGCTTGCCGGCCAATGAAAGGCGCGCGTTCTGCGCTACGCTGCGTTCACTGCGCTCGACGTCGGAGTATAAACAGCCCTTAAAGCCGGGGTCACACTGCTTATACATCATACAAACGACAGTCTGCACTCTACATACAGATTCGAACTTCAATCCCCACCCCTGCCCGTTTCGATCTGGATGGGCATCGTACCGGCGTGCGGTCGGTCGTGTATCACTACTGCGTGATGCACGTTAAAGACCCCCAGGCTAGCGGTTGTACTGCACTGGCTAAATTGCTCACCTACAGCTGGGAGACTCGTCGCCCGTTGAGGCAGACCAAGTTCTAGGCTGTATAAACATACACACCGTGCTTCGAATGCCGCACGGCAATGAGTTCAAGGAAAAACTTGGCACGCGGGATTCGAACCACGAATATTCCGGTGACTCGTGTTTGCAGCCTGTCCTTTGTATGATGTATGAGCAGTGTGACCCCGGATTAAGACAGCAGTAAGACTCGCATCAAAGTTTAATCTGGAGTATATATGTCAATTTATATCAACAAAGGGACACAATAATAATAGTTAGCATGCTTTTGATACATTGCCTAAATGAATATGTATATACGTTGTATGCATCAACCTGCCAAAAAATAACGTGCGGACGTATACAAGACGTGCGGCTGCTTGAGCGTAAAACATATTTTAGCTTCCTTGTCAATTGGTGAATCAGCTCGTCCTCCTTTGCGTGTCACACATGACACAGTGCCATACGCTAGTTCTCTAAATGCGAAGGAACGTTCGGGTGTTTTTCAGCAAACCCCCCCCCCCCCCCCCCCCTCCCCTCACATCGCATATTACAGTCAACGTTGCCTTAAATTTCATTCCTTATACTAAACCTTTAAACAAGTCTTGGAGGGGTTCATAAACGTACCCTCCGCACAACCAAAAGCCTTAGCAAACGCTGGAAAATGTCGAAGTGGGCCGTTGACCCTGTACCACCCGGGACCGTAAGTGCCCTGCGTCCTCCACTTTTCCAGGAAAGCCGGATTATTGTTCTCACACAGACCGAAGGCATAGTACAGGAAGAACAGCTGTTCGTGGCTATAAGACGGTGCATCCGCTAGTCTAAAAGCCGTACCCCCTCGCAAGGCCTCAACCAGAAAGGCCTCGTACGCTGCAGCAACAGCCAGGGAATCAACGAGGTCAGACAGCGACGTTCGATCGCTGTTCAACGTCATGTTGTTGAACGGCGACTTAAGCTGACCGTAGTCCGCCCGCAGACAGCCCCTGATGTTCTCTAGGATGGACACAGGGTCGTTGGCGGTCGTGTGGAAGTAGAAGGTGTACGCCCAGTGGTAGATGAAGCGATACAGGCTGCGGTAGACGCGCCACGCTACCCTGGGAACGTGCAGGAGCTGCACCGAGACGTGGCTGGACATGATGAAATCGAAAACTGGCAGCGGTATCTCCAACTGCTGGTACGGGGACTCGAGGGAAGGAAATGCACGCAGAAAACCCCTCTTCCAGCCGGTCTTGAACTGCCTGTATCGGTTAGAGGACAGCCAGTGACGCCTGGCCATAGCGTTTTTGAGCCAATAGTAAAAGAACGACTCGAGCGACGTGGACGGGTTGTTGTGGTACAAGTGCTCCAAGTACGCGTCCCGGAATCCCTTGTCAAAAAAACGCCGGGGCACCAGTGGCTCCCAAGAGAGCTTGGCGAGCTTTTTAAGCAGCGTGTCCTTGAAAGCCCCGAAGAATCTTATATCGTTGCGGACGTACTCGTAGAAGCTGGCGTTGATGTGCTTCAGCAACAGCTCCTGCAGAGTTTCGTAGCCTAGCAGTTTGATCGAGGCGGTATAGGCGAGCAGCATGGGGACGTATGGCTCGAAGCGGTCTAGGAAGCGAAGACAGTAGTGAGATGCCGGCAATGGTATTGCGAACTCAGGTTGATCGGCGTACGCAATCGAGGCGAGCTTGTCTTTGAGGGCCTGATGTTTGAGGAACGGTGAGAGTGCCATGGCGACGCGAAACACAAGGTAGTTGAGCACGTCCGACTTGCGGGGCAGAGTTGCGTGGTCTCCGAAGCTGACCAGGTATCCCGGACTGGGCACCTTCACCTTGTGTTCCTCGTGGACAAGAACCCGTTCTCCAAAAGCCCGTTCCGCCAAAACGTTCCAAGAAAAGAGCTTGCTTACGGGGAGACTGGACAGCTTCGTAGAGCCACAGTGCTTGGGAAATAACGTGCAGTCACGTGTCAGAGGGGACTTCCTGTGAGCCAAGTCTAGTTCGAGCTGAGCGACGTCCGTATCCGTAAATTTGTCTAAGGAAGCCATGAAAGCCCGGAATGCGTCGGTGAGGAACTGGTACTGCTTGAGCGGGCCCTGAAGCTTACCAATGAGGAGGTTAGGCTCGCCTATCACAGCAGCCAAGGAACCATTGCCGTCGAACTCCTCCACAAGGTCGAAATGAAACAGACTGTCGATGCCCAGGTGACGATGCAGGTCGCCCATCTTAGTCGACATGTCGTTGATGCTGATTCTTGCAGAGGTTGTCCGCAGGTAAGGCCAATCCTGGAAACCGACCAGAAAGAAGAGCATTCCGCGAATACGACCGAACAAGGTCTCTTCGGGATTCACACAATTACGGAAGAACACTTTTACGCCTGGAACTGCGTCGGTCCCTTGGTTTAAGATCTGTGACATCAGTTCGGCGTAGTTGTAGAGTAGGAGGCTGTCCACGGACGTTTTTGCTTCAGCCTCGCCTGGCACGTGACGTGACATCCAGTTGGAGCAAGCAAATCGATAGAAATCGTCGCAGGGATCGAATGTGCGGTTGACGGCGTCGTTCACTTTCTTCGCTTCCTTTTTGCATGCGGTTGTGTTGCAGAAGTAATTTTCGGGCCTAGCACGTGATCTGAGCTTTAACTGCCCCCGTCGGTCCTGAATCCGGGGGCCTGGAGTTTTTGTCTCCTTCTCGTCTTCTAGTTCGTCGGTGATATTGAGGAGGAGCTGTCTGGGTAAAAGGATGAATGCGAGCTGGGGCAGGGAGGCCACGAGCAGAACCACGCAGATGAAGACAGCCAGGACGATTACAGCTACCCAGTAGCACCTATGGTTCAGGATGACGCGACATTTTTGTGTGCCGCGGCGGATTAACATGGATTGGTCAGAGTGCATACCTGAACCGCTGAGTTTTGACTGTTTTTTCTCTTCCCTGGCTCCAGGGTTCGGTCTGTTCGCCGGTTTGCGCATTTACCGAGTGGAAGGCTCGCTGTGGAACATATACCAATGTGCCACGTGGCTATTTAGCGTGCGTGTCAGAACGCGCGCTAGATGGATTGATTTCCTCATAGATGATGATGACAATGACGACGACGACGTTGATGCCATTAGCCGTTGCCATTATACTTCGTCTCACCCTAGCATGGACTAACCGCGAAGGCTGTGCTAGCGCGAGCGGCCAGCATTGACTGCCTTGACTAGAGCACATGCTGCACAAGCGCTCGTGCAGCCGCCGCGGCTTCATTCAAAGCGACTAGCTCGCGCTTTTAGCAGGCGCGGCTTAACAATAGTCCATACTAAGGTGAGACGAAGTATAGCAGTGATGGAAGCAGCATTTTAACTTTTGGTATCAGGTTCTGTAGCAGGCAAAATATTGGTCTGGAGCAGCCACTGGCGCTTTTAGAACGGATGCCGACATCTGTTAGCACATCACTCGAAAATGAAAAAAAGTGTTAGCATCGCTAAATGAGCTCATATTTCTTTCTTTTTTTCTTTTCTTTTTCCTTTTCCTTTTCTTTTTGCCTAGACTCGTCCTCCTCATAGCGTCGTCCGGTTGGTGAAAGGGGCACAATATGTGTATGGGCGCATGCCTTTCCCTCCTCACCTGCACACCGAACGGCACCACAAACGTTTAAGTGCAATAAAGTACTATCACTATCACTATCACTTTATTTGTTTTGGGGCAGAGATAAAGGCACAAGTGGCTGACGGAGCCTCTGCCCCCCCCCCCCCCCCCCCCCCCCAACAGTTCAGCCGTGGCAGATAAGTTAAGAGTCTCATATACAACAACAAAGCAACAAAGCAGAGTGAAGATTAGATTATACACAGGCAATCAGCTGAAACAGTAAAACCACTAGCGTCACACATCACATTAATAACGTCATTAACGTTGGTAATCAGCAAAGTAACGCATGCTGTACACAAAAAAAAGAAGAAAAAAGTACATTCAGGTAGGTCACTAGCATAGATCTTTGACCAAGAAAACAGAATGGTCTAAATTCATACACATAGAGATCACGAATAAGAGAAGTTCAGAAACGGAAAAGAAAACTTCACAACGAAAATGTAATAGCACCACCAATCAGAAGCGTCCTGCATTTACTTTTGAATTTATAGAAAGTTGTGTTATAGTCTATGTTCATATCTGTATTGTTTAAAATTTTAATTAATTGAAAAGTTAAAGTTTGTCGGCCATAATTTGTTCTTATTTTTATCTTTGGATCTCGAAGCGTAAATGCGCTCACGCTATTTGTTGGGGTGGTGTGCAGTTGGTTCTTATGTATCCATTGTAACAGTTTAAAGTAGTAAACCTGGTCTGCCTTGAGCATATTATATTTTAAAAAGAGTGGCTGTGTGCTTAAGTTCCTTTTATCACCTCTATAGCTTTCATATATACGTAGTATTCTCTTCCGATAATGATAATGACTGAGGGTTCCTATTTGATACGTGAGAATTTTTTATTACCTTTCTGTAATAAGAATAGATAGGGCGAAAAGGAACACTGAGCCTTCTGTTAGACATAGGGCTCCGGTCAGAGTAGATATCATTTGCAATGGGTACTAAAACGGTAAAAAAATGAATCATAGCGCAGCACCTCAGTTGGAATATAAATCACATTTTTATAATTATATTAAAGGCATTTTCCAACCAATATGGCCTCACTTACCTTCTACATACACCAGTAGTTTATATAGCCAGTAAACATACTTTATGTAAAATACTAGCAAAAATCAACATAGCCGCTAACACGTCTATCAATAAAAATGCGTCCCCCAAGTTTTATTAACCTACCAAACTGAAGACTCTTATATTATAACCTGCAGAAACAATCACCCACAAATATTATGAAAACCTACACTTGTTCTTTAAAAGTGACACTGCTCTTTAGCGGCGTTGGAATTAGGGTGAAGTCAATGTTCGATGCTTTTTCGATCGACAGTTGCACGGGAACTTTGACTACAATATTTATTTAAAAAAATAGACCCTCGGTTTATTTTTCTCATTATCAACGTAGTTAAAAAAAAAAAATATAGAGAACAGGCTACAATCAAGACCAAAGAAGGTAGACTCGTAAAAGTACCGAGCATAATTTCCGAGCTTATCTCGCTAACCAAGGCGCTCACCCATGTCAGGCGCTGCTCCTAGCACATGATCGACAGGGGGAACAGCGCACCAGCAAAACAGTCACTCGAGTCAACACACATACAAAAGAAGCATAAGAACACCTTTGTCCCTTGTACAGAGAAGGTGGTGTACTCCTTTCCCCTCTCTTGCGGAAAACTCTACATAGGTCAAACCGGAAGATGTCTCAACGATCGCCTTCGTGAGCACAAGAACACATACACCAACAAAAACTCCGGACATTTCGGCATTCACTGTCGAGACTGTTGCTGCTCAGTGCTGCTGAGTAACTGCGCTGTGCTTAGCAAGCACCACAACCAGCTCACGAGAGAAATTATCGAGGCAGAGAATATCGCTAAACTTAACGACAGAGGTGTTAGTACTCCCTTAATAACCTTATCGCAAAAAGAATTAGACTACCTAGCCCTACATTAATTTCAATTTAGTTAGCTTTACATTTAGATTCATATCGAAAGAAAAGAAAGAAGACCAGTTATTATCCCATGCCCTAGCCTATAATACAAATAGAAAAAGACAAGGAAGTGTAATACACCCGAGAGTTGACATCAGCGCTGTGTAAGCGTCTCTTTCTTTTGTATGTGTGTTGACTCGAGTGACTGTTTTGCTGGTGCGCTGTTCCCCCTGTAGATCATGAGCAGCCAACTCGCCCGAACCTCAGTGTTAACATGCTCCTAGCACTCCGGTGCGAAACGGTGAAGCTGAACGCGCGCGCGCTGGTGATAGACGGTGAAAGGCGGCACGGGAGGCATGCGACAGACACGATAATAAAGTGATCTAATCAAGAGTACAAGACCATGGTTTTCTCTTATCACAGAAGTCGCCATCCTACTATTACGCAATGATTTTCTGGCGACTTTTAGCTTCTGACATGGTCCACATCGTCTGGAAATTTAGACGATGTCGGCGATCAACCCGCCAGCGCATTAACCGGTCAGCGCGGTTGACGTGCAATGTCAATGACTTGTTTCATCCTATTTCAAATCGCAGCCGACGCTACGAGCCAATGGGACCAACCAGAAAGCGTGAAAGCGCGACCTCATGACATTCGTCCTTCTTCCTGTTCGTGTTTTTTCTATAGACTAAATAAGGTGCAGCGAATGTCCCGTGACTTCAGCCTTTAGTATGTGTGTTCATGGTTGCATGTGTTCGAGCCTTACACTGTGCTCTGACCTAAATCAAACAAACTATACAGTGCGTAGACACTCTGCGGAATACACATTTGTACCATTTTCCTTTCCATGCACCTACGTTTGTGAATATTAAGGTCGACCAATAATAATAATAATATATATATTTTGCTTTGCTTAAGCCCATTTCGGCCCAGGTGTGGTGCAGCTCTTAGCGAAAATGGGACTTTAGCGGAAAGATGTGGCAGACTTTCATTCATGGCGCAATTTAGTGCAAATGGCGCAGCGCTTGCATCACTGCATTAGAGTAAGATGCCATTGCTGCGGTGCGCCCGACGACAAGTACCGACGCTCTAACCTCTGGACCACAGCAGAAGGCGCGAACCGCCGGCGCTGGCGGAGGTATATAAATATACTGCCCCCGCTTTTATCTCGCGTGGTTTTTTCTTCATTTTGGCTCATATTTACCCTCCCTGGCTGTAACTTTACCTGCTGCTCCTACAGTACAAAGGGGCGGTCAATTGGACTCCAGTTGAAAGTCCCTGCAGTCAGTTTCTGCGATCGAAATCAAGCTTTTGTGCTTGAAGCGATACGGATTTCTCCGCCATTAGGCTGGGACGCTAGGTTCTTTCTTGCCCCCAAGGAGCGGGTCACGTACAGAAAAATCCCTCTTGGCCGCAGCCGCGGCCGCAGCCGCAAGATGAGCAAACCGGCCCTGGGGTTGGCAAAGCACAGGACACGCGCTGAGTTCCAGACATTGTTATGGCTCGGCTATTGACGTCGTTGCAGCGATTGGACACGGGCCACTACCCGAATGCTTCTCGAGTTAGTAATTATCACGAGCCCAAATCGAGTGCACACGCAATGCTCGGGTCCAATCTATGAACAGCATTCAAATATCGTCATATGGATGTACTGCGATCCCCACTTTACGTCATCAAATTTTTCAAAGGAGAGATTGAATGAAAATGATCGTTTTTGTCTCTGAAATTACGCCGCAACAAAGGAGTTTCTTGACCAATGGCGTTGCGTGCGAGTAACCTTGAGTCCCACTAGTGCCAGTAAGCTCGTGTAAAGTGAAAAACATTCCAATTGAATATCGTTGCACCGCCCCTTTAAGGTATATATTCTAATCTATTAAGCTCTCATAGGAGATACATTTAGAACCTGTTTGCGTTTGTGTTACACTGTGGTTTTGATAAAATAACGATAAACTAACGACGTGTTCTCTATTTTAATATGAAGCCCGTAATCTAAAGCAAGAAAGGTTTTATAAATTTAGTTTTTTCCGACTTTCTTCCGCCATCTTGAACTTTTGAATTTTTCCGGACATTGTCTTGGGAAAGGAATCCACAAATATAATATACCTTGGGATCTTGAAGTGGCTTATCTGTAAAACAAGCAAAAAAAAAAAAAAATGCTGCTTTAATTGTTGGAACTAAAGTTGCATTTCTGGATTTCTCACTAGAATTCCGACTCTACGATATACTAGTTTTCACCTCAAGAAAAAAGGACGTTTTGCGCATTGTTCATACGCCGGGCGAAGTAGTTCTGACAAGATTTGGTTGTCAGAGGAAGAAACGATCCTTTTGGCGTTTGAAACGTATACGTCTTGATTATATAACGTATATCTTATCTAAAGTGCACCTACATATATATTAATTCTCCTCGTAGAAGGGAAAATTAGTAATGCTCCGCGAGGAGTCGGACTTTTTTTACTTCGGCTCTTGAGGTGAAAACGGGTATAGATGTGAACTGTTCCCAAGAAAGCCAGAGATGGCAAGAATAATTGTCTGAGCGATAAAAAAATTAATAAAATATCGTACTTTCTTTGGAATTTGCAGAGTGTGAATGAATAGATAAGGAAGTTGAGAAAAAAGTACAAGAATAAAAATGTTTTTTTTCTTTAATCATAACTTTTGTTGGAATACCGTTAGGCATATCCCTCGTCATCAGTAGCTATCCATATATATATATATAAAAATATCATTACGCATTTCGAGTCTAGGAATATAGGAAGAAGTTTGGTGCAACGGCGGGGTAGCTTCTCCGTTGCAATGATCGGCCACTGCGAATCCTGAGCGACTACACTCGTGCCGCTGTCGTCGACAGATTGAGAAGGGCAGGGCGTGTCTTCGGAACGCCCGGCTTCCAGCACGCGCCCCGTGGCTTCCGCCGTGTTTTGGTTGCGTGAGGGCACTCGAGGTGCAACGGGCGCCAAAGTTCCCGAAAGAGGACAAAAGAGAAAAGGGGAAAAGGGCTGCCGGCGCTTTCCTCCTCAACTGAGTGGTTAGGAACGAGCGGGAGGCTCGGATGAACGCCGTTAACTCTCTAAGTTCTGCTTTAAGTTCTCTCGTTTTGTTCGCGGTTTCCTCCTTTCTTTTTAACTTCCAGGTTTATTTTGAATGAGCTGATTTAATGACGACAATCCCCTGGCCATCGGAGCACCGTGGTTCGGTAACAGGCTGCACGAATGACAACCGAAAGCGCAGAATATTATCGGAGGACAGCTGTATCGCGCACGGGATCCGACGAGGCAACTACATAAACGGCTGCGATGTCTTCAAACTCCATCGCTTTCCAAATGACCAAGACCTCCGGCGGCAATGAGTTGCTTCCGGGTCCTTTCATTCCATACCAAAGGAGATGCGGCAATTGTTTTTATGTCTGGGATATATACGAAAAAATTAATCTATATAAAGAAGCCTCTGAACTAAAAAAAAAGGAAAAAAAAAAAAACACGCGGTCGTGCGTAGTTACGTGACTTCCGGCCACGAGCTCCCGTGCTCGTGTTTCGGTTTCGGTTTCGAGCAGTTGAGTTTTTTGATTTATTTAAAATATACGTGGCTCTGTAACAAAATATTGACTGGGTAGTCTCCTGACACCATGTTAAATCGTCTGGCAAAAAACACAAAAACACAATTTTTGGGGGTGTCAGTGTCCCTTTAAGGCCTTCAAAACAAACTTCTTTAAAGAATAGCCGAACCAGCGCACCCTGATGAGCACGCACGCGCGAAGTCCAAAAAGCAATATGCTTCGTCGATCGAAAGAGTTGCTCATAAAGTAGGGGTAAAAGGTTGCGGCTAAGGAAGTTTTTAATAGACACGTCTAGTTCACCACCTGTCCTCTGCAGAACTCCCTGATCTCGTCCTCTGTGGTCGTCGTTCCCGGCTTGAGCTTTATCCATGCGCAAACTTCTTCGCCGAGTCTTCGGTCCGGAACTCCGACAACCTGAGACCACCGGGGTTGTTTGTTATAGTAACTAAGAACTCAATATGTACAGGAGAATAGGTTAGGATGAATTCTCTAGTAGAAATTAGTTAGCTACGTAAGAAGGCGCTACAAAAATTTCTACCGTTTTTACCAGATTTTGTTAACACGAAATCATTGCCTTTTCCCGATTACATAGGGAGATTCAGAAATAAATAATAAAAAAAAAGCACCCGGAGACCCAGTAGTGTGAGGTTGAGGGATCTCGGGAAAGGGCGAGATGGTCAAACAGTGCTTTCGCCAAAAAAGACAAAAACAGCAATGTGATAGTCAGTACGACGTTTGGCGCGATCACGTCGTACTTTTCTAGAGTAGCAGCTTCTTCTAAAGTGGCAGTACGACGCTTTCCAGGCGCTTTGCGCGGAAGTAGATGAATTTCGTAAGGAGTACGCAGTCTCCTAGCTTCAGTCCCAGCGCCACTAAAGTTTCAAAGTGCGGCATTGCTTCTGCTGCCTGACTTATTTGACTATCAGAACGCCTAAGGTCAAACTTAGCATCGGCTTTACAATCTGATCATTGCAACCTCAAGCTTGTGCATGCCATGTGTTCTTATCAATGCGCATAGAAACGGCAGGGCGTCCCTTTACGATGTCCGAACCTTAGCACGCGATCGGAGCCTTCCGCCGTGCTTTGGCTGCGCGTGCACAACCGAAGCTCACGAGAAGCCGAATAATTTTCGAAGGTCTCGCGCTGGAGAAGGCACAACCGAAATAGAGTTTCCGCGTCGTTCTCATCCTTTCCTCAGCGAGTAGTTGGGCTTTCGTTCGGAACACTGCACTCCGCGTATATGCACGCATATTATTTTATTTTTATTTAGACATACTGCAGGCCTTGAACAGGCCCCTGCAGGTGTGGGGTACATACAAACAACAAAACTATACATATGAGAAACAAGAAACACATGGCAACCATATACAGGGTGTTTTTTTTTTAAGCTTAACAGAATTTTTAAAAACAAACCATGAAAGCTAGGTTAATGCGGTCTGCGCCGGTGAGTTATAAGGCCAAGGGGACATAGTATAGGGGACTAATCGTAACGATCAGTCGGCTAATTAGTTCAAATTCGTTAATTAACTCTTTAATTAATGAAAATAGACATATAGTTCCAATTAGAAACTTGCTCAGCGTCATCGAAAACCACTAAATCAGTCATTTTCAGAAAGACTTTGAACGTGTGAGAAGCGTAGTAGTGCACGAAAGTTACCGCTCGTGGAGCAGGTACAAGGCTGGGGCTAGATAAGCGACGGAAAAAAATGTGCGGGCGCCTTATCGCAACCGATAGCTTTGTACGTGCTCCACGAGTGCTAACTTTAGTGCACTAGTACGCTTCTCACGCGCTGAAAGTCTTTCTGAAAATTACTGATTTAGTGGTTTTCGATGACGCTGAGCAAGTTTCTAATTGGAACTATATGTCTATTTTCATTAATTAAAAAGTTCATTAACGATTTTTAACTAATTAGCCGACTGATCGTTACGATTAGCCTCCTATATTATGTCCCCCTGGCCGTATAACTCACCTGCACAGACCGCATTAATCTAGCTTTCATGTTTTTTTAAAAAAAATATTCTGTTAAGCTTAAAAAAAACACCCTGTATATTGCTTATAGAATGACATATATACATATGAACGCCATCAGCATAATAAACATTCCATAATAAACGCGTAATACACAAACAAAATGCATGTACAAACACCAGGAAAGGAGAACAATCAAAATGTGTGACTCTCAAGAGCACCATTGAAGTCGGGGGCAAAAAAAAAAAAAAAAAAAAAAACAATGTCACGAGGGAGGGCGTTCCAATCCGTAATAGTGCGTGGGAGGGAATACTTAAAAATGTGAGTTCGGGCGAATATTGGTACCAGGGAATACTGATGATGGTGCCTAGTTTCCCTCGATGACGATGGAGACAAATATAGACTTGATTCAATGCGGAGTCTGCTATGATAAAGCAAAGACAAAAAATATTAGTCTCGCAATTTTTCGACGATGCTGGAGTGATGATATATTGTTTGCTATCATTAATGAAGATGGGGAATCTAGCCGATTATACTTTCCATAGATGAAGCGAATAGCTCTCCTCTGAACCATCTCAAGCTGTGACGCATTCTTTTTGGTATTCGGGTCCCATACAATGCCAGCATATTTTAACTTCTGTCGGACCAAGGAGTTATATGCTTGTAATTTAACGGAAGGGGCAGCGCTTCTAAGTTTCCGACGTAACAAGCCCAATTTACGAGAAGCGGAGGAACAGATGTTTTGAATGTGTTGTGACCAACGGAGATCGTGGGATATGATTATATGGATATGGACGTTGCTTTCAAGTCCGTACACGTCGAAATATATTTGACATAAAAGCGATGTTTCCTCGTTTGAGGACGCGTATACCTGCACTTCTTCGATGTCTGGATGCTTGTAAAGGAAATCCTCAATCTCGAGGGGGTACACGTTCTCGCCACCTCGGCAGATCATGTCTCTGATGCGGCCAGTGATGGTTATGGTACCGTCCTCACTCATCAGGGCCTCGTCCCTGAGAACCAGCAAAAAAAAAAAAAAAAAAAAAAGCCACATTTGTTTTTGATATTTGAAGTTCACGACATACAGTTCCGTGTTACACCCAATTCACGTCGTACGATTTCACTCGCGATTTCACAGTCGCGGCGGCGCTCGAGCGACACAAAAAAGCTTGGTGGTAGCCAGTGCTTAAAGTCTCCCGTAAGTTGAGGGGGGTCCCTACAAGGAGGTAGGGGAGGGGGGAGGGGGTTCTGACGTGATGCACTAGATGCACATAAAATAAACCCCACTGCTGACTCTACCCACGCTGTACCTGCAACCCTCAAATTGCTAATCCCCAAATGTCACATCCCTGAAAAGAAGCTATTTTATTGCAAGATATGATTCTACTTTCACTAATGCTGGGGCTGTGGACGAGGGTCTCGGACCATCCTTTAAAATCAGGGGGGGGGGGGGGGGGGGGGTCCGAGACCCTCTGAGACCGCCCAGACTTTAAGCCCTGGTGGTAGCTGCGCGGCGCATGGCGCCGCAGCTGCGAAACTGCACGCAAAATCGCACCATGCGAATCGGGCTTTAGTGTGAGCCGCTATACGTGCGCTACATATTATCTCAATCCTTTACAGGTGGGTTTTATACCCTGCATTATGGTGCGGTGAATCTTCAACTCTAAAATGTAAAAAAAAAATCCTGAAATTAGGGTTGACATGGCCGACCGCGGCGATGGCCACCGCCGGTGGGGGCCGCGCTACCCCCGGTTAATGCTGTATTTTTGTTTGTATATGTTTAAGAATAATTATATATATATAAACGAAGCTGGCGCGGTGGCACGGGGTGGGGGAGGGGGACACACCCTTTCGCATTCGATCATCCCTGTTGAGTCTCTTTGCTATAAGGCAGAAACCAAAACTTATACTCCGTTCCACTTTTAAGTTCGAGCGTAAAGGCCCATTCACACAGTTGCGGTTGAGCGCGTCTGAGTGCGTTTGACTGCGTTGTGACTGCAAGAAACCAGTACATCCGTGCTTCGTATGCCGCGTGCTACTCCTTGAATTGAATTGCACGCTTTATAAGAGACACATATGTGCCGGTGACTCGCAGCCATTTCTCGACGCAGCGCAGAAAAACGCACTCAAATGCAACTGTGTGTATGGACCTTTAAAGGCCGGTTCAGACACTTGCGTTTGACTGCGTTTGACTGCATTGCTTCGAGAACCAAAAGCGATTCACCGGCACATCTGTGCTTCGTATGAAGCGTGGAATCCAATTCAAGGAATCATCTTGGCACGCGATAGAAGCAGCAGGGATGTCCTGGTTTCTCGCAGCCGCAACGCAGTCAAACGCAGTCAAACGCAACTGTCTGAACCAGGCTAAAGGCCGGTTCAGACACTTGCGTTTGAGTGCGTTTGACTGCGTTGCGTCGAGAACCGAAAGCGAGTTACCGACACATCTGTGCTTCGTATGAAGCGTGGAATCCAATTCAAGGAATCATCTTGGCACGCGATATAAGCAGCAGGGATGTCCTGGTTTCTCGCAGCTGCAACGCAGTCAACCGCAGTCAAACGCAACTGTCTGAACCAGGCTTTAAAGGGGCCATGAAACGAATTTTGGGCTAGGTTAAATGATTTTGAATTGGGACTTTACTAATCGCATATAATTTAGTTTGCCAAAAGAAAGAGGGTAGAAAGTCAACAGCCAGCTTTTCGGTACGAACATTTGAAAATATAGCGGACTATTTTGTACCTTCTTGCCTTCGAAAGCTCTCCGCCTTTTCACTATGATACATCCGCGGTTCCCAAAGCGCGTCAGCGGCTCCAAACTGACGTCAGTCGAGCCCAGCTCACGCATTGGACACGAGAGCTGCGTCACTCGGACGTATGCGCTCGTCAACAATAAATTCGTCGACGAATATTCGGATTCGCGTTCGTGGCCAATGAGTGCCCTCACGGAACTTATCGTCACTGGGGAATGACAAGTTCTATGGTGTGCATAAACATCACGGTGGAAGCTAGGAGTCATTGCACCCGTGCCGAAGAATGTCACGGCGACGTGATTTCAGAATTCGCATTTGAGTTGAGGATTAAAGCTAAGGAGGAAGAAGTAGGAAAATCGTTTCATGACCCCTTTAAGGTCCGGACTTGCAACGTCCAGCAAAGCAGGCACGCTCGTGCAGTGCAAGAAGCGATCAGGGCAACATGCTCGTGCTTGTTGCTATGGCTTCGCTCGCACATAAAGTGAAACACAATCCAGTTCACTTTAGGCTGGGTCACACGGCACCGTTTTTTTACGTTACGTATAGGGTACCAAAGCATTCCTGTCCCGAATGTCGCGTGCCAGGCCCTATGAAGCGCAGATGTCCCGGTTACTTGTGGCGTGAGCACAGGTAAGATTTTGTAACGTAACCTAAGAAAACGGGGCAGTGTGAAGCAGCCTTACGTCATTGCGCTGCTGTTCTAATCCAGAAGGACTTTTGTTTTAAATTTATTTTCAGCAAGAAAATAAGTGTTCATAATGCTTAAAAGCTTATTCATATTTATTCATTTCTTTCTTTTAAACTCTATTGGATTTTATTTTCGGAGAGCATGACGCCACAACCGAACGACGGAAATAAACATGAACTGAGTCAGTTGAAATATAATAAATTGTTCACACCACTGCCTAACATGCAGTGGCGCCCATCAAGGTTTATCTGGAAATTGATGCAGTAATCCTCGCCGGTTAGAACAAAATAAAATATGTCTCCAAAGTGTTTTTTTTTACATAGACAATTGAAGAATTGAATGCATTTTATTTTAATTTTTACAACTAAAATAATACTGCGAGGTACGGAGTCTTATTTCTGTACCCCTATAAGTATGCCGAATATGTGTACCAAGAAAGTGTACACATAGTCGTTCTGCTTCCCCTCTTTTTAAATTCGCTAGAAAATTTGGACAAGTTTCGTATCATTTGCTTATTTGTTTCTTTTTATGTTCTTGCGCGTCAATTTATTTATTTATTTATGCTGCCGGCCATTTACAAGGCCTTTACAGGAGTGGTAATACATACAAGATGTAAAAACACAATCATGCACTAACACTTCAAAAAAGTGATTCACCCGGAGGAATAAAAAAGCAAAATAAACACATTCAAAACACAAAGTCACGGCACATAATCAAGCACTATACTCTTTATATTTTTAACAAAATCACAGACATTTGTCATAGTGACGACGGAATGAGGGAGTTAGTTCCATTCCTTCATTGCCCTAGGAAAGAAACTAAATTTAAAACTATCATTTTCGACAGATGGTTCCCTGATGTGCACGCTATGACGATGTCTCGTACATTCACTGACGCGTACGTCCATGTAATTATTTTTGTCTATCTTAACTAGACCATGAATGATAAAAAAAATAAATTTCACACGGTCACACTTTGTTCGTAATTCAAGAGAAGGAAGTTCAGCAAGTCTACAGAGGTCGGTGGGGGAATGGTTACGATTATATTTATTAAAGATAAACCTGGAAGCAAGCCACTGGACTTTATCAAGTTTGGACGAGTTAGCTACTGTATATGGATCCCACCCTACTTTTGCGCATTCAAGGACAGGTCTGACCAGTGTTTTGTAAGCTAGTGTTTTTATTTCTGGCGAAGCGCTTGCAAGATTTTTTCTGAGGTACCATAGTGCCTGGTTAGCTTTTCTGGACACTTTTTCTTTGTGCGTATTCCATCGTAAGTCGTTTGTAAAGGTTGCTCCTAAGTACTTATTTTCGTCTACACGAGGTAGGTTGGTGTTATCTATAAAGTAATCATAATGTAGGAATTTTTTTTCTTGTTATAGACATAACGACTGATTTTCGAGGGTTTAACTCCATTTGCCACTCGTCGCACCAATGTTTGATTTTGAGGACTTCATTTTGCAGTTTTAGTGGATCTTGTCCAGTTTCCATATTATTGTACAAAATACAATCATCTGCAAACAGCTTAATTGGAACCGATATTCCACAGCGTATGTCATCTATAAATATTAAAAATGAAAACGGTCCTAGCACACTACCTTGTGGAACTCCAGAAGCAACAGGAGCGAGTCTAGACACACAGCCTCCCAACTCAACGAATTGAACTCTCGATGAAAGATACGAGCCAAGCCAGTTCGTAATAATGAGGTTCTTAAACAGGGCTTTAATTTTAAGCAACAATTTAGGATGAGACCCTTTATCGAATGCTTTTGCAAAATCTAAAAATATGACGGCCGTTTGGCCACGGTTATTTATAGTTTGGGAGAGATCGTGCACAGTTTCGATGAGTTGGGTCGTTGTGGAAAGACATTTACGAAATCCATGTTGATATTGAAACAAAGTATCGCGATTGTTAAGGAACGTTAAAAGATGCTTTGAAACAATGTGTTCGAGAAGCTCGATTGTTAAGTAACGTTAAAAGATGCTTTGAAACAATGTGTTCGAGAAGCTTAGAGCACGTGTTAATGAGAGATAACGGTCGGTAGTTTTCCACACAAGAAACAGAGCCTCCTTTATGTACGGGGACAAATTTAGGCAATCTTCCAGGCTTTTGGCACGGAATCATTATTTATAGACGACTGAAAAATTATAGTACGATATTTAGCAACCCATTCAGCGTACCGCTTCAAAAACGCATTAAAAATTCCGTCAGGCCCGGGACTTTTCTTTACATCGATGTTAAGCAAGAGGTTAATGACTTTCTACTCTTGAATTAATAAGTCACTAATTGGAGGATAATCAGAAAAATCTCTACCTCTTGGTAAATGTTGGTTGTCTCGAGTAAACACAGATGAAAAAAACGAGTTGAATTCTTCCGCTCGTAGCTGACTGTCGTTGGAAGTAATTTCCTTTTTTTTTTTTGGGGGGGGGGGGGGGGGGAGGGGGGAGGACTATCATACCGCCAGAACTTAGCCGGGGCTTCCGTTATAAATTTCTTAAGGGGGGACACTACCCCGAAAAAAATAATTCTGCAAAAAACACTGATTTTGAAAAATTACATATTTACATCCACCAACATCTAGAGAGTATTCCCAAAAATTTTCACTACTTTACACTGCATAGTTAAATTTTTATAAATTATTTTCTGTCCACCGAAGCTGAAGAAAAGGTAGGGTTTGGAGCACTTTGAACGCCTTTTTCTCCGTTGCACTTTTTGGTATAAATTCCATTTTAGTCAATCTATTGTTTGATAATGGCAATAAAGGGAAGGCTCGTTCTTCACTTTTCCTGACTGAAATTTAATAAGGGATGCGGCCATGAAATGTTTTTCTCACTTTACGGATGTCTTTTATAAAAAAAATGTTGACATTTTGTCGAAGACACAGCAGACCAAAAAGTTGACCATTTTTGCAGAAGAGAAAATTGATAGAAATAAATGACCTTTTACAAAAACCTTTCCAAGCCGCACCTCCCAGGCATTCTGCTAGATATCTAGCGAATAAAAATTTTGAATATTGTGATAGTTTTCTAACGATAGATTAACTAAACAATGTAGGCGTGTTGCTGATAGAAGCTGCCCTAATTTCCTTCCGACTTAACTGACAGACCTGAAATTTTGTTATGCACGCTCGAGCATGACCACCAGCCTACCCTGTATATTTCATTACTTTTAAGCCAAGGGTTCAAAAGTTGACCGTCCCAGGGGGGTGTCTCCCCTTAAAAAGATACTGAACCAAGGAATTTAGTGTCCATAATAAGTGGCGCACGTTCTTTCCGCGAGCCAGCAGCCGCCGGTGTGCGCGAGCACACGCAGCAAAAATGACGTCAAAGACCTCCATTCGCGCTTAAGAGGACAATGAAATGTATGGGCTTCGGGCCAAAGGAGAATAAAGACAAGTTTTTATCTACACAGTGGTGTCTGGTGTAAAAGGTAAGCGATTAATTGGTCTAACAAGCACGTAGCTTTCACTTGTAGAGATGAAAAGCCTGTCTTTATTCTCCTTTGGCCCGAAGCCCATGCATTTCACTGTCCTCTTAAGCGCGTATGGTGGTCTTTGAAGTCATTTTTGTTGCGTGTGCTCGCGCACACCGGCGGCAGCTGGCTCGTGGAAAGAACGTGCGCCACTTATTATGGGCACTAAATTCTTTGGTTCAGTATCCCTTTAAGAGTGACATTGTAAAATGTATGCTTCGAATCTTCAACAAGCCTCTTCAGATCGTGACTCAAGTTTTGCAGTGTCAATTTCCTAGAGTCATTTGGTTTAATCGCATTAACTTTCCGACATCGTTTTATTTTTCTTAAATAAAGCGATAAAGCAATAAAGTAGTGACACATACAAATATACCGTAAAACGTTTATTTAAATAAACTATTCACATTCTTCGTTCGTTTTTTTTTTTGTTTTCTTTTTGCCCAGGGTTCTGCGTTGTCTAACCCTTTTCCGCCTGAAATCGCAACGTGCGACATACTTTTTTTGAAGGTATGCCAGAAATGTCTTTATCGCCGTGTATACTGCGGGCGACGAATTGATCCATGTGCTCCGAGGAGTTCAATCAAAACACTGTTTGCCACAAAACTTTACATAAAAAAAAAAAACGCGCAATCAAGTACTAGATTAGCGAACGCTGTAGGAGCCTCAAAGTGGCCGACAAGGAATGGGAATGCACTGAGCCCGCCTTAATCAATCGGTCAGAGGAGGCTCTCTCGGGCAGGTGCTCCTTAAACAGAAATCCCGCTAATCATAAAAAAAAAAAAAAAAAAAAATTGGGGCTCTAATTCACGCTGTCAATTTGGTTGGTCAGCGAAGCTGTATTATCACCTGCAACGATTGCCTACTGCACTATACGAAATGCCGCCGCCGGTCGCAGCACGCCACCGCTGGTCGTATTGCCGTTTCTTTTCCCTTTGCCTCTCCTGGTATTCACGCTGCTCCTCGGGAGTCCTAACTATGCGTGGCCCATTCATCGCGGTGCTGCAGCAACAATACAATCAGTTGCTATAGTCCGTTTCATCTTACGTTTAAGCACAGCGGATGTTAAGAGCCATCGGAGCCAATCGGAGGCCGTGTGACTGTCACGTGACCTTAGAGAGGGGGCACAGCGACGAGCGGAAAGCGCATCACGGGCCACGTCCACAGAACGGGATTGGCTAAGATAGCTCGTAGCATCCGCTGCGTCCGGACGTAAGGTGAAACGGGGTATAGGCGGGTTCTTCTTTTATATATGAAAGACTAGTGACGTCACTCCCCACGTCGCAAGCTGCCGTCGCCGCGGCAGCTAGGGCAACAGTAATCTTCACCGGGAACGTATGCGGTGAGCGCTACGTGCTTCGGATTGTTTTCAGGAGCTCCTTATCATTCATTATATGGTTAGGATGCTTGTTTTGTGCTTATTCTTTATTGAAACGAATGTTGTGCTGTATGTTGTATGCGTGGTGTTTGTACTTTTCGCTTCAACCTTCTGAAGTCTTTTTTTTTTTTCTTGTGAGAACGCCGACGCGAAAACACACGCGGGGAGAAGGAACGTGCTTCGCATTGTTAGCAGGCGCCGTTATCATCCATTACGCGGTTTGAACTTCACACGAGGGCTTCGAATGACGTCAACCCTTTTCGAAGCAGCTGCAAACCTAATCTTTACCGGGACGCGTGGAAGGGTGTTCCTATTGCTCACACGCGCCTTATCATCCATCGGGTGGTTTTGATGCTTGTTTTGTGGTTTTCTTTGGGGTTTTCTTTATTGAAACGGATACTGAGCTGTATGCTGTATGCCTGATTTCAAAGGACATATACTGTTTTGCCTTCAATTGTTCCCCGGGAGCTTTTTGCTTACGACGCCAACGACACGAAAATTTCCTTGGCTGGTAGAGGTATACAGCTTCGCTGTAAAACATCAACAACAACACGGGTGTTTGTTGCCGATATAATGAAAGAATCGTCCGCGGACACGCTTCATGCATGCTCGGAGCATGTTAGTTTCGCATGAATGCTTGGAAAACATCTGTAGACAGTTTCTGTAAGACCAATGTGACCGTCATACGAGAGAAGAGCCTCAGACAGTGTTCGCAGACTAACTTTTGAATGGTATATGAGCGATGTGAACGCGGCTTTAGCCGTCAACGGACTGAGAGCGCCATAACCTCGGCCCTCCCCCAAGAAATTAGCAACCGAGCCAAGATCAAGAGGAATCCTGAATTTGTCACGAATAGGTGTCACCTGACATCCCGCACCCATTGAGGGTCGGCGTCTATATTTTCATGAGCAGTGTGGCGCGGGGCTCTGAGAGGACACACTCCAGCACTGGACGGACCCGACACGCTGCACCACTGGTTTAAGGTGCACGAGGTGATGCCGACGTCCGACTGACGCTGAGGACCGTGTGTCTTTTATGCCGAGAGCACGGGCGCCTCGGTCACATCTTTATCACCCCTCATCAAACATATCTCAGTACCCCCTACACCGCTGGGTTATACCAAATATAGTAACCGCCCAGCATCCCATCATTGAATAAACGTTTAAACGCCAACATCTCGGGCAAGGGCAGCGAGTGGGAAACTCTTTCAGCGAGAGTTTTTAGTAGCTGCGTATAATGGTACGTTTACACTTGCGGATCCGCCAGCGAATCCGCCCAGCTTTTGCCGCTGGGGCGAAACGCTGGGCGGAAAACACGGCGGCGAGCCGTATAGGTCCGGGATCTATTTCTGCCACCGAACGAGTCGTTTCGCTGACCGGAAGTGATATTCTTGCGCAGCGTGAAACTGCCTACGTCATGAGTAGGCGTTCTTCCGGGAGCAGCAACGTCCGGGAGAGACAGCCGAGGTGGGAACTCTCGCGCCTTCTCGTCATATGTGACGGGATGTTACGAGAACAGCTACCGCAGCCGGCGCCGCCGCCGCCGCTCGAAGGAAATAGATGTAAACGCAACCCGCTCGTCGCCGCCGCCGCCGGGCGCGGATCCACTCCCGCGGCAGCGGATTTCTTCTCAGGTGTAAACGTGCCATAAGGCGTGTGCAGCGGGCGCGCGCTCAATTCATGCTTCGAAGTGACGGCACGATCACACAAGAACTGCTTGGGAACGATCACCACATAACCGAACTCACCGTCACGTACAACGCCAGAAAGAAAACACCACGCAACCGCTCCACCCGAATTACTGAGTGGGATCGATTTCGTCAGGAACCCAATCCCCCGGTGGATATCTCTAATCCTGTGGGATGGTTCTCATCCATACAAGCAAACTGCTCCAAACACACCAAACAAGTCGTCACTGCACTAGAAGTCCCCTTTATAGACAAGCCCCTTGTTCACCTGTGGGACGCGCGCCGGGGTCTCATCCGTCACTGCCGAAAACACAAGCACAATAAACGCCTTAAGAAACGGATCCAACTCCTCACCTCAAAGGCCGAGACACACGCAGACCACCTTGTGCGCCTCCCTGTGGGATTCCCTTAACGGACAGTTTGGAGCCAAACAGACGGGGAACATCTTTCGATCTCTCATCCAACCTAGCTCTCCAAAAGACCCCCTCACCAAAATCCTCCTTACTACCCAGCTCAACCCTGCGGAACTTGAGACGAACTTTCGAAACCGATTTTACCCCACCGACCCTAACCCCCCCGAGTACCCTGACCACACCTTTCTCCCCTCCGCCCTAGACACCCCCTGTACCATACAAGAGCTTATTCAGGCAATCTCTTCCATTAAGCGTAACACCACCCCCGGAGCTGATGGTGTCACCTACCAGCTGCTCCGTAACCTCTCCTTCGACAACCTCACGACCCTCCTCTCCATATTCAATCACATCTGGTCAACGGGTCACCTACTACCTGAATGGAAACATTCAGAGATCATACTCATCCCCAAGTCAGGAAAATCCCTCGCACTTGATAATCTCCGCCCTATCTCCCTCACCTCATGTGCGGGCAAACTTCTAAAAACATGGTCACCACTCGCCTTGAATGGCACCTTGAGCATAACAACATCCTGCCCCCTACCCTCATCGGCTTCAGAAAACATGTCTCCACGCAGGACAGCATCCTCCGCATCACCAACGACGTATACCAGTTTCCTAGCACCGCTCAGCTCCGAGCTATCCTTGCACTGGATGTACATAAAGCATTCGACAACGTGCTACACAAGGCAATTATAGATAACCTTGCCCAGACTGACTGCGGATCTAACATGTATAACTACGTTAAAAGTTTCCTTCACTCCCGCACCGCCTCCTTTCGAATCCCCAATCACAAGTCCACCCCTTTCGTTCTCACTAAAGGCACCCCTCAAGGCTCTGTCCTTTCCCCTACCATTTTCAACATCGCTATGATGAACCTTCCCCCCTTACTCGACACCATCCCCGACCTCGAGCATTCCCTTTATGCCGACGATATTACCCTCTGGACTCACTCCGGGTCCGCAGCGGATCAGGAAGCGACTCTCCAGGCGGCCGCCGATGTCATTGACACCTACACTCGCTGCACCGGCCTCTCTTGCTCTCCCCACAAGTCGGAACTTCTGGTTGTTCTCAACGCCCGTAGTGATCTTGCCGACCGTGCACTCATCAAGGTCCATGTTGGCGGTACCCCTGTCCCCTCCAAAAACCAAGTAAAGATCCTTGGTCATATCTTTCAATACAACGGCAAAGCCAATCACACGGTCAATAAGTTGGTTCGTCAAATATCTACTCTGGTCCACATCATTCGCCGTACCACGGGCAAGCACCACGGACTAAAGGAGCAGGAACTCCTCCGCATAATTGATGCCGTAATCCTTTCCAGCATGCTTTACACCATTCCTTACCATTCCCTCACCCGCACCGAAACCCGAAAACGGGACACCGTCCTTCGCAAGGCATATCGTCTTGCGCTAGCTATCCCAACCTATGCACCCCTTCACCTCATCGAAGCCACAGGTACGTTCAATACCCTTCAAGAGCGTATCTCCATACATCTCTCGTCTTAGATTCATCGCCTTCAGACCACTGCACAAGGACGCTTTATTCTCAGTAGCATTTCATACGACTGCTCATCGTTCCCTCCCCTTCCTCCTCGGCCTCCTCCATGGGAACCCTTTCCACGCATCTCCATCGACCCCATCCCCCGAAACATGTCCCCCAAAACTGAGACAGGTCGCCGCAAACACCGATGCACCCGTGTCACATCCACCCTAACAGCTTTCGCTAATGCAGGCCATCGCATCTACTACAACGATGCGCACTATTCAACCGAGGACGCTTACGGCACGATCGCTGTAGTATGCGACTCACCTCCCCTCGAGCACACTCATTCTTTCGAAAAGCCTCCTTCTGTTCCCTATCTAAAGCTTCAAGCCATCGCAGAGGCTGTCCAAGCTGACTGCAGATTACCACCTTCTGACCTCGACACAATCATCGTAACTGATTCACAAGGCGCACTACGACTCCTTCAGCAGAATAATGGCAATCCGTACCCAACTACAATTCTCAAAGACTTGCTTGACAAGCACCCCAACCCCCATTTTCGGATAATAAGGACCCCAGGTCACGCGGATGTCGAAGGTAACGCGCGTGCTGACGCGCTTACCCGAGCCAATACCTCTCTGGGTACTCCCACTTTCTGGCCATCCCTTTATCACCCCCCCCCCCCCCCCACACACACACACACACTCCACATCAAACAGCACCAGCAACGCCGCATACACCTTGAGCAACAAGGCCTCTCGAGACGACTGCGCCCACCTCCCCCAGCTTCCTTCTCCAGGACCGATGCCAGCATCATACGGCGAGCCCAAACAGACACACTCCCATCACCTCGCTTCACACACCTCTTCACATAGGCACGAGGCTCTCTCCCAAGTGCCCCCATTGTGGCGGCTATCTTAACATCCCACATACCTACTGGTACTGTTCCCACGCTCCTAGTCCACCTTCCTTCCCAAACCCTCTCTCTTCCTGGCAGGAGTGGCTGGCCCCCCCTGCTCGATCGGGTCGAACAGTTCTTCGAAGCGCTCGTTGACCGTGTTAAACGGGTAATCGAGGCCGAAGGATTAGATAAGTCATCTACCCCACCCCTTCCCTGATTCCTTTCAAAAGAATGCCCTGGACATAGGGCAATATTCTTTTCAATAAAGATGTTCTCTCTCTCTCTCCCGCTAGCGAAGCGTCGCTCGAGAATACGATCTACTAAAAGTTTCTAATATATGCCAGGCGGAAAGCGGCGGGGCGTGTCAACAATTTGCCAGTGTATTTTTGTTTGGAATTTCTGGAAATCGTAGATTAAGCTTGCGCATTGAAAGGGCAATGCCGAACGCCTCTTTAACAACCCTTCAAAATTGGAGACAATTGGAAGGGAACACTTGCCCAGTGTAGTACCAGCCGTTTTGAACTAGTTCCTCGGTTTTCTGCTCGTCGTTGTAGTAGCCCAAGAAAACCAGGTAACCTCTGGCGCACAGCTCGCCTCTGTTGTTTAGAGGCACCACCCTATTCTCGTTGTCCACAATTTTTACCTGCATGCCAAAAGAAACCTTGATTCGCCCCGCTGGTCGAGTGTGGTATCATTACAGATTACTCTTTGTAACTCGTCGATGAAAGCGACATGTACGAGGGCGGACTCAAAGGAAACGGACATTTATTTTTATAAAATCTTGTATTTGTTTTTACACGTTCAAATTTCAGTCACCTTCTCCGCCTCATGCGATACACCTGTCGAGACGCTTCTCCTAATGCTCAAATCAGCCTTTGAACTCGTCGATTCTGATGCTTTTCAGTGCTTGGGCCGTTTTTGAATGCAATGGCATTTTTAAATGCAATCACATTTCTTCGGCTGGAAAGCCAGCCGAAGATGTATTCCAGAAACCATTGGCTAGCTGGTATGTGGTAAATGTGTTACCCAGACATCGGCTTTACCTCGACGTGGCCGAGTGGCTTGCCCACCGTTCGTATCCACTTGCCGATGGGTCCCTCTGGCCTGGAACCTGTGATCACCGGGCTACATTCTGTCGTGCCGTAGAATATCTGCACGTGGGAGAGAAAACGGCAACGGTTTTCATCTCCGTAAAACGGCTTTGGCACGCGGATATTAGGGAGTTCTCATAGATTGTTCCAAAGGTACAATGCATGTGAAAAGGCGCCGGCGGAGTATAAACATCGGTATCAGAGTTATCAAAACGCTCTACTAAAACTGTCTATCATGCTTTGGGTGCAAGACGTCACGGTTCATTGAATGATCTAGCGAATAAATCATTGCAAGAAGCAAAATTGTTCATGCGAGCTGGTCAGGGATTAGATTATCGTTAAACCAGTTGGCGAATACAAAAAAGAAAATTGACCATCGAGCTAGATACAAGATCCATGGTTCGCAAGTAAACACGCTCTGTAGTTTTCTTTTTTTTTGTCGTAATTGCTATTTACATACGTCTTGCCAAATCGAAGGGAGCAGAAGTTGTTAAGTCTTTTTAAAGAAAGACAAAAATTATTTTAAAAACGTTACCCTGTTGCTTGTAATTTAACATATAATCGAAGAAAACGCACGCACACTTATAACTTATTTTCAAAACTTGACTGGTTCGTTCGTGCAGGTGCTGCAGTAACAAAAACAATTCTTAAACGTGGCTTGTCCAATTTTCAACAAAACTCATTATTTTTCGAGAATTGGACACCCTTCCCCAGCGTGCGCATATCCAAACCCAACAGTACCGCTAACGGCATTATTTGTAAAAAAGCAATTACTGAAAAAAAAGAAGAAAAAGAAATGAAAGACGTTTACAATTCTCTGTAATGCCGAAATTGACCGCAGTTCTTGAGGAGGAGGAGGGAAGGGTATGCGGGAGGAAATGTACCGGGAAATTCTGGGACAATTACCCGGTAAATTCCCCCGCTAAACTTGTCAAAAAATTTCCCGCTAAATATAGCGGGAAAATTTTCCGCGAAATTTAGCAGGAAATTCCTTCCGCTAAATTTGGCGGAAAAATATTTCGACTAAATTTAGCGGAAAAAAATGAAAGACGTTTAACACCCTGTAACATAGAATTAGAGCGCAGCTCTTGAGGAGGAGGAGGGAAGGGCACTGAGGGGAAGGTATACCCCTCCTCTCTCCTCTTCATCCTCCCTGCTACTCCTCCTCCCTCCTCGTCCTCCTCCTCCCCTATTCCTCCCCTCATCCCTCAACCTGCTACCCTCCTCTCCTCTTCCCTTCTCCTCCTCCTCCCCCTCCCCTCCTCCGCAACCTCCTCCCCATCCTCCTCCTCCCCTCCCCCTCCTCCTCCCCGCGCTTTGCATGATGGGAAATGTCCCATAATGCACCGCGGGGTTGCGCCGACGGCGACGGCGACGCCGCTCAAGCCGGAAACGGGCGCCGAAGAGCTGCGCTTTAGAAAAAAGGAAAGCTTGGGGTCTTGATGTGCAAGTACAGAACAAACGATCCAGATGACGCAATGTTTGTTCACCTTCTTTCTTATAATAGAAACTGTTCACTCGTCATTTCGTTGCAGTTAATATAAAAGTGCAGTTCTGGCTTAGTTCATGTCTAAACAGTGTGCTGTATTTCGGCCAGAGGCAATGGCACGCCATCAAGAAAAATGAAATGAAATCGAATCAGTTTATCTCACCCTAAGCTCAAAACAATATTGTCCTTAGGTGGTTAGTATTTTCTGTGGCGGTCGCAGAATCAGGAAACATTTAGGAACCTGTTAGGTCCTCCGTCAGCGATACAATAAAAACGAGGGCGCTGAAAAAAAAAAAAGAAAGAGTTTTTTTTGATCAACCAAAGGAAGATCCACCAAAGGAAGATCCTTTTGATTTTGATTTTAATCCACCGAAGGAAGATCCTTTGGTGGATCCTTATGGAATGCGTTAGCATGACCCTTGGTAAACGCCACATGCGCCCTCTTTTGGGAAACGCTGACGTTGACCCCTTCACTTTTCTGTCTTGGCTTTTTCTTTTGGCTTTCTTTTTTACTTCTTGTATTTTTTGCTGCCTCTTTTTGGCTTCGTTACGGGGTCAGTGTTATCGTTTCCCAAAGTAGGACGAGTGTAACGTTTCCCAAGGGTCATGCTGACGCATTCCCTAAGGATCCACCAACGTATCTTCCTTTAATATTTCTCCGGCTTTTTGTGTTTCTTTTGGAAATCTCTTTTGGAAGGGTGTTTTGTCCCGTATGCTGTGTATCTTTCTTGGAGGACACATTTTATGTTGTGTATCTTTTTTTTTTGAGGACAACAGAGCTCTTGCGCTGCTTCCGCTCCTCTGTCTCGTTCGCCCGCCTTGCACGCTTAGCAGCGGCATCTGCTGCCTGACGCTGCTTTCGCTGTTCACCGGTTTCGGCAGCCCGTCTCCTTCCTTCGCAATCCGTCTTCTTTTGCCTCCGACTTGGACCAGCGCTAGTACTTGGCTCACACTCCACTTTTTAGCACAAACCAAGGCATATGCGCTCCGCACACTTGCAACCTCAGACTCGCCCCAGCATCTGCGGCCGCATTGGCTTTCGCCCCGTGACATCGCCTCCCTCTCGCCTTGGTTCTTCACTACCCTCGTCCTCTCTACATAACTTCTGTTAGCGAGGTTGGGGGAGACACACCATAAAATAAGAGAGCCTGCCTCTTGGAGCAGTTTAAAGGGCCCCTGCAAGGACCTTTTTACTGGTTTTTAATTTGCACCGAACCTGAGCGCACTGAACGTAGTAACTTAGTGAAGCTTTTCTTTGATCGAAATTCGCTTTATTTTAAAAGTTACAGGCAAATTAAAATTACAAAAACAAGCAAAAAAGAACCTCCCTCATGACGTCCTTGGCTGCTGGAGTGGCCGTGAACTAGAGGAGGGGTAGCGAGCTTAGCGAGCGCTCACGGCTGCCGCACTCCGTGTCGACGGCGCGAGAGGGCGCCACTAAAGCATGTTCTGGAAAGGCTGGATGCAGCGGGCAGCCAGAGCGGCTCTCATTGCATTTGCTGCGCGATTAAACACTAATTCGGCATGACACTTCATTGGCCACAAAGGACAGCAAACACGGGGTAAAGATCAGTTCACAATGGGAGCCACTTCGAGCTGGCATACCGCGAAACGGCTAAACCGCAAGACAAAGCTTCTCGCCGAAGGCCTTCGGAACGCTCGGAGACGGTCGGATCCTCCTGTCCATACGACCGCCGCGCCGCCGCGTACATCCGGGACCTTTCCGTGTCGACGCCTGATCCCACTACTCCTTTCTAGTATGCGCCGACTTTTCCACCGCTTGGTGGCGGGTATGTCGACGGGTCATTTCTTGTTTCCGTACTTTATAAATTGCATTCGTTTCTTTTTTGATCTAAAATACTGAACAAAAACTACTTTTATAAATAATTAAAACGGTTCGTGCCACTTATATTTTGTATTTCGACTAAAAAGAAGCTTTTAGCGGCTCTGACCAGTAGTAAGTCCAGGACCAAAGACGTCACATATCGCGCGCTTTCGGTACTGCGGGTCGCCCTCGTCGGTGGAGGAGGTTTCCGCGTCGTCCGGTTAAAATATGACGCACTGATATTTAGTTACTCTCTCCGTGCCCGCTGGCTTGCCCGAACCCCAAGAGACGTGGAAACCGCAAAAAAGGTAGACGCTTAAATATGCTTGCAGGGCCCCTTTAAGCGCGCATCAGAGAGGGTACCATATACTGAGAAGAGCTTCATGGCCGCTTCAAAGCTCCCAGAATGTCGTACAAAAAAGCAAACGTCGTCGACGTAGGCACTGACCACACAATAGTTTTGGCCGGGTAAAGAGAAGCCATGAATCTCCGAGCTGAATTTCAAACGTCGAAGGAAGGGGTTGAAGCTCAGAACATAAAGCTGAGGGGACAAAGGGCAGCCCTGCCGTACTCCCCGAGTGGCAGGGAATGTTCTAACAGCCTCGTCCCACTAGAGCGACAAACACCACTTTTTGTCCGACGACACCACAAAGTTCCGTGCCGCCGATGCTGTCCCACTGCAGCGACCAACACCCGCGACAATCGCCGACAAGCGCCGACAAACGATCGACGACGGACGAGATCTTGTCTGTTGTTGGACTTGAAGCGCAGCAAGGAGAGATGTTCCTCGGTGGGACACCGAGGAACATCTCTCGGAGACAAGCTTATCCTCCTCGCCCGCTTGTGCCTTCTGTTGCCTCTCTTTCCACCCTTCTACCCTTCCTCCCGTTTCTCCCTCCCGTAGCTCGATCCGCCGCTCGACCTTCAGAGAAGCCCTTGGCGGCCACTCCTCGTTCCCGCAGTTCCGGTCCCTCGATTGCTCGTAGTGGTCGCGGGCGCGGCTTGCTTGCTGGCGCCGGGCGGTTGTGTTGAAAAAGGAAATTTGCTGTGGCTGGTTTTGCTCGCGAAAACTTGGTGTGAAAGGTGGTGCTTCAAGATGCCGAGGTCTACGCCCCTGCATCAGGATGGATACACCCATGTTCGAGGACTGACCAAAGTACGACCGCTCACCACGAAGTAGGACGCGACGTTCCGCGGCAAGCCATTCCGGCAGACGAGAGACTTGTCATCACGTTCTGTGATAACAGGGATGCTGCATTGTTTACCAAAAAAACGCCTGCCCTCGATCATTCGGATATAAAGTTATAAACATCCTCAAAATCGGCATCAAATTCCGTGGCGCCCTCCTAGAATTCCTCGAACGACCCAAAAAAAGGAACGATTAGGGTATTCTAGTTCGAAAAAATTTGGTGTCGATTGTCACCACTGTTTGCGGAAAGTCGGCAACGCCAAATGAAGACAGGCGGAAGCTTTAATCAAGAAATAAAGTAATCGTCTCCGCTTTCACCGTGTTTGTCGGAGTGTTTTATGCCCAAAGAGCAAAACATGAAAACCGCGTCTCCAGACTCAGTTTGTCTGTGTATTTTGAACTGTTTTGTTGACAACTCCAGTCCCACTAGGAAACGAGTTTTCTTGTCCCCGTGTTCTGCGTCGTGTCCGCCAGGTGGGACGGCGGACTCCGACAAACAGGCTGTCTGTCGCTTGTTGTCGTGTGTCGCTGTCGTTTGTTGCTGTCTTTCTCTATAGCGGGACGCGGCTATAAGGAGCCACCCATTGATGAGGAGGCAGCTGGTCAAGTCACCGTACAAGGATCGGAGCTGGGCAATGAATGCCTCATGGAAAACCAAAGGCGCGCGAAATTTCGAACAAGAAACGTTGCTCGACGCTGTCGAAGGCTTTCATTTGGTCAAGCGAGACGAAGGCCCCTTACAAGTTGGTGAAGTGTACGTAGGCAAAAAGGTCGCGGTGAAGGACAAAGAGGAAACGATGTTTTTTCCAAGCACAGAGCATGTTTGTACTGGGCCCACCACGTGGGGCAAGTCAGGTCAGAGACGTGAGACAAGCAGAGATGCCACGAGCTTGTAGTCCATGTTCATGGTCGTGAGTGGACGCCTTGCCGCAGGGTCAGGCGGGGACCCATCCTTGGGCAGAAGGATTACCCGACCGCACAGGAAGGAAGAAGGAACTTCCCCAGTCTTCAGGATGTGGCTGCTGGACAAGAAAGTTTGCTAGGATGTCCCAAAAGGCAGTATGAAATCCAGCAGGCAAACCGTCAGGCCCGGGAGCAGACCCGACTTTCATTGCACGAAGGAGGTCAAACATTTCGTCGCGTGTGGTAAAATGCACCAGGGAGGAGCAAAAAAAAAAAAAAAAAAAAATCAGGGCATGACGGAAGGTCACCAGAGACAATGCGATCCTGCTCGGCAAAATCTGGGGTGAACACAGCAGGGTCCAAGCGACAAAGGGACGAAAAAAAATCACCGAAGACTGTGCCGATGTCACCGGAGTCATCCGAAAGGCTACCGTTCGCAAGACGGACATTTGGGACGTACGACTACCCTTCCTTACTGGCGCTTGTGGCACAGAGGCAACGGATCACCTCCGGGTCGTCGAAGGGTTGGCGATGCAATTGCTGCGCAACGGCAGCGCCACGAGACGCGTTAAGACCAAGTACTCCGACATCATGCGCGTGCGCGTTCCGCCACGCTGCACGATAAATATGCGGCTAGTCGTCTCGTTGAGGGCCTCCGTCACCCGATGCCGAAGTAGCCGAAGCATCTTCCCAGCGGACGTCCCGTAAAACCGGCAGTCCGACTTCACAATCTCCCACCGAGCGGGAGACATCGGGGTCACCGAGAGCGAAGTGCGAATTGACTGGCGCATCATGCTGGAAAGGGCCATCTCGTCTCGTAACAGCGCCGTATCCAGGCGCCACGTGTCGCCGCGGGAATGCAAGGAATACATGATGATTGAAACCTGAGACTGTGGTTTGAAAAAACGGAACACTCGCAAAGGAGGAAGGAAAAGGGACAGACAACGTCTCAATTGAGACGTTGTCTATTATTATATTATTGAGACGTTGTCTGTCCCTTTTTCTTCCTCCTTCAGGCTTCACGAGTGTTCCGTTTTTCAAACCACAGTCTTATAGCTTCAATCATCACGTATAGCTTACGCCAGCTCGCCTGCACTTTAAACGTTTTTTTAATGTAAGGAACTCCCCAGGTGAAAATATGAAGTGGTATTTCAAGTGGTACCTCTTGCTTTCAAGTGGTACCACTTGCAAGACAAGTGGTACAACTTGCAAGTCAAGCGGCACCACTTGCAAGTCAAGCGGTACCACTTGCAAGTCAAGTTGTACCACTTGCAAGTCAAGTGGCACCACTTGCAAGTCAAGTGGTGCCACTTGCAAACCAAGTGGTACCACTTGGGCTTCAAGTGGTGCCACTTGGGCCTCAAGTGGTACCGCTTGGGTTGCAAATGGTGCCACATGAGCTTCAAGTGGTACCGCTTGATTGCGAATGGCACCAGTTTGCAAAATCGCACATATCACTAATAAAATAAGTATGATATTATTCTATCCCCTTAGCATTATGTTTGTTTTAGATGTTTTATCTTTTTAGGAAGTGTGTTTAGAGCATAGTATGTTTTTGATTTCTGATTTTGTTTGTTTGTGTTGGTGCACCAATGAGAAGACCAATGTGGTTGTTTTTGGCACCCAAAAATAAAGATTATTATTATTATTATTATTATTATTATTATTATTATTATTATTATTATTATTATTATTAAATATTTTGCAAGATTTCATACATGTATACAGTGTGATAGAGGTCTATGCATATTGACATGCTAATTTTCGCATGAGTACAATATTCTTAAAACACGCGAGGAGAAATCTTTCATACGAGATTCACTAAGTCATTAGAAATTTTGTAAATCTTTTCTCGCAAACAGTAATGCACTTCCTGGAGGTCTTTTTTTTAAATTGAAAAATTTGCAACAAGACGTTTCTTGAACTCGAGCTCGGGAAACGCATGCAGGGCATGGCGAGTCATAAGCGTCTCGTCATCCCTTCACAGCCAATAAGAATGCGACATGATCCGACACGACCGCCGGAGAACCAATCACGAACCAAGAAGATAACGAGTTACGCCCAGCGTTTCTTAAGCCGTCATTTGCCACGTGTACTGCGTGTACCCGTTGGGGGGTGTTGTGTCTTCTTTGTTATATTTTAATATATTCGGACAACTTAGTCTTCTTTGCTGTGTGTTCATTCACTTACTTCTTCTTCATCATCATCATTTTTGAATAAAGAGTCTCATGAGGACATCACAGGTGACTGGACGTTCCTTCCCGACCCGCCGGGTCCACCGAGGACTCCACATTCTTTTGACGACAGGATGGACGGCGGATTCGGCACCAAACTTCCTCAAGGCGTTTTGAGTGAACCAGGGAAGTCGGAAATCCCCTGGGAGCGATGGATTTTGCTCTTCGAATGTTTCATGGGGGCATGTGGTGCTCACGCACTGCCCTCGCAATGTCGTCGATACCTGCTGCACCAATGCCTGGGAGTGGAGGGTCAACCGGTCTTCGACGCATTGCCTTCATCCCGCGGTGTCGCTGTGCCGTCTCCAGCAACGAAGTCAGCGGCAGCCGCTTCTAGAACTCCGACGAGAGACGTCTACCAATTGGAGGCTGTCGACACCCTCAGCGCGCACTATGAAAAGTCGTGCAACATGGACCTGGAGTGTCATCGGTTCCGCCAGCGTTAACAACAGCCCGAAGAACCATTGTCGGATTATTAGACTACCCTACGGGACTTGGTAGTTCCGGCCGTTGCGACCAATCGGGACACCCCCATCGGCTCCTATCAAGCAGAAAAAATAATTAAGCAGACCAAACCAACCATGGTAGCCAAAGATATGGCGCCAGCGATTTGGGGTCGCGTGGGACTTGCCCGAACGACTTATGGGGGCAAGGTGGCACCGAAGGACAAACAAAAACAAAATGTGGTGGTCCGGAAGGAACTGAGTCCCTTCAAAGTTGGCCTCGTCATAGGTAAATGAATTCAATCTGTTCAATCATATGACTGTGTCCCCATGAGCTGTTATTCGATTAGTATTTTTCTGTTGTCTTTGCAGAAACAGTGCAGCATTGGAGACACCAGAACATGGTGACTGTTCAGCAAGTCATCACTAACATGTCGACAGTCCTGTCACAAAAGATCCAGGACTCCCAAAAAGCTCTGAGGCACCTGAGTTTTGAGGATTCTTAATCTTCATCACCCCAAGTACTTCTGCTTTACAAGCACTCTCAACTGCAAAATAAAAGTAAGAGAGACCAACATCTGGCTTTGTTTTTGTGCATCTATATGACAATGGTACCACTCGCAAATGGTACCACTAGGAAGTGTTACCACTAGCAAGTTGTACCTGTAGCAAGTGGTACCACTGGCAAGTGGTTCCACTTGTAAGCGGTTTATTGAACAGGTACCATTTGCAAGTGGTACCACTAACAAGTGGTACCACTTGCGAGTGGTACCACTTCCTAGTGGTACCTGTTCAATAAACCACTTGCAAGTGGAAGTACTTGCAAAATGTTTATTTGGGTCGTCACGTCAAATACAACGGACATCAGGCGGTGGTCCGAAACATAGCCGGCAGTGCCGGGAACGAAAAGGGCGGTGCAACGAAGAAGGCGCGCCACTAGGCAGGGCGGAACGTAGACGCGGTCGAGTCGGCTCGACGAGAGGCCACGCGACCTCGTGGGAGCATACAAGGAGCGATGTAAATCGACCCAGGCGTCACGTAGGTGATCGATCTCAATCGGCTGATCTAGTTCTCGGGCATTCCAGACGGAACGCCCACGCCCAGGGCCGCGAACATCGCGGGCCTAGTCTAAAACAGATTTAAAATCCCCACAGAGTAGAAAAAAAAAAAACCGTCATCAGGCACATACTGCGTAAGCCACCTAAAAAGCTGCAAGACAAACCGCGTGCCGGTGCGTAAACGCTAATCACCAGGAATTCGGCGCTGCAGACAAAAAAGTTATAAACGAGGATGCGACCGTCTGGGTCACAAACCGAGAAAGACCCCATCAAAAAAGCCGTGCGATGTGTCAATACACCGACACCGCAAGAGCGTGACGAGGCAAAAGAAAAATGACCGAGGATTGAAAAACGGGCTTTAAACGTCGTTACGTCCTCTGAAAAAGAACAAAAGTTTCTTGAAGAAAAAGCAAGTCACAATGCTGTGGCTGTGCAAAATGAACTAACTCACGCTGCTTACCTGGACAGCGAAAACATTGCACATTTAAAGTTAAAACGTACAGGTCCATAAGAAAAGAGGAGAAAGAAAAGCGCATTATGGCCATTAGACGAATTAAAATACCAGTGGATCGGAATCGTCGGAGTCGCCTGCACCGAGTCCACGGCGTTTTTTCGGGCCAGTCGAGGTGTGTGTGTGTGTTGGGGGGGGGGGGGGGGGAGGGGCGTCCGAACCGTTGTTGGTAAACGGGAAGGCACGCTTGACGCCGGGGCGGTCGCATAGCACGTCTTCGGTGCTGTCGTTGGCGGGCGCTAGGCCTGTGGGTGACAAGCACGTGGGCAAGGGCTCCTGGTGAGACGGTGTGGAATGCGGTTGTCCCTGGTTTCGAGTGACGTCTTCCTAGTCCGCGATTACGAGGCGGTCGGAGGTCGAGCTCAAGTCATCGGAGACGGCGGTGCGGGAAACGAAGGTCGCGGGGAACCGCCTCCTCCGACGAGCCGGTGGCTGGGTGGATTGCAGGCGGAGGTGGGACTCGTCGAAGGACGGAGGGGTCGGGGTCCTCTTCGGGACAGTCGGCCGGGAGGGGATGTCCTTCGGCGGGAGCGGATTCCGGGGGCCGGAGGTCTCGGGGCAGCTGTGCTGCTGCGGCGCACGTCTTCTGTTGCGAGCAGTCGGTGGTCACATGGTCGCGGCCGCACCGCAAGCAGGGTGCCTTTCTGCCGGGAGGCGAGGTGGCCGAAGACGCCACACCGATCACAAAGTGGGACCTTTTAGGTTGTACCGATGAGGCCTTCCTGCCCGCACCTGCGGCATACACCTCGGAGGCCACGGTAGTCCACCATGACGCGGTGGCCGTAGACAGTGATGAAGTTGGGGATGGGCTTCGTCATCTCCACCTTCACCCCCCTGGTACCGGTCCTCACGTTGGGGCGGTTTCGGAAGGTCGCGTAGGTGATCGCCGTCACCCTTCCGTTCAGGCTGAGAGCCTGGACTAGGGCCTCTTCTGACACGTAGGGCGGCGGGTAATACACAGAAACGTGGATGACGTGGGCACCGACCGTTTCCAAGGGCACGACCACGTCACGAAGCACAAGGGAGCCTCGCGCTACCAGGTGGTTGGTCACAGTCATGCTGCTGACAGCTGCCAGAAACCTCACACCACCGTGATGCTGGAGGTTCTGAAGGCCACTGGGACCAGCGGCCACACGGAAACCGTACATGATTTCGACCAATGCCCTGTCGGCAGGGACACTAAACATAAGACACTACGCCTTCGACGGCGTGGTCAAAGACGCCATGGCGCAAACAAAAGCCCCGGGAACGTGAAACGCCTGGCCCCAGAGACGCAGGGACGTGAAGGTGCTCTCAAAAAGAGTAAACAAAGCAGCCCACTTTAACACCGCTGCTTGCAAAGACGATGAAACATTTAATCACCAATTCTCCAGTTGAACGCCAAAAGAACGAAGAAGCGCGAGATCTGCAAAAAGTTTTTGAATATTCTTGGTAAACCAACTTGCCTCCACCAAGACGTTAAACTGTACAACCGAAGACCCTAATTAAATCTCCAACTTCGTTGTCCGTGTAACATTTATGCTTTCTAGCTCTGGTGACTTAAGCAAGCTCGACAGGCTTGCAAAGACGGAGCGACCGGAAGTCGCTTGGGACGCAAGTGGCAGTTCATGTTTGTAAAAAGCAAAAAGGTCTATATATACAGCGTAGTAAACTTGTTAGCGTTGTCCGCCAAGTCACATTCAGGACTGAGTAGCTCCACGAGCAAGTGATACTGCCGCCAACTGGCACTGCTTCTTACGAACTCATGACGTGGCGGCATTTCAACGGAGCTTCACAGACCACCACCAGACGCAATTTTGAAATTTGATAATTTGTCTTAAAATTAGTTATTTTGTACTTTCTTTTTTCGGCAGCCCAGAAACAATATTCTATGCTAGTGTTCCTGGGCTGCCGGCACACCATAAACCACAATGTAACAAAGAAATAACCGCTAACATTTCGTTTCCGTAAAAAAAATGACCATTAAAACACTAGTAAACTCTCTAAAAATGGTCCGTGCGACTTATTTTTCTGCGGAGCAAATAGGGGGATAATCACTGCGAAAACGTGATCAGCTCAAAGACAATGAGCGCAATCTCTAGCATATGGCCGGACCACAAGAAAGACCGCGAGTTATGTTTATGTATAAACTCAGTGATGCCACTTTGTAAACATTTTTTTATATTGTTTTAGTGGTAACATACTTTGCAGAATCTCCACTGTAGTTTGTAAACCACAGTGATTAATCATATGCGTGTTCAAAGCGTAAACAGACGCGCGTGCCGATTTTGGGTTTTCTTTTAGCGTCGTTGTCCATGCCGACTGCTCAAAAACAACGATTGGGGACAAGTGCAGGCGACCAAAAGCGTTGCTCCGGTCGGCCCTCCACGACTGGCCAAACGCTGCCTATGCCCTCTTGGAGCTCTACTTTCATTAAAGGAAATAAGAAGAGAGCTGAGTCTGTGAACTTTCACGGTGTTGGTGTAAGGACGTGATAACCACACAAGCTTCCACCATGCGTTTAAAGAGCCGTTCACATACTTGCAACCGAGTTGGACGGAGAGGGACAAGACCGGTTTTTAAGCCACTCACGATGTCTTAGGACCAGCTCCGCAGCATCACATCCGGTCCTAAGACGTCGCAAGGGGCTTAAAACTGGTCTTGTCTCTCTTGGTCGTACTCGGTTACAAATATGTGAAGGAGCCTTAACGCGCACCGTCACAATTTTCGCTGGCAATCAATAATTCTGACTGCGACGTCACAGATAGAAGCCATACTAGGGAGCCACCGCAACATCTCTTCGCCAATAGTCACTGACAGGACCAGAACGGTATGGAGGTCCTTCAGTCTCTAGCGCGAGCTTTCCACCTTCGATCATGCTTCGGCGTCTCGTGGGCCCCAAGCGCGCACGCGCAGCCGAGGCACCGCGGAAGGCAACGAGCCCGTGCTAGAGGCCAGGGCATCCGAAAGAGACGCCCCGCCGTTCTCATTCCATGAGTGACGACGGCTGCGCATTCTACGTCACATGGAGTGTATACGCACGTGCATACGTTCGATATTCAGCTTTGCCATGGCGTTCTTCAGCACCTCGGGTGGACACGGTGCTCCAGCCATCACGCCTGTAACAGGAGGCAGTATTTTACTGGGACGTGGACTTGCAAGGACCGAGGGTGCTGGGGGACGACTGGAAACAATGGCGGCGATGATTAGGGTTGGCACGGTAGAAATGAAAGCCGTTTACAACTCCCTGTAACGCCGAATTAGAGCGCAGCTCTTGAGGAGGAGGAGGGGAAGGTACAAAGAGGAGGCTATGCCACTCTCTGTACCCATTTAGGGGAAAATCCCATTTAGGGGAAAGTTTTCCGCTAAATTTAGCGGGGAAATTTTTCCGCTAAATTTTGCGGGGAATTTTTTTCGCTAGATTTAGCGGGGAAATTTTTCCCGCTAGATTTAGCGAGGAAATTTTTCCGCTAAATTTAGCGGGGAACATTTTCCGCTACATTTAGCGGGGAAATTTACCCATAATGCACCGCGCGGTTACGCCGACGGCGACGGCGACGCCAACGCCGCTCAAGCCGGAAACGAGTGCCTAAGAGCTGCGCTCTAATAAGCGAATGCCTCGCATACTGCGCCAAACAAAGAATTGTCACGCTGGCCAAGACGCTAGACAACTCAGCACTCAGTATAATGTTAGTCAAAGTGAAATGAAATTTCTACATTAGTTTCTTCAAAAAAGATACGCGTTGCATAATAGAAACTCTGAAATTGGTGTACTGAAAACGATACATATCAGTTATGTGCGCTAGGGTACAGACGGCATGTATGTACACCCGCAGGTGATATGAAGGTGAACGCCGGACCGTCGACCGCTCCGTGCTATCCGCGCCATGACGCGGCTGCTGTGGCGACTTGCTTTCTTAACGCGCGCTTCACCGAGATTAAGCGCTTGGATCGAGCGCTGTTCTCAGCTGTGCTCCGACGTGGTTGCTCACACATCACACAAATGAAAAACATATTGCGTACTTTTTAAGAGACGGAAAGTATAAGTCACATTTTGATTTGTTCCCCAGCCTTCCAGTTTAGCACATATCAGAACAAAAAACTACTAAATCACATTCTCTACCGATAGCGTCTGAAAGGCTCCTTCCCCAATCCTCGCGCAAGAAAGCGAGCCGCCACGGCAGCCGCGTCCTGGCGCTGATAGCACGGACCGGTCGACGGTCCGGATTTAAAACTATTTTGGTGTATTTTAGGAAGACAAAACTAAATGAATAAGTTTGTTTATTGTTTGGAGCAAGTCAGGATATTTTTGCAATTTGCCCAATTAACTAATTAATTAAGATTAATTATTGAACTTTTGAAATATTCAATTTAGAGCAAAAGTTCTAACGACAAAGTTGTAGAGCGTCCTCAGAAACATCCACTTCAGTGGTTTTTATCAAGAAACCTTAACACGGTTCTTTTTTTCTGGGCTCCAAAGAAAGCACGGAAGTTCCAAAAAAAAAAAAAAAAAAAAAAAAAAAAAACGCGTGACCTTGCGCTAGCGCGCTTTGCATTGCAGCGCTCTCATCAAATAAACTAGGCCCGCATGCTGAATATAGCACTGTTGACAGGGCGCTGTTGACAGATTCGCGTTTTTTTTTGTCTTTTCTTTTTCATAATTCGCCTGCTTTTTTTGAAGCCCAGACAAAAGAATCGTGTTAACCCTTCTTGATAAAAAGTACTGAATTGGATGTTTCTGAGAACGCTCTAAAACTTTGTCATTGAAAGGTTTGCTCTAAATTGAACATTTCAAAAGTTAATGAACTAATCTAATTAATTATTTAATTGGACAAAATACAAAAATGGCCTGACTGCTCCAGACAATGAACAACCTTATTCCTTTGGTATCGTCTTCCTAAGATACACCAAAATATTTTAAAGCTTGGCTAAAGTTACGTGGAACACCATGCATAGTACATGCCTCCAGTAATACGGACGCCATAAAACGGGGACCTTCATATATGAAGGCCCCCGTATTATGACATTCACGAGTAGATATTAATTCGTTTTGTTTCTTTTCTTTATCGAGTTAAGTGTAACGAAGAGAGAAAAAACGTTCATAAAAGCATTCATGTCTTTTATAACTGTGGGTATGAGAGGACAAAATCGGTTGTACAGAGTCAAATGATCAAATTAAAATAATAAAAAAAAGTGTTAATCGCGCATGTTTTTTTTTTTAAAGTTTCGTGCAGGGTTTGGAACACACTTCTTTCTTCAGAAATATACAATTATATAGTGAGCGTTTCCCCATTGCAACAGAGCGTTGACAGGCAGCGGTATGACGGAGTTCGGGAAATGGCGCGTCAGATGTTACTGACCCGAGACACTCGAGACGTTGGGTTCTTGTATGCGTACATAATCAGCCGACGTTTCGTTGCTACGAAGACGTTTACAAAAAGCGGGCGAACCTCAACGCGGCTGTGCCACGATATCAGACACGTTCCCCGTGCTTCTTTTAATGGGAGAAAGAGGAACGACAGTGTTGTAAGTAAGGACTCGTCTTCGAGTGCTGGTTTCCGCCATACACCAACTCAACCCTCTGACGTCACGTCGCTGCGGTGGCGCTGCTGTCGGCACTGCGCATGCGCAGACGCTTATCAGCTCTCTCGAATCCGGTGTTGCTGCATACTTTACTTCAGCATGCTCAAAAGCGCAGTTTATTATCAGGACACACACAAACACAGACCCTAAAAGCGCAAAGACACGGCTCATTCACTGGTCGTGATTGGCTTAAACGGGAGACAGCACTCACACACAAAGTCGACGAAGGCCGCGACATTCCACTTTTTCCCGATGCTTGATTGGCCTTATCGGTTAGCTGCGCTCTTGACTTATGGTGATACGAGATTTAGTGCTCAATAGTTTGACAATCCCTACATAAAAAAAAAACTGTACTTAGTTTCAGTCGACGCTACGAGCTAATGTGACCAATGAAGCTGCGTCAAAAGCGCGAGTCACTGGGTTTTTATTTTTGTTTTTGATTGGTCACGAACACCCTGATGGAGCGCTTTCGAGCCTCCTGATTGGTTCTATCCGCTCGTAGCGTCGGCTGCGCCTGGACTTAAGCCGAAACGAGGTCTAGCTTTTATATATGGACTTCGTAGTTCGTTTTTGTTTTTACCAACACTACTTTAAAGCATCCGCGCGCATTGATATCCAGTTGATGAAGTATAAAAAGCTATAGAATTAAACGGAACGCTTTGTTAGCAGTATTTCACGAACTATTTCTGAAATCGCGGTTATTAGGGGCGAAGCTCCTTAAGGCTGAACTCCATGGGACGAATATGCTGCGAATAACCGACGAATTTTGGCCGGCGGCTTTTGCTCTGCGCGTGGAATCAACACAGTGGCTGCTACGTCGCGCGCAAAACGAGCGTGCCGTCGGGCGGCGTTCGCCAGTTATTCGTCACTAGAGTCACTAAATTAGCTGCGCTTAGAGTATCGGCACTCCGTTCCCCGACATTGTTGTGGACGCCGCCATTTTGGCTCGTATGCAGAGCAGGTACAACTGCCGATCGTCATGATTCAAAAGTGCGACTTCCTCAGCATTAGATTCAGTGTTAGGAAGGTAATGTAATACTGCTTGGCTCTGTCGCGAACTGTTTAAACATTTGTGGAGGGCGCAAAAGCGTTTCCTGTGATCTCACATAAAGCTTCAGATAACTGGCAACCATGATTTTAAGACACAATATGGCCAAGTGTTGTTACTCTGAAGCGTAGCTTATTTAGTGACACTATTCGTCACATAATTCGCTCCATGGGGTTCAGCCTTTAGGGGCTAGCCATGTCCGTATGTCCGTTTGGCGTCCGGCGTCCGGTGCTCGTGCTCCTGCTCGTGAGCTCACGTGCTCACGTGCTCGTGTAGAAAGAAAGAAGATAAAAAAGAAAAAAAAAATTATGAAAAATATGTTTGCGCAGTCGACAGGATTCGAACCAGTGCGGGGAGACCCCAATGGATTCTATACTTCGTTTCACTTTATCTGCGAGCGAAGCCAAAGCTAGAAGCGCGAGACCAGCGCTTTTTGCATTTCTCCCCAGCTCGCGCGCTCGAGCAAAGCCTGAACGCACGGAGCTTCCGTGCTCGCGCTTCCAGTTTTGCCTTCGCTCGCACATAAGGTGAAGCGAAGTATAGTCCATCGCCTTAAAGGGGCCATGAAACGAATTTTGGGTTGGGATGAATGATTTTAAATTGGGACTTTACTAATCGCATATCGTTTTGTTGGCCAAAAGAAAGAGACTAGAAAGTCAAAAGCCAGCTTTTCGGTACGAACATTTGAAAATATAGCGGACTATTTTGTACCTTCTTGCCTTCGAAAGCTCTCCGCCTTTTCACTATGATACATCCTCGGTTCCAAAAGCGCGTCACCGGCGCCAAACTGACGTCAGCAGAGCCCAGCTCACGCATTGGACACGAGAATGCGTCAATCGGAAGTATGCGCTCGTCAACAATCAAACCGTCGACGAATATTTGGATTCGCGTTCGTGGCCAATGAGTGCCCTGACGGAACTTATTGTCACTGGGGAATGACAAGTTCTATGGTGTGCATAAAAAGCACGGTGGAACCTATACTTCGTTTCACCTTATGTGCGAGCGAAGGCAAAACTGGAAGCGCGAGCACGGAAGCTCCATGCGTTCAGGCTTTGCTCGAGCGCGCGAGCTGGGGAGAAATGCAAAAAGCGCTGGTCTCGCGCTTCTAGCTTTGGCTTCGCTCGCAGATAAAGTGAAACGAAGTATAGGAGTCATCGCACCGGTGCCGAAGGAATGTCACGACCACGTGATTTCACAATTCGCATTTGAGTTGAGGATTAAAGCTAAGGAGGAAGAAGTAGGAAAATCGTTTCATGACCCCTTTAAGGCGGCGGTCCCACGGCCCCAACTATAATACCGGTGGCAGCTCTGCTAACGCTCCTGTTTGCTGTGCAAATGTCGCGTCTGTGCGCGTGTTACGTATTTCGTTCTTTTTGCAAATAAATAGCCAATTCATCATCACTCTTTTAGTGCAAAATATGATACGCATTTTTCAAAACTTAACGCACAATAAGAAAACAAAAAGTGCAAGTTTTGATTTTTTCAAAGACATACCTCTATGCATTCCAAGTTTCTAGACATGCAATGCATCCAAGACGCGTTCTTATTTTTTTATTGTATAGAAGAAAGACTCGTCTAGTTCCGTGCATGCGTGTTTTTGTTAATTAGCACGCTCACATTTTTCAATATTTATTCAAAAAGAGCCTTTTTTACGGGATTTTGAAGTCTCGTAACTGAGTTTCACATCATAACGCAGCAACGACATTTAAGGGCATGCTTGTGCTAAACATAGGAACTCAGAATACAAAATATTAGAAGTGCAACGCCTGCCGTTTTCTTGTAAACACAACTTGATTATGGTAAAATTTCTAAGAATTCCCTTAACGCGTTCTTGGTTTTCTCAGACAGCGTTCTGGCATCTGACCTAATTTTTTTTTAATTGTATGCTAGAGGAACTGAGCTGGTTCACTAGAAGCGTGATTTTTTCGTATTCCTATTCAGATTTGTTTAAAATATGTTTAAATCATGGGACTCTTTTGAAGCTAGACTCTGTACGCAAGAAACCGGTTTCAAAGAAGAGGGCAGCTATTTAAGCAACGATTCTTTATTTAGTGCTTTTCTCGTTCTAATTAAAATCATTTTCTATGATTGTAATTTTTTTAAAGCATACTAATTGTCCTAAATAATAAAAATAACCTATGTTGTAGCAGACGACGCGCACTTGCGCCATCTTTTGAAAGGTGGCTGAAATTCGAGGTTGAGAAGTTCAGGAAAAGTGGCGCTGGGGGGATTCTGTCCCTGATGCAGAGGATTCTTTTCTCAAATATTTCCTCGCGCTACTTCCTCGTTCTTGCAATGAGTAAATAATCTTGCAAGAAAAAGAAGAAAAAAAAACAAGGGTCACGAGCAAGTTCTCGAAAACATCTAGTGCCTATAAATAAGCTATTCAATGCTCCCTGCCATGTTCCGACACCACGAAAGGTGCGAATATTGAGCTCCATATGATGGTGACGACAAAGGGGAATTTCTTTTACTTCACTCCAAGATTTTTACCCGACATTTTTCTTTTTAAGGTTCCAGCTTTCCAACTGCTCTGGTTCTGTTTTGTTCGCCATCGTGCAGGAATTTTAGATTTTCAGTTTTAACGTTACTCTACTTGTAGAAAACTTACGGAGAGTGTTATGTGTAAAACGCAGTGACTTGTCCTCATGGTAAGGCAACAAACAGCCAGTCATTGTGGTTCAAATCTGAGGCTCAGGAAAAGGGTCTAATAAACCCCCTTTCCATGCAGTGCCCTATCAAAAGCGTTGCACATGTGCGAAACCCTCACTACGGTCGTCTTTCTTTGGATTAATTTTTATTTCATTTTTTCAAATAAGAACAATGTCAGACGATCAACTTTCATGGTGTTAGTTTAATAATGCAACGACTCCAGGCTTCCACTTTGCGTTTACACCAGCCACGACTCTTGTCCTTTGCAAGTAATTATAAGCAGCCAGGTCAGACTTGCTAGAAACAGCGTCTCAGCTGAGACTTTGGGAAAGAAAGCAATGCCAAAACCAGCGCTCGAGCTGAGCGGGACTCAAGCCGCGTCTCAAGACAGTCGTGCGCCCAACCCTTTGCAGTGCTTTCTTTTACTCAGTCTCAGCTGAGACGCTGTTCTAGCAAGCCAATTCAGGATCACAACTCGTAAAGTTTCCTCGCGCTTCTCTTTCGTTTTTCCTAGTCCCCGCAATGAGTATTGCGAAATAAAATCAAGCGAGATGCTCAGTGCTGAACTGCCATATTCTTCCATGACCGGGCTAGAGAGCGGTTTCCTTGTGGCCTTCACTCTCGCCGAGGAGCAATGAAACTTCTTTAGCCGCGTAGGGGTGCGACCACACAACCATGCCCAACGCCGCCTGAGCCATCCTGAACAACTGTTCCCCGACCAATGCGATTGAAAATGTGTGCAATTATACTTGCTTGAAATAACTGTAGTGAGCCGATTGAAATAAGTTTCGGCTTACAATAATTAAATTCTTGTCTATACAAACTTGTTTCTTAAGGAGACGAAGAGAAAGACGTGTTCCGCATAAGTCCCTGAAGGCAGCTGGCCTCACGACCTGTAGGTCCAAGTACTCTAGAAACTTATCCAACTCAACCCCCGAGCAAAGAGGACAACACGGTGAAGAGGACGTGCCTCTCAGAAGGAATTAAAGCACTGTAGGAGCGGTAGGGTTACAGCGACCCCTCCAAGCTGCCGCCGCAGGGAGCAACTACTCCCGGTGCAATGGCCGTAAGAGAGCATGCCTGTTCACTCTAGCCTAGGTTGCCTACATGTCTGTCTGTTTCAGGGTGAAGACATCCATTGTTGCTCTGAATGTGCCAGCGCCTGACGCTCTCGCGCACTCGATGCGTGACTTGGGCGGTAAAATGGCGTCTATGCACTAGCCAAAGCTACGGGCTCGAGCTGAGTGACACCGGATTGCGCGCACTTCAAAATGCATAAAAAAACGATTGGGCGGAAAAATGGCTGAGTTGTCACCACTTCATGTGGTCTTCGGTTCAGGCACGTAGCCAGGATTTTGTTTCGGGGGGGGGGGGGGGGGGGGGGCGCCCGCCCATGACAAAATGCTGTATGAGGGGGAGGGGGGAGAGGAGGTCTCAGCAAAATGGAAGATTTCGGGGGAAGGCCGGGCCCCATGGCCCCCCCCCCCCCCCTGGCTAGGTGCCTGCTTCGGTTCGTTGTCATTTCAAAAGAGAAGACGGTCTACGGTGTTTTTCCATTTGAACGTGAACGTGCAGACGGCTATAGGAACGTGAAGACACACTGAACTTTGGATGGTCCAGACCGCTTAGCAGTTCTCCCGTGAACGTGTTGTAAAAATAAAAATAAATATTACGACAGCAAGTGTGCGTGAGTTAACAATAATAATAATGATCCTTATTTCCAGACATACATGTGTCTGAGGGGCTGCGGCAAAAGAATACAAAAGGAAATTCCGCACAGACACTTTTGATTGCTTACGTGTGGAAATATGAAAGCATTGCAGTACTTTTGGTGAAAAGTTTTCGATTTATTTTTTTCGGCATGCGTTATTTTTGCTTATTCGGTGTGTGACGGCGGGAAACAGCGCGCTCATGTTATACACTCATGACGTGGCGCCACCTTCTCCCCATTGGCTGCACCGTCACGTGCCCAATGGTGCACGCACTTGGACACACCTTTGGTCAGCCAGATGGTTGCGACGTGTCGTGTGCAATGACGCACGCACTAGGCACACCTTAGTCAGCCAGGACCTTGGAGCCGCCTTGGAGTCGGGGAAGCGTGCCCGTCTCGCACCCCGGAGGCCCGGGGGGCTATGTTGCGCTTTTTGGACTCCCAGGAGACTAGGGAGAAGGAAGTGACGTCAACAACGCAGCAAATGCAGATTGGATGTTGATTTTGTTTTCTTCTGTCAACATCCAATCTGCGTTTGCTCTAGTCGTTGACGTCACTTCCCTCTTCCAAGTCTCCTGGGAGTCCAAAAAGCGCAACATAGCACCCCTGGATTCGATTCCCATTCAGACCGAAATGTACGAAAGTTTCTTTCGAAAGTCATTCATTTATTTTGTTTATAGGAACCTTCGTGAAAATTGTGACGTCAATCCGAGCATTTCTGACGTGTTTTTACTCTTTGCGCCGTCGGCCATTTTTGGTACCATCGCTTAATCATGCCGCCACCGCCGCCGCCGCCGGATTTTCGCGTGGTGGGGCAAATACTTTTCTCGCATTAAAAGTCTTCTGACCAGGCCATCAGCCCCTTTTTACAGCATTCAACAGCACAGGACCAGTGTCAGTATAAAAATCAATTATGCATAAAATAAGAAAATTAACATCAGCTAAACATCGTAGTTATCATAATTAATATCAACGTCATCAAACGTTTCAAATGGAAATCATTCCCATCGACATCATTGAGATAACATTAATTAACATACAATGTCAGCGTTACTGTAAAATTCTTCATATCTGTTGCAATCCAACAGAAAATAAATATAGATAAAGATACATGTAAGACGTTGGTGTATTTTTTTCAACATCAAATTATAAATAGACCTAATTAATAATGCAAACAATATCAAAAGCACCATAAAATGCACTTTGAAATCTGCTACTCACTCGCCTAACAAAATTTAAGCCACTTGGGCTACAAAATACACTTTTACTTTTTTCTTGAACATGCAGAGTGTTCGACCTCGGCATACTATTTCAACAATATTAGGGTGGTTATTTATAAGGTCAGATAATTGGTATTCAAGTTTAATCAAACTACCATCAAAATGATGAGTTATATAAAGCGCCCTTCTGAACACCCGTCTTGAAAAAAAAAGGTCTGCTATTGCTTGTTTTATTATAGATCAAAATAAAGTCAAAGACTATAAGATACACAAGCACAAACACGCATACTAAAAGCGCAAGGCCATAGTGCATGGTTTGCGCTTGATTGCTTTGACCGGTGACAACAAACGCACTATAGGATGCTGAGCTCCGTGACATAGTGTTTTTTGGTTCTGCATGATTGGCCTCATTGACCTGTTATGTCGGCTGCGCTCTGACTTACAGCGAAAATGAATTTAAACGTTTTGTCGTGCAAAAGATCTTTCATTAACGAAATGCTGACAAGGCATGTCTTACATATGTTCTTTAACGTTTGATAACATTCTTCACTGATTGATTGACTATGTTTTTAACTCTTGAATAGTTAAAACGATAGCTACTGGCTTGTGAGCCTCTAACGTAATCGCTTTGCCAACCCTGCAGCGCGGAACAAAGCCAGTATCAAAGAACAATTTTTGCCCAGCTAGGCACTCTCGATCGGGTCGATGAGCTAACTGGGCTCCGCTTCTGTGCGAATTGGGCACTGCTACCACCACTGGCACGTTTGCTGGCATTTGTGTCAGCGGGAGCACGCGCTGAGCGCTGAACGTGCACGGGCGAGCAGCAGAAAGGAGGAAATTAAGAGCAGAGGAGGAACATCATTGCCACGTGCTTGTTTTCTGGCCACACGGATGAGTGCCGCCATCTAGTGGTTGAACTAATGGCTTGTTCAAGATGGCCGCCGTGGGACCGCCGCCTTAACCACTCTGAGGCTCTGAGATGTGGTAGTAGTTACAGTGTACTAGAATACTTGGGTAGTGTTGGGACCGGAGGGGCTCGCCTGAAGCGCGTGGTATTGATCGCGACAGGTGTCGACACCGGCGTGTTATCCAGAAGGCGTGCGCATGCGCGGCTGCACGCGCGAAAATATGAATCTTTGATGCCGCTTTGGGGGAGTGCACGTAGGATTTCTGACACAGCTACGACCTGCCAGCGTTCGTACCGCGGCGTCAATTGAGCTGCGGCACGATCGTTAGCAACATGATGCTACAATGTATTGGACGGTACAAGCTAGATTACCCTCCCTTTACATAAAATCAATTGCGACTTTAAAGAAGCGGATTGCAAGTTGTTTCAGCGTAGAATTAGCTGCGACTATCGGTTTGTTTGATGGTGAGCATTTTAAATGAAATACCCATTTCCTTGGTCGCAAAGGCAAAACATTAGATATTTCAAAGGGATATCTAAAACTCGGAAGCAGTTTTTTTTTTCCTATCTTATTTTATAATGGAAAGAAACGGCACATACTAAAAGTCCGAGATTGTTTTAGTATGTTTTTAATACTCCAGGTTAGCTTCTCTGCGTTCTTCTCTGCCCGTCTTCTTTTTCTTGACCTTAATCAGCTCGCTTCACGTGCCACTCATTCTTGTGTTCATTTATGCGACGAACCACCCAAGCGACGGTCGCAAAGGGGTGAGAATCTTTCATTTTTTCATGGCTGCCACGACCATTCGAGGACCGCCCGACGTTCACTTGTAAGAAATGCCGTGACAATTTTTATCGCGCGTTTTAACATTGAACTTCAATTGTAAGCAGTGAGAGTGTGCAGGCGAGCTGGTAATTAATCGACATCTTGTAAACCCTGAGATGGGGAATGATAAAAAAACGGACGAACACTTGTTGTGTTCGTCCGTTTTTTTATCGTTCCCCACCTCAGGGTTTACAAGATGTTGAACTTAAGTCCAAAAACTGAGACAACGTGGGCTGAACAAGTAATGCTTTATAAGATTCAAAGAAAACAAGCAACTATTTTACATAATTTTGAGCAGAAAACATGAGCACACGTAGATCAGGCAAGGAAAAAGTTTTAATAGTTTACAGCACGGCATTGAAATAATGGTCACAATGTGCAGCGCATACATGGTTACAATATGCGGCGCATTATCCTCTTGACTCTTGAGAGTAAAGCATCTGAAACCTACACGCTCATAAGAATACATTTAACCGACAGCTGCTCTCTGACAACCAGGTAAATCTCGCCTGAGCTGGGTATTCGAAGGGAAAGACCCATGGTTCCACAGGGGGCGTATCTGGTTCACGCAGACATACAGGGTGTTTTTGTTTTATTCTTTACAGAACTTTACATATTTTACAAAAAAAGGATGTGGCAGATATGTGGATGCCGTCTTTCGTTATATCTGTAGGGCTCGGTGGACAATAAATGGGTGAATAACCGCTGCAATGTTTTATAATTAACTAAAATCTGTTTGTTAACTTGTTTATTAACGGCTTAATTGGTCATGGTGCATTTGCAGGTTTAAAAGGAGTCATTATTAAAGGGAAACAGAATTCCGACAATTCGCGAAAAGGCAACGAGGTTCGCGAAATTTATCGTAAAAGTTTGCCTTTCTTCGCTTGATTCAGAAACCGCGTTATGAAAATAATACGGAGAATAGTGACTTAGTAGTCTTGATGTGTGGCGCCGGCAAGTCCACCGAAGACACGCTGTCGAGTTAGTGACGAGGGGACAGAAACAACTGTGTCATTCTTCTACGCATGAATATCAGCACAACCTCATTCGCGCTTTCAGATCGAGGTTTTTTAATTAAGCGAAGAAAGGCAAAATTCTAGCGATGAATATCTCAGGACAGAACGAGCGGGTTGGTAGAGATAACTAAGCTTGAGGAAGAAAACGAGAAGGGACGGACAAACAACAAAAACGAGTGCCTTGTTGCTTTCGCTCAAAGCTCGTTGTTAGTTCGCGAACTTTCTAAATTGAGTTGGCCTTTAATAATCGCTCCCTTTAAAGCTGCAATTGAAACATGGCCCAATAAACCGTTCATTAACCCTTTGCCTTCCACAAAAATAAAAAAAAAAATTGAAAATACCGATTTTTTATGTACCCTATACTCTGTTTCCCCTTGTGTTGTACCGCAGGAAAGGCTACAAGCGCGAGCTCTTTGCTCTAGGGCACATCTCGACGGCACAAGCTCTCGTGCACCAAGGGCAGCTGCCAACGCTATCAGCTCGCGCTTCTAGCCTTCGCTGCGGTACAACATAAGGTGAAACGGAGTGTATAAAATCACAGGACCGACACGTGCACCGCTCAAAGTAAAAAAAAAAAAAAAAAAAGCGGGCAGCGCGAGTTTTCTCCGGATAACTCGACTACAGCGCCGCCACGAACTGTCAATACACGCGCCCTCACGAGCTCCCGTTGCCGGGCCGCTCCGGTCCCAACACTACCCAAGTATTCTAGTACACTGTAGTAGTAGCTCAAGAGCTGGAATGTCAAGGATAAAACGTTGCATGTAGCCGCTCTACGTCTATACAGGAGAGGGCGCTGCGGTCAAATGCGCTTATAATCGCGTTAAACTTTGCATGCATTGGCTCAACGTTTATAGACGAGAGGGCGCTGCGGTCAAATGCTCAAATCCACGTTCCATACCACACATTATCTTTCTGACATGGATGAAAACGAACGAAAGGCTCAGCATGCTGCGGCTCAGCGTCTACGCAGACAAGCACCACCAGAGCTTCGCCCTAATCAACATGATTCACCACGTGGAGATGCGGTCAATTTTTGGGAGCTACTGCACAAACAACTATACTTAGGAAGGTTTTGTTACAGGATTATAAAGAATGAAGGGAACTCAACAAATGGCAAGACACACGAAAAACGTTTATATCTAAAGAAAAAAAAAAGTCTGCCATGTTATGATGAGCTTGAAGTCCCACCTGCTGACGTCAATCTGATGTTTCATAATTAAACTGGGATTAAGAATTACGTATGAATGCTTCCTAAAGCCGATCCACGTTTCAGTGCAGTGTGAGAAAAAGAAAGGTCCTTGTACACCTTTACGGTACCTATAAGTTTGACAACCCATTCTTAGCCAAGACAATCAGAAACCTGAATGTTTTGCGGCAAGAGAAGCCTTTCAAACAATTAATGATTTAGTGCTTTCCTCGGTTATAAAAAAAAAAAAAAAAAAAAAAAAACATTAAATTGCTTTCTTTTTTTTAATGTTATGTGTCCCCTTCCATGGTTATCTCAAGGCACTGCGTTTATTTTGTAGTCGGTTAAATAAGGCATTAAAGTGAAGAATGAACGCTCTGGACAACAAATAATGCAAGAGAAAATCACCTTTCCGCATGGAAGAGACGTCGTAATGTTTTGCTTCCTGATGGTTCAGTATGTCGATGTACATCGTGGGTTTTTCAGTTAACCAAACCAACCCGCGCGCCCTCTGTACACCATATCAGAACTCGTAAGCTGTTAAGCAGTTAAAACATCCTCGATCCATTTGAACCACAAATCTTGTATTCTCGCACGAGTTGCGAAGAGAAATGCCGCCAGCGCCGATAGAGAACAACATCAAAACAGCTCAGTGTTAAAACATCTCGCGCAATCAATACTGAGCAATGACAAAAATCACTCTGCTTTGCCTTTTGACACTCTGCGGCATTGGAACTACAGATCTTAAAGCAGTTTGAAAAAAATCGATCATAGCCATAAAACACAATTCTTTCAGTGACCTCGCAGTCGATCGTCTTCTATTATACATCGAAATTTAATTAGATAATATTTATTTGTGTAAAATCGATCAACTTACCCAATTCACAATATCAGAAAAAATTTCGCTTCGTTGCGGAAACGTTAGCCTCATTTTATTTTAGACGTACTAGTTTTAGCTTTCAGTGCGAATTTGTTGTTGCCATTAGCCCTATACACCTATGCATTTTAACTTTCATAAAACTGAAGTCACGATCTTTAATAATACAACCACTTACAGGCTAGCAAAACGTTTACGTATTTTTAAAAAAAGCAATGGCTTAAGCTCCTGGGCATAAGAGCAGAGTGAGTGTGCGTGCTGAATCAAATTTCCGGGCGGCCGACCTTCGCTTCGAGATGGCTTCCAAGGCGGCCACGGCATCGAAGCTTGGTGCAGGCATCACGATGGTAGCGCCAAACACCACGGCGGCCATTGTGCCAATGACGCAACCGAAGCAGTGGACCAGTGGAACATTCAAGCAAATGGAATCGTTCTGAAAGAGAGACAGATACCCAAACCTTTCCTTAATTAGGTTTTGCACAACGGATGTACAGGGCTCTCAATCAACCTTTTACATTGAGAGTAAGCCGACACTCCGTATGCTTCATTTACCCGAATGTGAGGCAGCTTCGCCAGTCAATGTTTCGAGGGCTTCATGACAACGTAATTTTTGCGTGCATGCGTTCTTCGTGCTCACACAATGCTCCGGAGCTTTGTGTGAGCTAAAAAATCATGTAAGAAAAACTACATCACATGTTCCAAGAACATTTGTGCGCGCATGTGCGTTTGAGTGTGAACTACAGATTGTGACGGTTTACGACGAGAGAACACGCTGGCCCACTGGCGCCATCTATTAAGTAGCCCTCGACTTCGTTCGATCTTCGTATAACAACACTTAACATCCCCAGAAATTCGTGCCATCGTATGCTTCCGTCACCTATTAGCGGGTTACGACAGCGCTCCCATAAAAGCCCATGCATTTAATATACAAATATCACCAGAACACCGAAACGTTACGCCTTGAACAATTTGGCATGCTACTACTCCACTCTATAATGTACCGCTATTCTTGTGCCAAGATTTTAAGATGATGACGTGTAAAATTCAAGTTCCTCAGTCGAATAAACGTTTTGGTGTATTGCCATTAAGGAAAAGCACCCAAGTCAATCAATGTGTGCAGTTTATGAGTGGGTATAAAAAAAACTCAATATTTTTGTATAAATTAAATAAAATCCCTTCTCAATATAAGGCAAATTCTGTAGTGTCTAAGATGTGTATTACATCTGTTGTGAATTGTGATTTTGACACCTCCTACTCACGGGAAACAGCCGCACAGTGCTCGTGTAAATATGCGGTTGACGAAAACGAGGAAGACGAAGGAACGGTTTGGCTCGAGGCAGCTGGAAGAAGACGATGTACGGAACTACTGCGATGACGGACACCCGTAGATTAACTTCGCCATGTATTCGCAACTCCAGCAAAACGGACGCCACCAAGCGGGAAAACCGGGAACCAGCCGGACCAGGTCGCTCCGCGCCCCTCCGCGTCTCTGGTGGCTTTCGCGGACACGTGTTGTCGGCGCGGTGGCGAACAATGTAATTTGGCGAAGGTCCGAAAATTTCTTAAGTTTGCTTGAGTGTTCATTAGTGTGGTGAAGCCTCAGTAGATTGTTTTCTTCCATCACTTGTTTGAAAGCCCGTTTACTCCGGTTGCGTGCTTTCGATTTCTTGGATGGGGAAGAATCACGGAAAAACGTTTTGATTTCTGGTCTGTCTCGAATCACATTCAAAGTGACGAGTACTTGGTAACTGATAAGTGGTTTCTTTATAAGCATGTAGAACAATAAACTGGAGGACGACAGACGAGGTGTTTCACTGGAGGGAACACCAATATGTGAGTCAAGTGAATGGGAAGGTTCGATAGCTGCTTTTCTTGAGTTTGTTGTGTTCGATTAGCTTCAAGTTTGAGCCACCCACGCCGGCGGGTGCGTTGGCTATTCATCTTGGCTGCTTTTCGCCGAAAAAGCCTCTGGACCGCACTGAAGGAGTTGGGCTGATTTCGCAATTATTTGAATCAAGAAAACCTGCTCGCTGCATATGAATCATCAGGGAAAGTATCTGCTTTCAAAAGGTGGGGAACGCGTCTCACAAAGTTAGAAGCTGTCACGGCATTATGATCTATCGCGCCTCCAATATTTATATTATACCCCCGTCGAAGCCAGCAGCAATATACGTTTACATGGCTCAGGTTGACCGGCCACAAAAAATACTCATTTTATCCGTTCAGGATTCGAAGTCAAGCTCAATGCAGAGAGGTTCTGCGTGGATCTCCGATGAAGACTCTCTTCAGTTTGTCCGCATTCGTCTCCGTGCTACCGGCTAGAACCATTTGGCTAAGTTTAAGTAGTATCTCTCTGTCTGTCAAATATACTTTTATTCAGCAGTTCGGGTTGAAATCTAAGCTCAGATTTCAACCCGAAGATTATACTAATATCGCTTTAGTGGGACATTGTACGTAATATAATAAATAACCCGCTCGTCAAAGTGACTTCTCGATTGTTACGAAAACCTGAATTGAAATACGAGTATCAGCTGCTTAGTGGGGCGCCAGCGGGTTAACATGCTCCTTGACTCAAGAAGCGCCTGCTTAATTTTCGTAATTTCCCTGCAGCCTGTGTTGTTGACCGAGCAGACAGACGACTGGAGCTGGTTCTTAAACGCGGATACGCACAAAAGCTCGATTTCCCGGACAGATAAGTCGCAAGGTCGAGGCATGCGAGTTAGCTGAAAATTACTCTCGGTGGAACAATTCTGTAGCCATCGCCGCTTTCCTTAGATGATCAAAACTAAATAGAGTCTATTACCATCTCTCCGGAGCCTAAAGCTTCGGTTTTGAACGAAGTCTCCGAAACGAAAGTTTGATATGAAAAGAACAAACAACACCGGCAAAACAAAACTATATGCTCTGCAAGTTTAGGTGCACCGGCTACACTTAACCGTCTCAGTTCAAACACCTATAAAATTGGGCATTAAACGAAAGAAAACCAGTTAAATTGAATGCGCCACCCGTTCAGACGGCCCGGCCGAGCCGACGGGAGCCGCCATGTTTGTTTTGTGGTGGCGCCCCCTATAGGTCGCTGGAGTCGCGAATATAGTAAATCCATTTTGTTTCTTATCGTAAGTCTTTGACGTTCAATCAACGCAACAACTGAATGGTGCCGATACCCGGGACTTCAAGCCGGGAACGACCCTCAACTAAACGAAGTCAATTGCTGAGCAGTGAAGGAGTGAACGCCATGGACTAACCTCGAACGAAATTTGGATCGACATCGTAACAAGTAAGCAACTCTATTACCCGAAGCTTACCAACCACTCGATTTATTCAAACATGGAAAGGGTGCGAACGAAAAGGACTGCTCGCAGAGCACAAAGCACCCGAATTTTCAGAGAGGCCACCGCTATTCTCAACACTGCGGATGTATTTCAAATCGAGGCCATAGCAAGAAAGCTTGAGGTAAATTATGGAGAACTCAAGAAGCTGAACACCGAGCTCGAGCCCTTCATTGCTGATGGAGATCTCGAAAACGAATACAAGTCGGTAATTGAGTACGAGGAAGAAACGACCCATACCTTGAGCATGCTTCAAAGTCGAGCAGTGCTACTACATTCTGGTGAACCAGCGCGACCATCAACATCGGCAATTGCCTCACGAAGCGAAGAACGAAGGCGGAGCGGTATTAAACTACCGAAGTTGCAGCTGCAATCCTTTAAGGGCGAACTTGCTGAGTGGCAGCCATTTTGGCAACAATTCAAGCGTGCCATTCACGAAAACGGAGAGCTATCAAGCGGCGAGAAGTTTCAATACTTAAGGACGCTGGTTAGTGGACCCGCCAGGGCATCTATCGCTGGTCTCCAAGTGACGGATGCGTGCTGCAACGACGAAATTGAAATTTTAACTGGACAGTTTGGAGACTACAGGCGAATCCAGCAAGACCACCTTACAAAGCTTCGAACGCTTCCAAGTGTCACCTACTCAAACGACACCAAGGGTTTGAGGAGACTTTACAATCAGGTGAAAACCCACATCCGTGGTCTTCATGGACTTGGTGTCAGCTCAGACAGCTACTCGACCATGCTGATGGACATTATCATCAAGGCTCATTCATCTGAAATAGTGGTGGATTTCTACCGACGTGCTGGCCATTCCGAAAGGAAGACCGTCCATCCGTACGAGGGAGACGTGGCTGCACATTCATATCCACCCACATTACAAGCAGAAGAACTGGGGTCAATCTCAGGTACTTCCAGAACTGCTGAGCTGTCCGCCAGACGAACACCTTGAACTGAGGACGTTCAACTGAGCAGCAGAAGGGCGGAGGGAGATTTGCAGCAGTTGCTCGAATATCTGCTAATCAAGATCAAGATTAGAGAAAGAGCTGGTGTCAGAAATGATCGTCCACCAAGAAAAAATTGAGAGCAACTACATCAACAAGCTCATCTTCCGACTTGTGCGGTTCTCCATGCCAAAGCTCAAGATAACAAGAAAGAGTGCATTTTTTTGCAAAACTACAGGACACAGCACAGAAAACTGCACCAGTATCATCTCTCTAATGGAGAAGAAGAAGAAACTCTCAGGGGAGATGCGATGTTTCCGGTGCACCCTAAGAGGGCATAGGTCAAAGGACTGTCACAGGAAATTGTCTTGCACTTCCTGTGCGGGGCGGCACGCAACATCCATTTGCGATCCGACCTGGAAGCCTTCAGCGAACACTAGTGCAACACAAACCATGACGACTAGCGTTCAAAGCGCTGGCACTGGTAGCACTGGGATTTCGATAGACGACGACGTCCTACTTCAGACCTTTCGGACCTGGGTGGTCGAGGATGGGAATACTGTCTACGCACGTGCCATCTTAGACGGTGGAAGTCAGTGAACGTTTATACGAGAAGACGTTTCTCGCAAGTTGGGTCTTAAGGTGCTAGGAGAGACCAGACTACGCTTGAACACCTTTGGAAGTTCTACTTCACTGCCACAAAAACGAAGGCTGGTTCAAGTGAAGCTGCGTAGTCAGTACAACAACGAAGAATGCAGCGTTGAACCGGTAGAAATCCCATTTATATGCGAGGACATTGTTCAGATACCTGTAAACCATGAGTTTGTCCGCAGCATTGAAGAAGACGGAGGCTGCATCGCTGACAAACTTCTCTTCCTCGGCGTTCCTACTGAACCAGGCATAAGCCTGCTCATTGGGTCGGACCAAATCTGGCAAGTCGCCAGTGAGCGGGCGCGACGTTGTGAAAGCAACTGCAGCCTGATGGCTTTAGACACTAAGTTTGGGTGGACATTTCAAGGACCCGTAACGCTGCAGTGCTCGCTTACTGGCCGCGCCAACACGATGGTTTGTAGACTAAAGCGGAACCATCGAAGCCGTAGATGATGCGACCTTACACAGCTTTTGGGACATTGAAAGCATAGGAATAACAGACAACGCATGTAGCTCAGGTGAAGAACAAAACGAGGTGTGGAACGACTTCAAACGAACTATATTGCAAAAGTGAATGGACGGTATGAGGTGTGCTTGCCATGGAAACCTAACGCGGGGGAGCTAAACGATAACCGAGCCACAGCTATGAAACGACTCGAGGAGGAATTGCAGAAGAGGCTATCACGCAACGAGTCCCTCTCCAAAGAATATAGCAACGCTAGGCTCAACTACCTTAATGATGGACATGCGGAGAAGGTTCCCTCCGAGTTACCATGCACTAACTCTCGCACCTACTACATGCCTCACCAAGCAGTGATCCGAATGGACTCTGAAACTACAAAACGGCGAGTCGTGTTCGACGGGTCGTCCCATGCAAATGAAGCTGCTTCACTGAACAATCATCACCACTTGAACGCGGATCAGGTAGAGGTTCTAATGCGCCTTCGAACGTATCCTATTGCTCTCACAGCAGAGATAGAAAAGGCCTTTCTTCAAGTGCGCGTGAGACCCAAGGATCGTGACGCACTCCGTTTCTTGTGGTTTAACACTAAGTCTGAAACGTCAAACAAAGAGCCACCTACTGAAGAATGGAGGATGACACGCGTGCCAATTGGAACATCGGCAAGCCCATTCCTTCTATCGGCTACTCTGAAACATCATTTGCAAAGTGTGACAGGAGATATCAAGGAAACTGCAAGACTTCTTCAAAAGTCATTCTATGTAGATGACTTGCTCTTGGGAACGAAAACAATAGAAGAGGCTGCGGATCTACATAAGCAAGCCAATGAGATTTTGAAATCTGCAGGCATGACACTGCGAAAATGGGCAACCAACGCAAGGCATCTTCAGGATATGCTTAACGATGGTCATAACACGTCAACTTTTTCAGAACCCAGAGGAAGTCTTGAACTGCGGTGGAGACGGGATAACGACACTTTGATGATTTCAGTCAAGAATGTACTCAACTTCATCAACGGCAACAGCACAACGAAGCGTTGCGTACTACGTGCTGCAGCGAGGGTCTTCGACCCACTTGGACGTATTTCCCCGTTTGTAATAAGAGTGAAGGTTTTGTTTCAGCGATTGTGGGAACGCGGACTTAACTGGGACGAAGAGCTTCCTGAAGACCTCTCAGGAGACTGACAACAATGGTGCAAAGAGGTTTCACAGATAGAAGATATTGCCACCAACCGGTGTGTCATGAGCAGACAAGAAGAGCACGAGACGTCTCTACAACTGCATGTCTTCTGTGATGCCAGTCCCCTCGCTTATGGAACGTGTTCCTACCTGAGGGTGAAAGAAATGAATGGGAAGACAGATGTCAGTCTGGTAGTTTCTAAGACTAGGGTAGCGCCGATAAAACGTTTGACACTTCCGCGCCTGGAGCTTATGGCGGCAGTGATTGGAAACCGAATAGGCAACTACCTGAAAAAGATGATGGACCTCCAGGAGATATTCTTCTGGACAGAGAGCACTATTGCTCTTCACTGGATCAAGGGTTCAGCAGTAAAATGGAAACGTTTCGTGTCTAATAGGGTTACCGAAATTCAATCTGGAGGGGAACCGGCCAGTTGGAACCAGTGCCCTAGACTTGACAACCCTGCGGACTTGATGACGCGAGGAATATCAATAGACAAATTACGAGCGAGTCAACTCTGGTGGAACGGCCCTAGGTGGCTCTCTGAAGACAGAGACACCTGGCCAGGTGTCATTACAAGCGAAAATATCCCGACGGAAGCAGAAGAAGAGGAACGAAAGAGTAAACATCAAGTGCTTCAGATACAAACCAAAGTAACGACACCTCTTTTGAAGCTGGAATGATACAGTAGAATAGGATGACTACTACGAGTCACTGCTTGGATAATGAGGTTCGTTAATACTAACTGTAGAACACCTCAAAATCTCACCAAAGGTCCTCTAATAACCGAAGAGATTGAAAGGGCAGAACTGCATTGGGTCAGGCGAACGCAAGAGGAGGCTTACCCCAATGAGCTCAATGAACTGCTGGAGGGAGGCAGATTGATCGAGAAATCCAGCATCATCGCTCTCAACCCCTACCTCGACGCACACCGGCTAATGAGAGTCGGAGGGCGGCTACAAAATATGAACGAAGCAGCGGAGATCAAGCACCCATTACTACTGCCACCTGAACATCGTTTCACTGAACTGCTGATTAACGACATGCATAGGCGTACACTCCATGGAGGACTGCAAGCCACTGTGACACAGTTACGTGAACTTTATTGGGTGCCAAGGGCACGACAGACCGTGAAGAAAGTTATAAACCGATGCAACGCCTGCGAAAGGTCAAGAGTCAAAAGAGCATCAGCACCGACTGCACCCCTTCCAAAAGACCGCGTAAATGAGGCGAGCCCATTTGAAGTAGTAGGAGTGGACTTTGTCCACTCCTACTACTTCAGTCAGATCCGGACACTCCGAGAAAAAAAGCATATATAGCACTATTTACTTGTGCAGTTACTCGTGCTGTCCACCTAGAACTAGTTACAAGCCTCGCAACTCCAACATTTCTCATGGCCTTCCAGAGATTTACAGCAAGGAGAGGGACACCTAGAGTGGTATACAGCGACAACGCCTTAACTTTCAAGAGGGCCTCAAAGGACGTCCGCGACTTATGGAACGTGCAGAAAGACAAGAGAGTGCAAGAACACTACACCGAACAACGAATACAGTGGAAATTCATTGTTGACCGAGCTGCCTGGTGGAGGGATTTTTGGGGCGTATGGTACGCACTGTCAAAACAAGCCTTCGGCAAGTTCTAGGAAAAATTTGCTGCAGTTTTGAACAGCTTACCACTATAGTCCATGAGATTGAGGCAGTTGTTAACTCACGGCTCCTCTCATTCCTGCATGCCTCTCCCGACGAGCCCGAAGCGTTGACTCCGGCGCATTTTCTGACTGGAAAGCGACTGACAGCTCTTCCAACTGCGGGTGCTGAGAAACTCCAAACCTCTACGAGAGAAAATGTCACCCGGCGTTGGAGAAAGCATCAACAGCTGCTAGACCACTTTTGGCAGCGGTGGCGAGAAGAATACCCTACTTGCTTCAGCTGCGATCAGCACACGAAACAACTTGTCACCGAAACAGCCAAGTTCAAGAAGGAGACCTGGTTCTAGTTGAGGAGAACAAAACGCCCAGACACCTGTGGCGGACTGGACGAATTGGGCAGGTATTCTACGGCCGGGATGGTGTAGTGCGATACTGCGCTGTGAACTTGCCAGGCGGACAAGTGTTCAAAAGACCCGTTTAACTTTTATATCCCCTAGAGCTTTATATTGAATGAGCGATCTAATAACGCTCATTTGGGGGATGTGTGTTGTGAATTGTGATTTTGACCCCTCCTACTCACGGGAAACAGCCGCACAGTGCTCGTGTAAATATGCGGTTGACGAAAACAAGGAAGACGAAGAAACGGTTTGACTCGAGGCAGATCGAAGAAGACGATGTACAGAACGACTGCGATGACCGACACCCGTAGATTAACTTCGCCATGTAAATAGTAAATCCATTTTGTTTCTTACCTAAGTCTTTGACGTCCAATTAACGCAACAACATCTGTAGAAAAAATATATTTCGGAGGCACCTCACTCAAATATTTGAGAGACAGCGTAGTTCAAACGAGCACAATTTAAATATACAACGAAGTAAAAAATTTGCCATGCGATTGCAGTAGACCAGAACAATCGATAATGTGCCGGGTAGGATTTGTTTCTTCTCAAAATTATTTCCTTGAGCTCCTGAGACCAATTTGCCAGATAAAGTGTATTCGTTCTCGTTAAGACGTTTATAATCATTTGCAGTATTCGGATACTGACATAAATAAACTAGCAAACAAAAACAGCTGTTTTGTATTGCGATAATCTAAGACGAGAAAAAATGTTGTCCAAATAATTTCGCTACTTAATAATGTTATATGATTATAACAAAGTGATATCTGTTGTAAGGAGTGGGAGCGCTGAGGTGAGTGCCCAATTTATAAGAGGGACCATTGTTCTTGTAAACTTAACATTCACATGTCAAAAGCAATATTTAATCACGCTATAAATGTTTACATCAAATTAATTATCCCAATCACCCTGCACACAAACAGCAAAAAACACAAAAAAAAGGTCGATAGAAGAGTTTATTGAAATATTCGACTTGATATCCCATTTCCCGATGAGGGTAAAAGCCCAAGATTTTGAAATAGCACCGGCTTGTAGTCGACGGCCTTGAATTGTATATTTCTTCGCCAGTCAAGAATTCGGTCGATCTCAAAACGTCCCCAGACAAGGCGCGGGTTCCCAAATTTAAAATATGAAAGAATGCCTGAAAATAGTAGAACCATATCCACTTCAAGGCAAGCTTTCTCAAAGAGGGCTCATTTTAGAGGATTTACCATAGCAGCCGCTTGTAGTCTAGAGTCATAAAGTTTGTATTTTGTCACCAGTTAAGTACTCTGCCGATCTCGAAAAGTTTCTGGATGAGGCGTGGGTGCCCGAGTGACGAAGTTTACTCAACGATGGCTCATTTTAGATTTGCCATAGCAGCAGCTTATAGTTGAGGGTTCTACATTTCGTATTTCGTAACCAGCTAAGTTCTCGGTCGACCTCAAAAAGTTCCTGGATGAGGCGCTAGAATTTCATGAGATGAACGAAGGCGCCAAAACGGCCAAATCATCCCCAATTTGAGTCCGGTTTTCTCAAAAAGGACTCACTTTGAAGTATTTGCCATAATATCAGGTTGCGATTGAGGGCTTTAAATTTTTGTATTCCAGCCTTAGTTGGGCACTGAGTTGTCCTTACAAAGTTCCTTGGTGAGGCGCGGGTGCCCAACTTTCAAAAGATGGACGAATGCGTAAAAACGGCCGAACCATCCCCAATTTGAGTCCGGTTGTCTCAGAAAGGACTCATTTCGAAGTATTCGCCATATTACCAGGATGTGCTCAAGGGCTCGAAAATGTTTATTAAAACTTTAGCTGGAGACTTAATTGTCTTCAAAAAGGTCCCTGGTGAGGCGTGGGTGCCCAAATTTTAAAAGATTAACGAATGCGTTCAAACAGGTGAGCCCTCTACAATTTGGGACCAATTTTCTCTAAAGGAACTAATTTTAAGGTATTTGATATTGTACCACAACGTGCTCCAGGGCTTTACATTTTATATTCCGGCTTTAGTTGGGAACTATGTTCTTCTCAAAAAGTTCCCTGGCGAGGCGCGGGTGCTCAAATTTTAAGAGATGAACGAATGCGTAAAAAAAGCCAAACCACTCGCACTTTTTGACCGTTGAAAGCGGTTCGGCGTTTCCGGTGTAAAAAAAAAAAACAAAAACAAAAAAACTTTTAAGAATTGACGTTTTTTTATTTCTTTTATGATAGACGATTCAGTGCTTCCGCGGACTTTCTTCACCAATGTGCATGCATACTGACCTTGACAACTGCTCCGTCCCTGACGGAACTATGACGAAATTTTGTACTGCGTCATTTTTTTTTACTGTGCGTTTATGTATGTTTGTAGTTTTCTTCAAGCTGCAACAACTCTATCAGCAACTATTTCAACTTCTCCACTGCACTCTGGCGAGATATCGTTATCTGCGGGTCTGTGCGTGCGTGTGGTTGTTTTGTGCATGTCCGTGCTTCTGTGCTACCATTTACTCTGCTAGCTTTGAACGGTGGGTCTTGTCCCACAAGGCCCTGTTGGCTTTGACGAGTCCCGAAACTGAACTTGCTGCATCTGCGCTCGCCATTAAAAATAGCACTTTTACCCTATTTTGTTTTGTATTTCGAGTTGGATTTGTTTATTTTTTATTCCTTTTATATTTTGTCATCTATCCCAGAAGTGAAATTTTTAGATTTGTGTAACTGAACTTGACTGCATGTAGCTGAATTTGACTGTGTAACCGAATGTGACTAAATCATATTGTGTTAATTATCCAGCGTTTCGCTGGCGGCTGGGTTTTTCATAGAAGCCAACTTAGGCTTTGACTGACCCGATACTAAGCATTGTACTGTTCGCATAATGAACCTATTATTATCATTGTTTATTATTAATATCATTATTATTATTGCGTAACGAAGTGAAGGCGTGTCGTGCTGACATTGCAGGCTAGAGGAGGGCTATCGGAGACTCCTCGATCGTTTGCTGCAGTTGCCAAGAACCACGGCACCCCACCCACTCCTCAATACCAAAGGCCACCGTACAAGCCGTGGGCGTCACTAGAGGACACTCCAGGTGATCCTGCCCTGAAAACTCCACCGGAATCAACATCGACGACGCCGGGAGCCAAGGGAGGTGCTGCCTCTAACTGAACCCCGCTCAAGGCGGCACCTCGCTGGGCCAAGCCATTGGCGTTGGTAGGATCAGCTGATACAAGCCAATTACTTAAGTGTTGTGCCCTCGTTACCACGTCGGAGGGTCATGCTCGTCACGAAGATGGCCCCGAAGACCTCCTCTGGCGACATCCGAGATTACTTGTCTACAGTGCGAATCCCGGATGTGCAGTGTCGCCGACTGAAGACGCGTTACGACACTATACGTCCTCACACGTTTCTGTGCAGGCCGAGGCGTTTATCGGACTCGCTGACCCTAAGATGTGTCCGAAAGCTTGTCTATTTAAGCCCTTCAGAGGCAGCCTTCTGGACGAAATATGCCTTGACAGCGCCGATGAAACCACAACCGAAAGTAGCTTAGAAATTTATTATAAAAATATCTGAGGCTTACGAACTGAAGCTGATACTTTTTTTTTTGAAAATTTTACTATATCAAACGTTTCGGTGGTTTGTCTCAAGAAAACCTGGCTGTGCTCAAGAATATCGTCTTCTGACGATATTCTCGACGACCGTGACAGCTCTGGGGGGGGGGGGGGGGGGGGATGGGTCGATTGGCGTTTTCTAACTTGCTCCGCAAGTTACCCCGGACAAATTTAGTAACTGCCTCACTAACATATAAGAAACGGTCAACCAGTTGGACTAATTTAAATGTTTAATATTTGAAGACTTTAATGCCCCGAAGATAGACTGGACGAGTCATAACAATTCGTCAAACAACTTTTATGCTTCGCGCAAGTGCAATCTGCTCATTAACTTTGCCGCTTTTTTGGGCTTAAAACAGCACAATGAAGCTTATATCTATCAAGGGAAAGTTCTCGACTTGTGTTTTTTGAATATGACTGATATAAGCGTAACCTCTAGTGAAGTACCGATGGTAGCGCTAGATAAATATCACCCCGCTCTAAATATAGTGTTTCCAATTTTATCAAGCCTAGCCCGTGTTACCACGTGTGCAATGTCCTATCGTACAAGAGCTATAACTTTCCCAAGAGAGATTACATCAGACTTTATCACCACTTCTCAGAAGTCGGCTGGTCCCCAACCTTACAATGCCAGTACGTCAATAATCAGGTCACCAAATTCACTAAAGTAATTCAAGAGGGTATGGACAAATATATCCCATTAAGAATAAACCGCAGAACTAAATTTCTTACTGGTTTTTAGCTGAGTTAAGGGCACTCTTCAAAAGAAAAAAAAAGTTTCTGCACCGAAAGTTGAAGAAAAGCGGTCTTCTAAAATGGGAAACCGAATTCAAGCAGTGCAAAAAAAAAAAAAAAAATATTATTAAATCGGCATCGCGAGACGCATCGAGAAGCAATTGAGTCCAATTTAACTGGGAATCCCCAAAAAGTTTGGTGGTACATCGGTTCGCGTGCAGCAAGAACGAATAGACCAAAGTCAATTGTTCTAGATGCTGTCGCTGCAAAAAATACATAAGAAATATTTGCTAATAATTTCCGCTCTGTTTACACTGATCACATTGATTCCTCCTTTCCGGATTCTCATCCGGAAGTACTTGGCGACTTGCTACACTCGATTTGTGGAAACGAAAATATCGTTGCGGAGTGTATTAAGAAAATGAAACCCAAGCTATCACCTGGTCACGGTAGAGTACCAGCACCTCAGATTAAAACCTATCGTGATTTATTCACCCCTGTGATCTGTGAAATATTTGATAACTCATTAAGCTCCGGAATATCTCCAGACATCTGGAAGCTCGCTGTAATTGTCGGTGTGCTTAAGTCTGGAAAAAGTGGCAATGTTTCTAGTTATAAACGGATCTCCCTTCTTAGTTCCTTCTCGAAGCTTTTCGAAATGGTCATTCATAAATTTTTACCTTTCTCATTGAGAAATAGAATTATTCCTAGTCAGCATGAAATTGTTCCTGGCAGGTCGACAACAAATTTGGCTACTTTTACGTCTACAGCCTCCCGCATTGTCTGTAAACAAGGTCCACTCGACGTAGTTTATTTTGATTCAAGCAAGGCCTTTGACGTGGTTGACTATGAACGTTACTATCTAAACTGTCTTATTACGGTGTTGGGGAAAACGTGATCGAGTGATGTACAGGAGGAACAGCCCACCCGCAAAACAGTCACCCAAATCCACACACACAAAAGAAAGAGACACTTACGCAGCGCTGACTAACAACCCTCTGGTATTATTACACTTTCTTCGTCTTCTTTTTATATTATGAACTAGGGCCAGGAAGAATAATTGGTCTTTTTTCTTCTTCAATGGGAAGCTAAACCGTAAACTAACTAAAATTGAAATTAATGTTAGGCTAGGTGTTCTGATACGGGGAAGAGTGTTATGATACGGGTTCGTCCGTTTTGTGTGAGAGAACCATTTGTTCTGGGTTCAGGGTTGGTCCCTTGCGGCTTTTGTTGCCTTTGTTCTTTTTGAGGTCACTTGAACGTCCTTTCGAGGTGCGTTGAGTTCCGTGAGTGGTTTTTTCTAAGAATTGTATAACGGTCAGCTATGGGACGTGCGGAAGCGTCCGGTTGTAGGTGCGGGAGATGATGTATATAAGTGATGGTTTCAATAAAAGTTGTTAGCTGAGTTTGAGAGGTGTGTCCTGTCCCAATTCTTTTCGTCGTCTCCGGTCTTAACGATGTGAAACCTAAACCAGCTCGCCTGTTTACTAGCTTTATCATCAAAAGGCTAGGTAGTCTAGTTCCTTTTGTGAAAAGGTTAAAGACGGAGTACTAACACATTTATTGTTATGTTTTGCGATATTCGCTGCCTCAATGATCTATCTTGTTAGCTGGTTGTAGCGCTTGCCAAGCATGACGCAGTTGCTCAGCAGCACTGAGCAGCCATAGTCTCGACAGTGGATGCCTAAAAGTCCGGAGTCTTTGTTGGTGAAAGTGTTCTTATGTTCACAAAGGCGATCGTTGAGACACCTTCCGGTCTGACCTTTGTATAGTTTTCCACAAGAGAGGGGAAAGGAGTACACCATCTTCTCTGTACAAGAAGCAAAGGTGTTCTTAGGCTTCTTTTTGCAGCTGATAATTGTAGTTCGGGGTGGGGGTATTTACTTTTTTGCACAAGCTGCCAAGTTTGTTTGGAGCTGAGAAGATGACTTCCAAGTTTACACGGCTAGCTATTTTCTTCAGTCCGTGAGAAAAATTATGAATATATGGCACAATGATAGGTTTTTTTCTTCTGTTTTGCTTTTGTTGAGTGCAGACGTCTTGCCTGCTTTCGTTGATGAGCTTTTCGGCTGCGGATATTAATAGGGAAATTGGATATCCTGCGCGTTTTAGTTGAGAGACTTGCCCGTTGAAGCTCGTTGGGATGGAATGCGAGCAGGATTTTGCAGGAGAGTTTTTGAGGCATAACCGCACTATGCTCCTCTTAACGAGTTTTGAATGCGCCGAGTTGAATGGTAACCGCGGTTCTTTCCCCCTGGGCTCGTATGTAAGCCCAGGGCTCATATTGTGAGCCCAAGGCTCATATTGTGAGCCCAGGGATCATCGGTTATGCGTTGCTCATTGAAAGAACTGTCTGTGCCTGTGTTCGTCCTTTACGTGTTTTATTCTTTCTGTGTATTCTCTTCATCTTCTCATTTCCTAACAAACGTCGCAGCTTGCGCAAAAAAATAAATACCCCCCCCCCCCTCCCCTTCCCCCCAACTACAACTGTCAGCTGCGAAAATAAGCATAAGAACACCAAAGAACACCTTTGTCCCTTGTACAGAGAAGATGGTGTACTCCTTCACCCCTCTCTTGTGGAAAACTATACATAGGTTAGACCGGAAGGTGTCTCAACGATCGCCTTTGTGAACATAAGAACACTTCTCCCAACAAAGACTTCGGACATTTAGGCATCCTTTGTCGAGACTGTGGCTGCTCAGTGCTGCTGAGCAACTGCGCCGCGCTTGTCAAACACCACAACCAGGTAACAAGAGAAATCATTGAGGCAGCGAATATCGCAAAACATAATGATAAATCTGTTAGTACTCAGTCTTTAACCTTATCACAAAAAGAACTAGACTACCTAGCCTTACATTAACTTTAATTTTAGTCAGTTTATGGTTTAGCTTCCCATTGAAGAAGAAAATAAAGACCAATTATACTCCCTGGCCCACGGTGGAAGAAATACATATAGGTGATGACTCTCTGTCTCACGCGGCGACCACATTATGTTCGGCGCACCGAGCGCGCTTCACTCGCACGGGGATAGATGGCGCCCAAGTATAAAGGCGTTTGGTTTTTGTTTTGGTTTTGGGTTTTTTTGGCGCAGCAGCATCGGGGCTATAGTGCGCCACGAGGGGCTTGTTAAGGCTTGTATAGAGGGCTTGTGAAGGAAATTATGCATTCTTTACTCGGTCCCTGTCTACTGTGTGGTGAAATGATGGATTTATGTTGGCGCACTGGCTCTGATTGCCTTTTCTCCCGTGCGGTTCCTGTTTTTTTTTTTAAACGAGAACATTCCAATGATGACTCAACGTGACAAAAATACTCGTATAAATATAAAACTTCCCGGCATAATCTACTGGGCCTTCAATAATTTAGAGTAATTTAGGGTAAACACCTGGGTCGTGCTCGAATGTTTTGTCAAAAAGCATGTTTGGTAACAGTTCCGTAAATTGTTTACACACATTGCGTGGCTTTATATGAGGTCGGGTGATTTTTTCTACCCTGCTCCTGCCTTATTGAAAAAAATAAATTCTAATAATGTTACATAGTGGGGCCTAAATAATTCTTTACATGCGCATAAAAGTTATAGCATTACAAATGGTTTATACATACAATGTCAACTTGTACTGTGGAACATACAAACCTTGTGAGCAGAAAATAGTTTTCTTAATGATAACATAGTGACTGAAATGATGACACAGTATGATGGCATACTGACTGACATGATGACACAGTGACTGAAAGTCAAACAATAGTAGCGGTTATAGGACATAAGTCACTTTTCATCTATACTCTCACAATAAGGTGTCACCCCGTCTTACAGGTTAAAAAATAGCTGACAAATATTTTTGCTTTAAAATGTGCACAAAAGCTGAATTCACTGCATACTACCAAAGAACGCCATCTCCTACATCCCGTGTTTCTCGCCCATGCCCTTAAACTAAGACGAGCGCTGCTTTGCTGATTTCTTCTTTTCTTGAGCTTGTTGGTTCCTACTCATCGTAATATGCTTACAGTGTTGTCGCATTCGCATGCAAAAGTAGTAGTGGAGCAACTGGGCAATTGTTTCTTCTTTGTGTTCAGCGCATGAAAACGTTATTGTGCATGTGTCAAGAACACTGTCGATTGTATTCCAGTAGACAGTCTGGTGGCTTTTATTTTCCACGAAGAACTGTTCCGCTTTCTTCAGTAGCTGGAAAAGGTTCTTGTTGGGGTGTATAAGGCCTCCTCTGTTCTTAAAGTTTGTCAGTGCTGCTTCAGCAGAAGTGTTCTTGTCGATGCTGAAAGCGGATCGGCATGCAGGGCAGCGTGTAGCTTTTTTTTTTTTCATTTTCACACTCAAAAACCTAATTACATAATATAGTATGCAGTCCACAGCCTTGGTTTCTTGAGCCTCTTCTGTCCTGACATCTTCGCATCCCAGTTTTCGACAGAAATTAGACTGTTGAAGGGATGCTGAACCGAAATCTGGATTCCACAAAACACGCGGCAAAAGCGTGCAACGGTATGCTAAAAACACCAAAACATCACTCATACAGCGATATCTCGAACGGATGACCGTATTTTCCAAAAAAAAAGGAGGTGCATTTGACAGAAATGTTCACGTCATGTTTCTCCGAGAAGGAGAGGGAACGGCCTCGCGTCTTCTCCGCCTCGCTGCCTTGAGGGAGCGAAGCGAAGAGAGGACGAAACTAGGTATCTTCACGTCACTCGCCTCGTCGGCCTGGTTCAATCTCGACCTCGTTTTCCCAAAAAAACGGCCGTCCATTCGAGATATCGCCTTACGAGTAATGTTGTAGGGATTGTACATCTCCTGCATCTCCCGCCTACATCTCCTCCATTGTTTTTTTTTTCTGAAATATAAATTTCGGTTCACCATTCCTTTAAGCTGGGTCTTCACTTGGTCAACGAGATGAGGAGTCTAGGTAGTAACTTGCGATCGGCCCTCGGGGTTGCACGACGCCACTGCTCCAGGCGAGCGTCACTCGCTCTGCGCAGTTGCGGTACCCCGAATCGCAGTTGGGAACGAAGCCCGTCTTTCCCATCCTTATAGCCTAGCACCTATGATCAACACAGCACCACAGCAAAACATGAGGACAGCCACTGGCCGCACACCACCACCACACCGCGAAAAAGGCGAGCAAGCTACGCCCCTGACACCGTGGCCGCCGAAGAGAGACCTCATACCCACGGTGCTCACACCTCAGCGCCCTCCGCGGCGGCGCGGAACTAACTATACTTCGTTTCCCCTTATGTTGTACCGCAGCGAAGGCTAGAAGCGCGAGCTCATAGCGTTGGCAGCCGCTCTTAAGTCACAAGAGCTTGTGCCGCCGAGATGTGCTCCAGAGCAAGGAGCTCGCGCTTGTAGCCTTTCCTGCGGTACATTATAAGGTGAAATAGAGTATACTCCTGGTTCGAGGCTAGCTCCGAACACGAACTGGTCACTCGCTCCCCGCGAGAAGAGCGGCCAGAGTCACCACCTCAATGTATTTCTTCCACGGTGCCCTGGCCCTAGTCCATAAGTAAAAAAAAAAGACGAAGAAGAAAGTGTAATAATACCAGAGTGTTGCTAGTCAGCGCTACGTAAGTGTCTCTTTCGTTTGTGTGTGTAGATTTGAGTGACTGTTTTGCGGGTGCGGTGTTCCCCATGTACATCATGATTAACCAACTAGACCGAACCTCCGTGTTAACAAGCGATCGAGTGGTTCGGAAGTTATCTGCTGAGTAGGAAGGGTTTTGTACGAGTTATTAATATGACGTCCACAACCATTAAAATTAGCTCCGGGGTGCCTCAGGGATTTGTTTTAGGCCCTTTTTTAATGTTTGTCAATGACATCCCTTTCGTTATCTCACAGTCATTATTCCTTCAGTACGCCGATTACATTAAAATATACCGTGAAATTCGAACTTTTACTTTTGTCGACTGCGTAAGACTACAGGCAGACGTGAACAGATTCAGCAATCGGTGTAAGGAAAAGAGGTACCGTCTGAACCGTTCAAAAACCAAAGTACTGACTTTTTCTCGGAAAACTCAAAATGTCGGTTTTCCTTATCGATTTGAGGGGGCCTTATTGACTCGTGTTACCGAAATTAGAGACCGCGCTATTGTGTTTGATTCAAACTTAAGGTTTGATGTTCACGTGGGCAAAATGGTTTGGGCATCTGTACTTGGTCTTCTGTGTCGCCTGACTAAAAAATTTTACAATCCACGCACGTTTTAGAGCGCAACTCTTAGGCGCCCGTTTCCGGCTTGAGCAGCGTCGCCGTCGCCGTCGGCGTAACCGCGCGGTGCATTATGGGTAAACTTTCCCGAAGGGACCCGAGGTCCTCCCGAAGGATCTCGGGTTCCTTCGGGAGGACCTCGGGTTCCTTCGGGAGGACCTCGGGTTCCTTCGGGAGGACCTCGGGTTCCTTCGGGAGGACCTCGGGAGGACCTCGGGTTCCTTCAGGAGGACTTCGGGAGCACCTCGGGCTCCTTCGGTGACCTCGGGGAGGGGGGTCACGTGACCCCCCCCCCCCGAAGTCACGTGGCCCCCCTTCCCCGAAGTCACGTGACCCCCCCCCCCCCCGAGGTCACGTGACTTGGGGGGGGGTCACGTGAGCCCCCAGGTCACATGACCCCCCACAGGTCACGTGACCCCCCGAGGTCACGTGACCCCCGTGCGGGGAGGAGAAAGGAGGGCTATACCCTCCCCTCAGTACCCTTCCCTCCTCCCCCTCAAGAGCTGCGCTCCAATTCGGCATTACAGGGAGTTGCAAACGGCTTTTATTTTTAACCCTTCACTGTGCCGCTCGCAGCTTGACTATGCGTTGGTGGTGTGGAGCGGAATCTGTAAAACCAATTCACTGAGAATTGAACGGGTGCAGCACAAATTCATCTAAATTTTTAAGCCTCGCTATTTGGCTAGAGATGAGCAAACTTTGGATTATCAAGCCCTTTTGGAATGATTTAAATTACCTGACCTACATCGACGTAGAGAAAAAGCGGATTTGGTATTTTTGTTTAAAATTCTTCACAGCCTAATTGACTCCGAAAGTCTCTTCTCTGAAGTGAATATTAGGAGTCCTAGAGAACCCTACAGGGCTCAATTCACCTTTTTATACATCTAGAAAATTTAGTCATTTGTGCCCAATTCCCAGGTCATTGGATTGATACAACGGTTACGCTGAAAAACTGACATATTTGACTCCAGCCGGAAGAATTTCGACCACTCAATCAAAAGCCTGTTCCAATTAAGGCAGAGCTGAAAGATGTTACAGTGAATCGCACACGAATTTTTATTCTTTCTTGTGACTTTGTAGACACGTTGTTTTGCTATTGAAGCTCATGTAGCCGAAATTTTGCTATCACTTTTGAACTATCCTATGATGATTAAAAATGGCATGAGGGCTACATGGCCATTAATATTCGCAAGAAACTTTCTCAGTGTACACTTTCATTTTTCTTCTCTCTGCGTGATGTACTCTCCCGACTATATACATCATCTTCACGGCGCACCAACGTATGAACTCCTAACATAAATATATACCTTCTAATTTTATGTGGGGCTGATTCTCATGTTTGTGTGTTTTTGTCTAGTTATAATTTTTATGTTTTATCTTGTAATGTGAGTGTGCTCCTTGTTTTTAAGTGTTTGAATGTCCGGTATGTCAGTACCCAGAACGAATGGTTGTTCCTAGACACCCAATAAAAATGTTGGATTTATTGGTTTATTATTATTATTATTAATATTATATTTTATTTTTAATACACTGGCGCGACCTATTGGGTAGCCGTGGAACATTTGGCGGTACCGTATATTTCCTTTTTTTTTCGCTGAAAATGTTTTTTTCTTAGCTTGAAAAACTTTTATCAAAATTAAAAACTACCATTTCTCATAGATAGCGCGTGCATTTGACCTCGCAAATATCGCAAAATATTCGCTCTCGTGAAATGCAGTTGCAGTGTCACAACAAAGATGGCGCCAGCGTGCCAGTGTGTTCTCCAGCGTTTTCCAGAGAGCCTAGATTGTAGGGAGGGTGCAACTCAGACCACGAGGAGCGTTTGCAATTCAATGGCGGACGCCTGCTGCGGAGATTGATTGCAAGTGCTCATGCGCTGTGTTGTCGCGTGGTGAAGAGGAAAGCAGGTAAAGAAGGCGGAGACATTTGCAGACGTTTAATGCTTTTGCCACCTCGTATGGAAAACGCGGCCGATAAACCACGTGACCCCTCTCAAGTAGTTGCAAACTCTCTTTAATACAGGCTCTCTAGTGTTTTCTCGTTGTCAGAGATTTTAAGAGGTTTTAAGGCATTCAGTTCTAAAGGCCCGTTCACACTCTTGCAACCGAGTACGACCGAGAGACGAGATCTGTTAAAACTTCTTAAAATTTCTTAGGATGAGAGAACACACTGGCACGCTGGCGACATCTATGCGGCGACCCTGGGACTGCATTCCACAAGAGCGAAGGTTTTGCGGGATTTCCGAGGTCAAATGTGCGTAATACCTATGAGAAAGGCTCGTTTATAACGTTGACAGAAGTTTTTCGAGCCAAGAAAGAAAGGATATTGCGCAAGAGAATTAGAAAATATGCCGGACCGCCAAGTTTACACTGCTACCCAATAAATGGCGCCAGTGTGTCCTCTCGTTGTAATAGGTTTTAAGGAACCCAGTTTTAAGAGGTCGAAAGAGTGTGAACGGGCGTTAAGTTGTCGCCAGTGTGTGAACGGGCCCTTACACAACGATTATGTTGTAAGAATGAAGAAAACAGTTTTATGTCAAGTTCATTCGGCGACGAGGTACGATGTTCACCAAGTATAGTAGAATGAACTGAGTGGCGCGACGACGTCTCCTGACTAAGTTATCAAAGCCAAAAAGCACAAGTGTGAGACAGTACCTTGGTTTTAGCGCTTCCAGAACGAATGAAACTCGCTTCCGCTCTATAAATTACAGGAGGACACTTAAGACCACTTACGTGTAGGAAAGCGAAAGCATACGGATGCGTAGCGTATTTCCACAAGCTGCGCGCCCCGCTATCCTCCGCAGAGGCCGGCTGAGTAGTTTCTGTGTAGGCCGGCCGGCCTGGCTCTGCCGCTCTCCAGAGTGGTGCCGCTTGGCGCGGGCCGCAGCCAATCTGACGCGGCCAATCCGGCGCGGCCAATTTGTCGCAGCCAATCCGGCGCGCTGCAGCCATTTTTATAGTCCTTCCGCGGAGGGAATTTCTCTGCAGTTTTTTCGCGGTTACGGCGCGGAGGGAATTTCTCTGCTGTTTTTCGCAGTTACAGACAACGCCGGTGCCGCTCCATAAAACAGTTAATGCTTTCGCATTAAAAAAAAAAAAAAAAGTTTCCCCCGTATTACTAACATGGCTGGGCAGAGATACTCCATAAGGTATTACGGAATACAAACACTGAGATGCATGTATTTTAAAGGAAAACTGAAGCGGTTCTGTAATTGAGGAAAACACTTAGATCGTGATAACGCAATTAATGCGAAGATGCAAGCGAACTGGACAAAAATGATGTTAATAATCCCTGGAGAGGGGGAACAAGGGGGGACAAAGGACAGACACAAATCTCTTAACACAGCTAGGTGACTGGTGCGCGACCGAAAAAATCCGCCTGGTCCTGGTATCGAAGTAGGGACCTCTCCATTTCCAGTGGAGCACTCTATACCAACTGAGCTAACCAAGACTTGCCGCCGAATTCACAAACCTCACTCCAATTGAGGCGCCCCTTCATTTCCTCAAGGAAGGCGCGAGGGCCGGCGCTGGCAATCTCGATGACGGATAGGCGGCCTAGGCTGCGTATCCGTCCTCGCGATTTACCAGAGCCGGCCCTCGCGCCTTCCTTGAGGAAGTGAAGGGATGCCTCAATTAGAGTGAGGTTTGTGAATTCGGCGGTTAGACATCAGTAGAGCAGACGGGTTTTATCAGTTGCTACCAGTCAAACACCAAAAAGGGTGAACAGCCTGCATTTTAAAGGGATGGTGAACCGAAATTTGGATTTCAGAAAACAATGCAGGAGCTGTAGGCGCGACGCTACAGTCCCTACAACACTACTTTTAACGCGATATCTTAAATGGATGGCCGTATTTTTGGAAAACGAGGTCGAGATTGAACGAGGCCGACGAGCCGCGTGACGTGAAGATATCTCGTTTCCTCTTCTCTTCGCTTCGCCCCCTCAAGGCGGCGAGGCGGAGAAGACGCGAGGCCGTTCCCTCTCCTTCTCGGAGAAAGAAGACGTAAACATATCTGTCAAATGCGCCTCCTTTTTATAGAAAATACGGTCATCCGTTCGAGATATCGCTGCATGAGTGATGTTTTGGTGTTTGTAGCATCCCGTTGCACGCTTTTGCCGCCGTGTTTTGTGGAATCTAGGTTTCGGTTCAGCATCCCTTTAAGGTTATGATGATAACGCAATTAATGCAAAGGTGCCAGCGAGCTGGATAAGAAGAATTATACAAAATGTCTTAAATCGTCTACATTTGGAATCCGGATAACGAATATCGAGATTATTTTTCAATTTGATGCAGGGAGGCTGCAGAGAATCAGTTTCAAAGTACCGCCGAAGCCCCTCCTTTCCGGAGCATGACGTCATATCAGGAGTTTTCGGAACCTCCGCTCTCGCGCATTTTCAGCTCCTACCAAAGCTATGGACGCGCTCTCTCGCTATTTAAAAAAAAAGAAAAGAAAAATGAAAAGGCCAGAAAAAGACGCCACGACTGGTGTCGGTGCGGAGGAACACGAGCGACACGACTGGTCGGAGGTGTTTCTTGTTTTGTTGCGTTTAGTTACATCTCCGGGGAAAACGAATGTGATATTCAAATTCACGGGATAAAAATACTCTAAAACTCACCTCTAACACTCTTTTATTTCAAGAATTTTTTCGTTTTTTCTTTTAAGGCCAGAATACATATACAGTCACGTCTCGTCAATATGGACCCCGTTAATATGGATACCCCCCTATATGGACAACATTTTCGAGGACAAACTGGGAAAATACATGCATTTTCGTCTCGTTAATATGCAAAACTCACATTATGGACGAATTTTGGGGGGAACGGAGGCGCCCATATTAACGAACCATCACTGTAGTCATGTCTCCTTAACATGGTCTTCATTAGTATGAATGCCCCATGATGCGGACACTATTTTCGGGGACAAAATCGGAAAATACTTGCATTCTTGTATCGGTATTACGGACAAATCACATTATGGACAATTGTTTTCGGGGGGGGGGGGGGGGTGTCCATATCAACGAGACATCACGGAGGTATCCATATCAAGTTCGAGGTGTCCATATCAACGAGACATCACTGTACTGAGATATATCGGCCTTTTATGCGACGAGGTATACCTGAGATACTTTTGCAAAACCGGCAGAAAAGTATTCCGGAATATATATACATACAATAATATATATTTTTCCTTAACAGAGGTAGGCGGTGATGGGGCAGTTTGCGGTGAATGCAAATAGTGGTGACTGTATTCCTGATTTTGTGCCAGTTTATTCACTTGCACTTACCTCGACCTCTTTATCACTTCACAGCCACAAAATTTCAAATAACGCTAAAAAAACAACAAAATGAAAGCCGTTAACGCCGAATTGGAGCGCAGCTCTTGAGGAGGAGGAGGGAAGGGTACTGAGGGGAGGGTATAGCTAAAGTATTTGGTATAGCCCTCCTTTCTCCTCCTCCCCACACGGGGGTCACGTGACCTCGGGGGGGAGTCACGTGACCTGGGGAGTCACGTGACCTGGGGGGGGTCACGTGACCTGGGGGCTCACGTGGCTTTACGGTTACGCCGACGGCGACGGCGACGTCGTCGCCAACGCCGACGGCGACGCCGACGCCGCTCAAGCCGGAAACGGGCCCCTAAGAGCTGCGCTCTAAAAAACATTGTTCCCAGTTTACCGGTGGAGACCAACGACTACTCGTCATGCTTGGCAAAAGGCTGACACGAGTGATTCTTTCCTCCTCTCCACTTGCCTCCTCTACAGCGTTTGCTCTGCTAAAGCGGAGATAGCAGAGGGCTTTTTACGAGGAGACTATCCTGCTATTTTGTTTTAAAGTGATCATTCTTCGAATCATTTTTTCTTTTCTTGTTTTCTTTTCTATTTCGGTGACTGCTGTATATCAAGCAACCAAGCTTCCTTCGTGTTGAGGAGGTCATGCGCCGGGCTCATATTGCCGCTCGCAGGGGCGAGAAAGCAACGTTCGGTCACGGACTTCTAGAAGATTCGCGTTCGTTCTCGCACCAGACATAACTTTCCCACTGCCTTCTTGTTCTCGAAAGTGCCAGTTCATCCTCGCCCCGAGCGCGCGACGCTTGAACATTCTTTGCCGACCTTTCGAGATAGTGACGCACTGTAGATAAGCAGCTACCTGCGACCTTGTAGAGTCAGTCTCGCTCTCGCTCTCTGCCACGCCGCCGAATGGCCGCCCGCTTTTCATGCTGCCTCAACGCTCTTTCTTTATGTATTTTGTTTGGCGCAAGTTCGCCAATTGAACCTTTATTTTCAGCTCACGGTTCGTCGTCTCGTCACCTTCATTCGTGACAATATTACAAATTCTAAAAATCCTCGCACCAAAACGATTTTTTTATCGTACTGAACCGACGGTTAATTTTTGACAACAAATGTAACGAGGTACCCAACCCTGGCAGAATATCGCAATACAAAGCGATACATCGCAAATATATTTCACCACAAAATACAAATACAATTTTTAAAAGTATCTCGACACAGAGATACAGATACTAGAAAATTGCTCTAAGATACTATCGCGATACATTTGTATCACGATACTGCCTAGCCCTGCTATAATATGCAGATTCTTTAACAAAACATAGTTTTCACGGGATCTGAATTTAACCTACAGCTGAGACACCAGACGCCCATTGAGGCAGCTTCCTGCTGTCTAATCATGCACAATAGACAATTTTTCATGGAAAGCGCACGTACCTGTTCGTGAAAACCTAGCTCGTGACCACATGCGTTCGCGTTGTTGACAACGTTGAAATGGGACAGTAGGGCTCCTTTGGGCTTTCCTGTTGTGCCCTGCCCGAGGACAACAAAAGGAACACAATTCAGTATTATACCGTATCAAATTAAATAAATATTGCGGACGATATACGTTACGAAGAGAACGAAGGCAGCAGGTGAAACGCGACCTTTACTCTGGGAGACCCAAGATCCACAAAAAGAAACTTTTATTGGACTAAGTTTGCTGAGACAAGGCATACTGCACAATGCTGGACTTGGCTGAACCTACTGTTGGGTCGAAAAACAAACCAAAAAAAAACAACAACAACATTGAGGACACAATTTAAACAAACTTTGGGCCAGAACAAGACTTAGAAGTACTAACAAATGGCTTCAACACGAAATATGTACGATCAATCAAAACCCTTTGCAGCGTGGAAATAGAAAAACAAATCAATCAAATAAGACATAGTTACCCTATTCATTATTTTCCCGTGATATGAATGACGGTCATCCGAATGAAATTGTTAAACCCCTTAAAGGGATGCTGAACCAAAATTCGGATTTCACAAAATAAGCTTGCCGAAGTGTTCAACAGGGCGCCATATACCACGAAACATCACTGATATAGCCATATCTCGAGCGGATGGCCGTATTTATGGAAAATAAAGGAGCGAATGAGGGAGAATGTTGACGCCATCTTATCGCAGAAGAGTTGAGAAGGAGGAGAAATGGCCTCGCTCCCTTTCCTCTCCACGCCCTCGCGGAGTCAAAGCGAAAAGAGGAGGAAATGAGAATCGCGAGGACACGCGTCTTTTCGGCCTTGTGCGAGTGCGCTCTTCTTTTACAAAAAATACGACGATCCGTTAGGGATACCGTTTTTTGAGTGACGTTTTTGGGATTTGTAGCGTCCCGCCTATTGATTCTGCATTGTTTTCTGAAATTCGATTTTCGGTTCAGCATCACCTTTAAGACTGATAAATGCCATGTCAATATATTAACACCTGCACTACTACCATTATACAATCGCATATTTTCTAGTGGCAGTCTTCCTAAGAAACTTAGAACACCCATTGTTCGGCCAAAATAAAAAGAAAGGCAAAAAATGCCTCAATTTTAGACAAGCATGCATACTTTCGGTGATGAATTATATAATAAAAAATATAAAATAATAAAATACTTCTGAGCTATATTTCAAAATATAATCTATTAACTCGCACGCAATATGAATTTAGGGTGTACATCGGAACCAGTGACTTGTTAGAAGACTTTTTTGACTATGTAACTGAGAATATGGACAGTAGTAAATATGCTCTTGCTTTATTTATAGACTGCGGTGGGGCCTTTTAAACAATAAACAATAATATATTACTAGATAAATTACACAGTATTGGTATTCGGGGAAAGGTACATGACTTACTTCAGACTAGGCGAAATATATAAAAGAGAAATCGAAGCTAAGCAGAGAGTATACCTCAAGGTGCAGTACTCGGTCCACGACTTTTAATGATACGTTAACGAGATAACCCGGGTCAAATAATAAAAAAAAGATTTTCAATTTGCAGACGTAATTGTATATGCACACAAAAATTACGAAGTAGCTGTAAAGACGATACAAGACATTTATAAATTAACAGAATGGCACCGAAAAGATCGTTGTAAACGTTCCTAAAACACAAGTAATATGCTTCAGAAACCCGAAGAAACAAATCCTGACTGAATTGTCAATAAAAATGTTCGAGCAGAATTGCAAGAATTGCTCATGCGTTCCTCTGAAATACGCTGATAATGTCAAATACCTAGGGATTCATACAGACAAACATATTAAATGGAATTTTTATGTAGAGCCAACTTGTAAAAAAATTAAGGATTTTAATGGCAAAGATGAAACCCATACAAGATCTGGCCTCTCGATCCATACTAAGAATGATATACAATTCACAGGGAAAGTCCACACTTCAATATGGAATAACAGTCTACTGAAACTATGCCAAATGTCTACAACTAAAAATAAAATGTATCCAAAAAAGATAGTGAAAAATATCGGTTACCCAAGTGAAGAAACTGATGAGCAAAAGTATATGGATAAAGAACTAGGAATCTTGAGTTTTAGAGACCATATGAAGTATGATATTATAATAAAACAGTTTTTAACACCAAAAATAAAGTGGAAAATCCCAAAGGAAGAACGTTAAGACCGAATAGAAAATTTATTGAACTTTTTTATACCAAATACGAAGAGGCCACACAATATTATGTACCTAAGATTTGTAATAAATTACCTGAAATTACTAAAGATAAACTTAAAAAAAATCTGTCAGAAACGAGCATACTTTAAAGGAATGCTGAACTGAAATCTGGATTCCACAAAACATGGCGACAAAAGCGTGCAACGGGATGCTACATGCACCAAAGCATTACTCATACAGCGATATCTCGAACGAATGACCGTATTTCTCAAAAAGAGGAGGCGCATTTGACAGAAATGATCACGTCATGTTTTTCCGAGAAGGAGAGGGAACAGCCTCGCGTCTTCTCGGCCTCGCCGCCTTGAGGGGGCGAAGCGAAGAGAGGAAGAAACGAGATATCTTTACGGCACGCGCCTCGTCGGCCTCGTTCAATCTCGACCCCTTTTTCCAAAAAATACGGCCGTCCATTCGAGATATCGCCTTAGAGTAGTGTTGTAGGGATTGTAGCGTCCCGCCTACATCTCCTGCAATGTTTTTTTTTTGAAATTCAAATTTCGGTTCACCATCCCTTTAACAGAGTAAAAAAAAAGCCATAAAACGTGATATAAGAAATGCCGAACTCCAGCATATCCTATAAAGTTCGTATTATCGCCACAAAAAATTAAAGGAAACGGAACAAAACAGGCATCAACATGAGCGCGCGTCCCTCTAGTTTCCGCACAGTATATACATCGCATGCTATAGTAGCTCGGAACGCCGCTAGGGAGACGAAACACAAATGGCACCGCCCGTTGGTGCAAGCACATGCAGTGATCCGTTTTTTTTTCATTTAAGGGGAAGCAATGCCAAGGATATTCATTCCCATCTGGGAGCGTTGTTCGGGGACAACGTCCCAGTTACGACACTTTGGTTAAATGGCAGTGGCGCTTCTAGTGTGCCCAAATAAGAGGAAAGCATTTCAATGACGGCGACCAAGTGATTGCTGAAGTGGAGCGATTCCTGAACACTCAAGACGTGGAGTTCTATAACAATGGCCTCCGGCATGTTGTGCATCGCTGGAAAAAGTGGGTAACTTTTGCTGGCGAACATCTAGAGAAAGTCTCAACTCCTATTCGAGTTTGATTGCTGAATCTCTATTTCTTCGTGACTATAATGCGAACTTTATGAACGCCCCTCGTACATTACAGCTGTTAGTAAATTCGTGGAATAGACTGTAGTACATTTTTGGGGGAATAGAAACTCCATTTATTTCGCAATGGCGCGCTTTAGTGCAAGTTTCATAGTTCTCTTATAAAAAAAAAAATGCAGAGGAATCTGTCGCGTCCCATGCACAAGCCAGTATTGACTTATGCGGGATCTACATTTGAACTGTATTTTTAAGAAGAAAATAAAGATTGTATTGTATGGTTTTGGTACCAACTGTCCCTAACGCCACTCGATCAAATTCACGCTACGCGTTCCTTGAATGTACCGACAACCACTGTTGCGTGAACGCTTGCTGTATCACGTGTGCACCTTCGTTAACTCTTTGCCTACCACAAAAATTTTGAAAAAGAAAACGATTTGAAAATGCCGGTTTTTTTGTGCCCCATAAATTTAATATGCAATACAAAGGCCAAAAACAAATGCCAAAAATCTATTATATGAGAGATCTTTGAACACATCTGCAAAAGAAAAGGGGACTAAAGTTCGGCTTCACTGCATTACCGCAGACAGTTCACATCACCTTCCACATGGACGTTCAGGCCGTGTGTAGCAGTACTGCAGACACAGTTCACCTCACCTTGCACGCAAAGTGAACGGAAAACGTGGAGGAGCAGAAGGGGGTTTTATACGTTGATTCTAGTCCAATGCGGACACGCCGACACGATGTCCTCATCAAAATAGAAGTCGTCTGAGCTAAAATCCAATAACTCAGTTGCATCGCGCTTGCTGTCCGATGAACGATTCATTTCCTCGTCTTCCGAATCTGAAGAGACGTCACAATATCTTCGTTTTTGCCCCAATTTTGATGCAAGATCGTCGCTACGAATAGGGGTGTCGCGAACCGGCCGAGGTTCGAGTTTGACCAGGTTCGTTTTTTTCGAACTTTTAGTGGAAACTTCAACGAACCTTGTATTGAGGTTCGACTCGTGTGCGCATGCGCGACAGGCTGGCCAGTTGGCTTCGGATTGGATGGTGATGGCTAAGGGATGAATTAAGGGCAGCACTGATTGGTTATTTCAGTTAATACAGTACAAAAGAATTAAGTTATTAACTTCTTCAGTGATTAGAATTAGTTTCTTTTAATTGCAGCTGTTCACAAAATTAAAATAACCCTTTCCATAAAAAAATGACCGCATCTCCACGTGGTGAATGATGTTGATTGGGGCGAAGCTCTGGTGGTGCTGATGATACTGATTTTATTGTTCATAGGTAGTGCTGATGGTGCTGATTTTTTTTTATTGCTCATAGGTAGTGCTGAGTTCCGGGTTGCGTTTCGACTTCATTATTACTGCTTTATGGTCGGTGAAATGCAGAGCCAGTGGTTCTTCTAGCGGATCAGCTTGGATCCGCTGGAAGCCATGGGAACGCATCACCACCGCTTAAGTCAACGGTCCATGTCAGAAAGAGAATGTGTGGTATGGAACGTGGTTATATACGCATTTGAGCATTTGACCGCAGCGTCCTCTCGTCTATAAACGTTGAGCCAATGCATGCAAAGTTTAATGTGATTATATACGCATTTGACCGCAGCGCCCTCTCCTGTATAGACGTTGAGCGGCTACATGCAACATTTCATCCATGACAGAAACCCCAGCTCTTAAACTACCACATCTCAGAGCCCCCTACTCGTCCCGCCGTCGTGGCCGAGTAGTTAAGGCGATGGACTAGAAATCCATTAGGGTCTCCCCGCACAGGTTCGAATCCTGTCGACTGCGCAAACATTTTTTTCTTTTTATGTCAGCACGTACGGACGGACGGACGGACGGACGGACGGACAAGGCTAGACCCTAAGGAGCTTCGCCCCTAAAAATTCTCCAAACCTAGACATGCTTGTATCAAGGGGCCCTAATCTGGACACTTGACGAAAAAGTCGGCGAGAAATCTGGCGGCCGTGATTGGCCAATGCCGCACTTGACCTTGGCGCCGGCCAATCATAGCCGGCCACTTTCTCGCCGAGTTTTTCCCTAAGTGTCCAGATTAGGGCCTAAGGTCTGGCCACACTGTCCGCAAAGTCGAACCGGTCGAATCTGATTAAAAGTTTCGAAAGTTCGTCGGACCGGTTCGACCCAGTCGAACCCCGAAAGTTCGACCTAAAAATCCGGTTCGACAAAAGTTCGCGACACCCCTAAATACGAACGCAGCGACCAGAAGATGTTGCCGCCATTTTTAAATCCCCTGTTGCCTGCGTTGGAACAATTTTCCTCGAAATTCAGAAAGTTACCATGTTTTTATTTTTCTTGAAGTGCCATCTATCCACGACAAACACGTGGACTATATCCCAGTTCGTCCATGGTAGCCTATTGGAGCCCGAATCAACGTGAACGAGCCCAGCTCGTCTTCGGGAGGAGCGGTACAAACAGTGTGGACGAACCCAGGTCGTCCAAGGTAGGGAAAGGGTTAATCAATGTTTTTGTATTTTTTGCAATTGAATTTTTTTTTTGCGTGGTCGCACCAGCACTTTTTAGACAACAAGGTGGTAGTGCTGTATTTTCTACGTAACCTATCGGAGGCCATAGCGGGGGACGCATTAAAAGCAAGTATTGCCGCAGCGTTCGGCAGGGACTGTGATCTGTGACACTGCAGCATTTTTATCTGGAATGTTGGCTGTCGTATCGTATATTCATTCGGCCCGTCAAAAAGCAACGTTCTCTGTTATAGTGTAAAAGCCTTGAGATTAGCAACAAAAATTGGGACAAAACAACAATGGCTCAAAACAGCTGCAAAATTTATTTGCACGCAACTCCTTTATATAGGCCACCACAACTCCTCGAGCAGCGCTAACGCCAAGAACCGTGAACTCCACACACAGTCAGGTGGGCAAGGTTCAAGCGGTTACAAAAGAATCCTCTTCCTTAAAAAGCCTCTGACACGCCAAAAAAAAAAAAAAATTATGCTAGGCGTTGAAATGGCATATCAGGACATTACAAAAAAATTGTTTCACTATAGAGTTGCGTAGTTTTTTCGTTTTTTTTATAAAAAATAGAAAAACGAGGCCCAATTCAAAATTCCCTCCAGTGCACTGTGACGTAACAGTGTACCGCAAGGTGTCGGGGCGGTCAGAAGGGAGGCATCGCCGGAAGTCACGTAAGTTGTATTCCTCCTCGTGCTTATTGCGAGTGCGTGTAATACTTTTTTTAAAATATTTTTGTTATTCTCCGCACCTCCACGAGCTATCCAAGTAGACAAGGTTTCTTTTATTTGCTTTTCATCGCTTAATGTTGCTTTAAAGGTAGAAGAAGAGGAGTCAGTGAACTGAAGTGATCAACTACAATGCCTCGAAGGTGCTGTGAGAGGGACTGTCCCGGTATTTCAGCAACTGAAAAAGAGATCACACTGCATGTATTTCCGAGAGACATAAAAGAGATGGACCGGTGGCTGACTGCGGTTCCCGCAGGATAGAATCCGTGGGTAGGCGATGGATATGCTCGATGCACTTTAGTGATGAAGATTACAACCCTAGCCGAAGTTTACTAAAACTCACAGGTCTCGATGTGAGACCTCAACTGCAGGTCTGTAAGTTTCCTGCCCATCACCCTGCAGCAGCGGCACTCAAGAGGCTTGAATTCCGGCATCACGACGCATCGGCTGCATGTGCACCTAGTAAACAAGTTCTACTCATGTTCTAGACAAAACACGTACTTTATGGTTGACGTTTACTTGTACTTGATACACCAGTTCGTATTATTTAGACGGCAGGCATCTTCAGTCTGGAGAGTATCCGATGATTCAACGACCTCGGTGTCTGAACCTTCAGCAATGCGATCGGGCGTGTCGTATGCTAGCAATCCTAATTTCTGCGAGCGTTCTAAATTTTTTTTTTTCAAACCTTGATAGCTTGTTTTGTGCCCAGTATAGCTCTGTATCATCGGTGTGACGGCATGCACTCGTACACTGGCTTGTACTCGCAACGCATTCATCATTGACCTCCATCACGTCGATTCACTGACTCTTCGTCCTCAACTTTTACAGCACGCAAACTAACCAACGGTCGGTGCAGCGATAAAGGTGTATCCACACGACGGACCAAATTGCTTTTTTGGTCCGCGGGCCGCGCATCACGTGATCTTACGTCACTGGTCTTCGAGGTCCGCCGGCGGTCCGCGGCCCGCGCTTCTGAGAAATGCCAAGCGATTTTTCTCGCCCGGACCAGGGTGTAAGATAGGCAGGTGGGGAAACGGCGCATAGAAGCCTACCGCAGCGCCGTGACCGGATTGTGTACTCGTCTGCTTGCGGGTACCCCCGATTTGCGACAGATGGCGCTGCGGCGAGAAGAAAAAAATCGGAATCGGATTTGCATGGAACTTTGTGGGAGAGTACGCAAAATAAACTGAGAGTACGACAGTCCTCCATTGAAAATCAACGAGAAACCATCTCCGACAGTTTAGCCGGTCACCACCGGTCGCCCACCCGGAGTGAGAGTTCACGGTGCTCCACATAGATGGCGCCACAAAAAAAGAGAAAACCGAGGGGGACACAATCCGGTCGCTCATTTGGCTCTCGTTTCCCCACCTGTCTATCTTACACCCTGGCCCGGACCTTGGCGGCGGACCGCGGCGTTTTTAGTATAATTGAAGCGCCAAGTCTGGCAACAAGCTGACTTTTGTTGTTTGGATTAGAATGTAACGTTGATTAGAATTCAAATCCAAAGTCGTTTTTTTTTTTTTTTTGCGCAAACTGTTGAAGACGAAGAAGACGAACCTTTTGTTGTGCGACGATGGCGCCATGGTGCGACGATGCAACTCAAAGAGACGTTTGGCCTCCGCGGCCAAACGTCGCGTTCGTTCAACCTCCATTTTGGCTCCTTACAATTAGCCTCAAAGCAGCTTGCTGCATGCGTTTGGCGGAGCTGTGAGGTCGAGGGTTAGACCGGCCCGTTCGCTCTGTCGTCTGCTCTTTTGGTCCGCCGTGTGGATGCTCATTGCAGCCGGGCGGCCCGCGGGCCGCGCATCACGTGATCAATCGGTCCGTGGCCCGGTCTGTCGTGTGGATACACCTTAAAAAGCTAGTGGAACTGAAACTTCGTTTTCTACGATCGCTCGTACGAAGGGCAGAATAAAAAAAAAAATAAAAAAAGTCATAGGCACGGTCGCGGAGAGCATGAGGAGTGAAACTTACGTGACTTCCGGCGAACAAACTTTTAGTGACGTAAGTCGATGCCTCCCTTCTGACCGCCCCGACACCTTGCGGTACACTGTTACGTCACAGTGCACTGGCGGGAACTTTGAATCGGGCCTCGTATTTCTATTTTTTTTATATATAAAAAAACAACTACGCAACTCTATAGTGAAACAATTTTTTTGTAATGTCCTGATATGACATTTCAACGCCTAACATGAAAAAAAGATTTTTTTTTTGGCGTGTCAGAGGCCCTTTAACACCAACAACCGTCAACCTCACATCTTTTGTTACCGCTTGGACCTTGTACACGTGTGTGTGTGCGTGTGCGTGCGTGTGTGTGTTTGCGCGTGTGTGTGCGTGTGTGCGCGCGCGCGCGTGTGTGCGCGTGGCAAGGTTTTTTTTCTTCATTATCATCGTTTATCAGCTTACCTGCGCAGTAACCCTTATTTCAGTTCTCTGCCATTTCATTTTTTAAAACAATTCAGGTACCGCAACCTTGTTTAGTCTTTAAAGGGGTGGTGCAACGATATTCAATTGGGATGTTTTTCACTTTACACGAGCTTACTGGCACTAGTGGGACTCAAGGATACTCGCACGCCCACTGACCGAGAAACTCCTTTGTTGCGCTGTAATTTCGAGGACAAAACCGAGTGTTTTCATTCAATCTCTCCTTCGCAAAACCTGATGACGTAGCTGGGCGGTAGCAGTACCGCCCAGTGACGATATTTGAATGCGGCTCATAAATTGGACCCGAGCATGGCGTGGACACTCGATTTGGGCTCGTGATAATCGATCGCTCGAGAAGCATTCGGGTAGTGGCCCGTGTCCAATCGCTGCAATGACGACAACAGCCGAACCATAACAATGTCTGAAACTCAGCGCGTGTCCTGTGCCTTGCCAACCCCAGCGCATGGCTATGATCAACATTGGCGGCATATTTTCGGCTCCAGATCACGTGGCCGCTTCTTCTGGCTGCGAGTTGAGGGGGTGAGCGCTGCTCGTTTTTCTTTAATTTTTTACTAGGACTCCTATTGCGTGGGGTAAAAAACGAACGAGTATTTCACAGGTCATTAACGTCAGGGATCCGTTCTAACCGGTATTTGCGCAAAATACAAAAATCGTTGCATCGCCCCTTTAAATACATCTCCTGAAATGAGCAGGGTTCACCATTTCGTCGTGAATATTTTTTTACACTTTTCACAAATATTTGCTAAAGAAAACATTTTCTTTTAGTATAACGCCGTTAAGTCTCACCGACGTGAATTGGATGTTGACGGGAGCGTCAAACTGAAGCTTTGATGCGATGAGTTGCATTTCCTGCATGTGGCGTTGTGTGGCAGAGTTCATCAGCTGGCTGTACGTTATCGTGCCTCTGCATGTTCGCGAACATGGTTGTTAAAATAAAGCTACATGGTGTTTATAGAGCGATAAAAAGCATCAACTGATGATCTTACGGTCGTGCTGTGTCACCAATTACAACGATGTGCTGTAACATTGGGAGCCTGTAAAACGAAAATTTTTTTATATTCTCAAAACGAAAGGACGCTATAGAATTTCCTATGTAAAAATCGATTAAAAAATATCAGCTGCGCATTGCAGCTGATATTCATTTGCACGAAGTATGCGAAGAGAAGAACGGGGTTCTAAAAACCTCGTTTTCCTCTTCGCATACTTCCTGCAAATGAGACGACTTACCTCGAGATCGAACGATATTTGAGCCAGTTTAATTTTTATTTATCCAAATGCCTGTTTTTTTTAGTTGTATACATTGTCACATCTTACAGTTTTTTCTCAGGTATCTTTCGCTAGCCTGTACTTGTACTTGCACTTGTACTTACGTTTCGTTAGTCACACTTTGAACGCGCTTATAGTTTATTGTAAGCATATCGCAACGATAATTTGTTTATACAATTTGTATATATGAAAGCGGCGATATAAGAGTCAAAAACAACAATCTGCAAAACTTATCGGCAGTATTTTTGTTTTCTCGTTTTAAATGTGGGTCAGTTTTGACTGTTTGCAATTTGTCCGCTTGGGATAGTTACAATTCTGTCATTCTTACCACGACAACAAAAATATGTTATTATTATTATTATTACACAAAATAAAATGACTGACATAACGCATAAACAAAATCCTTGCCTCCTCCTGGCTTAAATTGGTTTCTTACCTCAAACTCTTCAGCTCTCCGGGCTTGACGTCCTTTATTTCTGGGGCCATCTCAAGCAGCATCTTGTAGTAATCTTGTCGAACAAATTTTTCGGCGTAAATAACTGCCACACACTCCCCCTGCATGCAATTAGACTCTATAGATATTCTTCCTCCACGGGCTGTCTTCTACTTCATTATCCAGCGAGTGTTATTTAAAAATAGGAGTTGCGAGAGAGCAGCTTACGAGTATTAGGCAGTACTCCAGTTCCGTCACTTGGAACGCCGTGTTGATATTTACCTAAATACGGGGGAGAGAGAGAGAGAGGATATAACGAAGTTTGTGTCAGCTCGGACACTGCGCAAGACTGCTGTTTACAATGGAGTCCGCGTTTTCCCACACTGCGCGTGCGCTGAAACGAGATTGGTGTCAAGCGAAGCGTCTGCGCCGACCGCAGACGCTTCACTTGACTAGTATGTTGTGACATAAGTAGTACAAGAGAAGCTTCGCCCGCCCCCCCCCCCCTCCCCCCCCCCCCCATGTACACACAAACTAAAAAAAAATACACTTCGCCGTTAATAATTTGACGCCAACGAGACTAACACAAAGGACAAGGTACCGAACCGTTACTCGAGAGTAAGGTCGAGTCAAATCCGCCATGTTCCTCCAAATCGGAAACGGAACGCGGGCAGGAACAAGTGGGAGAGCGCGACGGCACATCAATCGCTGTCGCTCGCAACAAAGAGGCTTCTTGGTCAGTGACGCTGCGTGCAAGCATATTTGAGCCGCACTAGTGCCAGTAAAATTGCTGTAAAATATGGTGTAAAGTTCTGACAGCACGACAAACATGACAGCTTCGTCCTATCGTGTTTGTTTCTGCACGTCGTTTTCGTCGTTTGAGCTATTTTCATCATGTATATATATATAAAATAAATAATCCTAACATAATATCGTTGCACAGCCCCTTTAAATTCTTGCGTCGTGTTCAGGAGGGTTACATTACAGGATTTATTTTCCCGTGATTACGTGCTATCGACCTGGGCCGGCTTGCTAGAACCAGCGTCTCGTCAGGTGAGACTGGGTGAAAGAAAGCACTGCCAAAGCCAGCGCACGAGCTGAGCGGGACTCAAGATGCGTCTCAAGACGCTCGCGTGCCCCAGCCTTTGCAGTACTTTCTTTCACCTAGACTCAGCTGAGACGCTGTTCTAGCAAGCCGACCCTGGTAATTGGCCAAGCTCAGGCCGTGGGCCGCAGTATTGGCCTTTCAAATTCTCCGCGTAAAAGTTGACAGATAGTCCGCTTTTACGTAGAGAAACATGGCCAGAAAAAACGATTTTTCTTTTTATCGTGATTTGTTCTAGTTTAGACACAGACAGCTGCACAACCGTCTCGTTATCGTGTTCTTGAAACAAACGCACACACTCAAATTCTACTCTATTTTGAAATAGGGTATAGATAAGAATAATTAAAAAAAAATGGGTCGGCGCATATGTGTACAATGCTGCATACATTTCTGTAGAACTACATGTGGATTGCACAAGAAATGAGAGGAGGGTTAACGCTTCGCCGAGTCGCGCTTGAGAGTCGCGTGAACCGCCCGTGCCGCAGAGGATGTCCAGAGCGATGAGCGAAGATTGTGGAATCAGGGCTGACGGAGCGGCGTCTATTGCCGTTTCAATCGACAGGAGCGTATCGCGTTCAAGCGAGCCAACGAGCAAGCCAGAGGATAATAAATTGGTGCAGAAACCACTATGGAAGGGTGGTGAGCTGGGCTAGTTGGTAAGCATTACACATGGTTAAAGTCAGCGAGCAACGTGAGAATCTCGCGCGTGGTATACAACATTCCCCTAACTTGTGGTAGAACGTACGGGGACAGAGAGGAACATGTATTAATGATAGGCTACGTGAACATAACCTGTCTATGAGGTCGACGGTGGGGGGTCACTTGACCCTGCACTATCAAGCCTGTACATGTACTCCAAATCTGGCCCTGCACCGGTATCATAGGTCGACATAAGGAAAAACTCTCCGGAGAAATTTACTAGGTGTATATGATACAAGGTCTGGGGGAGCACAGCGTGAGCCATCCTTATGTTACTCTATCAGAGAAGGAATTTTTGTTTTTAAACGCTTCGATGCGCGAAAGCATAGCCTCCTATATACTGACAAAGCCTGACAGATCGCCACGAGAAGCGGCAGCCGATATGGAAAAGGTGGAGCGGCGAACAACGGATGAGAGGAGAGCCACGTGATGGGCGCCCCGCTGCGGCCAGACGCCGAAACAAACTTCTCCCGAGCGAACAACTTGTGTTTCGGGTCCTCGCCGCAGTAAAAGCTGTGCGCTGACGTCCCGGTTCCCCGAGAAATTGCTCTTTGTGATACCAGATCCTCCTGCTTCAAATCTGCGACCGTGCACTCCATGGCTCCGTCGTCAAACTGCCAGGCTTAGGCTATGGTTAAAGCCATTGCCCCGCTCCCTAGAGTTCTCGTGCCATGAGCACGTGTCTGGTGGATATATGCCATCATCTTTCTTCTTCTCTTCTGGATGACATATTGAGTTGTGAGTTCAGCGTCTATCGTGTCTCCTGTATTCTTCTACAGTTTCCTCACGTTGCTCGCTGACTTTAACCATGTGTAAACCACTATTCTAGGCTGTCTACGAATTGCGATAGCATTCGTCCAGAACAGCCCCAAGGACGACGTCTAAGACGACGTCCTAGAGGACGACGTCCTAGACGACGACATCAAAGACGGCTTAAGGACGACCTCTAGGGCGACGCCGAGGACGACTTCTAGGACGACGTTGAGGACGACCTCAAAGACGACGTCGAGAACAACCTCAAGGAGGACCTCAAGGACGACCTCAAAGACGACCTCAAAGACGACATCAAAGACGACGTCTCCAGACGACCTCTAGGACGACCTCAAGGACAACCTCTAGGACAACGACGAGGACGACGTCTACGTCGTTAGGTCCTTTGAAGATGGTGCGAACGTGAAGGAGTGTGAGGATGTGAGCTGAAGTGGTCTACTGCGCATACGTACTGCGCATTAGGAGGCCAGAAAGTCCCAGAAATCCGGGGGTAGCTAAAGAATGCTTTCGCATTAAAAGGACGCATGTGCGCACTGTGCGGTTCTCGGCAGCAGGCACGGCGCGCCGTCAGGGAGCGCGGCGATGCAAATCGGTCGGCGTTCCGGTGATAAATGTGTGACGTTACTTTCGTGACCAAGTCTCCGTGACATCGATCTCCCAACTTTGCACCCCCTTCCAAGCGCGGAGGAAGACGTAGTTCTATGTCAAAAAAGATGACAGAAACACAGCTCTCGGTCCGCACCAGACGCCAAAATTTCATAGCTTGCTGGCAAGCTATGAAATTTATGATTTCATTCGAAGGTTATTAACGATTTTAGGAAATTTTCGCAGGGAAAATTGCAGTCAACGGAGATCCCACGAATACACAGAGAAATGTGAACAGAAAGTGAGGGCGCAAACGAGCTGGTGATGGTTAAACATCGTGAACTATAACCCTGAGACTAGGGAGACAGGCGACGATGAAGAAGAAGAGCAGGAGTTCTTCCTCTCCTTCCGCTTAGAGTTCCTGTATAGGCTCCCTACGGGAGCCAGAGTTGCGCGTTTGATTCCACGTGCCACGTGCCGCCCTCGCCGCTATTCGCCGAGATCCGATCACGTGAGGAGCCGTGTCAAGTGTCGTGCAGCAAAGTAGACGTTGCACGCGCCTCAGCGTATGTTCCCCGGCTTTTGAGTGCGCAGCGCGCCTCGAACGCGCGGCGCTGCTATTCGCCGAATTCAGTCACGTGAGGAGCTGAATCCACATGCCATGCATGAACGCGCAACTCTGGCTCCCGTAGGGAGCCTATAAGGAGTATTCACTGGGCGCCATATTTGTGGGTGATGTCTAGAGCGCATGCTCTGAACGAGCCCACATTAATAGGCTGCTAAGACCAGCAATCCTGAGGATGCGAAATGCACGTTACAAAAGAACTGTGAAAGCTCGCCATCAGCACGCGCTCAGCAGTCGTGCACACAGCTATGGCCGCCAGTGAATACTTCCTATACAGGAACTCTACTTCCGCTAGCTGAACAGCGTCAGCTAGCGGGAACGGGCCACATTTCCCCATTGAAAGTTTCAGAAAATCATTTGTAACATTTGATTCAGATAATGTCAAGCTCTGAAACTTTGGCATTTAATTGGTCCGGACCTCTAGTGTTTACGTATGAGCGGAGACTGAGAGTTCGGCGTTGCGAAATGTATACTTGCAATAAAAACAAACAAAGACAATGTCGTTTTCTTTTTTTTTTTGTTTTTTTTTTTGGGGGGGGGGGGGGAGCACGTTGTTTAACAAAGACGAAGGACTATGTCCGAAGAAATTGGCACGCGCTTTGAGTGGGTCTTCCATAATGTAGGTAACAGTCAGTCGATATTTAAATTTTTGTTTTAGTTTCAAGGGTTTCTTCAACGTTTGTTCATACAGACAAAGTTGTCTCGTTCAGCGAAGCTGCCAACTTACCAGAACAAGCCCCGCCTTGGCCGCAGCAAACTGGGTCACGACCCATTCGTACGTGTTTGACGCGATTATGGCAATTTTCGATTGAATACCAAGTTTGAGAGATACAAGCCCCGCAGCCAGTTGATCCACCTGAAAGGCATGAACGTGAAAACCACTAAATTAGTCTATGTGACGTTTTCGGTTCATCAAAAAGGAGCTTCGGATCACTAATGCGTGCGACGACTCTGTTGGTGCAATATTTTCTGCCACTAGTCGCCCTTGCCTGCGATACACCCTTTTAAAAAAGTTGGAGCATCTAGTAGCTGCAACGTAAATTATCCGAGTGCGCCATCGTCTGGGCACGCACTCTGAGCACGTATTGGACTCGAGGTCTGCGTCAGCATTCGGCGAGAACTCGGCTCGGCTCGTATCGAGAACCAGTGCAGCGTCAGCATTCGGCCAAGACTCGGATCCAATGAAACGCTTCGTGGCCATAAAATGGCTACTGCCAATGTTATTTGGCGGGTTTTCGAAAAAGGATCTATAGGTGTGAGTTCTTGCCACGGACCATAGCAGGACGGCAGCGTTTATTCTCACCTTTAAGCGCTATGACACAGTGTTTATAATGACGTTCTGTGATCAAGGCTGTCAAAATAGGCTCTAAAAACTTTAGTTTTTAAAAACTTGATATGCTTTCTTAACAAAACCCTCTATCCAGAACATTTGTCACTCCTTTCATTCGTTGGCCCGTCCGTCCGTGCGTTTCCCTCTAAATTTGGCGGGGAAACTGAATTATTGTTTAGGTCACGTGACGTCAATTGATGTCACGTGACCTGACGTCACGTGATATATAAACCCATTAAGTTTCCTCGCCAAAGTTGGTGGTGAAATTGATGTCACATGACCTAACGTCGCGTGACCTATGCACTAATTCACTTTCCCCGCTAAATTTAGCAGGAAATGTGATGTCACCTGACCTGACGTCACGAGAACTTTACACCAATTTAGTTTCCCCGCTATATTTAGCGGATCTATTGATGTCACATGACCTGGTGCCACGTGACCTATTAGCCCCGTGCGCGACCGAAAGCGTCGCTGTGGTCGGCCTTCCACGATTGGCCGAACGCTGACTATGACGTCGGAAAGGGGATTTATCATCGACGGAAATAAGAGGAATGAAAGAACTTTAATTTTGACGGTGTTGGCAGTGTTCCTTTGAGAGCGCAATGATTTCAAGCTTCCACCATGCTAATAACAAACACCATCGAACTTGTTGTTTGCAAGGTAATGACGTCACAAGGGGGAACCACAGGAGGGCGCCACCACAACATCTCGCCGCTAATACACCAATTTAGTTTCCCGACTAAAATTGGCGCGGAAATCGATACCTGAACAGTTTAGCCGCTCAATTTAACGAGGAATTCGACGTCACGTTCTACTTAACTCGCAGACACGACGCGTTAATGTCCCAAATAATTTTAAATGATCGCACCATAAATACAGCATTTCATGCGTTGTAGGACTTTCGAAATTCAAGTCGGTGCTAAAGGTTTCTAGGACCGCGTGGTAAGTCATTATTTTTCGGCGATCAGGGCATGAAGCTGCTGAAACAGTTAAATTTAACTTCCCATGCAGTTACAGACACACGGGGATGACATGAAGCGAGTGCGTACATACGTTTCTGAAGGCTCGACGCTCCAGATACCTGCGTATTGCTCGCACATCAACATATTGCCGGAGAAAGTTGTTGTTAAGTAAATCAGGCGATGCTAATCAACCTTTCTGACGCTAGGTTTCTAAAAGCTCCCACCATCAGAAACACTATAATCTTTCTCACCATAAGTGCAAGCAAGTTGGAAGTAACTAGATTGAAAACCACGTTTTGACCGGATTTTGGGGAGCACGAGTACTCGTGCAGTAAAAGCGCTGTTCAAAGCGACGTGTCTGCGCGTTCGTAACTTCGGCTTCGCTCCCACTTGTAATAAAGCGTAGTATAGTATTCTCTTTAAAAAAAATACATTTTGCTAAATTACCCACGAACGAAGCAGCATATTGCTATAGTTACACTTGCTACACGTGCTGGCGTTTGCAACAGCCGCTATTCTAAAACAAACAACAAAAAAGAGAACAAAAGTGAGAGACACTTTGCACTGTTTAACGCCTTAGTAACACTGCTACTCAAATATGGCACCACGCGGTACACAAACTGTAAAGCCTCTTAAAGATTAACGCCCCGAAGCAGGTCAGATAGATTCGAGCATGTGTGGTACCATATGTAAAAAAACTGTGTCAACCAAACGGTAAGATATATATATATATATAAAAACGAACATATGCAGATGCATGAACCGTACTTAATCCAATGAATCCATAACGCCATAACGATTTAATTTTTCAAGCAAAAGTTTGCGATTTAAATCATCAAACGCTTTGCTAAAATCAATGAATACACCTAATGTAATAAGTATCTTTTCAATGTTTTGCAATATAATTTCCTTTTGAAATAACAATGCAGCTTCCGTTGATTTACCTTTTCGAAAACCAAACTGATTGTCTGTTAACACGCAATGTTTTACAAAAAAGTTATCGAGACGTGTAAGAATAATTTTCTCGAGTGCTTTAGAGAAAACAGGCAGCACGGCTATAGGTATATAGTTTTTTTACCATGTTTTTATTACCACCTTTGTATATGGTTGAGACTTTAGCAAACTTCATACTTGCGGGAAATGTTCCGGAAGATAATGATTAGTTATATATATATGCGCTAGGCATGGTGCAATAATGTCCATTACAAATTTAACTGGTTTTATTTCAAGTTTGTCGATATCACTACTCTTACTGTTTCTGAGACCTAAGAATGTATTAAAAACTTCTTTCTCGTCGGTAGGGTTCAAGAAAAAAGTGTAATCGACATGACTGACATAACGAATGGCACTGTCATCGTAGGTAGTAGTCTGCGTATCTGTAAAGTAAGCGTTAAAACAATCTGCCAGACACTCTCCCGACATAGATCGACCTTCTACGGTTAATTCTCCTATACAAGAAGATACCTTATTGCGATTAAGAACTTCATTTATAACTTTCCAGACAACCTCAGGGCGCTGTTTTGTGGCGTCATATAATTTTTGCTTATAGTATGACGATTTCGCTTTTCTCAGTTCGGACGTTAATTCGTTCCTAAATTTCTTAAAACGCAATAACTTGTCCTGATTCCTTGAAGTTACAAACTCCCTATATAAGCGATTTTTCTTCTGCATCATTTTTACATGCAGAGGGGTAACCCATGGTTTCTTTATCTTCCTATTTACAGTTACTGTTTTGACCGGAAAATGCGAGTCATAAAGTTTTTTGAAAATGTGTAAGAATTCGTCATAAGATTCATCCGCATCTATCATAGAGTAAATAGGGGTCCAATCACAGTTTAAGACCGCGTCCCTAAATGCAAGTAGACAATCGTCTGACATTTTCCGAAAGGTGGCGGTAGCCTTCGAACTCTCTTTCTGCGTTTCGTGATTATACAAGGAAAAAACAAAATTGGACAATGATCGCTGATATTGCTGCTAATGGTTCCAGCGGCTTTGACTTTGGTAGAAGTATTGGTAATAAAAAGATCAATTGCATTTGATGTGGATAATGTGACTCTTGTCGCGGATGTAATAACGGTTTGAAAGCCCGTAGAGTTTAGCGTGTTAGTGAGCATTCTTGCTTGAATTGAATCCTATAATATATTTACATTAAAATCCCCCCCCCCCCCCCCCTAGTGGCAAGCGATAGTTATTTACAGAAACGTAATCTAAGAACTTTTCAAGAAATGAAATAAAATTTCGAAAGTCTGCCGAAGGTGGACGATACAAAACAGTAACAATATTGTTTCCACATTTTAGACTTAATACTTCATAATCACATGTAACTTCAGAAAAGGTCTCCATCAACTCACATTTAATAGAACTTTTCACGTGAATAGCAACACCACCACCACGTCGTTCTTTGCGGTTTAAAAAGAAATGTTTGTAACCCTGTATGATAAGCATATCAGCGTCCTGCTGATACCACGTTTCTGGAAGCATTATTAGATCAAAATAAACCCGACACTGATCTAGAAGGGATATTATAGAATCATGTTTATTCGTTGCCAAACGAGCGTTTAAGTGAAAGACGTGAGCACAATCTTTAGAAGACAAATACTGATTGAGGTTTTCGGGCAAAACAAGATTTAAGTATTCCATTGAAAGGAAAAAGGGAACATAAAAGCTACAAAAATAACTTAGCGAATCTTTTCAACGTCTTCCTCACTGACAATTTGAACAAGCGGCGAATTTACCGTTTGACGAGCGCAAATTCTGCCGTTTCACACCCAGACATAACTCCAGTTACATTGGCGTTTTTTTTTTTCAATCGCTTTGCCAAGAACACGCTTCAGTGTTGGGCAGAAATGTTCATTACCAAAAATGGGCGCACTCGTGTCAAGACAAAGATCCCGATTTGAGAGACGCTTCTTAGTCGCCTTATCAAGAACAGTATCACGCTTTCCACGGTTCACAAACTGCACAATAATGTTATTTGTTCCTGCATCCCGGGTCGGCACGCGATGACAAGCAGCAATATCAGCTCGAGCTATCGGTTGACCGATAACATCCCCAATCTTTTCCATCAACTCTGGAAGGACTTCACGGTCGCGTTTCTCGACCCCCTTGATTTCTAAGTTGACGTTGCGCGAGTATTGTTCAGACTCCGTGAGCCGTTCCTGGCAGGCCTTTATACGCCTTTCCATTTCGTCGAATTTCTTTGACAAGCTTACGTTCTCCTTTCGAAGCTCGACGTTCTCTTCCAGAACGCAATTTAACTTTCCCTTTAAGTTTTCGAATTCAAGGTTAATGAAGTTCATGCTATCTTTAACTTCCATGATATTGGTCCGCATTTTGTAGTAATGAATACCTAAAACAGAAAGAATAAAAACACGGAGTACGTTCACAAACAACCACACTCTTTCATGTGGTTGTTTGTTAACGTGCTCCGTGTGTTTTTATTCCTTCTGTTTTAAGTATGCATTTTCCTAACGTTGAACGAAAAATATAGAATTCTTCTTCGCTTGCATTTTTTCATTCTAATACCTACACCCCCAAAATATGAGTATAATAAATACACCACCTATGTAAACATTTGTGATAAGTTTCACTGCCCTCGATATGTTCATTCACTAATTTATATGACTTTTTTTTACGACGAAATAGCGCTCCGGAACACCGTGTAAAACTGGAACAAACAAGTATACTCACGTCCCTTTTGAATTCCGCGTAGGTCTTGGTGATGTTTTGATGGCACGACACAATAGCCACGTTGCTTCCCTTGGCGCGGAAGGTCCTCTCCAGCACGTCCCCGGTCGTGTACGGGAGCAGCGGGTGATTGCTCACCCTGTGAAAGTAGCTGCCGGCCGGCTGCATCTCTAGAAGTCGGAGCGAAGGAGCTTCACATCCGCTCTGCAGGGGCTTGCGAAGAAAGAGGAAAAACGGTGGACATAAGGGGAAAAAAAAATTGGAACGAAGACGCGAGGCGATGATGGTCAACATGATTACGATACTAGTGAGAATTTCGGTATAGTGCAAGAGCACACTTGCACCTTAGTATACTTCGTTCGCAGCGACGGCTAGAAGCGCGAGCTCATAGGGTTGGCAGCTGCCCTTAAGTCACGAGAGCTTGTGCCGCCGAGATGTGCCCCAGAGCAAGGAGCTCGCGCTTGTAGCCTTTCTTACGGTACATCATAAGGTGAAACAGAGTATAGTAGTAGGCAATCTTTAATTGCGCCCAGAAAGACTAAGCGATTGGTCGGAGACCCATCTAGGAGTCCCCTCCCAATAACCCCTCCCTTGGACTCCAGCGGCGTCCTAGGCCAGTCGGACGACTTGTTCCTGCACCTTAAGGTGTGTGCAGAGAAGAGCTTCCCAGCTCTCTTGGTTGGGGATCTAGCGGCTGGGCTTTGCGGTCGAGCCGGCAGCATTCCCAAACAATGCGGCGAAGAGCCGCTCTTGCACCGTATAGCTGGCAGTCTCCCTTGTAGCGATCCGGATACCATCGGCTGAGCTAGGCAGGACTGGGGTAGGTGCCTGTCTGTATAGTCGCCGCCACGCTACCGCTTGTCTTTTGTCCAGCGAGGGATGCGCCGGAGGGTAGCGCATCCTTTCGCCGGCGTAATAATTGAGGATGTCTCGGAACGTAACCAGTCTGTCGCCCCCCGTCAACGATTCGATGGAGGGTTCCGACGTTGCTCCGGCCCGGCGAGTGAGACCTCGGGCCGCGTCGTGAGCCTCATCGTTGCCTTACTACCTTACTATCAAAATTATTGTGATTCTTTGTTCAATCCGCACTCCTGACTGCTTTGATCTGGATGAGCATCGTACGGGCATGCGGTCGTGTATCACTACTGCTTGATGCACGTTAAGGCCGGTTCAGACACTTGCGTTTGAGTGCGTTTGACTGCGTTGCGGCGAGAACCGAAAGCGAGTCACCGGCACATCTGTGCTTCGTATGAAGCGTGGAATCCAATTCAAGGAATCTTCTTGGCACGCGATATAAGCAGCAGGGATGTCCTGGTGTCTCGCTGCCGCAACGCAGTCAAACGCAGTCAAACGCAACTGTGTGAACAGGGCTTTAAAGTCACCGGGCTAGCAGTCGTACGGCGCAGGCAAAAGCTTCTCATCTACATTCACACTAATCTACAGTGTTCGATGAAGTAGGCTATTGGGGAGGAGATCGAACACTCACGCCATCTAGCGGTGCGCTTCAGCTGTGGGTACAACAAACCGTATTTTCTTGTTTGTTTTTGATCCGAGAAATCGAAGATGACGATTCGAAGGCCACTCCTCGTGCGACCAAAGCACTGGTCAGAGCGAAGCGCTCGTGCCCAGGCCGTGCTCGGCCAGGTTCAATTTCTTTGTTATGCTGTGTTGGTAAACACCGGGCTGTGGGGACAACAAGCTCGATAAAGCGCCCCCTATAGTTCGATCTCCTGCCCAATAGACACGTTTCTCTGGGGCAGGGGGTGGGAGTGGGTTCGCAAGACGCGACCATGTTATGATGGCTGCACCATCCTGGTGGCTCTGTAACGTTCGACTTCGCATCTGCCACATTCGAATACAAGCATCTGTCAGCTTCTGCAAATGCGCGATAACAAAACTTAATAAAAAATTGACCGCATCTCCACGTGGTGAATGATGTTGCTTGGGGCGAAGCTCTGGTGGTGCTTGTCTGCGTAGACGCCGAGCCGCAGCATGTCGAGCCTTTTCATTCATGTCAGTAGGAGAATGTGTGGTTTTCTTCTTTTTATTTTTTTAAGCAGACAGATGGGATGGCATCTCAGAACCCCCTACTCTTTTTTTTCTTCTTTTTCTTTGAGCCTTTTCATTCATGTCTGTAGGAGAATGTGTGGTTTTCTTCTTTTTCTTTTTTCTTCTTTTTCTTTTTTCATAATTTTTTTCATATTTTTTTTTCAATTTTTCTTTTTGCCCTACACGAGCACGTGAGCATGTGCTCACGTGCTCGTGAGCACGTGATCTCACGAGCAGAAGCACGAGCACCCGACGCCGGGCCTACAGCGGACGGCGGACGGCGGACGGACATGGCTAGCCCCTAAGGAGCTTCGCCCCTAAAAGTATGCAACTTGCGGCCGCAGCGTCCCATCAAACATTCTCTTCAGCTTGAATATTTGCATTGCTTTCTTTCATGCTTTCGCGAGCACGTACGTTTCACTTTACGTGATAGCGAAGCCAAAGCTATTTGCAAAAGCACGTTCCCCCGAATGATGCTCGTAATGCGCGAGCGCACGTGCTTGGCAGGGACACTGAAAGCTCGCAACTCGCTCTTGTAGCCTCTGCTACACTGGCACTTTAATGAAACGGAGTAAAAAAAAAACTAGTGGAAAGCGTAATCACGCAAACGCGAGCCAAATATTATATTTTGCTCGCCTGGAGCGCTGCTCAAAACTTGAGGACTACGGGCCTATTCGTCTCGAGACCCAGATTGAATTTAGGGCAAGCGTTCTCTTAATTCATGCTTACAGCGTTTTATGGTTCTCTATGAGGCACGTGGTTATTACCTTTTTCCCCAATGCGGGTGACACTACAGCGCACCGGCAAGGTACAGAGCACGAGCTCTTAGTAGTTGATTCCAGTCCGCGAGCGCGGCATTCGGGCTTCCCATGGCTTCGGCCTTGTGTCCGTAGCATTCGTTTTGCGCCAAGTGTAAACCCATAGACCCGTTGCTCTGGGGCAGGGGGCGCGAGCGTGTTCACAAGACGCGACCATGTTATGATGACTGCACCATCCAGGTGGCACTGTAACGTTAGATTTTGCACGTGCCACGTTCGAATACAAGCATCTGTAGATGCGCAATAACAAAACTTAAGAGAAAATAAAAAAAAATAAAGAAGAATTATACTCCGTTTCATACTTAGCGTGGAACGCTGTCAAAGCTACTGGCGCGAGCGCGTGGCTTCATCTATAGGGTTTTGTTTGCGCGAGAACGCGTGCAAATTATCAACGAGATCAAGCCCCATGCGCTCGCGCCAGTAGCTTTGGCAGCGTTGCACGCTAAGTATGAACCAGAGTATATACATCTCGCGGTCGCAGCGTCCCATTAAACATTCCTTTCAGCTTTAATATTTGCATTGCTTTCTTTCATGCCCTTCCGCGAGCACGTATGTCTCACTCTACGTGATAGCGAAGCCGAAGCTACTCGCAAAAGCACGTTCTCCTGAACGATGTTCGCACTGCACGAACGCGCGTGCGTGGCAGGGACGCTGAAAGCTCGCAGCTCGCTCTTGTAGCCTCTGCTACGCTGGCACTAAGAATGGAACGGAGTATAAAAAACTGAAGTGGGGAACCGTAATTACGCAAACGCGAGTCAAATATTCTATTTTGCTCGCCTGGAGCGCTGCTCAAAACTTGAGAATAGGGTGCCTACATGTCTGTCTGTCTCAGGGTGAAGACATCCATTGTTGCACTGAATGTTCAGCGCGTGACGCTCTCGCGCACTCGTTGCGTGACCTGGGCGCTAAAATGGCGTCTATGCATTAGCCCAAGCTACACGCTCGAGCTGATTGACACCGGATTGCGCGTACTTCAAAATGCATAAAAAACCGATTGGTCGTAAAAATGGCTGAGATGTCACCACTCAAGCAAAAGCGCGCGTGTGTATGAAGGCACTCTACTTGAGAACTACGGGCCTATGGCCTCCGTGATTTTTCTCGGGCTGGCTGCGCTCCTCAGGTGACTCCATTTACGCGGTAGAGACTGTCACTGCGGGACGCTTGGTGGCGCTCGCAACCAAACCAAACATTACAAAGAAATTGCCGCGAATTATTATAATCACCATATCGTCGGTCTACGCAACTTAGGAGCAGCGCGAAATGTGCTCCACGCCTCTCGCCGCAACACACATACCTTTGTCCAGAAAGAAGTTGATCGAAATCTGAAGGTTCATCTTTTCGAGGCGCAAAAGGTGTTGAACAAATGCCCACGATGTTGTTTCTATACAAGCTGCGCGTCTAATCATTTCAGCAAAAAACAGGAAGGCGAGTCAATCTAATCGAGAAGGCGAGTCAAAATATAGATTCAGACTAAATAGTGATATACTTCGTTTCACCTTATCTGCGACCGAAGCCAAAGCTATAGAAGCGCGAGACCAGCGCTTTTTGCGTTTCTCCCCAGCTCGCGCGCTCGAGCAAAGCCTGAACGCACGGAGCTTTCGTGCTCGCGCTTCCAGCTTTGCCTTCGCTCGCACATAAGGTGAAACAAAGTATAGTAATTTATTTCGGCTCAGGAGAGCCGTGACTTCGCAGAAAGGCAAGTCGCCCATACCGTGAAGGTGCGCGGCGCCACGTCCAGCGATGATCGAGATGGTATTGCACAAATGAATTTTTAAAAGAAATCGCGATGATGGTTTAAATGTAGATCGTGGACGAGAGTAGGGGGTTTGATGTTGCGGTTGAAGAGGGTGAAGAGAGTTAGGCTTGCAGCGGCCTTTGCGACTGTGCTCTTCGTAAGGCTTCTATGGGCTGCTGACTTCTAGCAGGCCGGTCTCGAGAGCCTGACGAGGGATCCCTGCGTATACGACTTGCAGACGAGTCGCCCGAAGTTCCGGCGACGCAGAGGGTTCAACACCCCCGCGGTGGGGCTCCAGGGGTTGGCGCCGGTGTTGGCCGGGAGGGGGTCTTCGCTAAATCAGGCTCTGAAGTTTCCCAGCTTGCGGTCGAGTTTGTAACCGAGCAGCGTGGCCACCCTGTCGATTGCAGACATGGTGCGTCCCACTGGTCTGGCTGGCTCTCTGACGATGGGAAAAACAGATCTTACGCCCAGCTGGCTTTCTCTACTTCCGATCTTGCATTCTCAAGTATCATCCAGCGAAACAGCGCAAAGGCTGGAGCAGCGAATAAAAATTACGAATTAGCAGAGATCGACTTACCTTTCTATATTCTGACACGGCCGGACAGGATTCGCGCGCTTCTTTTTCATACGGCCTTTTTGTCACAGGATAAAGCATATGCATCTTTTTTCTTGGGGGCGCAGGCACCCTACTAATCTTAGAGTTCCTGTATAGACGATTGCAAGCTGGGCGACTGGCCGCCGCCATGTCTCTGCTCGAGCAGGCACGCCAGTGCGATTACGAGCTTGTCAAAGCTACGTTCACGTTGGTTCACTCGCGCGTTGCACGCGCTTGCACGCATGGGGCAGCAGTTCTGGCGCCATGCTTGCAATTGTCTATAGACGATTGCAAGCAAAGCGACTGGCCGCCGCCATTTCTTTGCTCGTGCGGGAAAGCTCATGCGATTTCAAGCTTGCCAAAGCTATCTTCACGCGCACGTTACCCGTGCTTGCACGCCTGGGGCACCAGTCATGATTCCATGCTTGCAATTGTCTATAGACCTTTCCAATGTTTACAAAATCACAGTCCAGCGTGCGGTCTTCACAGCCCAGCACGTGCGTGTTCGTCGCTTCGGAAAGCGAGCAAAGCACGCGCCATACGCACGAACGCTCAAAATGGCACCGGCCACAAGCTCGTTTTTGGAAAGGTCTATTAGCGGCGAGAAGTTTTGGTGGCGCCCTCCTGTGGTTCCCCCTTGTGACGTCATTACCTTGCAAACAAAAAGTTCGATGGCGTTTGTTATTAGCATGGTGGAAGCTTGAAATCATTGCGCTCTCAAAGGAACACAGCCAACACCGTCAAAATTAAAGTTCTTTCATCCTCTTATTTCCGTCGATGATAAATCCCCTTTCCGACGTCATAGTCAGCGTTCGGCCAATCGTGGAAGGCCGACCACAGCGACGGTTTCGGTCGCGCACGGGGCTAATAGGCTCCCTACGGGAGCCAGAGTTGCGCGTTCATGCATGGCATGTGGATTCAGCTCCTCACGTGACAAAATTCGGCGAATAGCAGCGCCGCGCGTTCGAGGCGCGCGGCGCGCTCAAAAGCCGGGGAACGTACGCCGAGGCGCGTGCAACGTCTACTTTGCTGCACGACACTTGATACGGCTCCTCACGTGATCGGATCTCGGCGAATAGCGGCGAGGGCGGCACGCGGCACGTGGAATCAAACGCGCAACTCTGGCTCCCGTAGGGAGCCTATACAGGAACTCTAACTAATCTTAAAGCACCTTCATGTTTTAAAAGTAGCGCAAGGTGCGTCGATGCACGAGGCACGTGCAGCGTGCAGCCATTGGGAAGATAATGGCGGAACAGCGCAGCACTGAGCTAGATTTCAGACGCCATATTCTTTCCAGAAGTGTCGCGCGACACGTGTCTCAAGCATTTCACAACAATGAATGGCGCCACTTTTCCAAGGATAGAGGGGCTTTAACTTAGAGTGCCTTCATACACAAGCGCGCTTTTGCTTGAGTGGTGACATCTCAGCCATTTTTCCGCCCAATCGTTTTTTTTATGCATTGTTAAGTGCGCGCAATCCGGTGTCACTCAGCTCGAGCGCGTAGCGTTGGCTAATGCAGAGACGCCATTTTACCGCCCAAGTCACGCACCGAGTGCGCGAGAGCGTCACGCGCTGGCACATTCAGGGCAACAATGGATGTCTCCACCCTGAGACAGACAGACATGTAGGCACCCTGCTTGAACTATTCTCGATGTTCCACGCACCCAATGGTGCATTATTGCGTCCCGGAGTGCACAGTCAACGTCTGGGCAGACTTCCAGCGTGTCTTTCCACAAGCTTCCTAGCGATGAATCCCTAAGCACCACGTGAAAAAATAAGATACCAAGAACGAACCTTGTTGTCAACAAGTGCCCACCTATGGTGTGTGCGTAAGGTCCAGGGCTATCTCTTAGTGAACCATTTAGCAGGTAGGGAAATTAATTTAATAAACAAGAGAATGCTCATACCCTGCGATTTTTGTGCCGTGGCGTTACCTCGGGGAGAGTCATCAGCATTCAGGCCTTCGACTAGCGCCGTAATTGTGTTTTTGTTTTCCTAGTAATTTTCAAAATTCATGCTCAGAAAAACAAATACGCTCGCCGCCAGTCCCTGAGAATCTGGCAGCACGTTACACGCATGTCACATTTTTCGCATAACGCAATGAGTAGGGCATAGCAGGCTCCGCGATAGCTTTCGAACGATTTACGCGTTCGCTTCTTTGGCGGCTTTTCCAGTGGACTTTCAACGGAGTCTATACTTGTGGAAAACATTCTGTGGCATCTCCAACGAGAAGAAGAGAGCACGTGTGTACAACTCAAGCGCGCGCTCCCGTACCTTTGGTATTAGCCCCGTGCGCGACCGAAAGCGTCGCTGTGGTCGGCCTTCCACGATTGGCCGAACGCTGACTATGACGTCGGAAAGGGGATTTATCATCGACGGAAATAAGAGGAATGAAAGAACTTTAATTTTGACGGTGTTGGCAGTGTTCCTTTGAGAGCGCAATGATTTCAAGCTTCCACCAGGCTAATAACAAACACCATCGAACTTGTTGTTTGCAAGGTAATGACGTCACAAGGGGGAACCACAGGAGGGCGCCACCAAAACATCTTGCCGCTAATTGACTCCGTAAGTGTGACGTCATGGGTCCAAACAAACCGTTGCTAGGGTCGTTGTCATGGACGAATACATGTGGCTCGGTTTCGCTACGAAAACCCGACCGTTCAAAAATCAGGAATAGGATTTAAACTTCTAAAAATCACAAATGTAGAAAGCTTGAATGTCATATATGTTTCGACAGAAGTGTGCCGGTAATCGCTCGTTTCTGAAATATTTACGACTGCAACTTCCGGTCCTCAAGATGCCTGCAGCAGACGACGAATGCAAGAAGTATTCCGTCTGCCGCACGCCAGCCGGCCAAACCGTGGCCGTCGTTTGAATCGTGTGAATAATGACGATATTCTGACATCGCATTTGTTTGAAATATAATGAGTTTCAGACACATATAAGAATTCATAGTGGGGTGCGATGCAAAATATGGTTTATCGAAAGTCCGGGCGTCGATCGAGTTGATCGTCTGCTAAAAGATCGCATTGCACCCGTGAGAAAAGCACTTCAGGCGATCGGTAGAGATCCCAAATTTTCTTTGCGGACTCGCGCTATGCGAGGGTGCTTCGTATTCCTGGTTGTAACCATCGCGTGGTGAAAGACCCTTGCAGTTTCTTCAGAGTTCCGCAAGACCCCAAAGCGCGAAAGAACTGGATAAAAAACATAAGGTGAGTTCATTACAGATTGTACTCGCATCGCGGGTTCGATGGAGATCTTCCCCAAAAGAGCACATCCACGGAATTTTATGTATACCAAGGGGAAAAAAAAAAAAAGCAAAATACTGCGAAATTGCGATAGCCGTGCAATTCTTTAATAACCTGACAACCACAATAATAATAATAACAAACGACTTACCTCGACGGCGTGCGATTTGTTTCTCATGCTGGCCTGCACTACGCCTGTAATGCACTTCAGGTCGTCGTCGTAACTGATCTGCATGACGTGGTTTGATTTTACTGCATTTTCACCCCTCGTAACTAAGCTGGGTTCTTCACAGAAGAAAAAAGAACGCACATTGCGGAGGCCTCTACGGCCATGGTGGTGCACTTGTTTTTGTCGCTCGTTTACCGACGCAATTCAATGAAGACGCCCGCTGCAACAGATGCCAGCAAATCTATCGTGTCGTCTGCTACCAAAGCAAAGCGGAGTGTAAGTCTTCAGAAATGGCTTTCATCGTTGCGATACGACACTGAGACGACAAGAACATCTTCATAATTCGATATCAAGAAGTTAGGTTGCTTACAAAAAATTATTTACTTACTTGTAAGCAAAAATCTAGCCTCATGTGGAGTCTCCATGCATTAGTCCATAGCAACGTCCCTAGTAACGGTTTGTTTGGACCCAGACGCCTTGTTGTGACGTCATCACTTACGGGGTCAATAGCCACCATACCTTTGGCTGCCTGCGTAGCTGCAGAAAATTGTCCCCGAGTATAGACCTTTCAATGTTTACAAAATCACAGTCCAGCGTGCGATCTTCACAGCCCAGCACGTGCATGTTCGTCGCTTCGGAAAGCGAGCAAAGCACGCGCCATACGCACGAACGCTCAAAATGGCACCGGCCAAAAGCTCGTTTTTGGAAAGGTCTATAGACCTTTCCAATGTTTACAAAATCACAGTCCAGCGTGCGATCTTCACAGTCCAGCACGTGCGTGTTCGTCGCTTCGGAAAGCGAGCGAAGCACGCGCCATTCGCACGAACGCTCAAAATGTCACCGGCCACAAGCTCGTTTTTGGAAAGGTCTATAGCAGTGACACATCCTACTGACCCGCTGCGGCGCGGCCCCCGGCCACCCAGTGGCGCTTCGAGCCTACTATGTGTAATGTCCCTAGGTAAGAGCTTCCTAGAAGTAGCGACGTTCTTTGAAGCGCTGACTGCGGGACGGTGCAGGTTTAAGGAAGCGAATGGCGGCGGCGCACAGCAGAAGTTTGAACTGAATGCCGCCATTTTGTTCTAGCGGATTGTGCTCTGTCATTTGTATTGGTTGTCGTTATTTGTAAAAGAAATATTAAGGGACTTTAACAATGTGGCAGTGCCGCTTTGGAAACATTGGCGCTATCATACCTCACTGGAGAGGCCGTAAGACAGCGAGCGCGTTCCAGTCTGGCCGTGATTCTGATGATGAAAACAATGAATATCCAAGCTTCATGCCGCGGGCTTTGAGGCGATTATGTTTCTGTTTCTGGTTTGGTTCTAAGCGCCGCGTGAGGAGATCTAGAGAACTGACTCGGCTCGCTTTTTCTGCTGGGCAGCCGAGCGTTTGGACAGGCCGGAGCAGAGCGCGCGACAAATCTCGGAGGCCATGGTAAATCAAAGCGCAGTTCTGGTTTTCACCACATGGGCCGTGGCGATCGAATCTCAAGGCAAATATGGACAAGAACAACAAAATCAGACGTTCGTGCTAAAGCCAGCGTGAGGTTAGCTTACTAAACTCCCGTGATGTGCATGAGTTTGCCTTGCAAGTAGCGTCAAATGCGCCAATGCACGAGGTCCGTGCTTCGTGCGGTTCTTGGAAACAGGGAACGTGAAGCCTGAATTTTAATAAGGGAGCACACATTATCGGTAAAAAATAAATATGGCTCGCATTTGCCTATACATTGCAACACGTGCGGCTGTGTTCCGCGACTTCAGCAGATAAGGATTCTGGGGAGAAGCCGTGAGACGGTCGCTCGTGAGCTATTGGAGGCTTTCTTTATCAGAAAAAGTGGAACGGCATGTGTCAGCGTCACTTCTATTGTGCTTCATAGTAATGAATTTCAGTTTTTGAATGATCGGGTACTACATTAATCAACTTTTATGTGGTGCTGCTTTGCCTGTTGTATGTATATATGCTTCCTTTTCCTGAGTAAAACTAGCCGAAAGTTAGCGCTTGTCCTGTATTTTTCTTGTCCTTGTCTTTTTGCGCTATTTTATATGTTTAACCTGAATCTCAATAAGGGGCTTTATGGTCTACTAAGATACTTGGGTTACACGTGGGTTCAAGTTATACGGTTTCGGGGTAAAACAAAAGAGTCGTTAGTTGTTTAGACAACAAGAGTTTAGTTTGCTAGAGTATGGCGACATTGTTACCCACTGTAGATGAAAAATTTACGAAGTGTAGTACGACTGCCAGCCTGGGGTCTTCACGATGCAAAACACAGTAGTGATACACAACCGCTCGCTTGTCGGTATATGATACACTGAAATTTGTGGGGATCGAACTGGATGAGCATCGCCGGTGCGATGCTCATCGAGATCGATCACCCCTAAACGTCAGTGCGACGTGCACCTCGGTGAAACGTCAACGTGCCCTTCCGGTGCTTACGAATCCACAGTCCATCATGCATAAATCATGCGCACTTCGCAGCACAGAAAACGTGCAGAGGCAACACCGCTGTGTTGCGTTTGAGTAGCGAATATCGCAACTCTAACGCCCTATAGGCAGACTTGTGCTCGTTACTTGAAAAGTGTAATGGATTACAATTACAAATTACCGAGCCTCAAATGTAATGGATTAACGTTACAAATTACTTTCGCTGAAAAGTAACGGATTACTTTACTCGTTACGTTACAAATTACTTTCACGTTACTTCTTCCGTACACTTATCCAGAAAACAACAGAAACAATTTTGATATTTTTCAAAAATGTTCAGCAATACTACTTTTCATTTCTCGTACGCCCGAATTATGGTGGTCCTTGTATCCATCTCACAGAAATTTGCAGTGTAGACAAAGGCATGGGCGCGAGCGCGTAGTCCGAAAAGCGCCTTCCATGCACGAATTCTCGTACAAACAAAGACATACAGCTGAGCTGGGCTCAAGCGCCTGTGCCTTTGTCTTATACTGCAGGGGTGCTATGTTGCGCTTTTTGGACTCCCAGGAGACTTGGAAGAGGGAAGTGACGTCAACGACTAGAGAAACGCAGATTGGATGTTGACAGAAGAAAACAAAATCAACATCCAATCTGCATTTGCTGCGTTGTTGACGTCACTTCCCTCTCCCTAGTCTCCTGGGAGTCCAAAAAGCGCAACATAGCCCCCCAGAGATTTGTGAGATGAAGAATAAAATAATCGAATCCGTGCTCTAGAATTTTGACGTAATCACAGTGTCTGATTGACCCCGTAAGTGTGACGTCACTGCTTCAAGCACACCATTGCTAGGGGCGTTGATATGGACGAATACATGAGATTGGATTTCGCTCCCAAAGAACGCTCCTTCAGAAACGGGATGTGGGATTTAAGCATTTAAAAAGAATAGATAGAGGAAGCCTCGATCTCACACTTACCACGACCGGCGTTTTCCGAAAATCGACTGTTTATAAAATATTTGCGACGGCAACTTCCGCACTCGAGATGACTGCCGCAGACGACGAACGCATACGGAATGACTGAAGTAAGTCTTGAGCCACAGTTTAAATCGTTTCATAATAATACAATTTTGATCTTCTATTTATTGAGAACATGGCAGGTCTAAAATAAAACTCACCAGGTGTATAAAACCGAGTTTTATTGGCGTGTGATACGAGATACAGTCTGACGTAAATCGCCACACGTGTGGAAATCGGCTAAAATACCGCGAGAATGGCATCTCTTTAGTACATAGTCAAAGCAACGTCAGGCTTTCATTTTGATTTTGCAGTTCGAGATTTCATATTTCGTTTGCAGACTCACAATATGGGGACATGTTTCGTACCGGCTTGTAATCATCAACGTGAGAAAATATTCCCGTTCATTCTTTCTTTTTCAGCAAAACCCCGAATAGCGATATAACTGGGTAAAAACCTCAGGTAAGTTATATATGTTAAAGGGGTTATGACACAAACATTAAACGGTTAGATTATCCTTGAAAGGAAATGCTCATCGGCTACTTAGTATATACACCAAGTTGCGCGATCTTTAGAGCTCTGGTAATTGCACTAATCAATTAACGAATTTTATCATTTAAGTCTGGCGACCAGGCAACACTGCCCAAGTTAGTCACGCCATGGTGTCCATAAACCACGTGATCATGAACGCTCTCTCATTCTATGCGCCTTCATGATCGCCCAAGCTCTCCTCACCGCAGCACGATCAAAACCGCTCACGCAACTCGTAACCCGAACATTATTCTCGCTGTCGCCCCCGGCCCGTTGACCTTCCACCCTGCATGCGCCCGCGAGATATTCTTGCACGACGGTGACCACGGCGAGTTCGTCCGTGGTCACCGTCGTGAGAAAATGCTCAAATAAATAAAACACTCAATGTTTCTTTATTCATGCTTATTTGATGGGATGCGGAACTTGATCTCAGATATATAAAGAACGAATATTTCGAAACATTTCTGGGGTGAAGGATGGAAATTTCAAGGCAAAGTATAACAAACATCCTCACTGAAATACATAGTTAAATCTAACTGAAGTGGACATAATGAAACGCACACATGGTGATAATATAAAACATTGTCAGTGATCTAGGGAATAATAAATGAATTAAAAAAATTGCACTGTAAGCAACGGGTGGCGCTGCGTTCATGCACACCTTGTGTACTGATCAGAATTACGTGCTTTCGACTAGAAATTACCGCGAATAAAACAAAAAAAGCAACTGTGACTAGTTATTTCAGAAAGCAATTTACAGGCTCTCTTGACCGTTTCATTTATGCCAAGCGCCTAGATGCAGCCGTCTGCGTTCATGGAAAAAATATCCAGGACGCCCACCGCTTGAACTTCAATGTCGCGGTCAACGAGGTAGAGGGGCTTAGAGTGATAAACCGGAAGTTCGGAAGTAGCACCGCCCCGGTTGCCGCCATGTTGTACGCAAAAGTGACCAATCGTCACGTGACCTCACAACAGCCGTGTCCTCATCGGTAAGATGGCAGCGCCCAGAACTGGCGGATGCGAGTTTGTTCGGTGCGAGGTAGCCGTGATGTGTAGCTGCTTTCCGTCGACTTCAAGCTTCTTCGTGCTCTCTGACGCAGGTATAATGTGAAAATGTGAAGGAATGAGACTTTATACCCTTTTTGCGCAAGATCGCTCTGGATCATCTGGATATTAATGCCTGTGAGACAGCATCAGCCCTATCGCCGTACCGGTGCTCGGATTCCCGCATGTGTTCAAGGATGGAGAGAACTTTGAGTGTTTTTAGCATGAAAGTTTTCGCATTCTCTTAGCTTTGTTTGAACGTTGGAATGCCTGAGAATCGTCGCGAAATGTATGCGTCGGACGTAGGGCCTAGGGGAAGTTGTTTCAGCCCTAGGTAGCTGCATAATCACAGCGAATTTTAGCGAGGAAGCTCCTGTGATTTTTACGTTTTGTACTAATCAACAATTTTACGATATAACTTCTAGCATATTCGCATTTTCCTAGCTTCGTTTGAACTTTGGAATGTCTGAGATAGGGCCTAGGGGAAGTTGTTTCAGCCCTGCGTCATCGAATAACCATAGCAACTTTTAGCGAGGAAGCTCCTGCGATCTTTAACCTTTTGTGCTAATCGACGATTCTACATTCGATCGCAATACTTTTTTAAAGTGAAAAGCTGGCGTTTGCTAAATTAACGTGCACACGAACTCTTACAAAGCATTCGAGCCAATCATTTGGAAAAAAAAATGCATTCTTTATGTTCATAAAACAGTTTATTTGTCCGATTGGAACTCAGAACACAGCAAGTCTTTACATTTTTTATTGATCAGTGCACAACATGTTGCTTGCGATGTCCCATAGAAATTAGTATTAGTAGGCTCTTTACCTTGCCGATCGGTATCAATAGTCCACAGTAATCTCCATGTGTATGATCATACTCCTCTAAGATGGTTGTCTAATCCATCATTAATTCATCATTCTAACATCTAGAATCTTAAAAAAAAAAATGCAGCCCCACTCTTTAGAGGTCCAGAGATAAAACCACACATATCAGCAATTCGTTAAATGTAATGCAACTCGGAAATAGATGATTAACAGCACTTTTTTATTTTTTCGTAGAATTTATTGCAGCAATAATCTTTTTAATCAAGAGTGCATTGTATTAGTCGGTCAGGTATTTACTTGTTTTAATTACCCGGACAAGATGACTCATATTTGTGTTCATCCCTTTCCCGAAGAGCAGTCTTGTTGAAAAATTTTCCCTACCATTCCTTTCAGTCTCTTTAAAGGAGCGGTGCAACGATATTCAATTGGATTGTTTTTCACTTTACACGAGCTTACTGGCACCAGTGGGACTCAAGGTTACTCGCACGCAACGCCTCTGGCCAAGAAACTCCTTTGCTGCGGTGTAATTTCGAGGACAAAAGCGATCATTTTCATTCAATCTCTCCTTTGCAAAATTTGATGACGTAACGTTGGGATCGCAGTACACCCATATGACGATATTTGAATGCTGTTCAAAGATTGGATCCGAGCATTGCGTGGGCACTCGATTTGGGCTCGTGATAATTACCAGCTCGAGAAGCATTCGGGTAGTGGCCCGTGTCCAATCGCTGCAACGACGACAATAGCCGAGCCATAACAATGTCTGGAACTCAGCGCGTGTCCTGTGCTTTGCCAACCCCAGCGCGTGGCTATGATCAACATTGGCGGCATATAATCGGCTCCAGATCACGCGGCCGCTTGTTCTGGCTGCGAGTTGAGGGGGTGAACGCTGCTCGTTTTTCTTTAATGTTTTTTCTGGGACTCCTATTGCGAGGGGTGAAAAACGAACGCGTGTTTTATAGACCTTTTTCGCATAACCTCAAACCAGCCAGTAACTGACGTACCCTCGACCTGGTGCATTTTTTGATTGCCCGCTGACACAGAATATACAACCGCCAAGGGTATGGGCGAAAAGGCTTAAAAACGGACGTCGTGCATGAGTTAGTTCCGAGTGATCCTTTTTACCGTGCTGCAATTTCCGAAAATCTACGGTTGTCTGGCTACCACTGCGTGGTCGTGGGATAGATAAATAATTTTAAAAAAGCATAACAGCAATAGCAGAAAGTGTGACATGAGCACAAGAAGCTGCAGCGCGAGTGTGGCTGCAATGTTATCGAGCTTCGCATTTTCCCCAAGAATCTTTATTTATGAAGTCAATCGATTGCGAGCTTGAATCGCGAGAGATTCGTATCAGACTCAACGGCACGTTTACGCTCACGACCACTTCGTCTACGAGAAGAGGACCGCTTTTAATTCCCGGTGCAGGTGGTCCAATTAGGTTATCACTGCAAGCCTCATGCTATGGGAAAGGTATGAAAAAGTCTACATGCCATCACTCAAGATGGAGCTATCAAATGCAAAGAGCTTACCTGCATAGACTACATTAAACTACTCATATATACTTCGCTGTGGAAACTCATTCAAGAGACCCCACCGTCTTCGTCCTCGTTCTCTCGAGGAGGCAAGGTGATGGCCTGTGAGTAGCCAGCTGGATTCAACCGGACAAGCTCCAACCAAGTTATTGCAGCCCACCATAGCCAAATCTAGCCAAGTTCCCCCCATACCCACACCGTTGCCTACCCAGATAGCTGTGCTGCCAGAACTAGCCGGTATTTCTTTTTCTAAGCCGCTAGACGGTGTCGTCGGCGCCGCAATTGTCAAGATGTCAAGACAAAAATTGTTGCATCGCTCCTTTAATATATTTTTTTTTTTAAATGTGGGCTGCCTATACTTCGTTTCGCCATAACTGGGAAAAGGGCAACTGCCACAGCCCCCTTGAGACAATCAGAGAGACGGAGTGAATGTGTGTGACACATCTCTGCAGATGAGCATTCTGCTGATATGTTGTCATGTGCCCCTCTCCAACGTGCATATTGACTCACCGGGGCCTTCGCCGTTTGCCGAATTGTGATCAAACGAATTACAGTAGCTACTTCTCTAATTACCCAAGGCCTTCATACTTTGGGCATTTGTTCGACAAGAATGTTATGTCAGCCATCACTGTGAACTCGGCTCAGCGCCTATTGGACTCGAATGCTGCGTTAGCGTTCGACGTGAACTGGGGCCCATTCGTGTGCTTTACGCGAAAACAAAAATGGTGACAGTTGTGTTCCTTGACGGGGCTTTGCAAAGGGTCTATTGTGTCATACGTATAGGAAGTGTCCTGCTATAGCAATGCATCAACACATCCTATTAAATTACATTCTCAGAGGTGTGTTTGTTTTTGCAATCAACAAGTTACAGCAATAATTATTTCTTACGAGTGCAATATTTATTTTTGGCAGCTGGGCCCGTTTTGTGCTCATTAATGTGAGTGTGCTTTGATGTTATTATTGTGTGTGTAGTTTTAAGTATATTCCCTACAATGCCTACATGGGTCCTTGAAGGGAATAAATTAATAAATGACAGTTTCACATCACTGGAGTTGGTTTTTGGATGCACCATATGTTCAGGAAAGGTGGAACAAGTGCAGCCCCATGCAACAAGTGTGCCAGTCTGGTATGTCTCATTAGTTATTATTGAGGGGTCAGAGATGCGAGTGTCCTCAAAAGGGCATCTAGACTGAAGGCGTAAAGGCAAGCAGAAATATGTTTATTTGGTTAGTGTATCAATATATTTCCACTTGATTACATAATTATTGATTCTTAGCAAATGGTTCGAGTTCTTTCTGCGACAGCCTCGTGTCGGGCGTTCAGTCGTAGTTCCTGTGCTCCTTGTTGTCGGATGACGCTCGTGGCACGTCGGTGTTCAGTTTGGTCGAGTGGCAACTTTGACTGACTGATGCCGTATTGTAACCATGCGTCATGTGCCGCCCCTGACATCTGATGCACTGAAGCTGCAGGACTGGCTTCTAATCCGCGAATTTGCCTGGTAGTTTTCTGCGCCAATGCAGCAAGCTCGGGCATGTATTGCTCACGTGGCTGCGCCTTTTGCTGTACCGTTGACTTTATGGCTGGCAACAACGTTTGTTTGCTATCTAAGCCATTTCACTTCCATTTCCTAATGGCGATTTCTTCTGCATCCCGCGAACACTGCAACTTGTGTATGTCTCGTGTGGCAAAGGGAAGTCGGGTGATGCTTGGTGTCCACTTTGAGAACAACCAACCATTCTATTTCTTCAAGTCCCTCAGTGGCATTCTCCCTCTAGGTTGAAAATTGTGTGCTTCGTGGAGTGGACCAAGATAATTGGTGTCAGCAAATTATTAGGTAATGTCCTTGGACGACAACCGACACCAAATCAACTGTCATTGCATTGCCGCTTACCTGCTTTGTCGTGCTTACCTCCCGTCGAGGTGATGGGGATCAGGAGCTTCAGGGTAATGTCGGCATTAGGGACGAAGGCCGTCGAAGATAATCCTCAATGTCCCGCAGTCGCTCCTCGAGACGTGGCCGAGGGTCGTTCGGCACGAACCCTCACAAGCCAATTCATGGGTACGGGCAGCTCCGGTAGACATGGTCAGCCTCATGCAGTCATAGTAGAGTGGTTTTCGGTTGGCCATTCACAACACCTCCGTTTTCCTTGGTGTACTTTGTTTAGCGCAGACCTACACCCAATGTTGGGAATGCTTCGGCGTTGTGGTGTCTCATTGAATTGGCACTGAATACTAACGAACAGCCGGTGGTGGTCGTCATGCCATTGTGGCGTAAAGGGCTGTTTATACTCCGTCGTAACGTCAACGAGCGCGCGCGCTCGTTCTCGCTCGCTGACGCTGTCTGCGAACGGGGTGTCTATACTCCAACGTCAAGTTGAACGCGGCGCTGCGCTGAGCAGCTCGACGCGCGACGTCGTAGCTTGCGACGGACTTGGACATGCTCTACGTTCAACGTTGGACGTCGGCGCCGCCGACGCAGGCTATCCCAGAAGCCCTCGCGCGAATGCCTCATTCAGGAATCCGGTTGGCGGGGTCGTCGGGGCCAGTCCGAGTGTGCGAGATGCTGATTTCTGGGATCTGAACCGGTCCTTCTTGCCGTGTGCCGTGTGCTGTTGTCGTGTTCCCGTGTTGGTGTGCGTATTTAACGTTCGTGCGCTTGACTGGGCGATTGTGTGCGTGGACGTGGACCGCTCCCAGGATGCGCTACCCTCGATTCTCGATAGGCCTATCGACCTAACGAGCCGGTGGTGGTGGGTTGTGGTGTTGAGGTGCCGGCAAAAGCTGGAAGCTCGATGACGCGCCAGAGGTAGGGTTAATTAAAATTAAGGATGACCTAATGTGTGTGCTATTTATAATCATGTGCTAGTCGCACTCACCGGCAGTCGTTCCCGATCGAAGAAGTGTCGTCGAATGTACGGGAACGGCGGTCACGGAAACCTCTGAACTATTTAACCGGCCAGACATTTTCAGTTGGGCTGTCCCAGCTTGTAAATGGTCTCAGCTTGTAAACTATAGTAGCGATACGCGATGACAATTGGACTGAATCCTGTATTGTTTGTATAGGCGTTGTAAAGTGCGTTACAATTTCGAACGCGTACATTGCGTAATTTAGGCATCGTCCGCTCTCTTCGGTGTCCGTTTCTTAAGTCAGCGTGAAAGTCTATTATGATGAAAACATACCGGCTACCTATCAGAAAGAGGTTTCTGTGGAATATAGAGTGCATAGATTTCATCGAAGCATTCAGGCGAAATCGCCGAAGTCGCTTGGCACGATTCCGGCGAACCTGAAAGCCACTATACCTGTTTTCACCTTAAGAAAAAAGTACGTTTTGCGCATTGTTCCTACGCGGCGCGAAATAGTTCTCACGAGATTCGGTTGTCGGAGGAAAAAGCGATGCCTTTGACGTTTGGAACGTGTACATAGTGAAAAGATAACATATATCTAATCTAAAATTCACCTACATATGTCTTCATTATCCACATAAAGGGGGAAATTAGTAATGTTCCGCGAGGAGCCGGACTTGTTTTACTTCGGTTCTTAAGGTGAAAACAGGTATAAATTCAAAGGTTATCGGGCTTTTTTTTTTTACATTTGTGTGGCATTTAGGAGAAAATAAATGCTGGTTTGCACTCGTTATCACCATCATTTGCTTGTTTGTGAACTGCTAACCGCTACCCCGAATGGTTGTTTTGAAGCGTGACATGACAACACGAGGACGAACCACACTGACCGATTGCCTCTAGGCTAGATGGCGCAAGCTACCGCCCATAAACAACCCGTAGAGACCATGCGGTTGCCACGGAGCCGCGCGTGCGTGAAGTGGGGCAGTTCGTCGGGGCGCGCTGGACTGTAAAAAGCATCGTTCGGGCGCTTCTCGGCGCAACGTAGTGGCCGACGAACATCGGTCTGCGCCGGCGCGCGTTGCGTTCGTCGACGTTGGAGTATAAACAGCCCTTAAGTCGCCATCGGTTCGTCAGATGCCGCTTCGCTCGCAGAAGTCTCCGGTTGAAATGCCTGTCGAACTTGTTCCGAAACAATCTCGGCAATCAAAATAAAGGCCGGGCAACTGATGGCAGGAAGTTGCCTCCTGATCTCCCGGACAACGTCGTGGATGATGTCGCAGATGTCGCGAAGTTGCAGCTGGACGACTCGAGTGTCGAGACGCCGGGAAGTCGTTGATAGTGACAGATTCGGGCATGCAGTGCACGTTCAATGTTAGAAGCCTTGGTGATATGAACCCTTTGACTGTTGTGGGGGGTGGCGAACAAGGCTGCCGAAGGTGTTGTTCCTCACATGAGGTACATGGGATTCTTAGCTTCTTGTCCTCTGTAGCATCGGGGTCGGCGTGGGCGCTCGATCAGGCGCAAAACGTCCTCCACGAAAGCGATGGCGCTCTCGTTGGGGCAGTGTCCTGGACAGAATCAGGAATTCGGCTCTCTCTCGTCGATGTTCGCTGACGAACGTGTACTTCAGCTCGATCTTGCAAACTTCCCACGACGTTAAGGAAGATTCGTGGCTCTCTAACCAGTGCCTGGCAGTTTTTTCCACAAGAAGTATAGGTTCTGCAGGAGCTGGTTGTCTGTCCACACACTGTGGTGGGCGACACGGTCGTATTGTTCAATCCAGTTCTCGACGTCTTCATACACCTTGCGTGAAAGGGCGTCGGAGTGTGAGGTGCGACGGGCATGAAAACAATGGTGGGAGCGGACGCGGTTTGCTGCTACAGGTTTGTCATTGTTGCTTAGTCAGCTTCGGTTTTTCTAGCAAAAGGCCGAATTCCGGTGGTTGCTGGCAGCAGCGACTGGCTCGGATCTCAGGTTCTTCGTGGTGTATTTCCCAGGATCGTCTTTATGGTACTCGCTCGTCTTGCGGTTTTTCTGCCGGGCTCGGGTTAGGACTTCGTTGACGGCTCGCCGGTGGTTTAAGACGCGGGATAGCCTGCCACCCGTGTCCCATTATTGAGCAATTCTGCTGGGGCGCCACCAGGGTGCTCACAGAGTGAAGGGCTATGGGTGAAGTACCCAGCACCTCCACCAGGACATACGATGACAGCCGAGCATGGTCTGGAACTTTCTAGAACAGTAGATATTGAGAGAAGATAGGACTGGAGCAAGCATCTGTGACAATCTAACAAAACTGACAGAAGAGAGTCTATCCTGACCACTAAAGAAGCTGCATTGCTTTAGTGGCAATCTGTCCTAATAAATCCTCACCTTCGGGGTTTGGCGACTGCCGTGGACGAACTGAACTGAAATGGATGTGGGACCACTTTTCTGGTAATGAGCCGCTGCAGACTGTCGTCGCAAAGCGGCGTGAACGGGTGGACTGGGTAGGTAACACGCGCGATGAAATGTCCATACAGCTTGAAATTAGGGTACCGAGTGTTAATAAAACTTGTGTCGACGAAACGTGCGACAGACAAGCAGAATAAATGCCAACTGCAACACCTGTGCTCCGTGAAAGTGCAGGTCTACGCCAGAACAATTTAGGAAGCAGCACAGCATCCCTAAAGCACGGTACAGGAACTACCAGCTTGAAGACAGCTCTTTGGAGCGCCGCACACCTGTGCTCCGTGAAAGTGCACGTCTACGCCGGAACAATTTGGGAAGCAGCACAGCATCACATAGCACGGCGCGGGAACTACCAGCTTCAAGGCAGCTCTCCGGTGCGCCGCACAACCAAAGTGAGCCTTCAGTCATTTGAACGAAGCGGCACCACGATTGCACACTGCCAAGCACGACTCACGCAATTTTCTTCGCTAAACTGTGTATCCAAATACATTGCACACGCTTCCCTGCAGACCTCGACGATCCCGATGGTCAACACAAGCACAGAAGCGTCGCCTTAAAATTTATCCTAGCGATATCCGAATCCACCCGAGGTCCGAGCAACGCAGGGCCGATTATCTCTTTCGTGGCAATATCCCCGTCGGTCACCAGCGAAAGGCACACCGTTCCTCCGTATTCTCACGTTATACCTACGTCAGACACCACGCTGAACTCTGAAGTCGCTTTCGACCGGCCTCATATGATGGCTTCCGCATATGAAATCAACTCGTTGAGACGAACGACAAGGAACAACGCATCCGACAAGCTCCGTCCCAGCTGGGGCCAGCCGCTGCCTGGGCGCTGCCATCTTTCCTGTGACGTCACGTGATGAGTGGTCCAATCCAGCGTTACTAGATTACCTCAGTTGTGGAACTCCATAGAGCTACATAGAGCAGAGCTGAAACGCCATCTAGACGCCGTGTTTCGAAACGTACCAACATTACTAGAACTACTCAGTTCGGGAAACTCGATCCGTACTCGAGAACCGAGATAATAGCGATCACAACGTCGCCATTTCTCCCGCAGCGGCCACCCGAGGAACTGCACGTGAGATCTAATTTGGCTTTAATCGGCCATTTCGGAGCCGAAATAGATGAGGTGGAAGCGGTTTCTGGGGGCGCAACCCCCGTCTCCCAAGCAGACGCGCCGCGAAATACCACCGAAGTTAAGATGCGCCTAGGTCGGGTCCGTCGGGACGCGCTACCTGAAATCACCGCTGAGGCATGGTTGCATAAACAAATATAATAGTGCTGCAAAACCTTGCACACTAAAGATTAAAAAAAAAAACATCATGCGCCCCTCATTTTGCACTAAACTCCAATAAAAGTTGCTACAAAAAGAGGTTTTTCCGTTAGTTTTTACGCAAAAACATGCTTTCTAAAAGCTCAAGGTGACCACAGTAAAGACAAATGATAAAGAGTGGCGCTGTTGTCGTATTTAGCTCGGTCTCGGTGGACGCCAGCGGCCCAGGTTTTGACGGTGAGTTTCCCAACTGAGGGTTCTAGTAACGTTGAAACGTACGTATCCCGATAACCATAGAATACACTGCAGTTACCAAAGCAGCCGTCCGGCGGCGCGTCGAGCGACGCCAGGCCAGAGCCGTTTATTGAGAGAGTTCGGCCATACATTGGTTTGAATAGGCGAGCATCTCGGGGCCAGAGCCGTTTATTGAGAGAGTTTGACCATACATTGGTTTGAATAGGCGAGCATCTCGGGGCCAACCACAGGCCGCGAAACAGCCCCTAGCGGTGGTCGTGTGATCTAACCTTGGCTGTGTTCCAAAATTTACTCGATCCGACTCCGGAGTAAAGGTTTCGTACCTTGGCGTTTCAAAACTTACTCGCGCTTACTCGATGACGTCAGAACTCGCGTTCCAGAAGCGGGTTGTTTACTCCCGAGTAATTACTCGCGCTACCCTCCTCGATCGGGGGGTAACGCCGGATCAAATCGAGTAAATGCGTCACGTGATCTTTTCGTCGTCTGCTTCCTGCGCCGACAGCCGTCAGAGCTCGTTGGCTCCGTTGGCTTTGGTGGCAGACGTTCGAAATAACAAAGAATGAGGTGAAGCCATTTATGTGTGGTTATTGCAATTTGCTGTTTTCAACGCAGGAATTGATTGCACCGCATCCAGACCGTGTACCTTCCCTCAGGAAGGTATACTTGTTGTTATTATCAGAGTGCGAGCGTAAACAGGAGCTTCTCCGCAACCTCGTCCTCGGCGTTGAAGGGAACTCCGTATTCTTACGTTAAAATATGAAAAGGTTCGAACGCAGTAGATAATGTGGAAGTTTTGGGTTTTTTTTTTTTTTCTCCCCAGAGTGTGTGTAATGAGAGGATAACGCTTGTAAAGCAGTGAAGGCATCGAAGATTTTATGTATACTATCAGTCAACAACCCCACCACATCTGCTCTGTGTAATTTTATAATCCTATTCGCGGCAAAGCGAACGTAAGTTACATATCACTGTTAAGAAAGCCCCATGCGCTCTACCGCTACACCATGTGGAAGCAATATCCGCAAAACGTAATCGGTGCTAATTACGATGAGTTGAGGCTGTTCATGGCACCTGGACTAGACTTAGAGCGATCGCGCAGATTAATCAAAACAAAAATGTTGATGTCTAACTGAAAGGAATAAGTAATTTTTATCTCAATATACAGCCCAAAAGGAAGGTGAGCAAAAGGAGCTGGTGGAGCCATCTCAGAAAACACCGCGTCGTCACTGTAAAAAAAAAAAACTTCGAAGCGGTTAACATTATCGTCTCTATGTGGTTTCTCGGGTTTCTCCATGATCAAAAGAGATCGTCTGCTATTTTCCGCCATCGCTGCTGTTTTCTTTTTGCCGTAGCCCAAGACGAAGCTAATCCGCGTAGTATCCAGGTGATTATCTCGGCCGTTCCAAAATCGAGTCGCGGATCGTTTACTCGCTATGTCACGTGGTATTACCCGCTGACGTAGGAGACAGGTTACTCGGGTAAGATTTGGAACATAGCCCTTATGTGCGAGCGAAGGCAAAACTGGAAGCGCAAGCTCGGAAGCTCCGTGCGTTCGGGCTTTGCTCGAGCGCGCGAGCTGGGGAGAAATGCAAAAAGCGCTGGTCTCGCGCTTCTAGCTTTGGCTTCGCTCGCAGATAAAGTGAAACGAAGTATAATTTGAGCCGTGCCGAGCGGAACTCCGCGTCTCAAGACGCTCGCGCACCCCACCCTTTGCACTGTTTTCTTTCAGCCAGTCTCAGGACGCTGTTCTAGCAGTGCAGACAAAGCCATGGGCACGAGCGCGTGGCTTTGGAAAGTGCCTCCTATGTACGAGGTCTCGTACAAACAAAAGCGTTTCGCTGAGCTAGGCTCACGCGCCTGTGCCTTTGTCTTCACTGCAGACATTTGTGAGATGGAGTAGAGGTCTCCTGATTGGTCGACGCTGTGTCACAAATTTAGTTTACGCTCTAAGCGTGGGGGGAATATTCGGCGCTGGCGGCGGCCTTTGCTCCGCCTATTGGCCAAACTCTCCCATATACACGGCTCTGCGCCAGGCGAGTCGTGGCGAGTAAGGGGGGGGGGGGGGGGTACTGTTCGTGCATGCAGCGCGTCTATGAGCAGTTCCGTAACTGAGCTAATCTAATAACGGTGGTCCAATCCGCTTTTTGCAAGATCCGACTGCGCGTGCGCCGAACCCTAACGGCAGTTTTCGGAACCGTCGTTGTTGGCCTCGGCTGCAGACCGAAGGTTGCACACGAACGATCGCCGAACGAAGTTTCTCTCTCAAGCCTAATGCCAACGTCGTGTGCCGCATATAATAGTTTTTCCCGTGCCACTTCTGGGCCGGCTTGCTAGAACAGCGTCTCAGCTGAGACTGGGTGAAAGAAAGCTCTGCAAAGGCTGGGGCGCGCGAGCGTCTTGAGACGCAGCTTGAGTGCCGCTCAGCTCGTGCGCTGGCTTTGGCAGTGCTTTCTTTCACCCAGTCTCAGCTGAGACGCTGGTTCTAGCAAGCCGGCCCTGGTATCAAGCAGGGTTTTTTTTTGTTTCGCGTCGGGAAAACGTGACAGGCAGCGCCGAGAAGCTTGAATAGACCTATTGCTAAATTACCCAAGCATCAAGGAGAATGATGGGAATGTATGGACACGCGCCACACGCGCTCGCCTTCCCCGTATAAAAGATTCGAAGTAAAACGCCAAAATAAAGCGTTGACAAGCGCGCGTGCAAATGCCATTTGTTTTAGACATTTGCTTTAGAAAAGCTACTACTGCTGACGCCAGCAAGTGCAGCGCGTGTAACTACACTCGGAGCATGCTCCCTGGCGCTTGGGAATTTCGAAAAAGGTCTATAAGGGCTGTGAAGCGTCAGTGTGAAGACGGGAGTCCATGGCTGCCGTCATCGTCGTCCCGGCTCTGCGGATTGCATCTCATGGAAAATAAGTACGTATCTAAGTAATACATAGCCCAGCGTGTTCCAGCTTAGCAGATACTTCTATGCAGGCCAGTGCCGGCGCCGCGTCAGTAGAACTGTGTGCATGTTCGTGAAGCGTGCTCGCATGCGAGAACTGGTTCGTTATGACTTGCTAGTACGGAGCTTGGCATGATATTGCCACGCGCAGGGTCGAGAAAGCAACGCTCGGTCACGGACTTCTAGAAGGTTTCCGTTTATTCTTGCCCCAGACGAGCCTCTATCATTCTCCTGCTTTCTTGTTCTAGAAAGTGCGCGTTCATTGTCTCCCCGAGCGCGGGACGCTCGAACCTTCGCCGAATCTTCGAGATTGTGACGCATTCTAGCTAAGATACCGCCCGCGACCTTGTTGAGTCAGTCTCGCCCCAGTTCATTGTCTCACATTGCGTACAGTCAACACGGAATGTCCTCAACCCTCGCGCGGGGCGTGTGGGAGTTCCGCGTTGCGCCGGGGCAACACCACCTGGAGGAGAAGGTCAGAACACGCCTCGAGTGACGTCACGGCAGCAGGCTGACGTGCGCCGCGCTATAAGCTGAGCTGAAGGCTTCGCGCGTAGGTTTTACGTCGCAGAAACGCGGGTTTTCGCACTATTTATTTTTTATGAGCTAACATGAGAGCTGTGAACGCCGAGTGATTTAAAGAACCAATTTTAGAACGCAGGAAAATTATTATAACCCACAATTATCGCAGTGAAATACAAGAAAGTGGTATTTTGAGACCGATGTGTTCTTTTTTTAAGCGATAAACTGGGTGGTGTAGTTGTCTCTGAACGACATGGGAGTTGTATAAAAGAAGAATCCATGTGAAATGGCAATAATCGAAGTAATGGGACCAGATAATGAACTACAGTAACAATTGGATAAATGATGCAGAGGCATTCATTCAATTTCATTTCATTTTATTCACCTGAAAGGCATCTGAAGACGCATTACATGAGGGCGATTCAAAAATAACAGACAAAAAAGTAATTGAACATAAAAAATAGACACCAACAAAAAAAAATCACTCACAAACAAAAACACGCTTACTAGCATGTTATTGTTAGGATGCAGTTTTACAAATCAAGGTTAAGTTAAACAAATTAATGCACATCTTTTTAAATGAAATGGGATATCTCTCAGTTACAATATGGTCAGGTAGTTTGTTCCAGTCAGTGGTGCAAAGTACTAAGGAAGAAAAGAGGAAAGTGTAAGTATGGCACTGAAATGGTTCCATCATGCAGGAATTATCTAATATGGATTATGTAAAAATGGCAGCCCAGCATTAAGTAGATTGAAAATCGGAATTTGAGTAATATACAGCTTGAATAAAACACAATCGGGCTATTTTTCGTCTTCTTTCTATATTAGGAAGATTTATGCTTGCTTTTAAAGCGGAGACACTAGTTTCGGATGAATAATCACTGCATATAAATCTGGCTGCTTTGTTTCGAAGATTCGAGCCTCGAGATTAGGTAGCTTAGGTGTGGATTCCAAATTATGCTTGCATATTCTTATTTTGGGAGGATAAATGTTTTGTAGGCGAGTAGTTTTGTTTCAATGGGAGCTAGATCCCTACTGAAAAATCTCAATTGCATGAGAAATTTCTGTGTCCAATAAACACATATGAATCAAATGAGATATATAAGAACATATAAGATCTATATAAGATATATAAGAAACTTGTAAAACGTTTCTTATACGGTTCTTATATATCTTATATAGTTCTCAATAGTTCTTATATATCTTGTATGATTCATGTGTTTGTTGGACACAAGAAATTTCTCACACAAATGGCTTTTTCACAAACCAAGTGTTTTTAGTGCACTATTTGTTATTTGCTCAACCTATGATAATGAGTCCGTAAAATACACGCCCAAATACTTGTACGACAATGAGTGTTCTAGTGGTTGTGAAAATAGTAAGTACTGGGTTAGTGTTTTAGTGGAGGACTTAATTATGGACATTTGTTTGCATTCACGTGCGTTAATGTTCATCTGCAGTAGGGAACACCATGATGATATTGTATCTAAATTGTCTTGGACAATATTGTGATCACTATAAGTGTATTAATTTCCTGGTAAATAACTCAAGCATCAGCAAAAAGTCTAATTGTCGATTTAATTGATGATGGTAGGTCAATGACATATATTAGAAACAATAGAGGCCCGAGTACACTACCCTTAGGGACACCTGATGCAACAGCAACGGGACCGAAATTGCCAGACAAGTATAAAAGTAATAACATTCTAAAATTGTGATGTGCTGGTTTGAAAAATGTATTGCACATAGTTTGAAAAATGTATTGCACATATTTTGACAAACTTTTCTTAGACCTGTGATAAATCTGTAATAGGTTCAGCAATTCAATGAATTCTGCCTGTTCAAATATAGTACTTGTTTTGCAGCAAGCAACCTATCTTGTCTGGTTACTACATAAAAAAAAAAACACCTGTAACCTATTTCTTGGCAATTTCATAATGTGAAAACTTTATCTTTGCAAAAAAACTACCGTAATACCCGAGCGTTGCCCCATACGCTGATGTACTTCAGTACCGAGTCTGTGAAACGACACAGTTAGGGCGGCTAAAAACAAGTTTTGTACACAAAGAGAAGTGGGCATGGGATCTTCATATTCAAAGTTGCTTGCATTTGCAATACAGAAGAGAGTCGTAAATAAGAAATTGGTCACCTTTGAACACTGCGAAGCGAGCCTCCTGGTATCCATAAGTTCTGCAAATATCCGTCTTGAAAAAAAATGATACACATGCATCTTAGATACTGTAGATTTTGTGACACCGAGACACACAACATCTGTGCAGCATGTCGGCATTTACGCTGTCGCACCACAAGATACCTAAGACACTGCTACAAGGACACCGACTATCTGCACACACACACACATACACACACAGATTCACCGACTTCAGAGAGCAGTTGCCTTTGCATGAGGATGAAGCGCAAGCACGTTGTTGGCCGGACAGGAACTAATTTGTTTAGCGTTGACCCCTTAGCTTTTTTTTTAGATTTTGCACTGGCACTTTTCATATTGTTGTCCTTGCAACAAAGGTTTCTCAGTTGAATGTTTTCACTGCAGTCCAACACATGCTTCGGCTCAAACTCACAATGGGTTCACCATCACAGGCATGAGACGTACTCTTCCTTGGTCTGAGTTCGCTTCTTGACATCTGTGACGGTTGGTAGCGAGTGTCTTTGATTGCAGAGTTTCAGCTTTCCATTTCTTTTGTTTGGCATTCTTGGCATTAATGCGAACATTCATCTTGCTGCAAAGATGTCACAAGAAAATCATTTTCTTGTGACAACCACACGTGTTTTAAGATGAGCTCACTCGTATGTTAATTTTCACAGTAGTCGAAGTCGGAAGTCTCCTTTTCGGCGAGTAGTTCCATTATGAGATATGTAACAAGTCGGCATTGGCTGGGCATCACCAATTGGTGAACAACATAGTTGTGTTCTACAGCATTTACACCAGGAAAAACAAGCCCTTCTATATCGAGTTTCATTGCGAGAGCACAGTCTCCCTGTGCGAGCAAACTGTAGCCAACTCGTTTCGCGCTGTTGATGCGGCCTTGCATTTTTCGCCTCTTAGGTTTTTCAAGGTGGTGTAGACTGCATGGCTGGCCACATAGCCCAGGGCTGGGAGGCCGTGTCTTATTTTTTACAGCCCAGGGCCACATTGCAGGTATCTCACGTTGCAGGTAGGGCGTCAAGTATCCGCTCGCTTGGGAAGATCTTCCTAGTTTCCATCCTTGCTAGCTGTAGTGATCGTTGACAGAGTGCTCCTCAGCAGTATTTTGTTTTCATCTTCGTAAATGTGCCTTGTAGACACGTGATATTAGAAGCAAGCCAGTTGACTGTACATTCCAAAGCACTCTTCTAAGCTGTCAGTTTTCAGCTTGTCCCATGGAGGCCGTACAGTAGCCCGAGTTCATCAAAGCAGTATCCGGGATGTGTATTTGACCGCTTCTGCAAGAAATAGAACGAAAAAGGAGGAAATCATATTAATCCAAAGAAAGGTAATGTAATCAAAAATGGTTATAAAAATACAAAAAAAAGAAGAAAAAATGCTCTTTTTTAAAGTTTAGCTGAAGTGGTTCCGTATTTGAGAGAAAACCCTGGCAGTGTTTCGATCTGGTATTTCGGATCACAAACATTAAAATTATTCTTGAATTTGATGTGCCGAATGCGCTATACTACTAATAATAATAATAATAATAATAAAAATAATAATAATAATAATAATAATAATATATGCTCATTGCACGAGCACATAGAACCAGGTACAGAAAATAATAATAATAATAATTAATAATAACAATAATATGCTCCATAGAGCTTCCTGGTGTGTGTTGGGCTTCCTTGGGGAGCCTGAAGGGGCGCCGGCTAAATTGTTAGTATATGGCTCTGGTGTATGGATAAGTAAACTGGTCAATGAACCATATTCCGGCTTGCGTGCACTCCTAACTACAGCTCAAAGACCCGCTAAAATATAGGTCTTACTAGGTAGTTCCGGCGGATCATTTCTGCGCTCCGATGAGGATACACAGAAGCGACACGATGTACTTCTTTTTTTATTTAATTTTTACATTGATATGCTGGTTGCAACCGCGATAACCTATCACTTGCATACCTTGAGAAAATCATTCCTATCTGAACTCATAAATCAAGTCATTTTTATTTAGGTCTGCACCTACAAGTAGCGCGAGCATTTGAATATGTTGCTTCCAGGCCACAACCAAATCACTCCCATGTGTGCATTCAGCGAAAAGTAAAAACAAGAAACGAAACCACGACCATAAAAATTGAAAAGTTCTCACCCTGCCATGCCGTCAAGGAGCGAGATCTTCCCGTCGATTCGCTGTATAGTCCACGCTTTCGTAGTCATCCTTGCAGAAACTCAAATATGGACACTTTCACATCCAGTTTTCCGCCAAAGCGCAGATAAACAACATCTGTACGGAATGACAGCACCAGTGGACAGCACCGACAATCGAAGAGCAACGTTCACGTCCACACACGAAGCCGCGGTTGTGTTGTTCCAAAATGTGCTCGATCTCACTCGAGAGTTGAACTTCTGACCCTCGGCGTCCAAAAACCTACTCGCTTCTAGAGTTGTTCTAGTTGATTCCTCCAGCCTCATTGTCACGTGACTCAACCCGCAGGAGTAACTAAAAATGCCGTCGAAGAAAGGAACGCGACGGACGACCGTTGGGGAGAAAAAGTAAAAAAGGAAAACAAAACGCGACGCCGTGGCGCCTTTTTCTTTTCATTTTTTTTTTGTTTGCACCGCGTCAAGCGTAGAGAGAGACGGAAAGTAAGAGAGAACATGCATTGCAAAGAAGCCAACTGTCAAGGGGAGCCTTGCGGAGAAGCGCACTACCAGTTCAGCCTACTCATGCCGACGCTCCTTGAAGGGAGAGAGGGAAGCGCTACGGCCTTAGCTCTAGGTGGTGTTGGCCGGGGGCGCGCTGTAAGCGCCGTCACTCGGGGTGCTTTTCTGTCGCCGCACTGTCGCCCGGTCGACACCGGGCGGCCGCTTAACCTGGCTATAGCTCTTTGCGATAGGCCCTGCTCAGACAGGGTGGTGAATTTATTCCGCTCCGGAATTGATACGCCTGGCATATTGGTGGTTACCAAAGAGAGCGTCAGCAAGCAATTCCTCGCTTTTTAAGATTCAACTGATAACCTCGCACAAAAACATAGGCATTGCTCATAAAAACCGAGGCATCCGCGTCGGTCTGTAGCAGCATGTTGTTTTTTTTTTCATAAAGAGTATGGTCGTGCGAATAAACAAATTTCATTTCGCGTTTATGACGTTTCACTATTTCTAAGAAACCGCGCGTGGCACGTTGTTCACCGGAGCCCCAGCGTGGTTCCGGTGACACGTCATCAAGCACTACGGGTCTTTTGTGCACGAAATGTTTCAACTTTCATTTCGCCCTTGCGATACACAAAGCGATAGTGAATGACTGCGCTGAAGAGATATCGCTGGGAATCCGATACACAAAGCGAGAGACAGTGCTTTTTGTATCGGATGTGACGGCGCTTACAGCGCGCCACCGGCGAAACGCGGAACTCCCAGACGCGCCGCGCGAGGGTCGAGCTCATCTTAGTAGGACCCGCACCCTCGCACCCCGCGCATTTTCATTAGTTCTCAGGGGCCCTCCAGGTGGAGCAGCCTGTATCAACGGACACGCGTTCCGGCGTTCAGGTTTCATTTCGTGCTCACTGTACGTATCCCTCATCTCGGAACTTATGCCCCTTGGTAGTTCGGCGTTGGAAGCGCGCTCCGCTTTTTTGTATATAACTTGCCAGCTGCGAGTCGGTGGGCAGCTTAATCGAACGCGGCACTTCCGTCCAGCCGTTCGCCACGGCAAAAAAGCTCCCTGGAGTAAAATCTTGCCCTGAGGGCCGCATTCTGCCCCACGACTATAAAAAAAAGTACGCATTACGGAAGATAAAATGCACCTAACAACACGCAATGTGGACGGTCGTGGCGTTCAGTCGAGAGCCGTCGGCACTTGGAGGCCAACCATATTGTTTCTCGTCGCGCCCGTGAGATGACGCCACAGCGCAACGCAAAAGGCGAACTTGCGTACAATGGCAGCGCGGCCTTATGGGGGTCACTTTCGAGTGCAGACCGGAACCCCGGTTTATTGCTCTAAGCGCCTCTACCTCGTTGGTCGCGGTGAACACTCAAAAGCACTAGACCGAGCAATCGCTCATTCGAAGTGGACGCTCTCAGGTATGTTTTCAACCATCGTGAAGAGAACTAGCGCTCAGCTTCCGCCGTTGTTACACGCAGAGCCGCTAGTATCTTAAGGAGACGATAGACGTTCGGGATTAGAGTCTCCGGACAGAGGGCGACCGCCTGTAGCGCAGACGAGACGGACTTTTCACGTTTCTCCCTCTTTCATTGGACGCCTAAAATTTCTCTCTTTCTGGCGAAGTTTCCCTCACTTCGTGAAATTTCCCTCCATCGAGACGCCCGTCTCGATGGTCGCTCATGGATGCGATAACGTCTGTCTTGCTTTCTGCTTTGCATGTCGAGGTAGCATCCGATGCAATTTGTTAATTGATTAATCCTTTCGTTGCACGGAACACCAGAAACTCCGAGGAACATTCATATTCTCACCACGCATAGGCTCAAGGTTATTCAAGTTCTTTTCCACATTCGGCGTATGGTTTGCGTGTCTGTGTGTGTGTGTGTGTGGTGTGTGATGCCCTGTCTCCGAGTGACGGAAAGACGAGTTCGGACTGACGACTTCTCATCGCCCCAAGGATACGCTGCTGCTGCCTTTGGACCACACTGCAAGATAAAGCGGCGTAGTAAAAATGAGACTCTCTTTCCATCGGCATCTTGTTCTGTAGGACGAATTTGTTAAACCTTTAATAGATAACAGATTTTGGTTTTGTGACTGTTCAGAATTACCCTCGCCCTATATATGGGCCCCTAGTGTTTATGCGAGGACGGTTGCTCTGATTTTTCAGCGTCGAGATTTTTTCTCTCAATTTTTTTGTGACACTATATAGCCTGCCGGTAACACCCAGGCGGCACCACTAGAGTGAGAGGCCAAGGTTATACCTTGCCTCGGTGTAACTTGGCAAGGGATGAACCATAAACCCCACATTTCGTGCCGACGGCTTCGATATCCACTACGTATACGAGCGCAACGCACACATACTGGAGCATGACGCAGCGAAAAGCCTGATACTTCTTCGCAGTAAAAGCGTACTCCGGTGATACGTAGTCACGTTCCGATTGGCCCGTCAGGCCACAGCTTCCGCCGTACTTGCATGTTATGCGATCACGGCCTCCTGGCCTACCCAGTATTTGTAGCATCAGACACTATAGCTATAACGGCGACACCAGAGTAATAGCTCACGTTTGAACAATGCAGCTGCCACTCCCAGACATACCCAATGTTTCTTGCTTCAGTCGCTAGATAGCGCCAAACCAAACAGCATTGCAGGTTGCCCCTAGACCAGTGTCCGAACTCCTAGCCTCCAGCGATAAAATAGTGAAATAATAATCTCAATCGCAGGCCCTTGTGAAGAGAGGGGCTGCGCGTAAAACAAACGTTTGGTCGTTATAGTACTCTTGGCATTGCTGTTGTCCTTGGAGCTTCGTGACTATGCCCTTCCGACGTTCTTGCACTACGATATGTGCGAAGGTTTCTAAAAAAAAAAAAAACGGAGTCTCGCGAAAAGCGCAGCCTCCCCCCCCCCCCCCTCTACTGTGTCATTGCGTCAGCATAAAAAAAACATGGCGGCGCCCATGGGACAGAGCGGACACTGGTCTATAGCTATCCTTGTGTTTTGTCTGGCCTTCACGCGATGGTTATGTAGTGGCGACACGCGGCGCTATTGTTCCCGAGCTCGCCGATAACGAGAGTGACAGTCACGTTCCATGTCTCAACGCGGGGGCGGCCGGGAGTAAGCAGCCCATCCTAAAGCCCGCATTTTAAAACCTATCTGATCTTTCAACTTTCTGCCCATCACCCCCGCATTGAGACAAGCAACAGGACTGGCACTCTCGCTATCGGCGCGCACAGGAACAATAGGGAGTTTTAGTAGATAGTTTTCAAAGGCCCGCTAGCGCTATGGGCGCGCGCTTCAGAGCATGCACCGAAGTGGCAGCGCGAGCTCCCGCTGCAAATAGCGCGGCCTGAAAACACGATCTACTAAAACTCTCTAATATAGCACCGCGTGTCGCGATTTTGCCACTCCAGTTCTCGATCACTTGTGCTACTCTTTTTCCGTTGCAGCTGTACCTCAAAAAGCGGGGGGAGTTGTGTGCTCTGAGAAAGCTTTTAAAGTTGGGGGGGCCGCAACCAGGACGACAGTCGAACATTGGGTCACCACGCCCGTATTCCTGTAAATGAAGCCTGCTCCGTTTTGAAGAATATAGCTTTTCTCGTTTTATCTTAACAGCGCCTCCCTAATCTTTGCGTGAGCGTCTGTGGTGGCGTACGCACGCACCGACCCAGCGGCTCCCGAGAGAACTTTTCTCCGCTCGATCGAGCGGCCCCGGAGAGCGTCAGATTACCTTACCCGGCTCTAGTGCTGCGTCGTCGACGGATGTTGCCGCACGCTTACATAAGTCCGCGCAACATCCATTGCACCACATTAGATAACATCTTGGCAATCACACCATAGCACTGCCAATACTGCTGTCTCATCCGGCTGACGTATTGCCTCGCGATTGCACCAGTTCACGCCATCGCGAGGTAACCCTCAGCACGAGGGTTTAAAAAGGAGTCGGGACAGAGGACTGGACGGAGACGAGACGGAGACAAGACGACTTGGGACCAGCGGCCTGAACAGACGCCGATACTGCGTCTTCATCGTTAATTTAAATTCGGCCATATCTTAATTCAATAAAAAGTTAGCGTTCTCACCAACCGTTCCAGACCATTTTAACTTCCGAGTCAAGTTTAGAACAACCCGAGACGCTACACGTCCGTACCGCCGAGTTCACCCTGCTTGGTCATGGGGGGGGGGGGGGATTCATGTAGTTGAACCATTACCCCCCCCCCCCCCCCCCCCCGAAAGAGAATCTACGCCACTGCCAGTGGGTCGTAGTCAAAATGAACAGCTTCCAGCATCTCTTGATAGCAATCACTCTCATCGCTGCTGCGATCAATGTCAAACACTTTGACAAAGAGAGGGTGCCGTAGACGTAATCGTCACGGACCGCATGCTCGAAAAGCGGAAGGTAAACGAGGAAGCTGAAGTTCGAGACGCCCAGAGAGCCAAGTCTGTGTATGCGTGCAAGGGGACGCCACGCGGAAGGCTGGCTACGAAGCCAGCCTCCCGCTCCGCCCGGATCCGCCCCTCCGAGGGACCGCATATAAATCGATTTATCCACGAAACTATCGCGCCATTTTCAAAACAAATTTAGCAGGATTCTAGAAACACACAATGGGTCCTAGCAGTATTGTTATCTCATATTTTATTTTCAGCGTGTCAGTTCGTTTCATCACACGAATGTGCGCTAAAGGGACATCTGTGCAATCATAACTTCTTGAATCGTGTGCTGGCCTGCAGTTCAACATCGATACACTTCACATGGTCGTCGTAACCTGTCATCATTACGTGATTCGGCTTCAAAGTGTTTTCCCCCCTTGTCAAATATCGCGGAATACTCTAAGACGTTCGTGCGCTCGCGCACCCCAGGAGTCTATGAAAGCTTGGCACAGGCACTCTTCGCTTCTGAAATCCCATAAAAAGATGACTCCAAGAATAGAAGTTTCGTCGCTCGTCACCAACTTAATTCAACGCAGTCGCGTGCTCTACCAGGAAAGTCCACTTGACCCGCAAAGCCCTCGTGTCGTCGGCTAGCAAAGCAAAACCGGTCGCAAAACTTTAATACTGACTTTTATCACCGCTATATGGAACTGAGAGGATAAAAAAGAAGTTCATGATCATATATTTACCAGACACAATGCTTAAAAATATAAGCTTTTTATCAGACGACAAATTGTGACCCGCGTCAAACCCCCCGCGCATTTGTCCATAACAACGGCCCTAGCAACGGTTTGTATGAAGATCAGCGCCATGTTGTGACGTCATCACTTACGGGTTCAACTGAACACCAACGCTGAACACCGAGAGCTGCGTCAGCGTTCGGCTGGACCTCATGTCCAATCAATGCGCCCGTGCCCGGCGTCTGACTCGGGCCCACTTGTTGGGGGGGGGGGGGGGGGGGGCGCCATTCGAATGTGGGGACGTCACGTGGAGGCAGAGAAGGCTGTTTGCTGGATTTGAAGGTACTCCGAGGAGGTTTCTGAGATCGCCTAAATGGGGCGATAACTCACTCTGCTGGCTCTAAGCATCCTAGAAACGCCTAAATAATGACCCGAGGTCATCTCCGGCGATGGGAGAAGCATGTTCCGAAACCAGGAGCACTGTCAGCCAATAGCGAGCGAAGGATCCTCGCGACTCCGACCGGTTGAACCGCGGAGTGATATATCGAATGCGCGCGGCTCGTTGCCCATACGGTGCAGACTACGATTCAACCCAGCGAGCGCGCGCTCGAGAGCTGTCAACCAAACACATCACTCCCGGAAAAAAAGAAGAAGAAACATTGCGCCGTTTTTGAGACGATTATTGCAGTAATATGCTCCCTTTCAGCGAAAAATTAAAAATTTTCGACTACTCTTATTTGCTTTTATCCTCTACAAAAGCATACACATTTTGTAATAACAGCGTTCGCAATCTCAAAAAAAGTTCGCGTTTTCATCGGTCATATGTCGTCCTGACTGCCGGAACAATGCGCCTCCCATCGCTGTAGATGACATCGGTGTGTTCGATCTTTGATTGCTTTTCTAATACTGAAATCGGCCGCGCATCGTTATGATTTATGGATTTCTAGGATGTTTAGAGCCCGCAGAGTGAGTTATGGCCATAACTAGGCAACCTCAGAAACCTCCTCGGGGCAATTTTAATGCTAGCTGGTGTTGGCAGAGTATACGTGCCGCAAACGTGAAAGGTAAAGAGGGCACCGTTCGGAATCCCTGTATTAGAGCCGTGTGTAAACCTTTGCACTGCCTATTACCCTGACGGAAAACGCCAAGCCACTGGCCCGTGAAAGCATGCGCAACGCGGCGTCTCGCATTTCGTCCAAGAGTGCGCCACTGCGCACGCTCGGAGCGCGTTCGCAGCCGAGCCGACAAAGATGGCGGCGCACAAAGGGCGATCATTGACGTGTTCAATATCGATGGACAGATCGATCGCCCACCCTCGGTTCCTTTTCTGAAGCTAATACATGTAGTCTAGAACGCCATAAAAAAACTAAAAACATCGCCTCAATTCCAATAATATCAATGAGGTATTGTAATATTCATGAAATATAGCTTTCATGCGGACTGCCGTCTCCTTTTTAATGAACTTCTTTGAGAAAGCGAGAGAGAGAGAGAGAGAAAGAGAGAGAGTGAAAACGTCGTTACGCGTATTGCTATCTGAAAACAAATCAGGGGAATAATCAGCCGTTCCGATCTGGGCAACGGAGGAGTATTGACAACACTCCTGCTAATGAAATATTCAGGAACTCTCCACATGGACTCCGAAAACTTCTTGCATTATTTTAGGCGTGCTTAATTTTGCGTTTCCATGGCACGTGCACGCAATATGGACGCAACCGCAGCCCCGTATTCATTCAGTTCAGTTCGCTGCTACATCCCCTCAAAGGGGCTCCCAACGGAATGCATCACATTTAACGATTGCGAGGCCACGGCTACTTGGCCAGAATCTATTATTGCTGACCTTGAAGGCACGCATGGGGTGTGTTCAAACTGTTTTCGGAGAGGTCTAGTCATCTGCCTAATTCGATGCACAATGCCTTTGCTCGGCGGACGTCAGCCGTGAAGAGCAGTCCACGTTATTCTCACCGAAAAAAGAAAGAAAAAAAAAAGCGTATTGTCGCACACGGAGAATGTAGCTGAGGTGGTTGAAAATTAATACGACGCTGAAGTTTCAGAGCTTAAAGGAACAATAAAATTATTGTCGAAAAATAGTGGCCTCAACATATCCTGTAGGTTCCCAGAACACAAAAAAAGAATCCGCTTCTGTTTCAATACGTTACCACGCCCCCCCCCCCCCCACACGCACGCACGCTCGCACGCACGCACGCACGCAGGCACGCACGCACAACAACAACAACAACGACGACGACGACAACCACAACGACAACAACACCAACAACACCAACAACACCACCAACAACACCAACAACACCAACAACACCAACAACACCACCACCATTAAAAACAACAACAACAACACCACCAACAACACCAACAACACCAACAACACCAACAACAACACCAACAACAACACCACCACCAACAACAACCACCACCAACAACCACCAACAACCACCAACAACCACCACCAACAACCACCACCAACAACCACCACCAACAACCACCAACAACCACCACCAACAACCACCACCACCAACAACCACCACCAACAACAGCCACCACCACCACCAACAACAACCACCACCAACAACCAACAACAACCACCACCAACAACCAACAACAACCACGACCAACAACCAACAACAACCACCACCAACAACCAACAACAACCACCACCAACAACCAACAACAACCACCACCAACAACAACCACCACCAACAACAACCACCACCAACAACCAACAACAACCACCACTAACAACTAACAACAACCACCACCAACAACCGACAACAACCACCACCAACAACCAACAGTAGTGTCAAGAAGAGGGAAGGGGAAAACCAGTTGAACGGAGCTCAGCGGCTTTCTTTCTATCAGGATTCAAGATACGACATTGGACCAGGGGGAGGAGCATTTAGCGTGATCCAAACCAAACAAGATTGCGGTAGTTCACCTGAATTGCGGCTTGCGGGCTCTGAAAACTGTAAAGTTAGTGCGACTCGTGTGACGCCACTGGTGACACTTTGTGGCTTCCGATACACGCATTCGGTGTTGAATATATTTAAACTTTCGGGGATCCGCAACGGGCAGACAGGGCTTTCAAGCGCGGGAGTGTTTGGACGGTACAGCCGACGGGCCGGAGTGCGGACGGCAAAGTTGAGCGGGATGGGAAAAAAACGCACATCACGAGCGGGAGAGGGAGAAGAGGCACCCTTTGTTGGATTTTTAGTTGCTTGGAGGGGGAGAATAACAAAAGCAACTGCTTCTTAAAGGTCGACGTACACTTCGCGCTTTTCACTCTTGCCCGCCTCCTCCTTTCTTTTATTCTCTGCACTTTTTACCTTGCCCCAACTTGGCTCCCCTTGGAGCTTAGGAGAGGGGAGCGCTGAGAGGATTATCTTCCCTGCAGAAAACCGAGGTTGTACGTCGGCCTCTAATCTTCCCTTTCTCCTTTTGCAGGGCTCGCGAAAAACGACAAGAGCCCCCCCCCCCCCCCCCCCCCCCCATTCCCGCTCAAGGTTAGCGAGGGCGAGGAGGGTGGACACTAAGACCACCTTCCAATGATTGGCCGAGGGGCTCTCCGGGAACGGATAAAAAGTTTAATATTTTCAACATTATAGATCCGAAAAGCGTCACGTCCACGTAACCATTCACGTCACTCCTCTCTCCCGGATTTCTCCGGCTGCCGTTGTTGCTGGTTTTGCGGGTTGGTTTGAACCGCCCTTAATCCTCTCCATCCCGTCCCCTCCCCAACGTATTCAACTCCCCAACGCCCCACCACTGTTCGAAAGGTTCTATCTTTTTTTCCCCGGTGAGTTGGTGTTGAGGTCACGTGACGTCAATTTTATCGCCAAATCTAGCCGAGAAACTGTATTTGTTCAAGGGTGACGTGACACGAAGTCATGTGTGTCATTTTCCCCGTTAAATTTAGCGGGGAAACTGAATTGGTGTTGAGGTTACGTGACGTCAATTTCCCCGCTAAATTTAGTGGCGAAACTTAACCCACTAAATTTAGTGGAGGAATTTTCGCAAAAGTTCCCGCTAAATCTAGCGGGAAATCTTGGAGGAGGAGGGGAGGGTTGAAGGGGCATACCCTCCCCTCCGTACCCTCCCCTCCTCCTCCTCAAGAGCTGCGCCCTGATTTCACATTACAGAGATTTGTAAACGTCTTTCATTTTTGTCTCTTCACTCCTTTACTTTCGAAGATGCGGAGAGGACACAAAACGATCGTCGACTGCGCGCCTTCAAAAAGCTTGAGACAAAAATGCTCTCCTCGGTTATAGTGACTACGATATTTTGCATAATGTCACAACAAGAGGGGACGCTCCGTTTTCCGCTGAATGAAGTTCAACAAAGAACTTGACTAAAACGGATGTGACATTTACTTTGGGAAATACGAATGTTTATTGAATTTTGTGCTGCTTTTCATCTAATATTCGAATAGCTTCGGGTTGCCTATATCACTATCACCCCTTTCGTGTGTTTTTTTTAAACAATAATAGGACACGTTGTCAGTAATATATGGCAACTTTCAGCGATGGTGGTACCGCGGTGTGATAATTGTGCTCCCTAACTCCTGGATGATCGGCTTCACAATGAAGGTGTTTGCTTACAATCTCCATACCATTGCTGCTGTCGCTGTGAGGGAACGCTACCGTTGCCTCAACTGGTATTTAATTGAAGAACACTGAGTTGCGGTACGGCCGACCCGTGCTACATGCGTTTTGGACGGCATCAAGAAACGGCAGGCACGGCATACGTGTGTCTATATTTCCCTTTTAATCGACATGATACTTTTTTGTTTTCTGAGGGATCCCCCTGATGTTTTTGCTGGTTATATATCCAAATTCTTATTCTCTTATTCACCGACGTCTCACCTAAGGCAGATGTATTCAAATCTAATGAAAGATTGATGTGAAAACGTAATGTATAATTTAATTATTTTGTGTAATTACAGTGTCTTGCTATTTTCCTGTACTACCGTATGGCGATAGTGGTCGACTAAATTATGTTTATATAATATGTTCACGCACATTGATTTTATTCGAGGTTTAATTATCTGTCTTACACTTTTCATAGCTTTGTGATTCTGACAGCGTCACACTCCGACTGTAACAACGAAATAATAATAATAATGATGATGATGATACTAATGATGATACTAATGATGATGATACTAATGATGATGATATTAATACTACTACTAATAATACTAATAATAATAATAGTGCGCTTTCAAATAAATGCGCTTTCACCAGGGCAGAGAGCTGTTCCAATTTTCTCAAGAAGCACTCAAAGAAGTGCGTCAGTCAGACACTGGTGAGTGCCTCAGTTGCCGGGGTGTTCAGCGCGGCGGGCGACATCCTCACTTAGAAACGAGGTCAGACGTCCGACGAGACTTTCGAGACCAAGCTGTTGCTCAAGATCACAAAGGTTACTAGAGGCAACAATAAACTCTTCCATAGCACTCTTGTGTTTTGTGTCTTACCCTAGGACGGTAAGGTAGAAAGTAATGCCGCGAAAGTAACGGATTACTTTTTTGTGGTAACGGTCACTTACTTTTATGGAAGGGTAATTGTAACTGTAATTCCTTACTTTTTTGTAGTAACGTTTACAAGTCTGGTCCAGAGCAAGGGTGGCCAAACCGCGTCTCGCCAGCCTTATGCGGCTCTTGGGGGGGGGGCATCATTGCCACTCGCGGCTCCCATGGTAAACGCCCCTCCCTGGCTCGGCGAGATCAAACGCCCGGCAAAATCAAAAAGAAATACAAATATATAGTTTGTGTTTTGTCTGTTTTGTGCCCTTTTACGCACGTCGAACAAGGTCCTTGTATTACAAATGTAGACTCACAATAAACAAACAACTGAGCAAATCGTTTTATGAGTGGAATTTGCCGTGGCCACCAACTAAGAAGAAAACTTGTTTTTGGAGTGACACGCCCCATTTTTTTTTCGGCTCTTTGCGTATAATATATATTTTTTAAAGGCTCTTTCGATAGGTCTGTCCGGCCACCCCTGATCCAGACGATTCCGCACACATCCACTTCTTTCGGCCTGCTAAACATATATAAAACACACACACACACACAAAAAAAAAAAAAAGGGTTCCGTTCTCAGCATTATTTTGGCTGACGTCTTGTGGGCTGGTGTGGACCGCCCTTTAAGACTGCGGTTTCCGAGACCCGCAACCCGCAATCCGGTTTAGTTTAAACCGGCATTAAGTCTCAGAGTTCACACCAATACTTTGTTTCTTTCGCGCGGTTTACACGTCATTTGAAAGAATGTTGAGCCGTGACCTCTCCGACCGCAAGCGGAGATGTTCAGAGCAACGCTCCTTACCGACGTTTTTGTACGCCGTTCAACTGGCTACTAGAGGAGTAGGCATGGAGTCTCCTACAATAGGACGACGTGTTTGTTTAAAAATATCGCTAATTACATTTAAAAAAACACAGCTTTAGGCAGGTTGAAGGAGGTCGTCGGGGTGTCTCGGTCCCGAAAGGTCTGTTCACACGATGCATCTTTTAGGCGCGCAACAGTTTCGCGACACTCAAGTTCCGCGAAATGTGCTCGTTCACACGTACCGCTTCACGTGCAACAACGATGACGTTTAGACTCGCGAAAATAGTTTCGGTGTTGACCATGATGTGGCGCCCCGAATCAGATCGCTATTTATCTGGGGACCTGCTTTGCGCACTTTATGCAGTCAATTCACTTTATTTTTTTTCTCACATACTGCACTACTTGGAGCGATCTCGCATGTGCGCAAAGCCGATTGAGGCGGCAACCTGTACGTGCAGGACATGTGCCGGCGCCGAGCCCGTACGCAGCCAATTCATTACCAAAGCTCCTATCAATGCACATGGTATTCATAGAAACGCTACGTGCCAATCTGGTTACTTCTCGGCGCCCATGTCTGCCCCGATTTTACTGTGCCTACTGTTTCAGAGAGCGCACATGGTTTCACGTTCGCTTGTAAACAAAGCAAACTTGGTTTCAGTTTACTCGATGGTCTCTTATCCAGCGGTATCGTCGCGACAACAACGCTATGAGCACTATTCTAATCTCGCCAACTCCCGCTAATTGTCTTCGTTCATTGCTCGATTTTTTTCCAATATGCTACTCACTTTTCCTTCAGTGGTGCTTGACGTGCTTGCGGAAGCGCCGGCAGTATCAATCGTTCGTGGTTTCAGTTTTTTCGGATTTGGCTCGGCTACAACACCGGCAGTGAAGTGGTCTTCTCAAACAGCTCGCTGCCCCCTCAAAGGCCACGTGAGAGCGTTTCTGAGCGGCCATTGGCGGCGCCCTCAGAGTGATTGACAGGACTCGGCAAAGTTTCAGCAAAAGCTCGCTCCAGAAGCGAGGTGTGCGCGCAAATTTTTTTAGATGCGCGCGTCCTTTACGGACTCGTTCAGACGGCGCAACCACTTCGCGAAACTACAATTGGCGACACTAGATGCGCGAGAAAAATGCATCGTGTGAACGGGCCTTAAGTATTGGCGTGGTTCATGTTTGTCGTAGGTCAATCAGTTCGCAGCTGGTCTGGTCTCCCTCAAACTTACGGTTGGTTCCAAGATAGGGATGCTCGCGCCTAACCTTTACGAGTGAGTGGTGGTGCAGTTCGCTGCGGACAAGGTCGGACTGGTTCTGGTGAGTGGTGCTTGGTTTAGACATCGATCGCTATTCTTTCAAACTATTCCGCAAAGCACACAACCTTTTTTTTTTTGTCATTTAGGTAAACGTTAACACGGCTTACCAGGTACCCGAACTCGAGTTTTGCCTGAACCACGTAAGTTCTAAGAAACTGCCCTTTCCTTCTTTTTTTTTTTTTTTTGCGTTTGTCTTTAGGATTTTTTGTTTCAGTTAGAGGTCGCTTTGAAACACAAAGTGGATTTATCGAAACTAAAAGACCCGTTGATTTGAGCGAATATGCTCTGTCACCTTTCTGCCTTTTCACTAGGTGTCGTTAAATTTGCTGATTTCGGAAGCAAATGCTAATGCTAGATCAGAAGTATTGTTAGCGTTCTAGAACGTTTCTGAAGTAATCAAAATTTCACGTACACTGCTGAAAGAAAGCGCCCTCGCTATTATTGGATTGTATGCGCGTTCTATTACATGACTTTTTTGACGAAGCGCTTTCAAGCCTAACACCTTTTAATTAAGTAGTCAGTAGATGCTTCGCCTCCTGCACGAGGTTTCTGCCTTTAATAAACGTCGTCGTACGCCCAGCAAAAGCCCGGTGGAAGGCTACGAGCGCGCACTGGAGGCGGAGTTACTATACATTTTTATAAAAGCGTATGAGATCGCATTCAATGCTGCGTTTAAGTGTTATGCACGCGCACTTTCTGGCTGGCCACGATAGACCCTCTTCAAAATTCAGTGCTATCTAGTGGCTCAAATATCAGTCTTAAAGGGGTACGGAAACGAAAGGACGTGACTGCGAGCTCTCTACCTCTCGCTTCGAAGTCGGCCAGCGAGAAGCGCATAGCGTATCGCGCTCATGACGTCAATAGTTCCTGCTCTGCCAAGGGTACTGTAGTTGCAAGCGTTCCCGCCTGGTAGCGTCAACGCGAAACAACCGCTAAAGCCCCTTCATATTTTAAAAGTAGCCCCTTCATATTTTAGGATCATGGCGGCACTGCGCAGCACGGAGCTAGATTTTAGACGCCATGTCCTTCCCAGAAGTCGCGCGTTTCCGCGCGACTTCTGGGAAGGAGCATTTCCGAAACATTGAATGGCCCCACTTTTCCCATCAAGATGGGACAAGTGGCGCCATTGATCTTGATGGTGTGGAATGCACGCTGCGGAAGCACTGTGGAAGCTTTAACATATACAACGTAGTGAACGCGTTAGCGTTCTCCGCCAAGTCACATTTAGGACTATATAACGAGTGCTGTTTCTAAGGAGCTCATGACGTCGCAGCATTCCAACAGAGCTTCACAGACCACCACCAGACGTAATTTTGAATTGTGTTAATTTGTTTTAGGATTAGTTTTCTTGACTTTTCTGCCGGCAGCCCAGAAACGCAAGTCTACTTTCTAAAAAGTGCCTGCGCGTCTACATACCCGCAAAACACTCGAAGAGCCAATCTCTGCGATCCACGAAATCAGCTAAGCGAATGATGAGGCGGAACATCTGTTTAGACCTCAAAATTAAGTCTGCGCTGTGTCATTACGCAATGGAAGCATGATGCTTTGCATTGCGTTTTTAGGTTAAAGGGGTCATGAAACGATTTTCCTACTTCTTCCTCCTTAGCTTTAATCCTCAACTCAAATGCGAACTGTGAAATCACGTCATCGTGAAATTTTTCGGCACCGGTGCGATGACTCCTAGCTTCCACCGTGCTTTTTATGCACACCATAGAAGTTGTCATTCCCCAGTGACGATAAGTTCCGTCAGGGCACTCATTGGCCACGAACGCGAATCCGAATATTCGTCGACGGATTTATTGTTGACGAGCGCATACGTCCAAGTGACACAGTTCTCCTGTCCAATGCGTGAGCTGGGCTCGGCTGACGTCAGGTTGGCACCGCTGACGCGCTTTAGGAACCGCGGATGTATCATAGTGAAAAGGCGGAGAGCTTTTAAAAGGAAGAAGGTACAAAATAGTCCGCTGTATTTTCAAATGTTCGTACCGAAAAGCTGGCTGTTGACTTTCTACCCTCTCTCTTTTGGCCAACTAAACGATATGCGATTAGTAAAGTCCCAATTTAAAATAATTTATCCCAGCCCAAAATTCGTTTCATGGCCCCTTAAAGGAGATTTTGACAGCCTGACAACCACAGCAGCGTAGTCTGACAACCGGGGGATGATTACTTCCGTCCGCCATATTGTGGCTCTGACTCATAGGAACTCTACGCGATTTCTCAGGAATGAACAAGACAAAGAAGTGACGCCATATTGTGTTACCGCGAAATCCGCTTGTTCTAGCGGCCAACAAGCTCCGCCCATTGGCCAAACTCTCTCAGTATAAACGGCTCTGGCTCCACCCGTCGCACAAAACGACTTTGCCAAAAACACTCTCGGCATTAACACTTCGCTTATCGCCACAAAACACTTAAATGACGTCTGCATAGCTCATAACTTTTATCTCGGCATTTTCCAGCCGACATTTCATACATTGGTCACTATGCATTACACTTAAAGGGCCTCTGACACGCCAAAAAAAATTTTTTTTTTTCATGCTAGGCGTTGAAATGGCATATCAGGACATTACAAAAAATTGTTTCACTATAGAGTTGCGTAGTTTTTTTATAAAAAATAGAAATACGAGGCCCAATTCAAAGTTCCCGCCGTGCACTGTGACGTAACAGTGTACCGCAAGGTGTCGGGGCGGTCAGAAGGGAGGCAAGGGAGGCATCGACCTATGTCACTAAAAGTGGGTTCACCGGAAGTCACGTGAGTTTCACTCCTCGTGCTCTCCGCGACCGTGCCTAAGACTTTTTTTCTTTTTCTTATTCTGCTCTTCGTACGAGCGATCGTAGAAAATGAAGTTTCAGTTCCACTAGCTCTTTATCCCTGCACCGTTGGTTAGTTTGCGTGCTGTAAAATTTGAGGACGAAGAGTCAGTGGATCGACTCGATGGAGGTCGATGATGAAAGCGTTGCGAGTACAAGTCAGTGTACGAGTGCATGCCGTCAGTTCGATGATACAGGGCTATACTGGGCGCAAAACAAGCTATCAAGTTTTGAAGAAAAAATATTTAGAACGCTCGCAGAAATTAGGATTGCTAGCATACGACACGCCCGATCGCATTGCTGAAGGTTGAGACACCGAGGTCGTTGAATTATCGGATACTCTCCAGGCTGAAGATGCCTGCCGTCTTAAGAATACGAACTGGTGAGTGTACCAAGTACAAGTAAACGTCGAGCACAAAGTACGTATTTTGTCTAGAACATGAGTAGAACTTGTTTACTAGGTGCTCATGCGGCCGATGTATGGGGCAACGAGCGAGGAAAACGTCACGTTCATTGTTCCTGCGCGGTGTACATTTTTCAGAACTGATGTGCTATGGTCATTTTTTAATTCTGTTCCTTGTTTGTTGTCGTTTTTGCGGGAGAGCGGCAGAGAAAAGTGTCAGTTTCTTTCTATATGTGGGGTCTAAACATTAGTCGAAGCCTCCGCCGGTAGATAGAAAGAAGCGAGAGGACCCTTTCGGGGTTGACTTGGATGTTCCTGTCAATGTTCAGAAGCGCAACTCAACCGAAAGAGAAACGCGTGGAATCTTTTACGCCTTTACGAAACGGCTAAACACACAAATAAAGTAGAAAAAAAAAAACACCGACACAAAAAAGAGATAAGGGCGAAAGAGGAAAACCATGAAATGTTGGGGGGTGTTTAACCCCTAACCCCCCCCCCCCCCCTGACCGTATAACTCACCTGCCCAAACTGTATTGGTGCATCTTTTACGAATTGTTTGTAATAAATCTGATCTGTTCGAATTAAAATGGAACACCTGGTATATATATGTATATATAAATATATGAAAAATCGGAAATGCGCAGTGATGCGCGGAATTCTCAACTTTCCTGAGAATGAGAGAGCGTGCTACTAAAACATTATTCATTTTGTATCGCCGTGTGCGCGCGAGCCACGACGACACAGTCGAGGCTACAAGCACGAAACCTGTTGTCGCGAAATGTGCTAGCACCGCACGGGCATGTGTGCGTGCGTGCGTGCGTGCGTGCACACACACACGCGCACGCTCACACACACACACATCAACGTAGTCAGACATATTCAAACACTCAGTATTAGCAACTTTCAGCTTAATGGAATAGGGGTGTGAGAATCCCGCTCCCTTGCTCCTGGAAGATCGCCTTCAGAATGAAGGCGCTTCTTACACCTTCCTGACGTGGAAGCATGGTGTAAGGCTCTTATATTTCTTGTATTTGGCAAAACTAAATTACTTGGGCGTCGCAGACACAACCTCGTACTGCTGTTCTACGACGATCATCTAGAGGACAGCCATTTTGATAGGCACCAGTGCGCCCCTTGTAGGTCGCGAAAGTTGCGAATCGTGTGAATGGTTGAGCACATACTGGCAGCGGACTTTTGGTTCTGTTCATTATACTTGGTTTCATCTTGAGTTTGAGCGCAGCCAACGCTTTCAGCCGACGGGACAAATCAAAGAGCGCCAAAAGCGCGACGTCATGTTTTTCGTCATCTCTCTCTACATGTTCTATCATCTGTTAAATCCTATAGACCTTTTCGGCCTCCGTCGCATGGGCGCTGCCATCTTGGAATCACGTGACGCGACCGCCATAAGGTGGCTTCAACTCGTCGCTCCACTCACCCCTCCGCGACTTGGCGAAGGCGTTGCATTCGCGTTTTTCGTCGCGTTCCACGCGTTTCTCGCCTTTTCGTAAATCGCCGTCCGATGTTTACCTTTACAACTTAATTGCATGCCATCATTATATGCACGACGACAAATGCAGTTAATTTTGTAACAGATGTGTACCATTTTAACCTTCGGCGTACCGGATACGCGTGAGGAAGGAGGAGGTACAGGAATCAGCGTCAGACCTGGCGCATATTGAGCCCACTTATTTATGACAACTGAAGTTTACACAGTGATAGTGAGAGAATGTTCGAAATAAGTATAGTGCAATGTATATGTATAATCGCACATTTAAAATCGCACATTTAAAATCTTAAGTAATGGGACCAAAATACTACTCAGAACCTATGTGTGTTTCCTGAAAGCCTCCGGCCTTGCCTTTAAACAAATTTAAAATAGTAATTGTTTTTGATTATATAGGACATACTAGATATACAGGTGATGAACGTTTAACTTATATTTTATCCGATGCTTGGGATATTGGTACCGTTCTCAACGGGCGATTTGTTTGTCCACGACATTACACCTAAATCTGTTAGACGGTCTTAATCGTTTTTGCAATAGAAACGTTTGCTTGATTTCTTTATTTATGAATTTAGAGAAACTGCACACTATGGTCGGTCACATATCTGCAGTCGTTAAAGGGTGTTAAAATGTTTTGAATGCAAAATTTAATTAATTTATTTTATTTATTTTAAACTCAAAGACCCCTGTGAGATAATCTGTCACAGGCAGCTTGAGAGTGCCTAGGGCTCGCATTATGTGATGCCGAAAAGAAGCCATCTATATGGAAATCACCCAAGTTCAGGGTTGTTGATTTTAGATCGCATCGGTTTTGCATCAAGATCTGTCATGAAAGTTCATGAAGTCGTGCCTAGCATTCGACTTCAACCAAACGTACGAGAGATCACTTCTCTCGTACCCTTAATTTTATTCGGCAAAGTTTATACAAAGACAAAATTTCAGATTTCAATTGATGGACCTCACTTATCTCATGTACCAAGCACGTCGTAATCAAATGTCCGTAAAACAATTAGTTCATTTTCTAACGCCAACGTTGTGAAATGCTGTTATGTAATAAGTACTTTAGCAAGGTCAACAGCTAAAGGAAATTCCCACCCGACCTAGGATGGACTATAGAAATACATCTCGAGTACTTAATTTTCTTCTTTTTTTAAGTAAACAGTCAGAGACAATGTCACTTATTTCTTAAAATATCTGCGTATTATAGGAGACATTTCGAGTTCCTAAATTTCACAGAATTTTGATGTCCGCAAAAATTAGTAAATGAACTTGCGACTTCGTTTGTTTTTCGCGATTTAGGAGGTTTTTAATCAGGTTGTGGACCTGCATTTTTTCTATATATCTACTCATTAGTCTCTTGATTAGTTTATTTCTTTGGAAACTAGGGTCAGTGAGTCAACTATGCCGTAGACGATGGGATTCCTCCTTGTGCATCATAGTCGTTTCGCCGTCGAACCTGACCGAAATTAAAGGGGCGATGCAACAATTTTTGTACTTTGCACAAATACCACTTAGAACGGATCCCTGACGTTAATGAGCTATGAAACACGCGTTCGTGTTTCACCCCACGCAATAGAAGTCCAGAAAAAAAAATTAAAGAAAAACGAGCAGCGTTCACGCCCTCAACTCGCAGCCAGAACAAGCAGCCACGTGAACTGGAGCCGATTATATGCCGCCAATGTTGATCATAGCCACGCGCTGGGTTTGGCAAAGCACAGGACACGCGCTGAGTTCCAGCCATTGTTATGGCTCGGCCATTGTCGTCGTTGCAGCGATTGGACACGGGCCCCCTACACGAATGCTTCTCGAGCTAGTAATTATAACGAGCCCAAATCGAGTGCCCACGCAATGCTTGGGTCCAATCTATGAACCGCATTCAAATATCGTCATTGGGGTGTACTGCGATCCCCACGTTACGTCATCAAATTTTGCAAAGGAAAGATGGAATGGAAATGGTCGGTTTTGTCCTTGAAATTACACCGCAACAAAGGAGTTTCTTGGCCAGTGGCGTTGCGTGCGAGTATCCTTGAGTCCCACTAGTGCCAGTAAGCTCGTGTAAAGCGAAAAACATTCCAATTGAATATCGTTGCACCGCTCCTTTAACGACGAACATGACCAGATCCATCGTAAAGTGTTCTTAAAAAAGTCCGCGACTATGACTCGAAACCACTTCGCAGTTCTCGAATTGGCTCAGTACCACAGTTTTATTAGTTGTGCGCTATAACAGGCATATTTGTGTGACGAAATTAGGCGAAAATGACCTAACACACCAACACAGCCGAGAGCGCCCTGAAACCGAAACCAACCAAATTGAAGCCACCCAATGGCGCCGAGTGCGTCAGCGCCCTCTGTCCGCCGGTTGGGTAACTACTGAGATGAAAAGGTCTATAAAGCGCAGCGAATGTTCGGTAACCTGCGATTTTAGTAGGTACGTCGGTGTTTGTATGCGTTCGAGTCTTCGACTGCGGTCTGACGTACGATGAATTGAAGTACAGTAATATCATTCGAAGACACGATGCCGCTCCGTGGGCACTCTTCAAAGCACACTTTACTGCGGCTGCGCTGGCCCTCGACATCAATATCGTTCGACGAAAACCCTATTTGCCAGGTCTTTCCAATAAGTTATTCAGCTCACGATAATGACTCCATGGAAATACCTTTTGATGTTCTTATTCGCTTGTGGCTTTAGCGACATACGAAGTCAAAATCACAAACCATTACCTCCAGAGGCTCCCCGCACAACTTGTTTGTCGAGCTGCCACTGACACACAAACCCCAATCGGCTTATAGTTCTGGCATTTCATTTGTTCGCTTTTTGCGTGACGGCCAGCTATTATGATTTAATGGTTTATCTAAGCTCGTCTATTTCTAGCCACTAGAATGATCCTATGAAGCAAGGAAGCCACACTGGCGGGTTCAAATGAAATGCGAACACTGGAGCGCGTGACTGTCAACAAATGCTGCGCCTCTTGGAGGCCTCTGGAAACTGATAAAACTGCGTGGTGGAGAGTAGGGCTCTGCGAGGACGTGCATTCTACTCCGATGTGTTTGAACATAGCCCAGCACTACCCAAGCTTCGATGCTGCGCCGATAGTACACTCGAAGTTCCGTCACTGTTCGTATTTCACTCAAACCCGATGGTGCTTAAAAAAAAGAAGGAAAAAAAAAAAAAAGAAGGTGTTTGAAGGCAAGAAAAAGTGCCGTTCAAAATTCTGTACGAAAGCTGTAAGAAACAAAAGTAAGAATGTCAATCGACGGACTTTGCAGCCGTCCAAGGTGAACCACTCCTTTGCGGTGTCAAGAAAATAAATGATAGATGTTTAGCAACCAACTCCGAGCGGGATAATGCGATGGTGGGTGACTTCAAAGATCCGGAGACGTCACGCGACATATGTACGTGGCTCCGGTCTATGAACTAACGCAATAACTTTGTGGCGCGAAAGCGCACGAGTCGGGTCGCTTGAAAGCACACCGTCGTTGTCGGAATCTTAAGTCAATTGGCAATGAGCCATCCGAGGTCTCGTACACGCGCCAAGATTGAATGTCGCCCGTTCAGTTTGTTGGTGGCGTAATCGCGAAAAAGCCTTCGACCTGCTTCGTTCCTTTCGACACCCCACAGAACCTGCTCCCGTACATGGGACGAGGTGTGTGCGAGGCAAAACACATGCCTGTGCTTATCCTCATACGCCCGGGGAAGCGAGCGTGTGTTCCCGAGTGCAATGAAAGAAGACATCTAGTTTCTAGCAACAATAATCTTAGGTCTTATACTTTGTGTCAGATTAAGTTCAGACTGAACCGACGCTACGAGCTAATGGGACGAATTAAGCAGCGTCAAAAGCGCTAGTCATATGGCCTTTTTTTTGTTGATGATTAGTTCATTGATAGAACACGTACGAAAACATGACGAACACCATCATGTTGCGATTTTAACTCTGTCTGATTGGTCTTATCGGCTCGTAGCGTCGGCTGCGTCTGGACGTAAGATGAAACGACGTATAGGTATTTTTTTTAAAGAGATTAGACCTAAGACCTCACCTTTTCTTAGGTTCGAGCGTGGTGCAAGAACTAGTTGCAACACGAACACAAACGCACAGACTAAAAACGCGATGTCAGGACGCATTCCTCGCGGTTCAATGATTCAGTTGGCGGTAACCAGGAACACACACACACCCAAAAACCTGCAGCGATCTAACGTTTTTTAGAAGATTGATTCGGCACCATTCGCTTGTAGCGTTGATAGAGTTCGGATTTAAAGGGCAACTCCGGGCGAAAGCGAAATCAAAATAAATGACTGGTATAGCTTTATTGGCGCGAAATATGATCACAGCCGAAATAGGTATTACGCCAAAGCGAAGCCGCGTACTTCCCTAAAACCAAAAACTGATTTTAAGGTTACAACCAGGTGCTCTTTGGCGGGACGCAAGCGGGTTAACTCTTAGTCAAGGAACACTGGCGCAGCACCCTTGTGACGTCAAGTCGCGGCCGTACGGCTGATGATCATTGTTGCCATCCCTCTAGCAGATGGTTTCGGTTTTGCCGTAGACGCCCCAAACCAAACTTTGAGCTGTGAAATTTATAAAACTGCACACAATATAAAAAAAAAGTATACCTTGTAATTCAGGGACATTGCTTTAGCTGAAACCAGCTGTGGTCCCAAATTAAAAAATCTTGATCGGGGATATTGTTGTCTTTGTAGCACACAAAAAAAGGAAAGATAGGTTTGCACTTATAAGCCTTTGATTTATTTATTAACGCTAGAGTACAGCGAGTCGTCACAGGTTGAGGATCTTTTTGCTTTCGTCCCGCATCTTGTGTTTCTGTATCTTTCCGGATACCGTCTTGGGGAACGCTTCCACGAACAGCACGTATTTTGGAATCTTGAAATGACTGAGCTGCAAAGAAAAGAAACAAAGAAATCGATTTGTGTTCGATTTTTGCCGTAGAGTGTCAGGCGATGCGTTCGTTAAAAATGTATGCGAGTCATGTACCTTGCCCTTGCAGAAGCTCTTCACATCCTCTTCATTTAAGGTTTTCCCCGGCTTCAATTTTATCCACGCGCAGCTCTCTTCTCCGAGCCTCTTGTCGGGAACTCCAACCACCTGCGAGAAGTTCAGGACGCCATACGTAAATCCCGCTCTCTCGTGTACAATACATAATCAATCAGGTGTCTATGCTGTTGACGCTTGACTCGCGCGCGCATTAGTGTAAGTACTGGGTGTCACAAAAAAAAAATATTTACTCATTTTTTACCACAAAAATAAACTAGGCAGCTCCGAACGCTCACTCTTTGCCCAAAGGTAGCGCTAGAGGTCACAACCAGATGCCAAAGTTTCGGCCCAATCCGATACCTTAATCTAAAGTTATAAGTGATTTTCTGAAAATTTCAATGAGAAAATGGCGACCGACGGAGTTTTCGAATGCATGGGGCTCTACGGCACCAGAAACTGAAAACGGGCGAAAATGGGCTCCCATTGAAATTTTCAGAAAATCACTTACAAGTTTCGAATAAGGTATCGGATCGGGCTGAAACTTTGGCATCTGGTTGTGACCTCTAGCGCTACCTTTGGGCGGAGAATGAGCGTTCGGCGATGCCAAGTTTATTTTTGCGGTAAGAAAGGATGTGTAAATTTTTTTTTGTGACACCCTGTAACTACAATACAAGTCAAAGAAGCAAAATATAGCCTAGGCGGTTAGTAGATGGGCACCCCTTAACGAGTGGCTGATTCCCGCTCCACGGCATTTTATAAACCGCGTGCTCGCAACGGGAGTCATCTTTCACTTTAGAGTTTTAGCAACTCGTTATTGTAGGACCGATAACGCACTGGCTAGAACCAATGCCTTTTAGATAACAAGGCCTATTTACTACGTCACCTATCGAAGACTAAGGCGAGGAACGGATTGAACACGGGCGCTGCGCCAGCATTCAGCTCGAACTCGTATCCAGTCAGCGAGAACCCGAGTGACCATTCTCTCCGCCGTGCGAGAATCTCGTTAAAGAGTCACTGGATCCTTGATGTGGTGACGTGTCGGGGTCCAAGGTGCCAATTGGTCGGAATTTTAGCTTCGTATTTGGCGAATTTTCGAGACAATTACTTCCCTTCGTATTCGACCTGCGGCAATCCAATCTAAGCTGATTATTCGGAACAAAGAAACCGAGTCCGTGTTTAGTTAATGAAGAGGTACGAGAGAATAGAAACAAAACGGATACCCGAGAAGAAAAAAGTAATCTGACCGTGACAATGCTGCCATTGACGAAGGCGGGATAATTTAAATGGACGAAATGTTTTGTGCCATGGTTCGCAAACGGGACCTGTTTATCCCGGGCTCAAGTTAATCAAAGTACGTAATTGAGGAGACACTGAAATGAATTTTTTTAAGGGCATAGATGGGACACGTACTTATTTTTTATTACATTTCCACGACATACACTTTTTTCGTGAAATATTAACACCGTTAGACGCAATCACGGTGGACGCAATTTAGGTGGAAATCAGCCTCGCTCAAAGATCATTGGCCTTGCCCATTACTACTGGATTGGATTGGCTTGGCTGCTCGGCCGAACACTCTAACAAGCCTTAAGTCTCCCTTTTGCGGCATCCGGTATGTCTATAGACCTTTTCATTTTAGTAGTTTCCTCACCGGTGGATAGAGGGCGCTGACGCGCTCGGCGCCATTAGGTTGCTTCAATTTGGTTGGTTTCGGTTTCAACGTGAACGCGGCTATGTTGCTGTTTTACGTTATTTTTGCTTAATTTTGTGATACGATTATTTTCGTTGTAGCACACAACAAATGAAACAGTGGTATTAAGCCACTTTGAGGACTACGAGGTGTATTTTAGCCTCCATTGCGGGCTTTTTTCTACCAACTCCTTTGATGATCTGATTATGGTCGGTTGCGAAACGCCTGACTGATGTAGAGGGAAGATTACCATCGTCTACGGCCGTTCCCGATGACACCAGTTTTCAGGAAAGCAAACTAATGAAGAGACTAACTCGTGAATGTAAAGAAGCGTATCGACAGCTTGATTAGAATGTGCTCAATCGGCCAGAACAGATGAACTCGCGAGCTTAGTACTCACTGTTTGGTTTTCGTGGGCACCCGACCTTTGGTGAACTCGCAGACTAATAAAATATTGTGTAATGACGCAGATAATTTATATACCGAGTAGTATCGTCTCGGCCTCTTTTCTGCATCAGTATTTGAGCATTTTTTTTACAAACCGAGTAGGAGATTTCCTGATTTATCAACCCTGCTAAAGTACTCATAAGCAGCATTTCGCGATATTGGCACTAGGAAATAAATTATTTTTATATGAACATTTGCTTACTCAAGTTATGATATAAGTGACAGGCCCGTCAAACTAACCCTGGCATTTGTGTTTCGTAAAATTGGCCAAATAAAATTAAAGGGCGCAGGAGGAGAAATACCTCGGAAAATTTGCGGAATTCTAGCGCTAGGCACCACTTCACGGACCTGTGTGAACAAATATTTATTTGTTTGAACAGAGTCGCTTTGTAAATTTCGGCGTCGCCAGCCACCAAAAGCAAACCTCTATTCGCCATCGACAATCCTGGACTCAAGTAAATGTTTTGCAGACGGCCTTTTTTTTCGTTAATTATTGCGGATTTCAGTTACTAACAAAAATTAAAACCGCGTACGCAAAAAAAAAAAAAGCGTTGTCATTATTGCGCATGCGCCGAACCCAAACCGCGTTTTGGATTTGCAAATAGAAACGACGTTATTTCTTTGTGCACGCTATTCTAAAACTCGCTACTGTTAAGTGTCTGTGGCAGTTTCTTTTGCGGGAAGTCCCTACCTTTGTGTTAAAATAAATTAAGCGGATATCACTGGTTATCTAAATATAATCAATAAATCACTTAAATGACTGTCGAACTGGAAGCGAGCATGGTATACAATATCTTAAACTTCATAGGTAAACCAACCAACCGAATGTTCACGTCGCAAAAAAGAAAAAAAAAGATTGAGAACCTCATACACATGTGGTTGTGACATTATGAACAAACAAATCGCCTGATGTTGACGTACGATTACTTCTAGCCTCAGATAAAATACAAGTTCAACGTTTGTTGTCTATCTCCTCCGCGAGTTTCCACACATAGTCAAAAGAAACTGTTTTCGATATATTCTGAATACAAGGAAGGATACTTTCAGAAAATACAGATAGTCTCCTAGCGCTCCTTCCGATCCAAAATGCGCGATATAAATATACGCGCTTCTTACTGAGAATGTTCCGCTGCTTTTAGTAAACAAACCTCGGTTGTCATAAGGACCTTTGAACCCTCGTGATGTCTTAGTCGTCAAGTAGACGTATCGAACTACAGTTTCTGAAGTACGGCAAGAAAGCGCGGTGAAACGCGACGAAAAACACGAATACAACGCATACGCCAAGGCGCGGAGGGGAGAGCGGAACAGCAAGTTGAAGCAACGTAATGGCTGCCGCGTCACTTGATTCCAAGATGGCACCGCCCTTGCGGAGGATGAAAAGGTCTATAGTCTGGCCGCGTCTGACACCACCTGCTAGTCGTGCGAGCAGACGCGTGGCAGCCTTCGCCACCGTCAGCTATTTCAACGCCGTGTATCGTCGTCTGCAATGCACGTGAGACGCGGACGCAAAAGCTGCGCGTCGGCGTCCATTTCCTCCTTCGTCCGTGTGCTATTCCGCCCTCGCCTAAAAACTTCTGGACAGCTCGCAAGCCGCGACCACGAAAGCGGCGTTCTAGCCTTCCATTATGCACGAGCCACGGCCCAATACAAGCGTCTGTCAGCGTCTGTCGATTTCCGGTAAAAAGCGACCGAGCGGACTACAATAAAGCAACAATATAAAGATGCAGTCATTCCAGCTTTTTTGTTTTTGTCATTTTTGTTTTCGTATGGCTTCCGCGAGCAAGGTAATGGAGCGTCACGACGGACAATTAAAGCGCGACCTAAAATGTTCGCTTTGACAGGCCAGGTGCTCTGAAAAACTTGAGAACTTGACTTTCGAGGCGAAATGATGGGAACATACCTGGGCACACCTGATGCGTGCCGATTGCCTGACTGCCTCCAGTCAAATGGCTCACAGATTCTTACCTGTGTAGGCATCTTCTCGGCATTGAAACCATGGTCGCAATCACGACGATTGTACAATTTACAAAGCAGCGGGGCCGCTTTTACGGAAACCAACATTTGTATTCAGCATCAACACGCGCAAACAAACATATCAAGCCAGATCGAGCAACATCGCTGACGTGGGACGCTAGCCTTAGGCCAGCCCCGCTACGAAAACAAGCAGGCACCCGCACAGCGCTTCCGAAGGCAACAAACAACATGAGACAGTTGTTTGTTTCAAACTACGCCGGTTGAGAAGATTTTCCTCTAAACACCTCAGTGAACGCAAAACGACCCGCACTTATGAAAATAGGCGAGCTTGACGAGCTGAGCTCGTCATAGAGTTATTACAATACACGCTAGAGGCTCAGCTGGCGCTAGTGTCTACGGGACTTCCGGTTGCAAATTGAAGCAGACAGCATGCAGTCTACTTTTCCAGTCTTCCTGTGTATTCCTATGGGAAAAAGCGCATGAATTTTGTCGTCTTCGCCGGAAAATAACATGAATAGCGTTTGTTATTTTGGTTGTACCGGATAGTATGCACCTTTATTAATATTGTGGAAGTGTAATTGCTTGAGTTACAGCATTTTTTCTTTACCACTGAACGTTGAAACTTCGCTATATTTTAGGCCCAAACCTCTGTTCCTAAGCGAAATAACGATCGAAAGGAATGTAGAGTGTGTTCAAAGTTCGCCAGCATTCCGCTGGTGCTTATATATTGCTAATATGCCCGTTCTGTCACTATATGAAAATGACCCCGTCGTGCATCTTTATGAGTGGTTAAAAAAACGTTCGAAACGTAAAGGATAAAGCACGTGAACTACTAAAGGTGTGTTTTCTTATTATTTCCTTTGTCGGGTAGTTTTTATCGGGCACCTGTTCCCTGGCTTCTCCCTATTTGCAAAGATTTGGAGCGTGCGGGTCATGATTTGAACCCAAAACAATTAAGCATCTTCGCACATATTCATAAGCAGAAAGAATAAAGCAGTACTTATTTATTGCAAATCGGACTATATTACGTGACTTTCAATTTATTTTGATCGTCTGCAAGCACAAGGAGTTACTTAACCAGTGTTACTTCGTAGTTCCTGTCGTTTCTCTTGGTTTTCCACATGTCCTTCGTTCGTTTGGCTCGTATATCACCCATGCTGGAAAGCTTCGACGCCGTGTTCGCGCTAACAGTGTCCGACAGTGCACATAAATGCATGTACGAAGCGGTTTAGCACCGTTTTTCATGTCAAGATTTTAAAATAAAAACGCCGTAACTGACCAATTATTTCGTCTGCGTGACTGGGAAATGTTCCAAAGTGCCCAGTACGTACGAATTATTCGTGATATTTGCTCTTATAATCGAGCGCAGACAGGAAATACACTCGCTTTTTTCCATAGAAATGCATTACCGGAAGTCAATTTCCGACTGCTTGCTGTCTGCTTCAATTTGCAACAGCACACTAGCGCCAGTTGAACGTCTAGCGTACATTATAACTCTATGGAGCTCGTTGAGCCATAGAGTTATTATAATGTACGCTAGAGGTTCAAGTGGCGCTAGTGTGCTGCTGCAAATTGAAGCAGACAGCAACCAGTCAGAAATTGACTTCCGGTAATGCATTTCTATGGAAAAAAGCGAGTGCATTTTCTCGCTGCGCTCGATTATAAGAGATAATATCACGAATATTTCGTACGCACTGGCACATTGGAACATTTCTCAGTCCCGCAGACGAAATAATTGGTCAGTTAAAGCGTTTTTATTTGAAATTCGTGGCATACAAAACGGTGCTAAAACCGCTTCGTACATGTATTTATATGCACTGTCGGACACTGTTAGCGCGAACACGGCGTCGGCGATTTCCAGCATGGGGGATATACGTGCCAAACGAACGAAGGACATCTGGAAAACCAAGAGAGACGGCAAGAACTACGCAGTACCACTGGATAAGTAAATGCTGTGATTGCAGACGATCAAAATAAATTGAAAGCCACGTAATATATAGTCAGATTTGCAATAAATAAGTACTTATTCTTTCTGCTCATGAATATGTGCGAAGATGCTTGTTCTGGGTTCAAATCATCACCCGCATGCTCCAAATCTTTGCAAATAGGGAGAAGCCAGAGAGCAGGTGCCCGATTAAAACTGCCCGACATAGGAAATAATGAAAAGACACACCTTTCGTAGCCCACATACTTTATTTTGTTAACAGATAGTAAAGATGCACGACAGAGTCATTTTCATATAGTGACAGAACGGGCATATTAGCAATATATAAGCGCCACCGGAATGCTAGCGAACCTTGAACACACTCTACATTCCTTTCGATCGTTATTTTGCTTAGAATCGTCGCTCATTTTTACATACCTGCCATAGAACGGAGGTTTGGGCCTGAAATATAGCGAAGTTTAACATCGTTCAGTGGTAAAGAAAAAAGCTGTAACTAAATCAATTACACTTTCACAATATCAATAAAGGTGCATACTATCCGAAACAACCGATATAACAAAAGTTATTCACGTTATTTTCCGGTAAAGAGACAAAATTCACGCGCTTTTTCCCATAGGAATACATAGGAAGACTGGAAAAGTAGACTGCATGCTGTCTGCTTCAATTTGCCTCCCGGAAGTCGCATAGACGCTAGCGCCAGTTGAACCTCTAGCGTACATTATAATAACTCTATGCGTTGAGCACTCCGCACATCATGGAGGTAGGAAGCTCCAGGAGGCGACACGACGCCACCAGGGGGAAGCCGGGGGAGACTTCCGGTTGGGAGAGACCACGACCTCTACTTCTGCTTAACTTGGGATTTCCTCGTTTGGTTCGCTCGAGCCAGTTTGTCGCCTCCACTTATTCTTACATCCATGCCGCAGCCGCCGGGAGCAATGTTTGATATCGTTTCCCACCAATGCGGAAAAGGCAATCTTCAGATACTTTCAAAACAATAATGGCGATCTAGATTAGTCGTTTCTCAAACAGAAATATATTGTCGATAAAAATACTATTACAACATGCGACACTAGGAAACACTTTTTAAAACGAACAATCCAAACGTAAATCATTTTTTCAACCAATGAGAGCTGAGAAATGGAGCGCAGTTAACTACGTTCCACGGCGGCTAACAGCGTAAATACTGCGGAAATTCATTTTTTTTTTGTGAAAAAAATTAAAAGAAAAGTATAAATTTTTTTTTTCTTCAAAATAAACCTATTTAAAAAAATATATATATTACTGTTTCATTTCAGTGACACTTTATTTGAAGTGAATTATAGTCTAGTAAAAGGTACAAGATGTCCTGTGCTAAAAAAGTTTAAGAATCTCGAGGAAAAAAGTGAGTTTTTCGAAATACCTGACGCAACCGAAAAGTTTTGCAAGCAGCTTCATGAAAAACTCGTGTTAAGCACATAAATACCACTAGTGGTATTTATGAGGTTATCTCGAGCGTGCATGGACGGCCGTGTGCGCACGGGGTCGCGTCCTTTTTAAGGGGGCCATGAAATAATATGTCGGGTTGGAATGTTCATGACTTGGCAAAGGCGTACTTGTCCTCATCTGGCCCAGGTATACTCGCACATATTAAGAAGCTTCTTTGTCGGGGTGAAATTTCGAGGATGATAGGGGACCATTTATTTCACTCTCGCCTTTGCAAGGCTTGATGACTTAATTGTGGGATTGACACCACCCACCTGACGACAGTCGAGCGCGGCTCATGGATTGGACGCGAGAGCTGCGTAAGCAATCGACTTCGGCTAGTAACAATCAATGCCTCGGCGGACACTCGGGTAGTGGCTCGCGTAGAACCACTGCGGTGATGAGACTAGCCGAACTCTAACAAAGCCTAAAGCTCAGCACATGTTTTCTACTTTGCTAACCCCAGCCCATGGTTATGACTAACGTTGGCGGCATAGGATAGGCACCGGGTCACGGGGCCGCTTCTTCTGGCTCCGAGTTAAGGGGATAAACAATGCTAATATTTCTCGATTTTTTTTCTTGCAGCTGTTATTGCTTAGAAGGTAAAATTTAGACAGGTTTATTTGGTTATTAACGTTAGCGAGTGATTCTAAGTAGTTTTTAACGAGAGTAGAAAAATCGCTTCAGGGTGCTGCTTTGACGCGGTGTTTTGTTTCCGCTATGCTGTTTTTGCACTCCTCCCTTCCGTCGTACTTACGTCGCAATGTTTCGTCGTGTGCGCTTTTCTCTGGCAGGGCCACATCTCAATGCGCCGACTACGATGATTTTTTACCGTTGGTGTTTATAGACGTGTGAACCGAGACGAACAATTTGTTAAATGTTTTGTTACAGAAATTGAATGTGCGCTGAAGATCCTTACTTGACGAATGCTTTCTTTATATATTAAATAAAGTGACCGTGATTTTCTACCATGATGTCCAAAGGATGTAAAAAAACAAAACAAAAATGGTCTATAGAAAATCCTGGCTGATGTTCATTTGAGCCGGAGTCACACTGCTCAGACGTCACACAAAAGACATGGCGTTCACTGCAGAAATGACTTGTGTCCGCAGACAGAATTGTCTGCGGACACACCTCAGGCATCTTTGAAGCATGCTTGTCTCATTCATATACGTATGCATGTGTACACACGTGTCTTTTATGACTTCTGTGACAGGACCGCCAAACAAGAAAGGCGCTTCAGCCGGTGTCTGCAGGCTGTCTTTCGTATGTAAAACGCATTAGCAGTGTGACCGCGGCTTAAAGTTTCAGGTTGCCGCACGCGCTTACGTGCAGAGACACGTATTTGGCATTCACGATCGATTACCTGTCTGTATACCGTCGGTCTTTTTTGATGCCAGTTTTCCAGGGCCTCGTCTTGTAAGCCAACGAACGTGTAACAGTGCGCAATGCGTGCGTGCGTCCCATCATTCGAGCCGGCTGTCGTCATCCTTACCTGCACCTCGAGCACGTCGGGGTGCGTGTAGAGAAAGTCCTCGATCTCCACAGGGTAGACGTTCTCACCGCCCCGGATGATCATGTCCTTGATGCGACCCGAGATGGTCAGGCGACCGTCCTCGCTCATCCTCGCCTCGTCCCTACAGTGAGAGAGAGAGAGACGAGATGGATTACCCGGTTGTGTTTCGCGGACTATTAAAGTTAATCCTGTTTAGCGGGACACACCAAATGCCTTCAAAAAGGAACTCTTTCAAAGAATCGGTGGATCGGTTTGGGATCTCGACTGCATGCGAGTGCCCATCGGTGTGCGATAAATCGCCAATAAAAAAAAAAAGAAAGAAAACAAAAAGTTTGCTTTGAAGGCTTTAACACGCCCGTAAAACAGGGGTATTATACTCCCGTTTTGTGGGCACTTAAAAGGCCTTCAGAACGAACTCCTTTAAAATAATTGTCGAATCAGGCAGCAATCTCGACATTGCACGTGTCAGTCGGCGCGCGCTGGTTCGGCAATTTTTCAAAGAGGTTAGTTTTGAAGGTCTTTAACTTCCCCTAAAACAGAAAGTGACCTTAAAACCGGTGCGACCAAGTGACAGTGAGTGCAGCCATTTCCGTCTCCGTGGGTCGCACAGTGACAGTCAAATTGCACACGTATTTACAAGTAGATATCTGTTCTTTTCTGCGGCGTTATGGCTAAGCGAATCTGGTGTTGAACATCGTGCGTTTCAGGATTATTGAGTTGTTTGTATAACCCAAAACAGCTCGCTCGGAAGAAACAAATTAATCACCTTGATTCTGCGTATAGAGTACGAATAACGCAGAATGCGGACTGAGGGGCTGTTATAGGGCGATATGTAATATTTTTCCTCTGAGCTTAGCGGGTGGTGATCATGTGTGGCCATCAGTATGACTTGGTCATGTGACACCAATCCCGTGAACATGTAACGTGACTTGACATCAAGTCGCGGGACCAGCTACGTGACACCGCGACGTAACACTGACATCACACGACACCACGTGGTCAGACGTCTGACCACGTCAACAGACGTCTGATGCCTCACCATGTAACGTCGTCACGTGGTTACGAGACCCCATAAGCCATAGTGACACCAACCACCTGACCTATATCTGCACCAACCACGTGATTGTTATACGCCCGTGTTATTTTGTTTTAGTAAAAGTATTTCTTGACGCCCTTGAAACTAGCCCAGGAAAGCATTCTGCTTGAAAATCGCGACCGGTGCGTTTCTTTAGCAGTATACGCGTAAAGAGCTGAAAGCACCTTGTTTTAAAGTACGTGCCCTCACCAAACAATAAACTTTAAAGTTCTTTTTTTTTTTTTAATTACTGCAATTCTCTATCAGCAATGCGTCTATCTCCAGATCACTGTCATTTTGCTACTCACCCCGTGTGGTACCAGTTGTGGCGGACGACCTCCCTCGTCTTGCCTTCCTCCTTGAAGTAGCCCTTGAAGACGAGGTAGCCTCGGGCGCACAGCTCTCCCCTCTGGTTCGTCGGGACGATCCTGTCTTCTGCATCCACAATCTTCACCTGGGTTTATAACAGCACGACGCGCGATGCAGAGTGCACTGTCTTCGCCTCGCGGTTGCGAAAACAGAACTTGCGAAACATAATAATAATACTAAAAGATGATTATAACAAGCCGTGGCGGCCATCTTTTATGTGCATGTAACAAACGGAGTTTTATAGTTTCAGAGTACATAAAAGTATTTACGACCCTGTAGGTAGGTCAGTATTATATTGTCCTTCATGAACACGTTATTACAAAGCAGCGCTGTCATGGGAATTTTGTTAAACGAAAATGAGCAACTAGTTTTTAATTGTCTCGATATAAAACAGCATTTAATTTTAATATTTTTTAGGCAGAAGAAATTTAAAAAATACAGTGGCTCTTTACACGAATTTCCCGTCAGGTTATATATATTTATTCACCAAGTACAAGCATGGTTTAGGGGGGGGGGGGGGGAAGCAGTCTAAGCAGCTTGATAGGGGCCCAGCCTCCCCTACAGGTACACAGCAGTAGTGAATAAACAAAAACAAATAAGTAAACATACTGTACGTAGGCTATTATATATAAAACACAATAACTTCCTCGTTGAAAAGAAAGAAAGAAAGAAAGAGCAATGAAAATATTTACATAGAGTAAAAAATCCATAAAATTATTTCGAGATTGACAGAAGAAATGATATTATACAAAGAATTTCCCTAAAAAATATTATAAAAATAAACACCCTTTGAAGCATTAAATAACTCGCCGTTGTTTAGATGGGAAAAAAAAGTAATCACAAAATTTATGCATGTTGCAAGATCCTACAGGATGAATCAAAGGGATCGATGGCTGTTGGAACGGACCACATAAATTGGTTTCCGAATGTATCGAGCAAAGATTTTACACAGAAGTGGCCAAACAACGCGCATTGAGGTTAATAAAAATTTAATTGAACAAACTTACCTGAGTAAAAAGTTAGAAATGAAACACTTAATATCTCTACCTACGGCTACCGTCTGCTAATTGAAGCGTTGCCTCCGAAATTTTTCGCGCGCTGGCGGCGACTGAATTCGCCGGAAGAGACTGCTGCTGCGGGGCGCACGGTGGTGCACGTAAACAAATCAAACAATACAAAGAAATAGCCGCAATTTGTCATCATCACCATTATCGCCAGTCTACGGAACCTAGGAGCAACGCGAAATGTGGAGGGACGGATGGCCGAGTTGGCTAGCGCACACAAGCTCGGAGCACGTGGAGCAAAAGCTCGCGCTGCAGAACCCAGGAATCCTATAGACCTTTCCAATGTTTACAAAATCACAGTCCAGCGTGCGATCTTCACAGCCCAGCACGTGCGTGTTCGTCGCTTCGGAAAGCGAGGAAAGCACGCGCCATACGCACGAACACTCAAGATGGCACCGGCCACACGCTCTTTTTTGGAAAGGTCTATACTTCGTCTCACCAGCATGGACTATTGCAAGCCACGCATGCTAAAAGCGCGAGCTATTTGCTTTGGATGAAGCCTCGGCTGCTGTATGAGCGCTCGTGCAGCGAGTGCTCCAGTCAAGGCAATAAATTGTAGCCATTCGCGCTTGCACAACCTTCGCAGTTAGTCCATGCTAAGGTGAGACCACGGTGGTGAGACGAAGTATAGGCTCCATCCCCACCCCTGCCCGTTCCGATCTGGATGAGCATCATACCGGCGTGCGGTCGTGTATCACTACTGCGTGATGCACGTTAAAAACACCAGACTAGCGGTTGTATTGCACTGGCTAAATGGCTCATGTACAGCTGAGAGGCAAGCCGCCAGTTGAGGCAGACAAACTTCCGGCTGTATAAACATACACACAACATCACAAATGTGCTCCCCGCCTCTCGCCGTAACACACAGATCTTTGGCAAGAAAGAAGTTGATCGAAATTTGAAGGTTCATCTTCAATGCGCAAAAGGTGTAGAAAGAATGTACGTGTACGTAAGTGAAGTTTAGAAAGCTGTTGTCCATGACGCCAAAAATATTTTTATGCCTGTCCCGCGTGCCCAGACAGTATCCGCAGAGGGCAAATGGATATATAGATTCGCACTAAATCTTGCATTCTGAGGTATCATCCAGTGGAGCAGCGCAAAGACCGGAACAGCGAATAAAAATTACGAATCAACAGAGATCGATTTGCTCATCTATTCTGATAAGAACACTGAAATTACAAGCTTCCTGCCGCGGGCTCACACTTGACAGCGTGCTTTGAGAAAATTCCGTTTCTACTTCTGCATTGGTTATAAGCGCTACATGCCGAAATATGGGGAACGGGCTCGGCTCGCTTTTTCTGCTGGGCACTTTAGCGTTTGGAAAGGTTGGAAAAGAGCGCGCGAAGAATCTCGGGGGCCACGATTAAAGCATGATTAAAGGGGTCATGAAACGACTTTCCTACTTCTTCCTCCTTAGCTTTAATCCTCAACTCAAATTCGCATTGTAAAATCACGTCGTCGTGACATTCTTCGGCACCGGTGCGATGACTCCTAGCTTCCACGGTGCTTTTTATGCACACCATAGAACTTGTCATTCCCCAGTGACGATAAGTTCCGTCAGGGCACGCATTGGCCACGAACGCGAAACCGAATATTCGTCCACGAATTTATTGTTGACGAGCGCATACGTCCGGGTGACGCAGTTCTCGTGTCCAATGCGTGAGCTGGGCTCGGCTGATGTCAGGTTGGCACCGCTGACGCGCTTTAGGAACCGCGGATGTATCATAGTGAAAAGGCGGAGAGCTTTCGAAGGAAAGAAGGTACAAAATAGTCTGCTATATTTTCAAATCTTCGAACCAAAAAGCTGGCTTTTGACTTCCTACCCTCTTTCTTTTGAAAAAAAAAAAAAGGGTTGTGTGTATGTTTATACAGCCTAGAACTTGGTCTGCCTCAACGGGCGACGAGTCTCCCAGCTGTAGATGAGCAATTTAGCCAGTGCAGTACAACCGCTAGCCTGGAGTTTTAACGTGCATCACGCAGTAGTGATACACGACCGCACGCCGGTACGATGCTCATACAGATCGAAACGGGCAGGGGTGGGGATTGAACCCAGGATCCTGGGTTCTGCAGCGCGAGCTTTCGCTCCACGTGCTCCGAGCTGGTGTGCGCTAGACCACTTGGCCACCGATTTTTTATTTATTTTTTTCTTTATTGCAAGATTTCGACAGTTAACAAAGATTCACAATGCACGATACATTTCACTTGAACATGTACAGTAATATATTGACGACGTTAGTGAAGACGACGATAAAACGTCGCCTGTAAGGTTTGGAGAGGCGGTGAGCTTCAAAAAGGCAGGCAACCACTCCAGTTCCAGACATACTTTCTCGTACACAGCTGCTATCAAGTTTACATTTTCAATGAAATAATACCGTACGGGACGGGCATCCAGATCCGCATGACGAACTGCCATCCTACATCTCCAAATAGCATGCAGGCCCAGTAAAAATACGAGATCATATGGGAAAGGCGTCCCTTCCACAGACAAGAAACGTATTCCACGAGCCGTGAGCGGTAGGTCTTTTTTGAGAGTGCGTTGGAGCACGTCCCAGAACAGGATAGCATCCCAGCAGTCCAGGAACACGTGCTCCACGGTCTCCGGTTTCTCGCACAAAAAACAATCCTCGCCCCATGGTACAAACATGCCCTTATTTGCTAACCATGTCTTTACTGGCAGCGTGTTGGTATGTAGTTTAAAATAAAAGGTTTTCACAGATGCGGGAACTAGCATTCTTTTCACGCGGGAAAGCGCATCACGGTCAGTACTGTCGGAGAACAAAGAGCGATACAATGGGACGGGAAACAGGCATTCAACAAGATCTCGCTTCAGACGCTTTCGTGTGACAGAGTTTAAGTACTCTCTTGAAAATCGCACACTAAGAAATTGGTATGCACAAACAACCTCTCTAAGGAAGCCCGTTACTTTGCCTTCACATGTGTCACACGTCGAAACAATGAACTCGGGTAGCTCTCTGAACAACCGTACTTGAATGACAGTTCTTAGAAATGGGTTAGCGTGGTCTCGCAAAAAGAAAAACCGCGAAACCATCTGTCGTACGAACAAATGCGACAAACTAAGTCCACCCGACTTCACGCGGCGAAAAAGGTTATCTCGTCTAGTTCTTTCCCAGGTAGACTTCCATATGTACACGGCCATCACACGGTGCATGCGTTGCAAATGCACACGAGAGCAGTGCAGAACCTGTAACAGGTACCAAATCTTTGCAACAAAAAATAAATTACGCACCGTTGCTCTCGCGAAGATAGAAAATTCCTTGCCACCCCACTTCGCGGCTTAAAGACTCATCTCCTCTGTTTTGTTACGCCAGAGCTCGTTGCTTTCACGGTAATTGTTCAAAGGCACTCCGAAGTATACACCGGGCTCTGTAGACCACTGAATAGATTCAAACACACGCGGAGTCACGTCCCAGTGGCCGTGCCAGATCCCCAAGCATTTCGCCCAGTTCACAGCACAGGCTGTTTGGGCGCAGTATGATCTCGTGAGTTGAACAGCCGCTGAGACGCTCTCTCTATCACTACAAAAAATCGCAACATCATCTGCGTACGCTAATATTTTAACATCACGAGCATTTAAAGAAAAAACACGTATGTTCCCACTCTTTATGACACTTAGGCAGTAGGGCTCAAGAAATATTGCGAACAACAACGGGGAAAGTGGGCACCCTTGCCGAACAGAGGATAACACAGAAATGCGTTTAGTTACTTGTTTGTTAATTACGAGACTAGTCATGCAGTTACTATAGGCCATCTTTACTCCATCAAAAATAATTTTACCCACGCCAACATGGTTTAGAATGCAAAAAAGAACATCATGGGACACTCGATCAAAAGCTTTTTCAAGATCGACTTGTAACAGGGCCACTTTCCGGAAATCAGCATCACATAGTTCCAACACACTACGCGTAACATGAATGTTACTCATAATCGTACGTCCCTTGATACCACACGTTTGATGTTCTCCCACCACATCTCCAATCACCGATTGCATTCTTCTCGCAAGGATTTTCATTAGAATCTTATAGTCCGTATTGGCTAGTGTAATGGGCTGGTAATTTGTTACATTACGAAGTTTAATAGTGTCTTCACTTTTGGGGATAAGGACTGTGTGGGTAAATAAAAAGGAAGGCGGAAAAACTTGGTTTTCCTAACATTCGCGATACACTTGTAACAAAATGCTAGCTAAATCTTTTTTATACTTTTTATAATAAGCAGCACCCAATCCACCAGGGCCCGGTGATTTTCCGCTTTGCAAATCATCAATGGCTCTTTCTACTTCGGACACGCCTATCGGCTGTTCTAACCATTCTTTTATTTCACTACCTATCTTTGGCAGAAGGGGAAAAAACGTTTCTGTGAAACCTTCTTTTGGGGCTTTGTGGCTCAGTAAGCTTTCGTAGAATTCAAGAAATGCTCGCTCAATTATGCTAGAGTCACGCGTCGTGGTACCCTGATAATCAATTTCAGTTATTTCGTTGGCGCGTGCGTATCTCTTTTCTGTGGCTAACGCTCGTTTTGTTGGTGCTTCACCCGCGAGAAACTTTTCTGCCAGGGCACGTATTATCGCACCTCTGTAGTGCTCAGTATCTATGAGCTGTAGCTTGCCTTTTAGTTTATTAATGTCATCTATAAATAATCCTTGGGATTTACACTCTTCTAGAACAAGCTCCTTTAAAGTTGAGCGCAGCTGCCTTTCCTCTTTTTCTTTCTCGTACTTAAAGGCCGACGACCAGACTCTAGATTCCGCAAGGCAGAAGGTCCTCCTCACCATGGGGGAGGAGGAAACAGGCAACGTAGACAGGGTAGAAGGGGGAGAGGAGGATGGGAGGAAAAAAGCGCGAACTGGTCGCCGATCTTTAAGAGTGGTTGATCTTTCTATGACGTCCATTTTAACTGCTCGTTTAAATTCTTCCCATTCTGCGGTCATCACGCTCCCGCAGATGTTCCCTAAATTTTCAATCCTTGTATTTATCTTGTCGTTAAACACCTCGTCGTCAAGGAGCTTGTAGTTCATTTTCCAGTTGTGCCAATCAAATCGATGTCGGTCTTTTCTTTTTGATCCTAACCCGAAAGTCACGAGGCAGTGGTCGCTAAAGCACACCTGCTCGACACTATAGTGTTCACACAGCGGAACTAGCTCAACTGACACGTATGCTCTGTCTAGCCGTGCGTGGCTGCTTCCTTGGAAGTGTGTGAACTGCACGCCCTTCGTGCCCTTTCCGCAATGTGCCACGTCCTCCAAGTAATGCTCATTTACCAGTTAATTCCAGACATCGCCACTGCTATCCCTCCGGCGACCATGAGGGGTCCTGTCTTCTGGAGCACATGTACTGTTAAAATCCCCCACCACCACAAGCAGTCGTTCGCACTTTAAATATTCCGCTATACTTTCAAAAAATTGACATCTTTCCGTCTCTACGGTCGGTGCGTAGATACAGATTATACGAAACTTTTGATCTGAAAAGCAAATATCACAATACACGACTCTACCATCTTCACGCGAAGCAACATTCTCAACAATAATACCTAAAGAATTTTTCAAAAAGATGCATACACCTCCCGACCTCCCTACCGCATGGCTTACGCATACATCATATCGCGACCATTTGCTATATCCCCCAAGTGCCCCGGCCCGCTCTAAAAGAATCATGGGAACGGTGTGCCTTCAGCTCCTTAGTGATCGGTAATTTCAACCCTATTCTTGGTTACACAGGTTTTGAGCGTAATTCGGAGTCACCCTGAACAAGCGCCTGATATACCCAATGACCTGTCATGTCGCTTTTAAAATTTCTCCTCTATGTCAGCGTTTTTGATACTGTGCATGAGGTCCACCCTTCAACCTGGATGGGCTGCAGAAATCTCTTACATTATTATCATGCTGATATTAAGTTAGAAACGATAAAAATGCTATAAACACCCCGTGGACTCCGAGCTAAATCCTGGTTTTTGTTTTTGTGAAATATCGGCTTTTTAAGCTATTCCTGCGTAAACAACAATCACGAGAATCATAATATTGTAAGAGATTTCTGCAGCTCAGCCAGGTTGAAAGATGGATTGCATGCGCAGTATAAAAAATGCTGATGTTGACGAGCAATTTTAAAAGTGATATGACAGGTCCTTGGGGTATATCAGGCGCTTGTTCAGGGTGACCTCGAATTACGCTCTAAAACTGTGTAATTATGGAGTTGGTCAAAAATCAGTGATCACTAGGGAGCTGATGGAACACCGTTCCCATGATTCCTTGAGTGCGGGCCGGGGCGCTTGGGAAGACTGCAAATGGTCTATTGGCGCACCATCTGCTCGGTTTGCTCCTCGCTCTCAATCTTGGTTTCCTGGACCGCTATCACGTCGAGGTCGTTTTCCAAGAACAACCTTCTGAGCTGGCACTGCCTTCGCCTTGCAGACAGTACTCTTATACGTTCAGGGTAGCTATACGCAGCGCGACCTCGAGCTGTTTCATGGCCTCAAAAAAATTAGGAGCTTATAACCTTGCGCCAACTAAAGACCTTTTCTGTTTCCTGTCGTTCTCAGTCACGTGGGTTCCGTATCTGGTATGCGGGGCGAAAAAAATAATAAAACGTTTGAACCTGGAATATGCGAGAAAATATAGGTGACGCAAATCAAGAATGTGTGACAATCACGCATTTTTCGTAAACACCTTCCAGCTGCGGGGAGAGATCAAAAAGATGTTTTACCGCATACCAGAAGTGACGATATTCAAGATGGCTGCGTGCTTGTGGAAAAGGTGTATACCTGCCAATCAGGGAGGTAGCGGGGAACCAGCTTACTGTGACAGCCGGTCTTCACGAGCCCTCGAAGGCGAGCGGCTGCGTGTCGTATAGCGTCCTTTTTTCCCGGCGAGCTTCCACTGATATTCCAGGCGTCGCAGTGCCTGCTCGCTGGCGGCAGCACTGCTTGCACCCAGGTCCTCTAGTCGCCGCTTCGAAGTGATCGCGTCCAGGGGCACTTCCTCGCTGGGGCTGTTCTCCGGCGCCACTTTCTTTTCCTTGCACGTAGCCGATTTCTCCGCTGCTGCCTCTACTGTAGCTGCATCCGAACCGGCTGAGTGTTCGAAATCCCCCGTGGTGTCCTGGAGCTTCGCGGTCCGCGCCTCGGCTGGCGCTGTGACCTCAAAAGGCTCCTTTTCTCCGTCAGGTTTCCCTTCGCATTCCTTGCTAGCGGTTACTGTTGCCTTCGAAGACGCCGACGCTACAGACGCTTGCGTCGAGGGCGCCGCCGCCTGTTCCGCCTCTTGTTCGTCCATCATAAGCTCGTTCGTGTCTTCCTCGGCCTGGCGTCCTCCTGCGACACGAGCGTAGGATCGAACGCAGTCTTGGCGTTCGTGACCATATCCACGACACTCACTACAGCGAGGCGCCCTACAATCACGGCGAATGTGTCCAGACCGTTTGCACCGCAGGCACAGTGGTGCACGTCCTGGAACAACCACAAGTACAGGTCCTCCGGTGAACCGAAGCTGGTGAGGCAGGCTTTCCAGCGTCATGCCTTCCTTCAGTGACAGCCGTGCCACCCGGGTCGACGACTCGACGCCGTCAAACCCGTCGATGTGCCATTTTTCTCGAGTTATCTCTCTCACCACGCCAAACTCCTCCAGTGCCCTTTTCAGGGCGTCGTTGGGCACGTCGAAAGGCACCCAGTGAAGCTTGAGTCGGACCTCTCGTCGATCAGGGTCCATCGGCACACACCAACCTCCTTTCACCTTGAACTAGCCAGACATCATCAGTTTCTCCTTGGCAGCAGTCGACTTGAGGCGGACAATCCAAACGTGCCCAATCTGGAACACCCACATACCGGTCACGTCGCTCAGGACGCCAAGTTTCCGCAAAGGTTCCCTGAAATCTTCAATGCGGTATGGCCGCACTCCGATGTCAGCGTGCAGAAATGCCGTGCATTTCGAAGTCATTCGCCGGTAGCGTCGGCAAAATAAACCGATAATCAGCAGGAAGATCCAAAGCCCTATCACCGCGTCCAAGCAGGGACGCTTGCTCAGCTCCAACGGAGCTCATGATTCCGCGTGCGCTTTCGACGACGTTCGAAATTGGAATCCCGGCCACCGATCCCCCTTCTTTCTTTTGGCCAACTAAGCGATATGCGATTAGTAAAGTCCGAATTTAAAATCATTTATCCAAGCCCAAAATTCGTTTCATGGCCCCTTTAAAGGCACCTTCGACGTTTCTGAACCAGAAGCGGTGCGCTCTTTTTATACACAAATTGTCAGCGCGTTAATTTTTATTTTACCAATAAAACATACAAAAATGGAGATGAAACGAAAACAAGACAGATGTGATTTCTCGTGTCTTTTTTTTCCTCGACAATTATTTTTGGCTATGTGTCGTCGCCAGCATTGCACTCGCTGGTTGCTTCCGCGTCTCATTCCTTCTTTGCAACTTTCGTCCCTGCTGTTTCGGGGTGCAAGTCATCTTAAAGGAGCTGTGCAACGATTTTAACGTTGAAAGAATTGGCATCTTCTGCTTTTGATATTGTTCACCTTGTCACAAATGACAGAAAACACACCTCCTTTCATCGAAATGTTGCGATTTCGCCGCGTAATCGCGAGGTAAAAATTAGAATATCCCCCGACCTGCAGCCGCGAGCGGCCGTCATGGGAAACACCCGGCGTGACGTCAGTTGGGTAGTTGTAAAAAAGATAGCAAGTTCTGCAAATACCTGCTCGATAAAGGGTATTTTTTCCATAAATATTGTCGTCCCAACAACATAAATGCTTCAAAAACGTAGTATCATTGACAAAAATGTTTATTGTACATACAGTGTTTTAGTGGCGCCATCTACCCGAGGTCAACAAAACCGTCAGCTCGAGCAGCGTCAGCGGCTAGCACGAGGAGCCGAACGAGCGCGTTGGTTTGGTTTTCCGCCGTGTCGATCTCGACTTCGAACGCCGCCGCTCGGCAATGCCGACCGGGTGCTCTGTTCTCCTGTGTCCTTACCGGACTCCACAAAGCCCTCTTGTCCGTGCTAAAAAGCTCATGTTCCATCGTTTACCGCGCGAAAATCCTCTCAGGGGTCCGGCGTCCCCACGTACGGAACGAGCCCCAGTGACTCGCTGTACTCCAGCATCTGGAGCTCGACCTCGTTGAGCTCGCCTCTCCAGCAGCCGGTGGACATGTTGATCGCGTGTCGCAAGCATGTGGTGACGCGGTCACGTGGTCGTGAGCGGATGAGTTCTCGCCGCTCACTGATGGCGTTAGAGAGAGGAATTTACCGGAACCCCGCGCCTACTCCAGTGACGTCACTGCGCACGTGACCCGGAAGACGATGTACGAGTTGAGAGGCGGCAAAAACCTGGATCTTTTTCATTTTTTTAATAAAAACTAGGGTATCCAGGCAAAATCTGTTTTCTGTAGTTCACTGCAGAAGTGTCAGGCATCAACTTTCCCAATTATTTAAGCAAAGCCCTGAAATTGTTGCACAGCTCCTTTAATGGCGCGCTTAGCTCGATCAACGAGCGAGTGAAGGTTGCTCTCTGCTACGGGGAGTACCCCAAGACGAAAGAGGTCAACCGACGTTTTCGGATGGAGTTTCGGGGGCAACCTCTAGGCTGGGTGAGGCGCCTCAACGAGGAGGGAAACACCCAAAACAAGTCACCGACAAAAGTAGTGTCATCACTGAAGCCGACGCTGAAAAATGCGGTACTCGGTGCAGTGGCGTCACGAGGGTCAGCGGCACCCGGGGCGGCAGCCCGCCGCGACCCCCCCCCCCCCCCCCCCCCTCCCGCTCTCGCGAGGCCCGCCACGACTACCCCCCCCCCCCCCCCCCCCCCCCCCCTCGCGCTCGCATGGCCCGCCGTTGTTATGTGAAGGCCCATACGCACATTCGCGTTTGAGCGCGGTGCGTTCCGTCGCGGCAAGCGGACGCGTTGCGTTGCGAAGAGCGCTTGCGCCAAACTTGTACGCACAGTTGCGTTGACACGCAGTCAACCGCAGTCAAGAGCCAATAAGAACGCGCTATCGTCGCTAGCGGCTCACCAATAGTAAGCGGAATCCAAGGCAACATGGCGGCGCACAGCGACAGCGTCGAAGTGTTCGATCTTGGGACAATCCCGCCGGCTTCCCCACGTTTTGTCAAGCTTGAACCATCGCAGCCTCGGAAAATACTCTTCCCACCGCTCCCCAAAACGAAAAAGCAAGTTCTGCGGGCGGCGAACCGGATATGTCTCGCCGAGTCGGCCGAGTGGCGCGAGCGGACACGTCACCCTCCTCTCCTCTCCTCTCTCTGGGCTTCTGATTGGTCGAACTAGGTCGAACGCGCCGCAACGCTTCGGAAAGTTGAGCGAGTCTCTACTCGCTTGCGTTGCGCTGCGAAGCGTTGCGGGTAGGCGCGCGTCGCACCGCAAGCGACCGCTCCTGGGCGCAAGGACGCCGCAACGCACTCAAACGCGTTCAAACGCGAATGTGCGTATGGGCCTTGACTTTTGATAGACTTTCGCGTCGCATTGAAATCTGTTGGACTGAGTATAGTGCGCGGCAGTCCATGTGCCGCTCCTGCGAGTTTATCGGCTTCGGAATTACCAAACAATCCCACATGTGAAGGCACCCATTGAAACGCAATGTTGAATCTAGAATTGTGTAACTGCTTTAACGTAAGTTATACAACTCGTTTCGTCGTTTCGTCCATGGAGTCAGCATTAGCTGGGCGTTGAAGGCCCGCTCTTGAATCGGTGACCAGCACTACAGTTTGTGGGTATGTGAGGTAATGTAGTTAAGTGCTTTCTCAATGGCCTTAAGCTCTGCCGTGGTGGAGCTGACCACCGCTTGAAAACGGCCGCTCCATGTCGTGTTCTCCTTTGGTATAACAAAGGCCGCGGTAGCGCTGCACGTTCCAAAGTGAACGGAGCCATCGGCATGTACTACCTGTAGAGCTCCTGGGTATTTTGAGGAAAGGACCTCCTCAGAAATTTGCCGCAGTACAATTCCTGGTAGATTTCGTTTCCTATACACTCCCGGGAGATGTAGATCGCACATTACTGATGGTTCGCGCCATGGCGGTTCTTCAGCGCAAGTTAGGGGACGAGATTTCTGGAGAGATGATTCAACGTTGTATAGCTCTTGTAAATGTAGGGTGAAATTGGAACGTCTTGCTTCTAGTTTCTTTAGCAACGTCACTCCACTTCTGGTTTGATGAAGGCGTACAAGTTGAGTAAGTACCGATTGTGTCGCTCTCAGGTTAAGGTCTAGAGATGAGCTTTCTGCCTAAACACACTCATTAGGTGCTGCTCTCGGAACGCCTAAGGCGGTTTGTAGTCCTCGGCGGTGGATGCGTTCTAAGCGAGTTTTTTTGTGTGTCAGAGAGATGCGTGAAAGGTAGAGCATATATCATGCGGCTCACAACCTGTGATCCCGATGTCAACATTCCTTTTCTTGACAAAGTTAGCCTTACTTCTCTTGGTATAAGAAAACTCATCGACAATCTTCCTCATTACTCTTCTCCAGGTAATGACAATATCACTGCCAAATTGCTTAAGCTAACTGCCCCGTACTCTAGTAGTCTCCTGAGTTTGTTGTACCAACAGAGTATTGACTTAGGAGTCATTCCTAAAGATTGGAAGCATGCAAAAGTGCTGCCTATATTTAAGTCTGGTGACAAAAATTCTCCTAACAACTACCGTCCCATATCACTGACTAGTATCCCCTGTAAGCTTTTAGAACATATATTATATAGTAACATTATGAGTCATCTTTCAGACAACGACCTGCTCTTTTGCAATCAACACGGTTTTCGTAAACATAAATCATGTGAAACGCAGTTATTTGAATTGGTTAACGACGTTCATGAAGCTATTCATTCTAGGGTTCAAACAGATGCTGTGTTTATAGATTTCTCTAAGGCTTTTGACAGGGTTCCTCACCAGCGGTTACTGAAAAAGTTAGGCAGTCTAAATCTTCACCCTATGTACACCAATTGGATCCTTAATTTTCTCTCGCACCGAACACAATCAGTAACCATTAACAAAGAAACTTCTAATACAATAAATGTAATATCTGGAGTTCCACAGGGCTCAGTTCTTGGACCGCTTCTTTTTCTTGTTTATATCAATGACCTCCCGACAAACATAACCTCTAAAATTCGACTGTTTGCTGACGATTGCGTTATTTATAGGCAAATACGTAACTCTGACGATGCTTCGCAATTGCAGCGGGATCTTGATTTCATCACAGCTTGGTGTACGGATTGGCAAATGTGTGTTAACGTATCAAAAAGCAAAGTCATGACGTTCTCGACCAAGAAAAGCAATATTACTTTTGATTATACACTCGCCAACAGAAATCTTGAAAGGGTAACAAAGTATAAGTATCTTGGCGTTATCTTAACAGAAAAACTGGATTGGAAGGAACACATAGACTTTATTGTTGGTAGGGCAAACCAATCGCTGGGATTCTTGAAAAGACACCTGTACTTAGCTCCTCCAGAAGTCCGCACCCTTGCATACACATCATTTGTTCGTTCTAAAGTTGAATACGCTAGTGTGATTTGGAACCCATGGCAAATAAATCTTACACAGAAGTTAGAGTCCGTACAAAACAAAGCTGCGCGTTTTATTTATAAAGACTATTCACACTCATCCAGTGTAACTGCCCTGAAATCGAGAGCAGGCTTGCAATCACTGAGTAGCAGGCGTAAACAGGCGAGGCTTTTATTTTTACAAAAAATCTACTACTTCAACCAGGAACTCAAGAAACTACTTTTGCTCCCTCCGCACCATATTTCTCCTAGGATTGGTCATCCATTCAAGATAAGATTATCACCTAGTCGCACCAAACAATTTTCGGAATCGCCTTTGCAATTAGCCATTAAAGACTGGAACAGTCTACCTGAATCCGTTGCGGGTCTAGCGGACGTCGCTCTTTTCAGAGACGCCTGTGAAACTTTGTTCAGTGACTAATTATTATTTTTTGTTTCTGGGCGTACTGTGCGTGTACACCACCTGCATGTTTTACCTTTATTGGTATATACGTTGTGTTACCACTGACTGTCGTCTGCTTGGTTAGTTGAAGCATACTGTATGCTTTCTTTTTTTCATTTAAGTACGTGCTGATGTTTTGTCTTTTTTTAGAATATAGTCACCTTGTCTCCTCCCCCCTCATGTAATGCCTTCGGGCGATTTGAGGTCAATAAATGAAATGAAATGAAATGAAGTGTGTAGCCCAAGCATGGATCTTGGAGCATTTCCCCATCTTAGTCCGCCAATGCGCCGGATGGCATTTACAAATTTAGTTGATGCTTCGGCTATCCTGTCAGCTTGCTTTTTTCCTTTTAATCTTGGGTCTAAGGTAACGCTGAGGAACTTGTACACTCTGACGCGTTGAATTTCGCTCTTGCTAATATTTAGATTAATATTAGGGCATGAGCGTCTCTTCGGGTGCGGTAAAAGCATATACGCAGTTTTCTCTTTTGAAATGTTGAGTCCTACGGCATCCAAATAGTCTACAACTGTGTCGATTGCCGGCTGCAGAGCTTTCCTTAACGTGTCCCGTCTTGTTGCACTCGTCCAGAGACAGATATCATCTGCATAGACAGAGCACGATGTATAAGGAGACGTTCTTTTAATAGCTGGAGGAAGGCCTGCCATTGCGATGTTGAACAATATGGGGCTGAGTACGCAAGGTTGGGGAAGTCCCATATTTCGATGATGTGTGACACTTCGGGTGTTCCCAAGGCGTACTTGGAAACATCGGTCACTCATAAAGGCCGACAAAAACGTCTGGACACGCCCGGTGATGCCGATTCTGGTGAGTTCTTGAAGGACAGATGGGATGCTGACATTATCAAAAGCCTTTTCTACGTCGAAGAAAACAACAAGTGTTGTGTTTCCTGTCATTCCTTCATGATCAACACTGCTGACAAAATCCAGTAGACTATCTGATGCGCTAAGTTTTGGACGAAACCCTGTCATTTCATCTGGCAGTAACTTCTGACGTTCCAGGAACCAAGCTAGTCGACTTTGAATTAACCGTTCCATCAGCTTTGCGACGCATGAAGTCAGTGCTACTGGTCTGTACGAGGTAGGCAGCTCTGGTGGTTTTCCAGGTTTCTGTACAGGGACAATCGTTGAAAGTTTCCACTCATCTGGCACTCTTCCAGATTCCCAAACTATGTTAAACAAGCGAAGCAGGGAAGAAAATCCACAGGGAGGAAGGTTTTGCAAGGCTTGGTACGAGATTCCGTCCGGGCCAGTGGCGCTGTGGTTACGGCATTTCCGTAGAGCCACTGTCAGCTCATTTTCTGTGAACGGGTCACCCAAGAGACTTGCCTTGCGGTTCACTGGAGCTGGCCGTAGCACTGTACGAGCCTGGTTAGAGTATGAAATGGCAAATTCGTCGGCTAGGTCAGGTAAGGTTGTCTGTTGAGCAAGCGCTAATGTATCGAAGGGTCGAACCGGACGTCTGTTGCCGCTTAGGCAGCGAATCACCCTGCAGACTTTGCCATGAATTGAACTATGAATTGAACACGTAGAGAAACATGACGAACACCATCACGGTGTTCGTCATGTTTCTCTACGTGTTCAATTCATAGTTATTACAATTAACGCTAAAGGCACAGCTGGCGCTAGTGTCTACGGGACCGCCGGTTGCAAATTGAAGCAGACGGCAAGCAGTCTACTTTTCCAAACTTCCTGTGTATTCCTAAGGGAAAATGTACGTGATATTTTTCTCTTCGCCAAGGAATAATAGAAATCAGTGTAGTTTCTTTACCTGTGACGGGCACTATGTAGCTTTTTTCACATTATAAAAGTGTAATTTATTTAGTTAATGGCTTTGGTTTACTACTGAGCGATGTTTAAGTTAGTTGAAATTGAGGCCCACATTCATGTTGTAAAACATGATATGTCCATACAAGCTATCAATTCAAACAAATAGAACAATTAAAAAGTGCGTAGGGGTTATTCAAGCTGTAATATCATTCAGATGACAGACATTCATGCACAGTTTGTTACTAATCCAGTACGTGTTCTTCGTTCCACAACTCCATGCTTCGTTTTTGTCGTCTGATTTGATTGTTTGATTTGGCATATATTAGCCTCCTTTTGGTGTTTTGTCAAGCTGATTCACTCGGTGTGCTTCATAGCATTGAATATATGAGCAAAGACGTACCCTATAATAGCAGTCTGCAACGTCCACACGTATTATGCATGTGCATTGGGCTATTTTAGCGCAGTGTTCGACGCCATGAATTCTAAAGAAAAACGTTCCAAGTGACATATTTTTGTACATCCCATGGTAAAACGTTCCAAACTTTTTTATTCTGTCATAACACCAAGCAATATTTGCTCTTATAATCGAGCGCAAAGAGAAAATGCATTTGCGTTTTCCCATAAGAATGCATTACCGGAAGTCAAATTTAGACTTGTTGCTGTCTGCTTCAGAATGCAATAGTGCACTAGCGCCACCTGAGCATCTAGCGTTTATTTTAACAACTCTATGGTTCAATCATACCAATCAGACAAAAAAAAGGCCTAGTGACTTGCACTTTTGACTCTGCTTGATTGGTACCCTCGTAGCGTCGGCTGCGTCCGGACGTAAAAGGGCCCTGCAACAACTTTTTGACTGGTTTTTAATTTGCACCGAAACTGAGCGCACTGAACGTAGCAACGTAATGAAACAATACTTTCCTCAAATTTCGCTTTATTTTAAAAGTTATAGGCAAATTAATATTACAAAACCAAACAAAAAATATCCCCTTCATGACGTCCTTGGTCGTGGCTTGAGTGGCCGTAACTAGAGAAGGGGTAGAGAGCTCAGTGAGCACTCACGGCTGCCGCACTCCGTGTCGACGGCTCGACAGGGCGCCACTAAAGCATGTGTTGGATAGGCTGTATGAAGTGGGTGGCAAGGGCGGCTCGCATTGCATTTGCTGCGCGATTAAAGGGCTGTTTATACTCCTGACGTCGAGCGCAGTGAACGCAGCGTAGCGCAGAACGCGCGCCTTTCATTGGCCGGCAACCAGAAACTCGATATCTGCGACCAATCAGTATCTGTGCGCGCTGCGCTACGCCACGCCCGTCGACGTTACGTTGGTGTATAAACGTACCTTAAAGACTAATTCGGCATGACACTTCATTGGTCAAAAACGACAGCAAACACGGGGTAATGGTCAGCTCAGAACGGGAGCCACTTCGCGCTGCCATACCGCCAAACGGCCAAATCGCCAGCCAAACCTGCGCCGAAGGCCTTCAAAACGCTCGGAACCGGTCGGATCCTCGAGCCGGTATACGACCGCAGCGCCGCCGCGTACATCCGGGACCTTTCTACGCTCGCCGCTCGTCGGTGCCTCATCCCACTACCCCGTTCTAGTATGCGCCATTTTTTTCCGCCGCTTGGTGGTGTGTATGTCGACGGGTCATTTCTTGTTTCCGTACTTTATAAACTGCATTTGCTTTCTTTTCTGATCTAAAATACTGAAAAAAACTACTTTCATAAATAACTGAAACGGTTCGCGCCACTTATATTTAGTATTTCGACTAAGACAAAAGCTTTTAGCGGCTTTGACCAGTTGTAAGGCCAGGACCAAAGACCTCACATATTGTCACGAATGACAAGGTGAAACAAAGAATAACTGGGGAAACTGAAACGTTTAATGGGGGCGAACTTGTGCCCAAAAATAAAAAGGAAAGAGAAGATAACAGCAGAGCATCACGGGCGTTTAAGTCGGCGAAAGAGCAGAGTCGAACGCTGGGGCAAAAACTGACTCTGGCTCGCTACGCGAAGCCCCTTATGTACACGAGGGGGCTTCTGGAATAATCGGCGCAGAAAGTTTGACGCTTAGAACATTCGGACCTTGAACAAGCACCAGGATTCTCGAAATTACCAGAACACTAAGTTGCAGGGATAAAAAACACACGTCGCTCCCAGGAATCGAACCCTGACTTTTCGCGTGGGAGGCAGGTACAACTGTTAGGCCACGCGCGCGCTGCCTATACTCGGCCAGGGGTGCTATGTTGCGCTTTTTGGACTCCCAGGAGACTTGGAAGAGGGAAGTGACGTCAACGACTAGAGAAACGCAGATTGGATGTTGACAGAAGAAAACAAAATCAACATCCAATCTGCATTTGCTGCGTTGTTGACGTCACTTCCCTCTCCCTAGTCTCCTGGGAGTCCAAAAAGCGCAACATAGCCCCCCAGCTTAGAGTTCCTGTATATAGCTATACTTCGTTTCACCTTATGTTGTACCGCAGCGAAGGCTAGAAGCGCGAGCTCATAGCGTTGGCAGCTGCTTTTAAGTCACGAGAGCTTGTGCCGCCGAGATGTGCCCCAGAGCAAGAAGCTCGCGCTTGTAGCCTTTCCCGCGGTACATCATAAGGTGAAACAGAGTATACCTACGGTGGGGAGCATATCGAGGAACTCTAGGCCAGCTGCCCGCTTGGTGGTGTGTATGTCGACGGGTCATTTGTTGTTTCCGTACTTTATAAACTGCAGTTGTTTCTTTTCTGATCTAAAATACTGAACAAAAACTACTTTCATCAATAATTGAAACGGTTCGCGCCAGTTATATTTTGTATTTCGACCAAGAAAAAAGCTTTTAGCGGCTTTGACCAGTTGTAAGGCCAGGACCAAAGACCTCACATATCGCGCGCTTTCGGCAAAGCGGGTCGCCCCCGTAGGTAGAGGAGGTTTCCGCGTCGTCCGGTTAAAATATGATGCACTGATATTTAGTTACACTCTCCATGCCCGCTGGCTTGCCCGAACCCCAAGACACGTGGAAACCGCAAAAAAAGGTAGACGCTTAATTATGATTGCAGGGCCCCCTTTAAGCTGAAACGAAGTATAGTTTTAAAAACACAAAACAAGAGATTTGCATACTAGCAAAACGACAACAAGATGGGGAGACGAAGGTCGGGAAGAGGGTCAAAGATGTTAAGCGCCGTTCACACACTTGCCACCGAGTAGGAGCGAAAGAGAAAGACCGGTTTTTAAGCCTATTGCGACGGGGTAGGACTTGCTTCGCAGCAGCGCATCCGGTCGTCCGCCGTCGCAAGAGGCTTAAAAATCGGTCTCGTCTCTCCCGGTCCTACTTGGTCGCAAACGTGTGAACGGCGCTTTACGAACGGGAAAGAACGGATGAACAAACAAAAGTGTGAGAGGCGATCGACTTCAGAGGAAAATTAAAGAAAACTAATGCAGCGTTTTATTTAATTTGCCTTTGAAGTCGATTCCCTCTTCCACTTTCGTTTTTTTTTCCCGTTCTTCCCTGTTCATAACAGTTCTGACCCTCTTCCCCACCTTGGTCTCCCCATTCAGTTGTCGTTTTGCTGCTGTGACCTTTTCTTTTTGTTTTGCTTTTTCTTCACCTTTTCGCGACATCTGATAGCTCTCGCGTTCTTCTCCTTGCCTTCCCCAGGTTGTGCGCCCGAAACGTCGCTCGTTTTTCCTTTCCCATTTTTTTTTTTTGCGCGTCTTATCTCTCAAGCTTCTAGTTCTTGTGCCCACAAGGGCCAGCGATAGTTTTGCCCTGTTCTGCCACTTGTCTTTGTCCTTCGTGCTTTTTGGTTTTCGTGACTCAGCACTCAGTCAACGCTGAGTCAGACGATCTCACCACTGGGATGCGTCCGTAAAATAATTCGATTGCCGCACTAATCAGTTCTAGTAAAAAAAAAACGAAAGTGAGATCTGTGTTGAGGGCGCGTATCGAATAACCCACTCTGTTTAGAAACAAGCCCGCACAAGCAGTGCCACATGGACATGCTCGTGCGCAGAAACCAGATTCGCCTGAGGCGAAGCATCTGCGCATGCGCAGTGCCGACAGCTGCACCACCGCAGTGACGGGACATCAGAATGGAGTTGGTCCATGAAGAGTAACCTAGTCTTTTCCGTATTACAGTCCGCGGACTGTACATGCTTAGTAGTTAAAATTTTACGTTATGCGGACCACCTACAGATGCAGATGTTATGCAGGCATTTTTTAATGTTACTTTTTTAGATCGTTCATTATGACTTGACGTGACAGATTTTACGAACGATAGTTAATTCTGTAAGACACAAGCCACATCTTGCTCTAATAAAGCGGTCATTTTTCAAGGTGTGCTGCGAAGGACAATTGTTTTACGTGCGAAGTATGCGCAAAGTGCGGGTTATGGCAACACCGCCCAGGAGACGAGGCCGTAGTGCTGACATTTTTGCGTCACCAGCCAAGGCCAACGCTGGCGCAGATTGGAAACAAGTGCTGAGTCAGCGCTCGGCTTCGAGTCAAGTTTGAGCCGAACGTTGACGCAATCGTCGTGTCCAATCTGTGACCGGCGTTGGCCTTCTCTGATGACGCCATCTCATTCAGCACTACGGCTTTGTTATCTAGGAGGTGTTGGCTATTCACCGGGTAAGGACTATCTAAATAATCTGTTGTTTTTCAGAAATTTGTTTTTATCGAAAGGTAGAACGGGTGATTATAGTCCGTAAAATACGGCAATGGCGAAAAATTACCACCGACCTCGGTGTGCTCGAAGGGCCTCCCAACGGTTTCAATCCATTCTTCTGTTGGTTCGTCAGGGCACGTGGAGGATATAAGTGGACTGGTTTCTGTTGTGCCGTAGAAAATCTGAAACATAACCACCGTTATTACAAGACAACAACAACAACAAATAAACGTTTTTGGAATGAACCCTTTCAAAAAATGCGCGCCATTATGTCATTGTAACTTATCGCTGAGTAACATTTTGCTTCATATTTTTTTCCCAGCAGTTTGGCCAACCCGTTTAAAAAAATTACGTCATAAACCTTTTTCGTGGTTTTCTTGTTGAAGTGTGTGTTGCTTTTGTCTTTTTTTCTTAATAAAAAAGTTAGACGTTCACAAATCTCCGTAATGCGAAACTAAAACGCAGCTCTTGAGGAGGAGGAGCGGAGAGGATAGGAGGAGAAGAAAAGGAAGGGAGGGTGCAGAGGAAGCAGAAGGGCATACCCTTTCCTCCGTACCCTCCCCTCCTCCTTCTCAAGAGCTGCGCTCTAGTTTCGCATTACAGAGATTTGTAAACGTCTTTAATTTTTTTATTAAAAAAAAAAGACAAAAGCAAGGAGGAGGAAGAGGAGGAGGGTATGTAATTCCGCCTCCTCCGTACCTCCCTTCACTCCTCCTATCCTTTCCCATCCTCCTCCCCTCCTCCTTTCCTCCTCCTCTCCTCGTGCCGCTGAATTTGTTCATGGGCGACGTGACACGAAGTCGTGACGTCATTTTACCCGCTAAATTTAGCGGGAAAACTGAACCGGTGTTCAGGTCACGTGACGTCGGATTTCCCCGCTAAATTTAGCGGGGAAACTTAACACGCTGAAGTCAGCGGGGAAATTCGGGCACGTGCACTCCGAGCATGTGTCGGCATCGAGGGCTGCGTGAGCGTTCGGTGAGGACAAGACAACCGCACGCTCTGTGGCCAAGAAATGGCGACAGCCAATGTTGCATGACGGGGCCTTGAAAAGGATCCATTTGCTAAGAAAAAGGATTCGCTTTTGTCCGGCAGAACGTACGTAAAACTGTCGCGCGTTCAGTTTGGTCCTCGCGTTCTTCACCACCTCGGGAGGGCACGGGGCTCCGGCCATCGTTCCTGTGGAGAGAGTCGCGTGTCAGTCAAAGTCGCGCGTAAGGTCTGCCAGTCTCGTCTCTTTCAGGACGACCTAACCAAGTGACGTATGGCCACCGTGCGGGCGGTCGTGTAGATCGCGAGGTATGTGAAGACCGTGGGATTCCTACGCCTTTACAGAGCACGGGTCCTCGAACGGGGTTTGTATGGGAACCCAGGGGTTCCACAGAGTACCCTGGGGGGAGGTTCCCAGAGCTCCCGAAATTTCCTCGGCCGTCCCTGCCTAGTGTCCTTCCAGTTTAAGCACTACCTTTAAAAAAATCTGAGCCACGCATAACAATGTTTCAGACACTCTCCATACTCAGTTTCACTTTAAGTCAGAGCGCGGGTGACTCTACGATCTCATGGGGCCAATCAAGCCACGTCAAAATTGCATCGTCATCGCGGCCATTTCCTTTTGCAGATTCGCTATTACGCACAGAAGAAAGTGCACGATAGCGGCGTTATCCCTCCGCGTGATTGGTAATGCGGGTGATAGTAAACGCACAAAAAATATAAGCACCATGACGATGCACTTTTAGAGCAATCTAATTCCATCATCCCCCTCCCCCTCCCCCCTTTTCCCTGCCCCCCCCCCCAAAAAAAAAAAATCTTGGCTACGGTGTTATGGTCCAGCCCAGAAATGGTTGTCAGGGTTCGTGCATATGACAAACGCGCGCCTCTCGAAGTTGCATGCACGTGCCTGCTGGGGCCCTAATCTGGACACTTGGCGAAAAAGTCGCCCAGAAATCCGGCGGGTCCGACTGGCCGGCGCCAACGTCAAGTGCGGTGTTGGCCAATCACGGCCGCCAGATTTTTCACCGAATTTTTCGCAAAGTGTCCAGATTAGGGCCCCATAGCTGCGATATGATGGCCATAAGAAGAGTGCATACTCCCTCTCATGTTTAGTTTAAAACGTTGTCAACGTTGTTGCTGCAAGAATGGGGCCGGATTACATTGGCTAGGGCTGGCCGTACCCCGCGAACTCGCGTACGTTTTATTCTCGTCACGTTGATTAAGCGAGTGTTACGTTAATTACTACGTAGAACTGTATCGTAAGGACCTGCATAAGCGCAGGTTGTTTACGGGGCGGAGAAGCTAAAGAGATTTCGTGTCATGCAAAAGGAGGTTCCTCACCTTTTCGAACGGATGAAACATCGTATTCTCCTTGTCCCAATTGATTTATCATGTCAATATACATGGTGGGTGTCCCGTACAAAAGCGTGCACCTGCGATAAAAAATAAAAATTATCAATGCCTCGTGTTACGCGCTGGTTCTTGCGCGCTCTAAAAATCGCCTATACTTCGTCTCACCTTAGCATGGACTAACGGCGAAGGCTGCGCAAGCGCGAGTGGGTAGCTTTGATTAACTTGACTGGAGCACCCGCTGCACGAGCGCTCGTGCAGCCGCCGAGGCTTCATCCAAAGCAACTAGCTCGAGCTTTTGGCATGCGCGGCTTGCAATAGTCCATGCTAAGGTGAGACGAAGTATAGTCCCCGCATATCATGTGGAAATCAAATTACGGTAAAACCCTTAATGCTCTAAGGGCACGCGAAAGTTTTTGTCCTGAAGGGTTTCAATGCAGGCGTTAGGAATTCGCGAAATTTAGCAAAAAATAGGGGCAGCGAAAAAAAAAAAAAGGTTTTACAGCGTTATTACTGAAGGAGAAAACCAAGCGAATGACTAAACTCAAGAAAGGCTTTGGCCAGTGAAATATTCTTCTAGCTTGTGGTAGCGCACGTACACGGGAATTCATCCAGATAAAGTGCGGCACGAACAAACAATCGAGCTGCTTTTAACCCCTATGAAACAATAAAAGTTGTCCTCAAAAAGTGTTAGCAAAGATCGTCCGCAAATCGCGATACAGAAGGTGGGAAACCACGCTGTCGTTTTCTCTTTTTCTCTATAACGTTTCTCACGTGACCTTGTAAGTAGAGTTGCCGGCATTAGATCGTTCGTTCCGAAAGCCAGGAACAGAGAGACTAAATACGTTCAGAGTAACGATACTCTATTTCCCGGCTGTCTTCTGGGTGCCGCCATTCTGTGTGCAGTTTTGTGGGCAGAGCGGGTGCAATGTCGATGGGGACAATTTTACAAACGCAATACCGCTGTCAGACGGGCACGTTATAAAGGCCTTCAGAACGAACTCCTTCAAAGAGACGGCAAATCAGTGCTCGCCAATAAACGCAAGACCGGAAGCTAATTCGCCGATTCTGTAAAGAATTTCATTCTGGAGGCCTTTAATGTGCCCGTCCGACAGGGGTATAATCCCTCAGCTTTATGGCGCGTTTGTGGCTCGTTTACCCTTGCGGATTCGCGGGCGAATCCGCGCAGGCGGGAAGGGAATTTCCGAGCCGGCTGGCGAAATCGACTTGTCGCTGGAGGAAAATCTGAAGCAGTCAGGGACCCACAACCAGATTTTCCGCCAGCGACGGGTCGATTCCGCCACGTGCCCGGCTCCAAAATCCACTCTCCACCTGCGCGGATCGTTTCGCGATTCCGCAAGTGTAAATGCGCCATTAGAGACGGTGTCAAGAAGTTCAGGCGATTTCGGTTTACTCTGTCACGGACGGCCAGAATATTTCTGGAGGATGGAGGCTAGAATATTTCTGGAGGATTATAAAATACTGCTGCATGTAACTGTGCCAACTATATGGTTAAAGCACGAGATGGCTGAAGTCCTGTTTCTCCGAAGCGTAACGTATTTAGCGGCCCTAGCCACCTCACCTGTGCTTTGTGATGGCTTCTAAAGAAGCCTTTGCGTTGAAGCTGGGCGCGGGCATCACCGTGGTGGAGCCAAACCTGACGGCGGCCAATGAGGCTCCCACGCAGCCGTAACAGTGGATCAGGGGCACGTTAAGGCAGAAGGATTCATCCTGCAGACGAAAAAAAAAAAACAAAAAAAAACAACCTTTCATAACGTTTTTTTCCCTTTTTTTTTTTGTGAGTGCAGGTTTGTGTTTCGAAGAGTTGCGCGCACCACAATGTTGTTAAAGGGGTACGGAAACAAGATGACGTGACCGCGAGCTCTCTACTTCTCGCTTCGAAGTCGGCCAGCGAGAAGCGTATCGCGATCGTGAGGTCAACGGCTCCTGCGCTGCCAAGGGTATGGCCTCCAAACTGTTTCGCGCGCCCTGCTCCGACCTGTTCGTATACACCAACTCATGTTTACAAACAAACCGGAGGGCCCCTAGCGGACGCCACCGGCGCCACGCATGCGCGATGGGGGTGTGGGCAAGAAGCTCGCCGTCGCCCATAAACAAACCATTGAAATGCGATGTTGTCAGCGTCGGTGTGAGCCCCCCTGCCCTTTTTCGCGTTTGAATTGTTGATTCTAAGTCTTCCTGGCGATGTCTGACTACTTGAGTGGCCTCAGCGAAATTACCGAGGCTCGTTACACCGCAAAACTTCGCGTGAATAATGTGACATGCGGCGATTCATTCCGCGTGGACGCCGCAGAATGTACGCCAATGCCTGGTTCGCATGATGAGATTTCGCTCACAATTTTCAGTTGCGACGTCGCTCGGGCTGCAAAAGCGTGAACCGTAGCTGAGATGGTGGACGTCGATAGTGAAAATCGCAAGCAGAATCGGACCAAGTTCATCAGGCATAACAAGTCCGTGATTGCCACTGGTAACAATGATCAACACCTCCTTGTATCTACTGTTTACATCGAACCCGCTTAGCAACCTTCAAACTTGAGTCTTTTGAGGCCTGGACTTACTTCATATCGCAAGCACCGGGCCAACATTTGGTCTACGGGCCGGTGTCGTCTAAAAGAGCAGACGACAAGCAGAAACGTTTGAAAGAGCAGACGACACTCGAACGACCAGGCGGCCGTTTGAGCTTGAAGACGCACTGAACGTAGCCCGCAGGTGGTCCGTACAACTTGACGGTTTGAAGGCGTTCATGTTGGAACAAAGCAAATAAATTTGATGACCACAAGTATCCGTGAATTCAACCCAGAGTGCTTCCCGCCCAAGCAATCGTGGTCTGACGGTGTCTGGTTTTCCCTTTTCACGGCACATTTCCACGTTCTCAGACGAACCGAGCACAAGAAAACTGACCTTCAAACCTTTCTCGACTCTTTTTGGTACAGCCCCAGTCGCGGCATTTTGACGAGAAGGCAGGCTATTGTCTGGTTCCTTTCAAAACAACGCCGGAATACACGTCTGACATGGGGACTTCTGCCCACAGCTCCAGACCGGAAGTGCGCTCGACGCGCCACCACCGCGCCGTGACGTAACAGAGATGAGTTCGCGAGCCGAGTCACTTCTCTAGATCTCCACATGCGGCGCCATGGCGGCGCTTAGAACTAAACCAGAAAAACCAGAATCGGAAAGAGGATGGCCTCAAAGCACGCTGTCAAATGTGAGCCCGCGACATGAAGCTTGCGTTTTCATTGTTCTCGTCATCAGAATAGAGACAGATAATTCGATCTCAGTTAATTTGTAATTTTTATTCGCTGCTCTTGTCTTTGCGCTGTTTCGGTGAATGATATACCTCCGAATGCAACACTTACCGCTCATTCACACTGGAAGCGGATCCGCGTTCGCAAAGCGGTTGCGAACGCGGTTGTAGAAAGAACCAGTACAATTGCACGCGCACTCGATGACATCACGTGCGCGTGTAATTGTACTGGATCTTTATACAACCGCGTTCGCAACCGCTTTGCGAACGCGGATCCGCTTCCAGTGTGAATGAGCGGTTAGTGCGAATGTAAATAGGTCTTCTGCGGATACTGCCTGGGCAGGCGGGACAAACAAAGAAATATTTTTCTCATCATGCATGAGAGCAGCTTTCTAAACTTCATTTACGTGCACGGACCATGACCATTGAAGTTTTGAAGAGATAAACCTTCGAATTTCGATCAACTTCTTCCTTGCAAAAGGTCTGTGTGATGCGGCGAGAGGCGGGGAGCACATTTCGCGCTGTTCCTAAGTTCCGTAGACCGACGAGAATGATGATGATGATAATTCGCGACTATTTCTCGGTATTGTTAGATTTAGAGTTCCTGCATAGGCTCCCTACGGGAGCCAGAGTTGCGCGTTCACGCATGGCATGTGGATCCAGCTCCTCACGTGACTGAATTCGGCGAATAGCAGCGCCGCGCGTTCGAGGCGCGCGGCGCGCTCAAAAGCCGGGGAACGTACGCCGGGGCGCGTGCAACGTCTACTTTGCTGCACGACACTTGATACGGCTCCTCACGTGATCGGATCTCGGCGAATAGCGGCGAGGGCGGCACGCGGCATGTGGAATCAAACGCGCAACTCTTGCTCCCGTAGGGAGCCTATACAGGAACTCTAGTTAGATTTGGTTGTGAGCGCTACCAAGCGTGGCAAAAATCTCGGAGGCCATGCCAAGGGTACTTAGTTGCGAGCGTTGCCGTTTGGTGTCGTCAACGCGTGACAATTTAGCTTAGTAGTAATATCCGAGGACTGTTCGCTCTATGACCTATATCAGTGGTTCTCAAATAGGGGTGCGCGGACCCTTAGGGGTCCGCGAAGGCATTCTAGGGGTCCGCAAAGCCCTGCCTCATCGGTCAAGCCCGACAATAAAAGTTGTATTTTTTCAGATCGAGAAGAAATGTTTCAGTTTTCGGGCCAGTTTTCTCGTGTGTATGTCAATAAGAGAGGTGTACCTCACATTAACCCTTAGTTTTGTACATTAATTAAATCAATATTATATGAAACCTATACCTTTCTTCTCCTCTCACCACGAACGGGGTCCTCCATCATCTCCGCCGATCCACAAGGGGTCCGCGAAACATCGATGGTTGAGAACCACTGACCTATATTATACATAGATGTTCCGTAACGTCATTCATAGCAATTCCGGTATTTTATGTGTCACAAGCCTTCGGTTCACCGTCTTAGTTCCACAGCGCATAAGTAATAACTCGAGGGAACCAGTAACTACAAAGAACCCTCAGTGCCCAGCAATGGCGATACATGCAAGCCATGCATATAAGGTATTCACTAGGTGCCATATTTGAGCGCGCTATTCACAGCGCCTTCCGGGGTGGGGGGGGGGGGGGGGGGGATATGGTTGGCCTGGCAGAAATAGAGCCACTAAATGAGTTGCGCTTAGAGTACTGACACTCCATTCCTCGACATTGTTGTGGGCGCCGCCATTTTGGTTCGTATGCAGAGCAGGCGCAATTGCCGCCCGTCAGGACTCAAAAGTGCGACTCCCTCAGCATTAGATTCGGTGTTAGGAAGGTCATGTAATAAAGCTTTGCTCTGTCGCGAACTATTAAAACACTTGTGGTGGGCGGAAAAGCGTTTCCTGTGATTTCAGATAAAGCTTCAGATAACTGGCAACCACGATTTGAAGATAATATGGCCAAGTGTCGTTACTCTGAAGCAAGATTAAGCTCCTACCTAACTTCTGCAAAGAACGGCGATCTCGATGGTGTGGAACGCGCGTTGCGAAAGCACGGTGGAAGCGTTAACGTGCACGTGTAGTAAACCCGTGAGCGTCCTCCGCCAAGTCAATCTCGGGCCTAAGTAACCCCAAGAGCGAGTCATTCTGCCACGAACTAGCGCAGTTTCTTAGAGGCCAATGACGAGGTGGCGTTTCAACGGAGCTTCACAGACTGACACCAGGCGCAATCTTGAAATCTATTAACTCATTTTAAAATTAGTTTTTTTCATTTCTGTCGGCAACCCAGAAACACTAGTCTAGACTCTTGTTTTGGGGCTGCCGCCACAACATAGACCACATCTAAACAAAGAAATAAGGGCAAAAATTTTAGTTCCACACCCCTTTTATGGTTTGTTTGAAAACAAGGATCCTAACAGCGGCCGCAAAAAGAAATTGTACAACAAAGTGCGGGAAGAAGGAGGAGGAGGAGAAGAAGGGGGGGGGGGGGGGAGACTCATTGCAATTGCTGTTAATGCAGGAGTTTCGATGGTAGTATATTTAAGGTCTGTTCACACATACACCGCAATGCTTAGTTAGGAAACAGAGCAGGCGTAACGCTAACTTGAACGTAACACGGCGCTTTATCCGTAATGTAGCGCGTGGTCAGCGTTATTTCCCGCGCTGAAAATAGCGATAAGGTAGCGCTGTAGTGTATACATGCGGACATGACTTTATAGTTACTAAATTCCTACAGAACTGAAAGAGAAAGGCGCAGTACTTGCTCACGGAGTCCAAGTACGCGGCCGATCAAATCGGCGTTGTTGACGATGTTGAAATGGGAAAGCTGCGCTGCTTTGGGGCGTCCCGTGGTGCCCTGCGTTCAACAAGAAGAAAACCAAAATCATGAGTCTGTTTGGTCATGCATCACCTTCATCATTGTGGCGTTGTCATCAGCAGGTTAGGAAGATAATTTCTTTGTTCTTTAAACAGAGGTGAGCTCAACTCAACTGAGCTCAACTAAGTTGTGTTACACGGTACATAGGCCTAACAACCCCAACTTTTGATACCCCTTGAAACCGAAACGCAACCAAAACTGATGTCACATTAGCTTTTTTTTAAGTGATGCAAATGAATTATACGCACACTTTTCATTCATTCTGAATGTTTCAAAAATTAACTCTTCTTTTTAGATTAAAAAAAAAAAAAGATAATCAGAAGACTTTACATAGCGAGTCTCTTATCGGCACCGAAACCACAATGGCCGCCCTCCCCGGATTACGTTTGGCCAGTTAATCCCTTTGTTTCATATTTCTGATGTCACATATCTACGATCCGAGCAAATAGTATCGCAAACACTGAGATCGGCATCGGGTTTGGTGTAAAAATATTCTAGACACGCATACCGATGTAAACTGAATGTTGATCACTTCGTCGAACTGCAGCTTGGAGGAGATGGCGTGCATGGCGGCGTGGTGCTCAGCCGTCGCCGACTGCATGAGGTCGTCGTAGGTCACCGTACCGCTGCGGGAGACGCGTGCGTTGGTAAACCGGCCGCTAAGACAAAGGCGAAGTAAGAGCATGACAGAAACAACGAAGTGCCTCCCAAAATGCAGACTGTCTCATCCAAATATTTCACTGGTGATCATATTATACGACGCCATATAATGTCTAACAGTCGTGTCTTTTATGCGAACTTTCATCTATAGCGAATTCTGATGCGATCTCTGCTGCGACATTATATAGTTTTCCTTTGTCCCTTGGAGCGAGCTAGGGTTTTCCCGACGCTATGTGAAATTTCCAACACGGAGTCATATGGTTACACTTCAGGTATACGTATCTGTGTAAGCGGTCACTCCTTATTCGCACCTTCCTACTACTTCTAATTGGGGTCTCTTCAGTTATTCATTTTTCAACACTAATTATACGTTTCTGAAGAGATTAACGACTTTTTGGCTCCCCTCGATTCCCCTTTGTCCTAGAGTGTATAGAAAGGTAGGATTGATCAGATCCAAAAAATCAAACGTATCGCAGATATCAATGCACTCACGGCTTCGAGGTTTCGCTGATTAAAATGACGTGTTTCAGAAGCGGCAGCCTAGGAAAAAAAAAGAAGAAAAAAGAAGAAAGAAACATGTTTGATAACGCACGCAGGTGTCATTGTTCTCTTCCGCTAATGAAGCTGATAACGAATTATCTCACCTGGCACTTTTTAGCTGTCCCATAGCCGACCTTTCTAATTCCGGCATTATCTGGAGCAGCATTTGGTAAAAGTCCTGTCTTGCGAACTTCTCGGCCACAATGAGCGCCGCGCACTCTGTCTGAGGAAAATACACACGTCCGGGGATGAAATTACATGTTCGTTCGATTCAATTTATTCACACCAACGCATTCATACGGGTCTCGGTCGCGATCGTTGGAGATTTTACATCAAACCATTGCCGCCAAAAGAAAAAGGAAAAAAAAAAGAAACGAGTGTCGGCTGTTTTTTTTTTTCATTCTTTCCGATCATCAGCATCGCGGTATTAAAAACAAATATTCTTTGCAGATACCTTGTCGAGATTTAAAATAATCTGATGTGGTTTTGTTTATATGAACTACATGATGTAATTGCGACATAATGATTATTTTTCTTCATACCTTTCTAAAAGGCAGGGAAAATTTTCTTCGAGTTTTAAATTGTCACAATCCAAAACTCGTAAGCTGAAACTCGCAACTTTCAGGCCAGGTGTCATTCCCCTGAAAGCGACAATTCGCTTTCTGTAAATAACCACAATCTAGATGGAGATGTCGAAATCTAATACGAAACACGACAATATCCCCCCTCCCCAAAATAAATAAATAACGATATAAATAAACGAAGAAAGAAAGACATATTTGTGTGTTCAACGAATTCAGGGTGTTTTCTTTTTAGATTTACAGATTAGTTTAAAAAAAAAGCTATGAGAGCTACACTTACGCGGTTTGTGCAGGTGAGTTATACGGCAAGGGGGACATTGTATATGAGGCTAATCGTAGCTATCAGTTGGTTGATTAGTTAAAAATCGTTAATTAACCTTTTAGTTAGTGAAAAAAGCCGTATAGTTTCAATTAGAAAATTGCTGAGCGTCATCAAAAACCTCTAAATCAACTCTTTCTAGAAGGATATGACGCTGGGGCAACATTTTACGGCCTTCCGTAAAAACGCTCCTTTTGGACGCATTTCTAAGTTTCGGTTTCTTATCGGAGTGCATCTCTGCGCCCGCGGTCCTGCTTACCAGTGGCTGAGAAGCGCATCACACGTGCGCCCAACTTCCCTCCATGCTACGAGGGAGGCGAGGGGGTGGCCTCGCGCCGCAATCACCGGGGAGCAGGACCGCGGGCGGAAAGATGCGCTCCGGTAGGAAACCGAGACCTATACTCGTTTTCACCTCAAGGAAAAAGGACGTTTTGCGCATTGTTCATACGCCGGGCGAACTTGTTCTTACAAGACTTGGTTGTCGGAGGAAGAAGCGATTCTTTTGGCGTTTGAAACGTATACGTCTTGATTAGATAACATATATCTAATCTAAAATGCACCTACATATATGTTAATTCTACTCGTGAAAGGGAAAATTAGTAATGCTCCGCGAGGAGCCGGACTTTTTTTACTTCGGTTCTTGAGGTGAAAACGGGTATAGAAACGCGTCCAAATTGAGCGTTTTTTTTAGAACGCCGTAAAATGCTGCCCCTGCGTTATCTCCTTCCAAAAAGAGTTGATTGAACGGTTTTCAATGACGCTCAGCAATTTTCTAATTGAAACCATATCTCTATTTTCGCTAATTAAAAAGTTAATGAACACATTTTAATTAATTGGCCGACTGATCGTTACGGGTAGCCTCATATACCATGTCCCCCCCTGCCGTATAACTCACCCGCACAAACCGCACAAGTGTAGCTCTAAAAAGCGTTGATTTAGTGGTTTTCGATTATGCTTAGCAAGTTTCTAGTTTGAACTATGCTTTTTTTTCTCTCATTAAAAAGTTAATCAACAAATTATACCTAATTAGTCAACCGATCGCTACGATAAGCCACATATACTATGTCCCCCTGCAGCCGTATAACTCACTTGCACAAACCGCATAAGTGTGGCTTTCACGACTTTTCTTTAACAAATTTGCAAATCTTAAGAAAAAAGAAAGAAAAACACCCTGTAGAGTAAAAAAAAAAAAAAAAACTATTCAACATACAAAACGAGCTGCGAGTCTTTGCTATGTTCTAAGTTGATCGTCGTTACGTGTGAGAACTTTATAGCACTACGATAGTCTCCTGAAATGTTGCGAATATTAAATACTATCCCTTCTTGAGTCATCTCCTATATGGGAGATGTTATGATCATATAAAATAAATACGTTATGAAATCTTATGACTTTGTCGTCCATCGGATATAAGCGTCGATGCCAAGAGAGCCGATATGAACGTAGCATACGCAGCCACAGTTCCTCGCAAGAGCGACAGCTGCCGTGAACCTCATTCTGGTGATCGCCGATCAACGTGTTTCCACTCTAAACGCATTTGTAATAATGGGTCCATATGTGCCACAAAAACAGCGCTCCGATTTTAAATGTTTAGTTGATGATAATAATAATAATAAAAAAAAAAACAGGGTAATTTACAACGCCCTATTAAACCCGCACGTATCAGTATATGGAATCACGGCAGATCGGCGGACACATCATGAATGCGCGCGTTTTTATTTTCAACAGTCATCGGCGTGAAAAATACGTCGGCACATTACGTGAACGACTCACATGGTTCAAGCAGAACTCAAGTTCTGAGACCTGGTAAGCTGTGTTCACGTTCACCTAAAAAAAAAAAGAAAAAAAAGAAAAGAAGAGGAGTGAGAGCTTCTACTTTTATAAGACTTTTCTCGGCATCGAGCATCTATGCCGAATCGATCCAGAAGCACTCACCAGGACTAGCCCTGCCTTGGCGGAGGCAAACTGAGTCACCGCCCATTCATAAAGGTTCGGTGCGACAATTCCGATCTTGGATCCAACGGGAAGTTGGAGCGACACCAGACCCGCCGCAAACTGATTAATCTAAAAAAATACAAAAACAAAAGAAAACAACAACAGAGAAACAGTTCTAGAGGTGCAAGGAAAACTAAATCGTATTGGTTGCTACCACTCTCTTAGAAAACATTCCTTAAATGTGTGTTGAATTAATATTGAAGTATGTAAACAGACCGTACTGTGAGGCCTGACCGGGAATAACAGCGTAATTTTAAACATTGCACTACTACGACTAATAGTCATCCTGTTCAAGTAGGAAGGCAGTAAGACCATGGTTCAAATAAAATAATAACATTTATAAAAGTCTACGGAGGATTTTTTTTTTTTTTAAAGAAACTTAGGAGGTTTATAATACTAACGTCGTTTCTGTACTCCGTGAACGTCTTGCTGATATTCTGGTGACAGGACACAACCGCTATGTTGTCTCCCTTGGCGTCTGCCGTCCTGTCCACCACTTCTCCTAAGGTCCATGACAGGAGAGGCTCCGTGCCAGGCTGGTGGTAGTAGCTGAGATTCGCTAATGATCTATATATTGACAGAAAGAACACAAGGTCAGAATATTTATCAAAAAGTAAGCTTTTATCATCTTCACTTTGAGCTGCAGGTGCTGCTTTTTGAGTTTCACGCAAGTTCCCGACTATCGTACTTTCACCGAAATTGGCATTTATTTGTTGTGCGTTTCTTCCTTACGACTGCCAGGAAGCTTCCGCGCCGGTGAGCCATCCAAGGTAGTCCCAATTTAATGTATATATCCCTCTTTTTAAATATTTTTGAACCTAGTGTAATGCCGTGCTCTTTGTATGTGACTCTAGATAAAACCAAGCGGCCGCTATTTTGTTTGCACGACTGGACCATATTTTGGTTTTTTATTTTAAACAAGTTCAATTGGGAGGGTAGAAAAGTCCCGCCCTTCGGCGTTACCCTTGTATAATATATCTTACACTGCCGGACGCGTCAAGTGGCGCTGTCAGAACCGCCTTTCGACATGTTTTTTTTAAATATTTATAAGAATTTGTGGTGGTTTATTACGTTCCGCATTTTGGTGTGCCCCTTCGCTACACATATTTTAGTACTGGAAGGTCGTTAGGATAGTATACATAAGAAGTTATTTCACGATTGCACCAATTTATTAGACTACGCAACTAGCTTTATAACTGCACTGACTGCACTCTTCATCGAAACATGTGATGGATGTTTGATTTAAAAATTTAGCACGCTGTCTGGCTCATGCTTGGTGAACCAGACTTGTTTACACCTACTTCAATCATTTCCAATGTTGTTGTAGAAAACGTAAAACCAATCTATGCTTAGTGATAACAATTTTATTTATATCACTGGGGAAGGCCCGCGCATGTAACAAAAAACTACGTACACTCTAAGAAATGCCTGCACGTCTACTTACTCGCAAAACATTCGAAGAGCCAATCTCTGTGATCTACGAAATCAGCTCAGCGAATGATGAGGCGGAACATCTGTTTAGACCTCACAATGAAGTCTGCGCTGTAGCATTACGCAATGCAAGCATGACGCTTTGCATTGCGTAATGCCACAGCGCAGACTTCATTTTCAGGTCTAAACAGATGTTCCGTCTCATCATTCTCTGAGCTGATTTCGTAGATCACAGAGATTGGCTCTTCGAGTGTTTTGCGGGTAAGTAGACGCGCAGGCATTTTTTAGAGTGTATGCGGAGGGCAAGTTCGTCTGCTTCTCGCGCAGGGGGTACCGGTGACGTCAGAACGCCGTGCCCTGATTGGCTGATCACGGCCCCCCTATCTGAGCGTCGTCTGCTCCTTTGCAACGTCATCTGCGTCTGTCTTACCTTTCCTGCGACTTTCGGAAGTGCAGAGGCCAGATTCACAAAACCATGTTACGCCGAAAGAGTGCGTAAGACAAAACGTGAGAACAAATTCGTATTCACGAAACGAAATTATCGTAAGTTTTGCTCAGGTTATGACGGAATCCTACGACGATCAACTCAGCATGGCCGACAGCGTCGCTCAGTTACTTGGTCGCGACGACCAACGGACGTTTATTTTTGTACGTGCTCTTCTCACGCGTCACGACTACAAGCAGCAAGAAAAAAAGTAAAAAGCACTTGAAATAAACCACGACGAACAAGAACGCTGGATCCACAAACACCCGGGAAATGCTCCAACGGCCACGATTCCACTGACCCCGTCCAAGCGAGCTCGGCAGATAGGCCTAGCAGCGGCGCAGCGGTGCTCCGACGGTCCTTGGCCAAGACCGTCTGCCCACGACCGGCTGGCGTGCTGAATGGAATATGCCCGCGCGACCCTTGTGAACCCTTCAATCTCTTCCTCTTGTCATCGCCTCGTTTTCCGAGGCAGCGGCGACTCTCGCCGGTGAAAAAGCGGTGAATCTCCGACAGACGCAGGAAAGGTAAAGCAGCCATCGCTTTGACTAGCAGACGTAAAGCAGACGACGTTAACTGCACCAACCCGCCGACGCCGTTTAAGAGTGAGGAGTCTCGCCGCACACGCAAGGAGGGAAAAAGTATTTGGAGGGAACTTGCGGACACTCTCGCTTCTTAGCAGACAAACCTCGGCGCCTCGGGACACCTCGCCAGCGAGTCCCTTGACTTCCCCCCTTGATGCACGTCTGCTAGTTGTTCGACAAAAACAACGTACCGCTCGAGTTATTTCGTCTCCCCTCTCTGAAAGGCGAAGTCGAGCTCGCTCGTAAAGACCTGCACTTCCGAAAGTCGCAGGAAAGGTAAGACAGACGCAGACGACGTTGCAAAGGAGCAGACGACGCTCAGATAGGGGGGTCGCGATCAGCCAATCAGGGCTCGGCGTTCTGACGTCACCGCTACCTCCTTTCTCATGCGCAGAAGACGAAAATGAGCCCACTTGCGAGGCGTATACCTTCTTTGTACTTTTCGGGTGCTGACAAAATGAAAGCAACACGCGCTCTTTCACTTTCCCAATTTATTGTTCCGAAAGGTTTTTGTCGGGTGTGTGAAACCTTAAAGGGGTCATGAAACGATTTTCCTACTTCTTCCTCCTTAGCTTTAATCCTCAACTCAAATGCGAATTGTGAAATCACGTGGTCGTGACATTATTTCGGCACCGGTGCGATGACTCCTAGCTTCCACCGTGCTTTTTATGCACACCATAGAACTTGTCATTCTCCAGTGACAATAAGTTCCGTCAGGGCACTCATTGGTCACGAACGCGAATCCAAATATTCGTCGACGGATTGATTGTTGACGAGCGCATACGTCCGAGTGACGCAGTTCTCGTGTCCAATGCGTGAGCTGGGGGCTCTGCTGACGTCAGTTTGGCGCCGGTGACGAGCTTTTGGAACCGCGGATGAATCATAGTGAATAGGCGGAGAGCTTTCGAAGGCAAGAAGGTACAAAATAGTCCGCTATATTTTCAAATGTTCGTACCGAAAAGCTGGCTTTTGACTTTCTAGCCTCTTTCTTTTGGCCAACTAAACGAAATGCGATTAGTAAAGTCCCAATTTAAAATCATTCATCCCAACCCAAAATTCGTTTCATGGCCCCTTTAAAGGCCGGTTCACACATACAGCCGAACGCTAAGTTAGCGCCTCGTGAGTGCTGGAAGCAGCGCTCATGTGGCACCGACTTGCGCGTGACGTAGCGCTCGGTTAGCGTTTCAGCAGCGCAGTGTAAAGGCCAATTCTCACAGGCAGCGAAGCTGCATGTGAGATTTAATCGCTAGACATCTCTGATATCAGTTTCGGGCACCGCTCCCGCGTTATATTTAACAGTTGAGCACACTACACGCGCTTGCGTCTGCTGCAGTAAAGCCTGAAACACATGCGCCCAAATTGCGTCTCATCGCGTCGCCAAACAGCGTAACCATAGCAACCGTCGCAAGGGACGGCACGGCATTGGGCCACGTCATAGCGTCGGCGCGACGCGATTCTTGCTCACACGTGTTTCACGCTTAGCTATTCGAAAGGAAAAAAAAAAGAACTAAAACAAATAGCACTTTCCCCGTGCGTCTCTCAACACCTTATTTTGATTCTTTAATTTCGAATCTTTAGTACAGGGAAGGCGAGCGCGTATACCTATGCGTTCCCAACATTCTCTATGGCGCTTGAGTAATTTACCAAAAGGTCTATTAGAGAAACCGTCCTTCGAGTGTTGTACTATACGTGCGTGGTTCAGAATAACCGGCAGAACGACTTCACGTGCTGGTTGTTTGGCACGTCAAGACGTCGAGGGAAACTAGGGCGGCCTTCGGGAAAACGCGTTCGCTCTATCAGATTTCTCATTCACGTCGCCACAATCACATTTTGCTAAATGCCAAGGTGACTTTTTTTATCTTTCTTAGACGTGCGATACGTTGTCTCCAGGGCCCCAAGTTCAAATAGGCAAAACAAGTTAAACCAGCCTTAAACATATAAAGGCGTGCGGCTGTTGGAGATGACTGAGATTGACAAGGGAAATAATTGAGGAAGTCCAGCCTGTTTCTCCGCGATAAGTTCAAACAGCTCTCGATGTTAGACAATTATTCAGTGAAACACTCGTTAAAAAAAGAAAACACGTTTCAATATGCATTGTTAAATAAAACAGAACACCCCTTCTAGAGATCTTTCGGATCATATGTACGGAAATACATGCCACCCCGAAGAGAGACATCAGTCCTTCGTAAGCAATAAACGTTAATTTCATCCATCCATATACCTAAATAAAATTTGTTGCCTTATGTGCACGCGTCCTCCGGACGTCAAATAAATATGCTACAAATCACCGTGAAATTATACATTATATCGGATTCGTTCAAAACGGTCATATCAGCGATTTATTACTTCACTAGCCATCTCGCACCGTCCATAGGCGAAGTGGCAGGAAGAGGCTAACTACTTTTTAAAAAGATACAAGTTTATAAGAAATAAAAACTAACAAACAACGCTTTTTGTTTCCAAGACAGCGTAGTTATTTGCGATACACCACATTTGGCGTTGAAAGCGTCGTGGCATGCCATCAATTATCCTGCGATGATAATTCTGGAGAACATCTCCCAGCACAGAATTGGTTAATTCTTGTAGCACCCGGAACTAACCAGTTGTCATTAATTTTGTGTGGCAATTTTTTATTAGGTTGGGATTAGATGTAGCACGTCGAACGTGAACACTCCGCCACAACCGCTGCACAAGGACGACAGAATTCCACACATCTAACGTGAAGCTTCCTGGGCTCGATCTTGCAAAGACAGTATGTCGGCCAATTTTTATTCACTTACACTCAGTAGTTATTGTGCTACTGGACAATTTTCACCAAAAACTGTGCAGCATAAAAACAAATCCAGCTAGTTGAACGTTTAACGCAAGCGTGGTGATCTCAAATCTGATAGTGACTTTCCGACCACCCCGTATATTGTATTTTGTCGTGTGAACCTGTCACCAGTTTATCCGGAGTGCAGGCGTGTCTACTTGCCATTGCGGCACGGATTGACATCTATACGATAAGAGATCTGCAAATGGAAGGACCCGACAACCAGGGGTACCATGCTGCAAGCTCCTATGGGGCCACTGATATGCCATTCACGCGCTCAGCACTCCAGCGCAGCTCGTGATTGGGCATCCAAATGTTAACTGGGACTACGCCTTTGTATATCATTCTTAAGACTTTTGCTGCAAAGTTTTAATATCGAATACCACGCAGGCAACGTGCGAGCTTTCACAAACGGGAATGAGCGGGAGTTTGCTACATAAGCATCAAATTAGGCGACACTTAACGTTTTTCCTAAACGAGTGCTTACTATAAGTAGAAAGTGTGTTTTTAAAATTAAATACAACCCTCACAACAAAACGTAAGGGCGCAATAAAGCTGGTGTATACTGAACATTTTGAAGCGACCCGAGACGGTAAAATGAAAAGTGACACCAAGAGAAAAGAAGGAGAACGTCTCAAACCCTCAGAGTTTATAGCGCTCTGAGTCACAGTGACTGTATCAAGACGGCACAATGTCATACGGAGGCACTGAACACTATGGACAAAGGGTGATTCAGTTTAACTGTGCCGCAATCTGGAACGATGTATACTTAGATATGTTAAGTAAAATGTAACTTTTTAGCATCTTTCAAAATACATTTTGGACGATTTGCCCGATATAAGTTAAGATGAGAGACTTACCTCCCCGTGTTTGGTGTGTGCTGACGTTTAAAATGAAATATAATGAATGAATGAATGAATGAATGAATGACCATCAAAACTCACCGGCATCGCTGGCGACCGTAACCACTTTTCTCTTGCACGCTCTTGAGTCGACGGAGAGCGCAGGACAACGTGCGGCGGCTAAACGAGAACATCGCTGCAGCTGTTTCTGAGAAGCGGAATCCACGTTACACGCTCACGTACGGCGGCGGCGGGATTATTGACAACATACGGAAATAGACGACCAGTCCCTTAATCAACTCGACGAATCTGGCCGCGTGCGCGCTCTCGCGTCACGGCCTTCCTTTGGCGAACTCCCTCAGTCGGCGGCGGCTGCGGGACTGTGACGGAAGAGTTGTGCGAACTCGGCGATTGTGCGATTGGGCGACTCGGCCAAGTCAGCGGAAACCTAGTGTGCCTAGATTGCAGACTGTTTCCAACAGCTCGATCGGGGTCGAGTGATTAATGGGCCGCGTTCAGCTGCGAGGAGGAGGCGAAATAGTCTCCTCCCCTCCGCCTCTCCGCTCGCTTTCCTCCTCGCCTCGCGAAACGCAGAGCATGCGCACTTGCGACCCATCTGCGCAGGAGGCGTCCGCCATTCTTTCGCGAATGCACTCCATGGTGTGAGTTGCTCCCTCTCTCAAATCTAGGCTCTCTTCAAAAAACCGGCATGTGGCTTGCGCAACGCGGTATGCGTTGTAAAGCGCAACGGGGGTTGCCGCGTTGTCAGAGCCATGGTGTGAGGGGAGGAATGCAATTGGGGAGGGGAATACACGGCCGCATCCCACTCTCTCGCCGGTCTTTACTGCAACGCGAACGGAAGGCAGCTGGCTGCACCAGCTGCACACGTGCGACGCTTAGTTAAATATTGTTCTCCTTTTTTAAGTTTTTTTTTTGACTTCCTTCATTTTTAGCGCGTAAAAAAATCGAGCCATCATACAAAAAAAAAAAAAAAAAATACACGTAGCTTGGTATTAAAAAAACAGCGCGAAAAGATGAGGACCAGACAAAGAAGTAACACGGACGCAGCGCTGCGTCCGTGTTACTTCTTTGTCGGGATCCTCGACTTTTCGTGCTGTCTTTTAATTCCGAAGTATGTACCAACTCGCCCAAGCCTCAACTTTAGTACACATAGCGTTGAAGGACGATTATTAGATAAAGTCACTGGATGGATGGATGGATGGATGAATACGGGTGAGCCCTTTGGATCGGGCGGTAGCTTACGCCACCTAGCCATTTTGTCTTACCATTTAAGTTTAGAATATTTAAATGTGAAAACTATATTTACTCCGTACTGAAAAGAAAGTGAGGCTATAAAACCCCCTTGCCATCAGTTAATAAGAAAATACCTAGTTTTCTCTCGCTTTCTGCCACCATTCACTTATTCTTTGCTTGGTAATCTCTACTGTCTTGAAATCCACTTTTCCTTCGCTGTCTCTAAAGCCCAATGACTTTATTAAATCTATGTTGTCTTCGGTAGGCATAGGGTGAAGCCCTTTACAGTGGAGTATCAAGTGCTCAGCCGTCTCGTCCTCCTCTCCACCAGCAGCGCACACTGTGTACATTTCCTGGTACTTCGCTCTGTATGTTCTGGTTCGCAAAACACCTGTCCTTGCCTCAAACAACAATGAGCTTCCCTTAGAATTGTCATAAATGCTTTCTTTGGCAATAACTGTTTTGTTTAATCTATAGCTTTCCAGAGCCTTCTTTGTCTGCATTCCCTCTAGCCACCGATCTCTTTCTGTGGCCTTAACTTTCTTCTTAACTGAGACCTGCTCTTCCGTAACCCCCCTATAGCCTAAAAACTTTCCTCTTAATTTCCTAGTGCGCTGTCTCCGTTTTGTGTCTATAATCCTCATGTATAAATAGCTGAAAACCTTTCGTGCCCATTGCTCCCCATCCATTTGCCTCAACCGACCCTAAAATTCTATCTTGCTCACAGCTTCCCTGCCCTCAAATGACGCCCATCCCATGTCTCCCTGTACTCCCTGGTTTGGTGTTTTGCAATGTGCCCCCAAAACCAGCCTACCTACTCCGCGCTGTTTTATTTCTAGTCTCGCATGCACTTCGGATTTCATGCAGAGCACTGCGTTTCCAAAACTGGAACTTGGGAAAGTAGCGCCAAGATGTGGTCGCCATTTTGGCTCATGGAGTGAGCAGTTCCTCCTTGACCTCTCGATTCTCGGTGAGTCGATTCAAATTCCCGGTCGCAGGTTGCTTTATCGAGACGCTTCTGGAATACCGAGTTTTTGTTAGACCGGCGAAATTAGCGCACAATCTTTGCACAGCTACGAGATGCGGCGTCGGTGCTTGGCGGTATTGAGAAATAAGTTTCCTGTCTCGGAATACGCAAGAACAACAATACCGTTCGAAGAGATCCCCGGAGATAAGCACGATTGATAAGTTAATTTCTTGCACAATGCCAAGGGGGCTCATATTGGCGATGAACGCTTTCAGTGCGATAACGAGCCTTTCGAAGGTTTGAATGGACTGAAGTGACGAATGCCACGGCAGTCAAAACAGATCAGCCAATCACCTTGCGAGGTTTGATTGTCTGTACGTTAGCATCTGTTCGCGTTCGGCTAGCAGGCAAGGAAGGGAATGGCACTACTTTTTGCAGAATCCAGCGACTTTAGTCATCCGTAAACGTGAACACGGCCCTTGTTAGAGCGCAGCTCTTATAGGCGCCAATTTCCGGGTCGAGCGGCGTCGGCGTAACCTCGCGTTGCATTATGTGACGTTTCACAATATGACGTCACTCGTGACGTCACGTCTGACATCCCGAGGGTAAAATTTTGCCGCTAAACTTGTCGGAAAATTTTCCGCTGAATTTGGCGGGGAAATGTTACCCTCGTGACGTCACACGTGACGTCACGCTGAATATAGCGTAAATTCTCCCGCTAAATATAGCGGGAAAATGTTGGTAAATTTCCCGCTAAATTTAGCAGGAAATTTATCGAAAATTTTCCGCAAAATGAGAGGGGAGCAGGAGAGGAGGAGGGGAGGCCATATAGGGAAAGGCATCATAATATAGTACAAACTGAAGTATTGACTATTACACTAATATGCATTTCTGTAAGTATCTCGTTTCCTTCCCCCATCGGTGTGACGCCTCGATTGTTGAAGCGAGATACTTGAGTCGCAAATCGTATCGCAACATTTGTGAATTATCCTAAAATTTAATTTCTATATTGAGATACAAATAGTGTTGGACGATTCTACTGTTGTACAGAGATACGGGGGCTAAAAGTAATTTGGGATCGTGTCGCTATGGCATACAACCCTGAAGCTTTGATTAGACAAACCAGCTGAATAGGAGGGAGGTTAGAATGACCTTCTTTTTCGTAATTTATTTTTTAGAGAAAATTCCCGTCACAAAGCAATGTTGTTTATCTTTTTCACCTTGACACTAAAAATGCACAGCTTTGTACGGAAGAGTTTGGTGGTTCTTGGTAACGCTTGATCTGCCTCCTGACGGCGCTTGTGTACGAGGTGCATTCAGAAAGTACCGTTCGCGCAGGAGTCCCGAAAGAGTATTTACTTCGGAATCGCGAATGAGCGGTTGTTTTCCCTCATCAATTAAATGTCACATTATGGTACCATTTTGTGGGACTAGGAATTCTTTTTTTTTTTCGGTTCGTGCTTTCCAATAATCCTGTTTAATTCAATAAGCGGCTCTTTGACTCCGAAGTATGTTGTGTGATAAGATTTTTCGATGCGATAAGTGTCAGAACACACAGACCAGACAAGAGCCATCGGCAATTTTTCGAGATTTATAGACTAAACGTGATTGGCAAAGGAATGGTGAGGGAACGGTGGCTGTTTGACTCCGAAGGGGTCTGTAACAACATTTTTCATTGCGACAAGTGCCGGAGCATCCAGACCAGGAATGATTCATCGACACCTTTCCGAGATTTATAGACTAAACGTGATTAGCGAGGAATGTAAATTTATGTCTCTATGTTTATACGCCCTCAACTTAGTCTAAAAACCATAGTCTTTAACCACAAGTGGTTAAAAACCACTTGTCTTTCAGCTCTAAATTTGCAATTTAGCCAGTGGAGTACAACCGCTAGTCTGGGGTTTTTAACGTGCACCACGCAGTAGTGATACACGCCCGCAACCTTTATGATGCTCATCTAGATCGAAACGGGCAAGGATGGGGATTGAACCCAGGATCCCTAGGTTCTGCAGCGCAAGCTTTCTCTCCGCGTGCTCCGAGCTGGTGTGCGCTAGCCCACTCGGATCAGCCGCTGAGGACGCAGGAAAGGTATCGCGGCGGTAACGAGGTCTCCGTGGCCTCAACCATGCAGTGCTGTCACGTGCCTTGCTCTGACGACCTTATTAGGTCGCGGGGGCCGCAGTCTCCACTGTTCGCCATGTTATCGTGAAACCATAGCGAAACGGAGTATAGACCATTTTCGTGTGACGTGTGCCATCATGAAATATGACGTAATAACTAAAGTAAATAGTTGCAGCATAAATGCAATATAAAAGTGTAACCAAGAAGCAAACCTCTAGAACTATTGGTACGGACCCCTTGAATTCTAGCGCCTTCCAGTTCCCGAATTAAATTAATTTGCTGTTTTTCCCAACTGAGCAACGTCCAAGTTCTACATAACAGCCGTCACAAAAAGCAATAAAAGGTCAATAGGGGTGTGCGAATACTGCTTCGACTACAATAGCGCAGCGTCATCCCGAGCTTCGACACTGAAAAGAAAGTCGGACGTCGAAGAATTCTCTAGTTCTGTGAATGCTATGAATGACGCAGTGCTTTATAGTTGGAACCGCTATTCGCGCACCACCATTGAATTAACCTCGGAAAATAAGTAACTAATTTTTATTTAAAGTGATTTAAAAAAAAAGAAAAAAGTTAGAGATGCGTGAGTAGTGGTTTAGATTAAGTTGTGGTTTATCATTCACCAACCCAGCCTTCAGTGTTAAAATGATACCTACGACATACAACCTCTATTAGTAGTTTCGGCGGTTGAAGTGACGCCCGATTCGAAGTAGTACTTGCACACCCCCAACTTTCATTCTTTGGGCAATGGGCCAAATTGAACCCGAGCGATAGAGAAACACAGAGAAGACGACAGTGAGAGTGAAAAATCAGGAAGCCAGATCTTTATTTCTGTATTCTAAACGCCCCTTCAAAGGTTGAGAATCTTTTCGCTTTCTACGCGCATCTTGTTCTTCAGTACCTTCCCAGACTCTGTCTTCGGAAAAGATTCCACGAAGAGTATGTGTCTCGGAATCTTGAAATAACTGATCTGCAAGAAACAACAACAACAAAAAAAGAGTGAATTTGTTGTCAACGTTAGTATCAGCTAGAGAGCCTTAGATTTCTTAGACGGAGGAACTAAAAACACGGAAAGGGCATGTAATTTCATGGCGGACGCGTTCTGCGTAAGTTGCTTGCATGGGCGCATGCGCGCGTTGTCGCGTGGCGAAGAGAATAGTGGGCAGAAAGGCGGGCGGAGAGACGCTTGACGCCTTCGCCTCTACCTCGCACCTTATATTGCATACGCGGCTCATATACAACGTGTATCCAATCGATCAGTTGGAATCACTTTCAAATCTAGACGCATTAGTATAGGCAGGTATGTATGTAGTCTTTATTTCAGACGAAAGAGAAGTCAGGGGGCTGGGATAAAAGAAGACAAACTTGTCTTCTGACGGGACCCCAGTCCCTAGTTTTTTTACAGCACTCAGCACAAAACAAAACAAACACTGAAATGAATTATATTGCCAACGGGCATATCTATAAAATATAAATGAATGCAACTCAAAAGCCAGGATACGAACTGCAGATCATGATAGACTTAAAATATAAGTTACAAGGTTATCTTTGAATGTCCGAAAGGAACCATTGTTTTGCACCATTTGGGCTATGGTAGGGTGTGTATTCAGTGTGTCTGGAATTATATATGAAAGTTGTTGGAAGCCATTATTGTACGAGATTTGCTTTTTCCATAATGACTAAATCGTAGACTGTAGTTTCCAGGGTTTTTTGGATACGTGGTAACAATAGTGATTGATTCTGTCTGATCTTGTTAAAAATATTGATTGATATATTTAGGGTCATAATTTGTTCTACAGTCAATATCTCATACTCCCGAAAAAGTGGCATTAAGTGATCATATTTCTGAAGGTTTCCAATAAACCGAACGGCCTTTTTTTGCAGTATTAGCAATTTGCTGATATTTGTTTTTGTAGTTGTACCCCATACTAATATACAATATTGCAGTCGTGAATAAATAAGTGTATAGTACAGTTATAAATTTAACCACTTATGTAAATATTTCCGGAGTTTATTTAATGACCCCATTTCTCTTGATATACAGATTCTCATTTTCTCAATGTGGGGAGTCCAACTGAGGGTTTCTTCAAACAAGACACCTAAAAATTTGTGTGTTCTAACGCGCTCAATTTTTAATCCTTGAAAACAAATATATAAGTCGTAGGAAACTGGTTTATTCTTTGATCTAAAAATAATATATTTTGTTTACTAGCGTTTAGAAGCAATGGGTTATATTTTAACCAAACTGATAAATTTTCTAGCCAGTTATTGGATACTTGTTTGAGGTGAAGCAGGTATCTACATGAAAAAAAAAAGACATTCGAATCATCAGCATATAAAATAATATCGCGTGATCGAGGTATAGTCACAATGTCGTTTATACATAAAATAAATAATAAAGGCCCAAGAATAGAGCCTTGTGGAACACCGTATCTAATGGGTGCCAACTCTGACTTAAAACCATGTAGTGTTGTGTATTGAAATCGGGAAGATAAATAACTACGAATTATTTCCATCGCATTCCCTCTGATTCCAAATGACTCCAAGTTTTGTAATAGAATTTGGTGCTTAATTGAATCAAACGCCTTCTTAAAATCTAAGAAGATTCCAATTGTATAATCATTGTTTTTTATATTTGAAATTATTTTGTCTTTAATCTGTATCAGGGCATATTCAGTTGATTTTTCCTTCTGAAAACCAAAGTAGTGATCAGTTATCAGTTTATTGCTTGCACAGTAGTTATACAATCTTGAGTTAATAACTTTTTCCGCAACTTCTGAAAAAAAGTGGCAATACAGATATAGGTCTATAGTTATTTAGATTTTCAAATGTACCACCCTTGTGGATAATGCAATATTTTGCAATTTTCATTTTGTCTGGAAAAATACCCGAAACAATAATCTGATTACAGATATAAACTAAAGGGGGTAACACTAAGTCTATTATAGCCTTAACTGGGATAACCTTAATACCATCATCACCGCACGCACAACTATTTTTAAACGACATTATTATGCTACGTATTTCTAATTCATCAGTGAAATGAAGAAAAATTGAGTTTGTCATATGCGAGTGGTCAGTACAATGATAATTCGAAAATTCTTCTGGCAATTCACTGGCACCAGACGACAAAAAATATTCATTAAACTTGTTCGCCAACAAGCTCCCGGCGTATGTGTAACCGTCAATTTCTAACTCTTCTGGAATAGCAACATGATTTATTGACATTAATTTTTCATAGTGTTCCAAAATTTAAGTAGGGTCCCTATATATTTCTGAAAATTTATTTTGATAAAATGTTATTTCTGATTTTTAATATACAGTGCAAGTTTGTTCCTAAATTTTTATAGTCGCTTAGTTTTGATAAATTTGGCAAACATTTTATCGCGCGCTACTATTCGTTTGTAGAGTTCGCATGTAACCCAAGGTTTTCTTGATCTTTTTGTATTTTCTTACTTCAAGTAATGGAAAGGCTTTATCGTAGTACTCTTGTAATTTTGGTATGAAAGAATCATAGGCTTTCCCTGGATTTGGTTCATTTGATATGTCATTCCATGTTTCTAAGGAGACGAGGCTGTAGAAGCATTCTGAAGTATTTTTATTTATATTCCTACAAAATACCTTATTATTGGTGGTGGAGCATTTATGTTGGGAATTGTTTTTTCAAAAGAAAACAAAAGATGGGCAAATGGTTACTCAGATCTGCAGTTAATACTCCAGCGAAAACATCGGAGCTTTGACAGTTTGTGATGCAGACATCGATCAAGGTTTCCGTACATTCGGTTATACGATTTGGGACATTGATAATATTCTCTCATATATTTAATTGAATGATTTCTAAAAAATTCATTTTATTGATTCGTTCCCTAGCAGATCAATATTTAGGTCACCTATTAATTCTATTAGCATATTTGTTGAGGTAAAATATTCTAGTAACTCTTCCAAAAATTTAGAAAAACAGTTAACACGCGAGATGGCGGTCGATAAATTACAGCAATTATGACACTTCCACACATCGTAACCAAAGATTCGAAATCGACGTTTCTCGTCGCGGAAACTCCGCCTCCGCGACGAGAATCGCGACCAATCGCTTCACACTTGTAACCATCAAATTGAACAATATCTTTTTCTCCAGAATACCATGTCTCAGTGAAAGCTGGGATATCGAAAGTACAACAAAGCGATTCCAGATATAGATAGACATCATCGAATTTATTACGCAGACTACGTGCATTTAGGTGAAACAGTTTAAGCATGTTACAATTCGGGAAGTTTTTTCTTTATACAACTTCGGAAAGACGTCACGTCATAGTAAGCATCCTTCATGCCCTGAAGCGCCATGGCTAATTCTACATTCCAAACACTTTTAGACGAGCATAACACCATTAAATGACTTTGGCGAGATTGCTCTCATTTTTGATGCTGATAGGTCGGTCACCCGAGTTCTTTCTAACAAAGACCTTTCCACCCCTTTGCCATGTAAACTGATAGCGCATTTCGGTGGCCTTGGTTCTTGCAAGCCAGAGAAGTCTTTTGGTTTGAGCGGTCAGGTTTTCCATCAACCAAGCATCAGATTTGTTCTGCAACGCCCTATTTTCGAACCAGCGGTTTCGAGTCATTCTGGATGCAAAACGGATAAGAACTGGGTGCACCTTATCTGGTTTCCCGCGGAGTCTATGGGTGGCCTCAACGTCTCCCTCTGTGAGCTCAGCAACGTCTAGCAGCTTTGCTACCTTATTTACTCTGTCCAACAGGTTTTCATTTGACAGGCATGGGATACCATGCACCTCGAGGTTCTGCCTCCGACTGTACTGCTGTAGCTCGTTCACTTGTTGCCTCAGTTCTTCCATTTCCCTTTCTGTCCCACTGTTTTCGATCTTTTCCACGCGTTCCTTCATATCTCTAATGTCTTGATTTTTTTTTTTATTTCTGCAAGTACTTCATCGTACTTATCAGACATGCGCTGCACGGACTGCTCGATCTTATCTACGGTTGCTTTCATAGCAAGAAAGGTGTCCAGTTTTATTATCATTTGAGCCATTTGTCACTCGGCCTTTCCCACTTCGTCAGGCTTTTCCTTAACTGGGCAGTGGCTTTTGTTTTTTGTAGTTTGACATGTTGGACACTGCCATGATTCTCTCGTTTCTTCAGTCATTTGTTTCAGTGCAGCTTTGCCTATTCTTGAGCATTTCCCCAGGTGATAGCCGAAGCTGCACCCTGAGCAAATCATACACGTTTCACCCGATAACGACTCCTTACAAGTCAAGCACATATCTTCCTCCAACATCGTTCACTTTTTTCCCAACCCCACTTTTGCACAAGCAATGGTATGACAAACTTAGAAGTAACAGCAGTGGAAACAGTGGCAGCAGCGATAGCAAACGTTAAAAATGTTTAAGGAAAAACATATGAGTGTAAAAGGCACCTCGCGGAGCATATCTTGGAAAGAGAACCGACGCCTTCATATATCCTAAACTTGTAGTACTCATATTCACATATCCCTAAAAAAAAAGCGCTGCGATTGGAACAGTATATTCACTAGAAAATTCAGGAGAAATCTGTCAGTGCTATAAAGGACATGCACGAAAACAGCACATGTGATGCGTTACAGACCTTTCCTTTGCAGAAGGTTCGGACGTCTTCTTGGCCTAACTTCGTTCCAGGTTTCAGCTTAATCCATGCGCACACCTCCTCTCCTAGCCTGGTGTCCGGAACTCCAACAACCTGCAGAGACGAGCGAATTTTAAGTCTAAAACAAAAACGCAGAAAACATATTTAGTATTTGTACCCCCTTCTCATAACTCCCAGCCTTGTAAGTATGGTCTATGTTGTATCTTTGAATAGTCTGTGGTGCATCAAGTGCCTAGATTATGGATTGCCACGCACCATGCAGAAAACGTTTATTATAATACACTCGTAGCTTTCAAAAGAAGTCGTAAGATGTTTTCGTCGAGTTAGGCGTAAGTTTCTAAGGCCAGACATCCGCATCTGTAGTATCCAGCACTATATATCGAACTAAAGCGAACAATAATTTCTGTTCTCCGCCTGACAACCGTCTCTCGTGGGATTTGAAGAGGTGCGATATTGTATAAGTCCCGCTTAAAAATGCATGTTGTACATATATGGGTTGTTCATTTTTAATTTGAAGAGATGGGTAACCGATGGATTAATGTCGTCTTCTCAGCGTGTTTATTGGGCTTTTGTGACGCTAGATGGAAGATAACCATCACAATTCGTTGGAAAATCAGTTGATTGATGTTTTAGGGAAATATTGCTAGTATTGCTCGACTGCGAGGCCCCAATTTGCGTCTAAAAGAATGTACAAACACTTCATATCATCGACCCTATGACCATATGAGTCTTTGCAATGATTGTTTTGAATCAGTGTACACGGGAACGTAACTTAACATCTGGTAATACTGTGGTTAACACGTAAAGTTCCTTAGGAACAAGAATTTTACGAAAATAGTTAAGTTTTAATTTTGCTACGAGCTGTCAATCTCACCCTTTTACAATTTTAGGGAATACTACGTTTCTTCAATATGGTTGATACTATAGACTTGTATGTAGTTCAACTAATGTACTCAATTTACTGTACTTTAACTACTTTTCTGAGTAGTTTAGTAACTTTCAATAATATTTTTATTTCGGCAATTAGTTTTTTACTTTTAATTACTTTTTCCGAGTAACTTCTAGTCAAATTACAAATTACCTTCGAATTTTAGTGGTTATGTTGCCTATCAACAAACATTCCCGCAACAAAAGATTTAAAATGTTGGAAGATCATCTGATTTTTGAAAAGAAGGGGAAGCATGTGGCGAAGGAAAGGGTGAGGGGGGAAAGTGGTTTGGAGAGACCGACCCCCCTGCAACAACACTACTACCAGGCGCGTTGAGCAAACAGACACGACGCAAGAGAGGCGGAGTAACTGTAGGATCAGCGCCAGAGACGAGCGTTTCTTTGTGTCCCGAAGCTCAAGGAGACTTGACCCATTTGAAGAAAGGACTGGTCCCCTCTACTCCCCAACGTAGGTACTTTCGCCCAGGACAGGAAGTGTACACACCGCATCCTCACTCAAAGAAGGCAACAAAATACAGCACCCGCTCTAAAGCCCATCTGGTGCTCCCGTAGTTTGTGCTGTGTTCGCAGAATCGCGTGCTAACGGGCAACGAAAAGGTGACCCTTTTGTGTTGCCTTTCCTCCCAAAACTCAGAATATGCAGATCTTCAAACATTCGAAGTTCATTCGAGAAAGCTTAATAATTCCCCCAACGTTTTTATATAAAAAATAATAAACAAGCAGTGTTGGGAAGTACTCTAAGTACATGGCACTTGAAGGGCTACTGTTTAGAAAACTTGTACTTTACTTGAAGTAAATTCTCTGAGCATGTACTTGTACCTTACTAAAGTGTTTTTTCTGGTACTTTCCGGGAAAGTAAAACTTCCGACTTCAATGTATGCATTCCCCGAATTTGAAAACAAAAAAATGGCGTATCGTCGTGTGAAAACGCGCTCTTTTGAGACGTCATGTGGTCATTTCTCTGAGTGAAGTAATGACAGCTATAAGACTGACACAAATAAGTGCCTTATAAGTTGATTTTGTCAAATAGCTCGTCAGCGAGAATAAAACAACTACTCCGTGGCGACTTGAATTTATACAATATTTGCTGCCATTTCCGTAAAAAACTGATGTACCTCCGATTACCCCTGAATCAATGCATAAGTTAAAAAAAAAAAAAAACACTGTATAGGGAATGAAAGGGTATCATGAAAGCTGGTGTTAAAAGTACTTGTACTTTACCTTGAAATATATTGTATTTACAGTTCGTTACTTCAAGTACATTGCACAGAGTGCACTCACGACTGTACTTGAAGTACATAACCTCTCATTTACTTTGTACTTTAGTTGAAATACTTTTCAGATGTACTTTACGCAACACTCTAAACAAGCAAACACTGTCTAAAAAATCAAGCTCAGGCAGTGCTCAACCTCAAAGTAGAAATGATACACACGCATCACATCATTAACAAAAAAAAAAAAAAATTAGGCACGCAGAAGCTGAACCCACTATTAAAGCATTTCTGTAAAAAAGCAAGCCGATTCATATTTGGCTAGCACAATTTCGCTAACGGATCAAAACCTATGCGTTTTTTTTTTTGTTACCAAAAAACAAAAACAAAAAAGATATAAAAGTAACTTCAAAGTAATTCTCTACTTTTTTACGGTAATAAGTAATTTTCTCAATTACTTTCCATTTGAGTAATTCCTACTCTACTCAAATTACTTTTTGAGGTCAATACTCATTAACTTAACTTAATTACTTTTTTGAGTACCTAGTACATGTCTGGTCGATAGATTTTAAATTTGTTCGAGGTGGTTTATAAGACCGAATGTAAACGATTAAGCTATGCTGAACCTAGAAATAAAAAAAAATATTTTCCTCCGAATTTCTCGCTTGTATTTTAATACTAACCAAACATTCTGGAAAAGGTATATTTCATGTTACTAGGTGCAGCATATTTATTAAAATTAACTTTACATTCTTGTTGTCTATAAGTCTTCCGGTGAATATTAATATTTAGCTGATTCAGCCGAGCTCATATTCTTAGATAGTTTTGCTGAAAACTTCCGAGATAGGGCGCTACGTGCGTACGTCCCAGAATGTTGGGGATGCGCACCTGGACTTCGAGCACGTCGGGGTGCGTATAGAGGTAGTCCTCGATCTCTCGCGGGTAGATGTTCTCTCCGCCCCTGATGATCATGTCCTTGATGCGGCCCCGGATCGTGATCCGACCGTCCTCGCTCATGGTCGCCTCGTCCCTGGCAAGAAATGGTAAAATAACGAATGCACTGCGATGTCCAATACCACAACGAACTAAATTTAGTAAGACCATTTCAATGCTCCTAAAAATACAATCCAAATGACAAAAAAAACTTGCTTTGAATATTTTATAAACCTGAGGAGCACAGAATGTGTGGTGCATGCATTATGCGGGCGCTACGATTCGTCTTGCTTTGGTGGTGGAGTACTTTGGTTGGTTTCGGATGTGCTGCAGGCACGACATACTCGTGTACTTTCCGGATTTACCAGAATAACTAACACAAGTTTAAAGTCATTCAGGACCCGTGACGTTGTTAGGTCATGTGGGGAGCTACGTTTCGTCATTAAGACGCCAGTTGGACGCGCCGACCGGCAGTAGCCTACCGCCGCAAAATCCCTTCAGTCATACATAGTCTAGCTGCTTCTGCTCCCTTTTGCCTCCTCTTAATGGCGCAAAAAAAAATCCCAGTGGCTCCTTGCAAAGGCGTCAGGTTGCGGATCTCACTGCCCGCAGTTAGATTCCCGTTGCGCCATTTTGCCAATGTCGCTGATTACGATTAAATATTAGTAATAATCACTGAGGATGCTTTTATATGCTTTGGGTGCTTACGTATTAGCGGCTATGGGATATGTACGCTTTATGTTCCCTTGACCTGCGCGTAACGGCTTTTCGTTATACTCGAGCACGCTTTCCGTATGAAATCGTAATCAGATTTTGTGTTGAAAAGACATCGTATGCTTAATAAGTATTAATAATAATAGGTCTTTATTTCTTTGTGCCCACAAACAACTTTACAGTCTTCACAGTGGTGCACGTAATATACGCTAAGTATTAATATACGCAATTTTGCTCGCTTCGAGGCAAGAGTACCCCGAGGCATATTTTGACGGGCGGTTCGGTCCGGGCCGGCTTGCTAGAAACAGCGTCTTAGCTGAGACTGGGGGAAAGAAAGCACTGCCAAAACCAGTCTCAGCTGAGACGCTGTTCTAGCAAGACGGCCGAGGTATTTAGGTGCCGAGATTCCTATGACCAGATAAACCATACGAAGAAATAATATTAAGGGGCGATGTGGACGAGTTGGTTCCTGACTAAAGGTACCAAAACAGCGTACAAAACACGAAGCCGAGCGAAGGGATTACATACACGTGACGACTGGACTAGCGCTGTCTGACAACTGAAATGTATTAGAACACGAAGCCCAGCAACAACCACCACCGAAAACACACACACACACGCCCGCACGCACACACGCACGCACACACGCACGCACACACGCACACACTAGAAAAACATACTGCAGTAAACATGAATCTTGATTCAACGAGCACTAAGAAATTCATGTTTTAAGCACTGTGATTGTTTTTTTTTTTCTTAGCATGGATGAGCTAGTTTTGGTTGGCCCTTTTCTTAGTAAAGACCCTCTAATGAAGGTCGGAGTGCAAGCTGCTGGGTCAACGTTGCAGCGTTGTTTGTGCGTTACGTTTAAAAGCACTGTGTTTTTTAGGATTGTGACTCTTGACATGGAAGCAAAGCAGTCCGGCAGATTTTATCCATCTAAAGTTTGTTTTGTTTTGTAGTTTATTTTTTTTTTTTGTGTGTGGGTGAGGATTCTGTGCGTGTTCTGGAAAAAAACAGGATGTTCTGCCGTGTGAATTTGTGTATATAAGGGGTGATTAAATAATACGATTAGATGAGTTAAAGACGTTGCATGTCACCATTGTTTTTTCTACCACTGTCAAAATATTTTTTTCCTTCTGGCCCAGTTTCGGGTTAAAGTCATCATGGTAACAAATGCTATCTTCATTTTGTGTAGATAAACAAATAATTGACTGATGCAGCAATCAAAGCCTTCTTTATTTATCTCGAATGCCCCCAGTAATTCTCTTGATGTTTGATCTTTTCTCCTGCCGATAATCTGAATGCTATCAAGGCCTAGATCACTATGACAATCACGACAATGCAAAGGCTTATGCCCTCTACGTGCGTATCGGAGAAATAATTCATGCTCACGTGTTCTTTCATTCATATACCTGTCGGTTTGACCGATAAAGCACTTCACCGCAGCTCAGTGAGGTTTTATATAGTACTTCAGCGACTCAGTCCACACAATTGTGACAATGTTGTTGTTGCTACTGTTTTTTTTTTGTTATTATTGTTGTAATGATTGGACGCGAAAATGAGAAACGCCCGCGCGTAAATAACATTATCTCGTAACGGGTAAACGACTAGCATGGGCAGCGGAGAAAGTAGTAAAGGAAGTGATGGGGAAAATAAAAATAAAATATTGATCGTAGCAGCAAACCAAAAGAGATCCGAATAGTTAACTGCGGGTGTTGGAGGAAGGGTGTGTTGCCTAAAACAACGTCGAGTAAAGGGTAAGCTCGAAATCTTAAAAATGTAACTAACTACTTGCGGAAGAAAAAGTATTGAGGCACAAAGTGTCAAACAAACCGGCGCTAAAGTCGAGTGACTTATTGTTTCACTCCTGACGTCGAATTCAGACGATCAGATTGGCAGGGTATCTGTTCTCGCTTAGGCATCAATGCCCAAGGATAAAGCGTCCAATTGAAGCTGTCGGTGTTTAACTATACGTTATCTCAGTCGCGATGCGATACCACTTTCGTGAAGAAACTTGAGGATCGCTCCACTGGTTTCTGACGATGATTCACCACGCAGCTGCTTTTGTTTGGGAATTTTCCTCCATTAAGCCGGTGGCATGATTGTCAGAGCTTGCGGGGGACAGAGAACACAAACAGTAAATCGAACCGTTCAGCGAATTTTAATTTGTGGGAGACCCCGTGGATATAGGGTACAACTTGTTGCTCAGTGTTTGGGGTAAAGTTTGTCTTCCTCTAAAACTCCACTGTTAAAAAAAAAAAAAAAAATCTACTGTGATCAAGGTCTATCTTGGGAATTCCGCAGTCTAGTTTCTATACTTGTCGACTGAAGCTTCCAGAAATATGGTATAACAACATGGCGTTTCCTAGGCCACACGGAGGAAAAACGACGCGATACATATTGGTTCATAAGTTTTGAACGCGCGGGATAGAAAGGCAATACTCCCTTTTCGGTCGCGCACCAGTCACCTAGCTGTGTTTGGAGATTTGTGTTTGTCCTTTGTCCCTCTTATCCCCTTTCTTCAGGTTTATCATCGTCATTATTTTCCAGTTCGCTTGCGCCTTTGGATTAATTGCATTAACTTCTTGGTCCTCGAATTGTTGACCCAACAATGTGATCCTACGCAAATCTCAGCCGGGTGTCTAGAAATTTCAGGAATCCGCCATACTGGAGCTCATTCGTGAACTTTAAGCCACCACAATTCTTTGTCGCAAGCAATTCCAATACTCCCTTTACAATAGCTGCCAGCACTCGCACCATCCATTTCTGGAATGTATTGACACAGGGCTGAAATTCACAGAGGGTCACATTTGTTACTACCATCCGAGGGTCAAGAAGGGAGTATTGCTTTCTGAATCCGCACATTCAATACTCGCGAAGAGAAATATTGCGTCGTCTTGCCTCCGTACGGATTTAAAAATATTCATGTCGTCATGCAACGTATGACAGTTTCAGTCGAGAAATAAAGAGACTCTCAACTGCGGGGTTCTCAATCTTGTTCTTGGTAGCGGTAGAAAAAAAAATTAATTGAGCTTATGAGAAAAAATAAGGACACCGCAGCCTTTACGCTGCAAGTTCTACCATATATCGAGGGTTCCCCAAAACTCAAAGAAGGTTGCTGAATGGTTCGACATACCGATCGCGTTCACCGCCCTCCGCAAGCTGGGAGAATAGACCCTTTCCGAAAGTACGCGCATGCACCTGTCTGCCATTACTTGGGCACGTACCCTGAGCATATATTGGACACGAGGCCTGCGTCAGCGTTCGACGAGGACTCGGAACCAATCACGCGCTTCGTGAGCAAACAATGGCGGCCACCAATGTTGCCTGATGGACTTTTGAAAAAGGTTTATTGTGTCACCGGTTTAATGGGGAAAACATCCCTAACCCATGCAGCTGTGTGGTGAATAACAGGCATATATATATATATGGAGATAAGCGTCGTTAGAGTGGCGTATTCGCTCTTTCTAGCGTGAGTTGCAACGGGGTGGCGCCATTGTGAAAATAGCCCCCCAACCACTTTCGGTTCTGAGCTAGACGGCGGATTTCGTAGTATTTGCGAAATCCAATATACACGCCATCTTCTGGAAAAGGCCGAATATAGCACTGTCAGACCTAACTGACTTCTATGATAAAAGATTGATGAGTAAAAAAAAGAAAATATACGTGAACCGGAAGTGCGCCGGGGCTACCCAAGAGATGGCGCCACTGAGTTTATTCCCAAACAAAAAAGTGCGAATAGAATCTTAGTGACCTGCGGCAAAGTGTTTATCGGTCAAATCGGAAGGCCCATTAAAGAACACTTTAGCGCGAATTTTATCTGCGATCCACGACAGGAGGGCGTATGCCTTGCATTGTCGTGATTCTCGTATCTATCCCGACTTTGATGAACTTCGGGCTATTAGCAGGAGAAAATATCAAACGTCAGGGGAATAACTAAAAATCGAACACGCGTGTCAGGGTGGGTATTTTGATTTGTCTAAAAAATATATTTTAGTCCTATTTCTGCAATAAACAAAATCGCTTTTAAATTTGTTTTAGAACAAAATATTTTTCTCCACAAAATTTTTGAAGGGGAGCAAGGTGAAATGCTACGTTTAGGAAGCTTGATATTTGTACCCAGTTCTGTCAGTTGTTATAAATGGGCAAAAACTAAAACACTGCCAGTAAGTTTTTTTTGTAAATGAATGGCGCGCGTGGTTTATTTTTTTTTCTTTATACTCAACTGCTTTCACATATTTCATGTCAAATATTAAAAATGGCAAACATCGCATCTTTGACGTTTTGGTATGACATATTTGAAGCCTAGTACATGCGCTATTGATTGGCATTACTTTAGATTTCACGAAATAACTTATATATGGGGTGTCCCAAGCCACCAGGCTCCATCTAAAAAGAACCATAAAAATCAAGGCCTGCACGTAGCAATCTAACCTTTTTGTCGAAGGTGTATTTCACAGGTCGGTTCTTTTCTTGTAAAATTGCAAAGCGCGGCTCCCTTTCTGTAAAAAATAGGGTAAAAAAACTTGCCAGGGTCAACGGCGGGCGGCGACGCAGGTGACCGAGTCGAGTGGCGGGGTGCGTTTGGCGCGCTTATTGATAGATGGCGTCGGCAGCAGCGTCCGAAGGTGTAGCCGAGCAGCGAAAGAAAGCAGACGACACGCAGACGAAGTCTGTTGACAGCAAAAGCGCAGTCGTTATGAAAACGCGTTTTTTTCTTTAAATTTTGCTTTTATTGTCGGCATTTATTTTTCAACCACAGGTACATTACAAAAAGATTGTGTTAATTTTAATAAACCACGCTGGTCGCGAGCAGTCTCGATTAAAGTTCCTGTAAAGGCTCCTATAGGGAGTATTCACTGGAGGCCATATTTGAGGGCGGTGTTCAGAGCGCATGCTCAGAACGAACTCACATTATTAGGCTTCCAAGACCGGCAATCTTGATGGTGTGGAATGCACGTGGTAAAAGAACTGTTGAAGCTCGCCATCAGCACGCGCTCAGCAGTCGCGCACACAGCTATGGCCGCCAGTGAATACTCCCTATACGGGAGCCAGAGTTGCGCTTCTGTTTTCCACGTGCCGCCGCGCCGCTACTCCCCGAGATCCGATCACGTGAGGAGCAGAGTATAATGCCATGCAGGAAAGTAGACGTTGCGCGCCCCGGCGATCGTTCCCCTTTTGCTTTTGAGCGCGCCGCGCACCTCGAACGCGCGGCGCAGCCATACGCTGAATTCAGTCACGTGAGGAGCAGACTCCGAATGCCGTGCAGGAAAGCCGGCGCTAAGGGGATTAACGCGCAACTCTGGCTCCCGAAGAGAAACTATACAGGAACTCTAGGGGAATCGGTGGCCGACCGGTCTAGCGCACACCAGCTCGGAGCACGTGGAGCGAAAGCTCGCGCTGCAGAACCCAGGGATCCTGGGTTCAATCCCCACCCCTGCCCGTTTCGATCTGGATGAGCATCGTCCCGGCGTGCGGTCGTGTATCACTACTGCGTGGTGCACGTTAAAGACCTCAGGCTAGCGGTTGTACTGCACTGGCTAAATTGCTCATCTACAGCGAGTGACTCGTCGCAACATTAAAAATGGCTGACCAACGACTCGCTGTATAAATATCCACACAACCCCAAATTAACTCTAGTCTCGATAAGGAGGTAGCGCCATCTATCAATACGAGCACCAAACCTGCCCTGCTACTCTACTTCGTCGTCTGCGTCGCTGCCCGCCGTTGACCCTGGCAAGTTTCTTGGCCCTATTTTTTACAGACAGAAAGCTACGCTTTGTAATTTTGCAAGAGAAAATCGACCTGTAAAATACACCTTTGACAAAAAGTTTAGATTGCGACGTGTAGGCGTCGATCTTGACGGTTCATTTTAGATCGAGCCTGGTGACTTGGAACACACTATACTCTATGCTCTGGGAGGGGACCAACGAAAACCACCCGATTAAAAAACTTCCCCTCCCCCTCCCCCCCGAGAGGGGGAATGATGTGGGGATTTAAAAAGGAAGAGAATAAAGATGTCTCGTGAGGGGGTGAAGCTAGCGCGCGCTCAGGACGAGCGCGGGTTAGAACGGTTGTGGACACCAGCGAAACGGTTGTCTGTTCTTGAGTCTCCACAATATTTACATCTTGACAAAATGCAAATTTACCCATACTTCACTTTACTAAAAAAAAAGAAGATATTTTTCTTTCCTTTTTTATTGTTCCCAATAATGTTAACTTTCTTTGGGCATAATCAAAGTTTCCCCTTTTTCGTTTTATTTTTTTGTAGAAGTGCTAAAACACATTCACATGCACCCGAATGTCGAAAGTTGGCGTTACTGCGAGGCTTTTAGCTTGAAAATACTGAGGGCAGGGGTGTCGGAAGTGCTTGCGAGGTGAAGAGGTGACGGAATGATTGATCTAAAACATGACTTAATTTTTATATAGTCGGCAGCGTACTTGGCACCCACGTAGATGGCCGGAGTGCTATCCCTGCCATCGCCTGTTCATTTCAGCTTTCCCTAAGTTAATAGAAGATTCTAGAACGTTTGAGAACTATGTAGCTTGTTCATACTCAATCTATCCCCAGCGCTCGATCCCGCTACTATGCCGCCATCGATGCCTGCGACGATGTCCTTCGTCCTTTTTGTTTCGACATAAGTTCGTCACATTAAGTGTTTAGTTTTTGTCTGTCCATTTGTTGCCTCATCAATTGTCATTCGTGACAATATGAGGTGATGGGCGCCAGATCTTCTTATGTAATCCACCAGTAAATCGGAGATGGCTTTTCTATGTCCTGAAGAGCCTTGGGTCGGGCTCCCTCGTCGAGCGTCCACGGCTTGTCAGCTTCTTGAAAATGGTGGTGGAGAAGGGGGAGGGGAGAGGCTTATGTGAACGTGCCCCCATTAGGTAGAAAGGTCTGCCCCCGTCCCTCCGCTGTTTTGAAGTCACTGGTAACGCATGCTTTTTATATTATTTTTGATTAATACTTTAGTTAGAGCACTTGAGTTGGGACGCCTATTGTGTCATATCTCAGTTTAGTGTGTATAATATTTTTATTCCTCATCTTGTCTGTGTTTTTCGGTTGTTTATGTTGTTTTCCTCCCAAAGAGTGCACTGACTCAGACCTAACGTCCGTTAAAACCAGATAATATCTACAAACGGTAAAATTGGTCTTTATTTTACAATGCACTACAATACAATACACAACAATTATATTTTGCCTCTTAAAATACAGTGCAAATATAAATCCCACGTAAGCGATTACTGGATTGTGCGTGGGACGCGACAGATGCCTCTGCATTTTTGTTAGAGAATTATGAAACTTGCACTAGAGCGCGCCATTGGAAAATAAATGAAATTTCTATTTCCAGAAAAAAATATTGTTATTTTATTCTACTCATTCATTAAACAGCAGAAACATATATGTTGGATTTTGGCATCCAGGTTTCTACACTCTAACTTACTTGTGTCAAGTTTTAACAATGACTGATGTCCACAGATTTGGTCAAGTCTCCACACAATGACCGACATAAGAAGAAGAAATATCAGAATGAACGTTTTCCCCTTATGAAACACCTCAACATAGATCTGTTGAGGTCAAGTTTTCGTAAAAGACACATGGAGATCAGTTCTTGCTTTGCAATTTCACCTTAAAACGAGCATCGAAACAAAGACAGCAATTTGTACAACATACGTAGGCACATACTGTTTGCTTTGAGTTGATCTTTGTTCATTTTAGACGACGTAATTTAAACATTGTAATCTTGCTTGGGATTTGAAGAAAACAACGAAGATCGTCCTTGAACAGTACTCAGTGACCAGCTCTAATACCCAGGCGCTAACCTTCTCCGTTCGGTACCAATGTCGCAATTTTCAAGCACCAAAATGAGCCCGCAGTTTCGTCCATTTTCAGAGAAGGTATTTTGATGTTTAGGGAATCAATCGAAAATTACCGTAACACTATCAGAAGTGAGTATCTAAAGCTGGTATCTCTCCCAACTGAGTAACGACTTGGTTAAACTTTGACGCACATTCAGTCACATACATAAAGGAAGAGCGTGTTGTTAAAGCGATGCTGAACCGAAACCTGGATTCCACAAAACACGGCGACAGAAGCGTGCAACTGGATGGTACAAACACCTAAACATCACTCGGACAGCGACATATCGAACAGATGACCGTATTTCTCTAAAAAAAAGGTGCATTTGACAGATATAGTGACGTGTGGTCATCATACCTAGAGGCATTCTTTGCTGTCACACTTGTTATTTACATAATTTACAGATAGATATTTAGAAACGGGACAGTCCGAGATAATGTCTATGTCAGATGAGGCGAACCTGGATTGCAGCTGGCTTATTCCATCGGAGCTCTGTGTCGCGTGCGTGCCGCTCGTGGTGCGAGGCTCCTGCCTCGTTTCTCTGTGCGTGCGTTGATGCACGTTGCTCTACGGTGTAGATGGTGTCGCCCGCTCGTTCGCTACATGGGCTCCCCACTAGCGGAATAGCGGTGAGAGACGCTGTTTGCGCGCTAGTAGGTAGTGGTTTGGAGCAGGCACGTAGCCAGGATTTTGTTTCGGGGGGGGGGGGGGGGGGCATGACAAAATGCTGTATGAGGGGGAGGGGGGAGAGGAGGTCCCAGCAAAATGAAAGATATCGGGGGGGGGGGGGGGGGAGGGCGGGCCCCATGCCTCTCCTCTGGCTACGTGCCTGGTTTGGAGAGTGAAGCGGACGGTGCGGGGACGGGCTCGATCGGGTTGGGTAGGATGCGTGATGTCCATCGTGTCAGAGAATCCAACATTCGCAGTGTCTGGTGTGAGATTGTCCGTGTCGCCAGAGCTCAGGATATACGCAGGCTTCCATCGGTCGATTGAGACATGATCTTTACAGTTCGGGTAGGCCAGGGTAAAGTGCTTTTCAGCTCTTCCAAGGACCTTGTACGGGCCGTCGTATGCTGGTTGCAGGGAGCGTCGCGCAGCATCGTGGCGCACGAAGACATGCGTGGCGGTCGAAAGGTCGGGGCTCACAAAGAGTTTTTGTTGCCGGGTTCGACGTGTGGGTGAAGGACGGAAGGTGGCCATGTGGGAGCGGAGCCTTTCCACGTAGTCGAGGGGGTCAGGCAAAGAGCTGGATGGTGAAGTACAGAAGAAGTCACTTGGTAGGCGGAGCGGGGTGCCGTAAACCAACTCTGCTGCGCTGCATCCAAGGTCGATCTTAAAGGGACACTGAAACCCCCCAAATTTTTTTTTTCCTTTTTTGTCAGGCGATTCATTATGGTGTCGGAATACTACCCAATTAATATTTTGCTACAGAGTCACGTATTTTTTCAATAAAGCCAAAAAACGCAACTGCGCGAAACCGAAACCGAAACGGAGAAGTGGATAGGATAGCGTGAGTGGCGGAAGTCACGTGGCTACACCCGACAGTGCGTTTTTTTTTCTCCTCCTCTTTCCGCACGTAGCACCGGAGCAGACGAAATGCGTTCGCTCGCCGTGGTATTTCTTTGCAGTTATGTTTGTTCCGCTCGCTGTTCTGTATTTCAAGATGAGTTGTTTTGTACATTTAATTGGCAATTAGTAGTGAGTGCCCGAGTGCCGTGGTGAATTCCCGTGATCAGCTCCGAAAAGAATACTCCCAAGATGTTGCGTGAAGAGTTGCCTCACATGTCCTGCATCTGAAAGTGGCCAGAGTTATGCCAGAGTGCACAAGTTTCCGAAAGATCAACGGGTCGGGATCAATGGCTGGCTGCAATTCCTGTAGAACCATTACGCGAAGCTCGGAAAGCGGACGCTACCCGATTCATATGCTCCTTGCATTTTGTGGAAAGTGATATACATTGAGTTCGCAGGTCTCAAAATGGAACCCATAGCATTTAGTGCAGTGACGTATCGTCCACAAAAATTTTTTTTTCTGTGATAATTGTAAAAAAAGAAATGTAAACAGCGCAGAATGCTTGACAAAAACAAAATAAAAAATAAAAGGTACACCCACACCCGGTATCGAACCCGTGCCCTCTGCATGTGAAGCGGACGTCTTTCCACTGGGCTACTGAAGGAACTCTATCATGCGTAATTATGCAGCGGGTAGTCTGTATGTCGGAAGTTTGCTGCCGATTTCCCAATTTCCCTTCAATACATGCACTCCCGGCTTGAAGTCGAGCAGCACTAAGCATAGGGCACATTCGCACCTCGTAAAGTAACCGTACGCGTGCGTATTCAACTCGAAGTACGCACTTCGTGCTTGACGTTTGAACGAGCGATGTCTTCAGCCACGAGAAGGGACGACGGCTCGGAGACGTCTTCGTGCAATCGGCTTGCTGGTCGGGCGTGTCGTACGCGATGAATATCAGTTCTTTCAATCGGTCCAAAATTTCTCTTTTGAAGAAAGACAGAATTCGCCAGTACCGTGAACGACAGTTCTGAAGTAGAGGTCCAACGCCCGTCGTCCGCTGCCATCCGCTAGTGCTAGTCCCACGATACACGAAACGACGCCATGTCGAGAATTATCCAGTGAACGCACAGAAAGCTTCCGGTTGTCTGTGCTACCTTTTTTTTCAATCAACGTATTTGCAGCTTTTTTGAAGCCACAAAAAATGGTTTTCATATTTTTTTCTATTTTTAATATTGACTGTGTGCCTTTAATGACCCACGACTTTGATTAAATTTGGTGGACGCATCGATACCTTACAAAAACGGCCCGTGACCCCGGAAAAGAGAGTGAGCGAGACTCGAACCGGCCAGTTCTTGATCGGCGGTTTTCGGGCGGAAAGAAACCGAATTTCGAGCCGCAAATTCTGTTCTGGGTAGTTGGGCTCTCATATGTCACGTACAACTAAAAACCTCGGCGAGCATAAATACCCTGTCAGTGTCCCTTTAAGCGCAGCTCTGATTCCCAGCATGGCGAGCGGGAGGTATTCACTCCAAGTGGATGGTGTCGTTGCAGTGATAGCTGTTTTGAGCTGCCGATGAAATCTCTCGACGAGTTTGTTCGCGCTCGGATGGTATGACGTCGTTGAGATGTGATGGAAACTAAGCAGTTTTGATAGCTTTGCGAACTAGTTGGATTAAAACTGTCTTCCGCGGTCTGTGGTTACAGTGGTAGGAATTCCGAATCTTGCAACCCACGAAGTGAGGAATGCGTGTGCAACGGCTTCAGCAGTGATATCAGTTAGGGGTACCGCCAGGCCATCTGGTGAAACGATCGATGACGGTGAAGATGTACCGATAACCTTGAGATGGTGGAAGGGGGCCAACGATGTCCATGTGGAGGTGGCTGAATCGTCCGTGGGGAACCTGAAATGTCGCAGTCGGTGAGACAGTATGGCGATGGACTTTAGTTCTCTGGCAGTTGATGCAGGCACGTGTCCAGCGTCGGACGTCGGAGTTCATGCCAGGCCATACATATCGAGATGAAACAAGTCTTTGTGTTGACTTGACAACAAGGTGTGCCAGGGAATGAAGTATGTTGAAGGCTTGGCGTCGAAAATCTCAAGTGAGGTAACGACGTGGCTGACCGGTTGAAACTTCGCATACCAGTGTTGGTGATGATAGATCTGTCTGGACGTCCTGGAGCTCCAGTGAGCAGGAGGAGGAGCTGAGCAGCGTCTGGAGTTCAGAATCATTGTTCTGGGAAGCTGAGAGTGCCAAGTAGTCCAGAGGTGGGTGTTCTTTGAAAGACGCATCGATGTGAACGCGAGAAAGAGTATCGGCTATAATGTTTTCTTGTCCTGTGATGAACCTGATGTCCGTAGTAAATTCTGATATGAATGCCAGCTGACGAATTTTTCCCAGGGAGTGCGCAGCACTGCGAAAGGCGATGGCGTACGTCAGCGGCTTGTGATCTGTGAGTATGAAGAATTGTCTCCCTTTCAGAAAGTGACGAAAGTGCTTGATAGCGGAGTAGGTGGCAAGTAACTCATGTCCAAAGGTACTGTATTTCACTTCTGTAGGGGACAGCGGTTTCGAGTAGAAGGTGATGGGGCACCAGCATCCATCAATCAACTGCAGACAAACTGCGCCGATCGCTGTGTCCGAGGCATCAACCATGATGGAAGTTGAAGCGTCCGATCTGGGATGCGTCAGGAGTACCACGTTGGCTAACTGCTTCTTGATTCTGACGAAGGCTTACTCGGCTGCGGGGTTCCAGGCTAGGGGTGAAGTTTTCGTCTTGACTCCCGCGAGGAAAGCATTAAGTGGGCGAAGTACAGAAGCGCATCCTGGGAGAAAGAGACAGTAGAAATTGATAAGTCCTAGGAATTTTCCGAGTTGTCGGACATTGGTTGGTCGTGGAAAATCCTGGATTATTTGGACTTTCGAAGACAGAGGTTGAATGCCGTCCTTGTCAAGGTGGTGTCCGAGAAAGTCCAGTTCGGGCACGCCGAATGTGCATTTTTGCACATTGATGGTTACACCAAGTTCATCTAGACGTTCGAAGATCGTTCAGAGATGACATTGGTGCTCTTCAGATGTCTTGCTAAACACCAAAATGTCATCCAAATAAGCGAAACAGAATGGGAGGTTTCGCAGCACTTGGTCCATAAATTGCTGGAATGTTTGAGCGGCGTTTCTGAGGCCAAATGGCATCCGCACATATTCAAACAATCCAAAAGGTGTTACAATCGCTGCGCTGTCTTAGGAATGCCTTCTGGCGCAATTGGGATGTGATGGTAGGCCTTCACGAGATCAAGCTTAGTGAAGATGGTTGCCCCTGCAATGGCCCCGGAGAAATCCTGAATATGTGGGAGGGGATACCGGTCTGGTACCGTGACTTTGTTCAGTGCACGGTAGTCGCCGCATGGCCTCCAATCTCCGGTTTTCTTTTGGACCATGTGTAAGGGGGACCACCATCTGCTCGATGAAGGCCGGACAATGCCAAGCTCGATCATGTGTTCCAACTCGTTCTTTGCGATTGTTAGCTTCTCAGGAGCTAGTCGCCGAGGTCGAGCGAAGACGGGTGGTCTGGTTGTTTCGATGGAGTGGGTAATGGAGTGCTGCGTGTATGCGGCATGGAACGATGTTCGTGTTATTTTCGGGAAGTGATAGAGAAGTGCTTCCCATTGTGTCCAGGCTGGGGGACATGGCTGATGGAGTTGAAGCTTTTGGTCTCGGACATCTATTTCCTGGACGCGCAGATGCGTCTCACCATCGCGAAGCTGGTACTGACGCATGTCTACGGTAAGGTTGAAGAACTGTAAGAAGTCCGCGCCAAGGATAGGGTACTTGACATCCGCGGTTATGAATATCCAGCGGAAAGTCCGTCTTAATCCGAGATCGAGAGTGATGGATTTCTCCCCATACGTGTTAATAGCTGAGCCATTGGCCGCTGCTAGAGATGTCCAAGGCTGACGTTGTCGGCGGTCCTCCGGAGGTGAAGGATAAACGCAGATTTCCGCGCCTTTGTCCACGAGGTATCGAAGTTTGGTGGTCTTGTCAGCGACGAAGAAAAGACGGCTCTTTTCTGAGATCCCCACATTGGCCGTCTTTAACGCGGTGTCCTCGCGTTTCACATAGAGCAGGGTGGCAAGCAGTTGTGTGCCGCATCACCGAACTTTTGGTGGTACCAGCTGTTCGAGGCGGGGCTTAGGCGCACGTCCGGAGGCTTCCTGGCCTTTGACGACGTCCATTCCCCGAAGTGAAGAACCCAGGGGTCCAGTGGAGGTGGGAGAATTGTTAACGTAACGAACGGTTTAGTTACATGGTAGCGATACAGTCGTCAAATCCGAGAGAACAAATGGAGCCCTCACGCCCCGCCTTATATAGGGGTCCGTTTTCTCCCTCTCTCTCCCCCAGGGCAGCAGGTGCGACCGCCACGTGCTTTGCAGCTGGGTCCGCCGCGTCGTAGCCAGAAATGAGTCATAGCCAAGGTTCTCCGCAGTTAGGCCAGGCCTCTCTCCCCTTCCGGAGCGCACGAACCCACACGCGCACACACACACGTCCCGTTGACGTCACGGACGCGTTGAGACACGTTTTGGGCAGGCTTCGACAGGTGGCCGGCAGTCCTGACACGTCGGGACTCGTTTCGGGACTCGTTTCCGCAGCGTTGAAACTCGGAAAAGGTTGCCGAAGGTTCCATTCTTAACAGCCCCTCCGGGGCGAGGGAAACCTCGAATGGCCGGTGGTACAATCGCTGGCCTGAAGAGGTGGGCTTGGAGTAGGCCTTGAGAAGACGCTGCAAGCACCAAACAAACTCCCAAACCTCTCACAACGGAGGCATCAGCGGAAACGTCCCCCACAACACCACGCCACACCGCAGTCAAACGCTCGGAATTCGCCAAAGACCCGCCAGACTGGATTACGGATTACCAAAATTTGGTACAATTCCGGGTATCGAGACCCCCTGTCGCCAAAAAAACTCATTTTTCCAAGGAGGTCACTAAGAACAAAAGACAAAAGACAAAAACTTTTCGCAATTTGTGAGGTCATTTTGGGGTATCAACGAAGTGCCCCCACTTAGATCCTCATTCCCGTGGATGACGAAGACCTCTGAGATCATCCCTACTATTTTTCGTGATGTCAGAAAAATCTGCTCAACCCATCGGCATTGCCGTTAAATTTGCCTTTCCTTTTTCTTACGCTGAAGTCATAGTGATCGATTTTCACGTGATTTCTAGACGTGAAAATGCGGTCCTTATAGCGCCGATAAAACAATCCGCCTCTTTCATGCCCCGTCACATTGGTCCTAGCAATCTCCTGAGCTGTATCGCGAAACCCTGACACACTAGGGTCGCTCTTCTGCTCGACTCTGTCTACTCGTAGCAGAGGACCAACGTTACGCGACGCCGGAGCTACGAGAGATCTTTCACTGATCCCGTCTTCCTCCGCCTTTTCCGCCGGCGCGTTGGGACGGCGTACGCTTTCTAGTGCTACGAGGTCAGGCTGTTCTACAACCTGGTCCCTCTCATCCCGGTTTTCTGCCTCCAACTCTGGGAGTGCTTGCTCCCCGTCAGCTGCCTCTGGCTCTGGATCACTCGTCAACACAGGGGCGACCTGACGCGATTTGGACCTCGTACACGACTGAACTAGCCCTTTTCCCAGTTGTTGACCCCTTTCGCGCAGCAGGAAATCTGACCGGTTAGAAAACAAATAAGGATATTCCAACGGGACTGTTTGCGAGACAGCCGCCTTTGTCACTAGCTCTCCGAACGGGCCAGTTATCCTTACCGTCGCCATAGGCAGACAGACACTGTGCTTTTCGAGCAGCTGCTTGATCCAAACTACCTTTCCAGTAAAATCGGATGGCGTTACATACGACGGATGAACAACGTCCATCGTCGCTGCACTGTCACGAAGCACCCTGCACGGCTTTCCGTTTACCTGGAGCTCGTGAAGATAGGGACGAAGGAGCTTCAGGTCCTCGTCACTACCGTTCACGTACGAGAACACCACCCGCGGTTTCTTACATCTGGCCGCTGTGTGTCCCGGCTCCTGACAGTTGTAGCACAGGAACGGCTTCCTTGCCTCGAACTGCCCTGTTGGGCTTTTCCGCGCTCGTCTCCGTTCGAGTGTTCTGCGCTCTTGTCTGGGACCTTTTGTCCTGCTTCGGGCTTCTCGGGCCCGTTTTCTCGCGAGTCATTTCCCTGTCGGAAGGTCTTGCGCTGATCGCTTCGGCCGGATTCGCTTTCCTCACCGCTCAGCTTTCTACGCGTTGCGTACTCTTCGGCTAGCTCAGCGGCCCTTTCGACAGAGTCGACTCCCACCCTATCCTGCACCCAGAGCTTGACTGACTGCGGAATGCTACGAAAGAACTGTTCGAGGCACACACACTCGACTACCTTGTCTCGGCTTTCGTACACTTCCTCGCTCTTCAACCATTCTATCAGGTTGCTTTTAAGCCCGTACGCGAATTCCGAGTAGCCCTCGCTGCTCTTTTTGGATGCGTTTCTAAACCTTTGACGGAACGCCTCGGCAGAAAGGCGGTACCGCTTCAAAAGGCTGGACTTCACCTTGTCGTAGTCGTCCGCGTCTCCAGCACTAAGGCGCGCGACAACCTCTGCAGCCTCACAGGGCAACAGAGTCAAAAGCCGTTGCGGCCACGTTTCTGGGGCGAAGCTCAACTTCTCACATGTCCTCTCAAAGTTAACGAAGAATAGGCCCACGTCTTCCCCAACTTTAAACGGCTGCATGAGCTTCTTCATTTGATACGATTCGGTCTCACTTGTTCGTACCGGAGCCCCAACTCTACTGTTCTGCGAGTTTAATCGCTGTTGTTCAATTTCGAGCTCTAGCCTTTTCAGCGCTCGCTCCTGGTCTCGTTCCTCTTTCGCTGCAGTCTGTTCTCGCTCTCGTTCCTCTTTCGCTGCAGCCTGTTCTCGCTCTCGTTCCTCTTTCGCTGCAGCCTGTTCTCGCTCCTCTCTTGCTGCAGCTTCACTCTTAGCGTTCTGAAGCAGTTCCCACGCAATTTTAATTTCCTCTGCTTCCGCGCTCTCTGAAATCGCTTTACTGATCTCAGATTTCTTCATCTTTTGCTCCACCTCCACACCCAATTCTTCACATAAACAGAGTAAATCTGTTCTCAGTAACCTCATTAGATCCATGATCGCTGCTTTTTAGCTTTGGCTTTGTTCTAAAACTTGTCGCGAGGTTATACCAAAACCTAGCGCACGAGTCAAACACTAAGGATTCCCAGCAGTTCAAAATTAATTACCCATAATCTGAAGCCTGGCAAATCTCAAAGCCAAGTCCAAACGCTCACCCGCAGATGTAGCACGATGTCGCATGGTCCGATCCCACCGCTGCCACCAGTTGTTCGAGGCGGGGCTTAGGCGCACGTCCGGAGGCTTCCTGGCCTTTGACGACGTCCATTCCCCGAAGTAAAGAACCCAGGGGTCCAGTGGAGGTGGGAGAATTGGTAACGTAACGAACGGTTTAATTACATGGTAGCGATACAGTCGTCAAATCCGAGAGAACAAATGGAGCCCTCACGCCCCGCCTTATATAGGGGTCCGTTTTCTCCCTCTCTCTCCGCCAGGGCAGCAGGTGCGACCGCCACGTGCTTTGCAGCTGGGTCCGCCGCGTCGTAGCCAGAAATGAGTCATAGCCAAGGTTCTCCGCAGTTAGGCCAGGCCTCTCTCCCCTTCCGGAGCGCACGAACCCACACGCACACACACACACGTCCCGTTGACGTCACGGACGCGTTGAGACACGTTTTGGGCAGGCTTCGACAGGTGGCCGGCAGTCCTGACACGTCGGGACTCGTTTCGGGACTCGTTTCCGCAGCGTTGAAACTCGGAAAAGGTTGCCGAAGGTTCCATTCTTAACACAGCTGATGCGGTTTGTCGAGCTTGGAGAGCTTCTGCGTCCAGTGGTTCGGTGCAAATTGGAGGAGCGAGACCGAGGACGAAAGGTGATCGACGCTCGTAGTTCGGCAACCTGCACCGATAGTTGGTCGACTTTCGATGAGAGACGGTGCATGATCTCAAAGAGCTTCATGTCGGTGGGGAGAGGTGGAACCTGCTGCGTGGGAAGCACTTGGTGGGTGGCGTAAAGAGCTGGGAAACCAACCTCCATGATCTTGTCCGCCATGCGTGCTAGCGCTTCCAGGGACGTTGTGTCGGATGTTGTAAGTATCATGCGCACGTTATTGGGAAGCCTTTTAAGAAAGAGCTCGCGGATGAGTGAATTATCCAGGTTGTCGGCTTTATTTTCTAGTAGCTGATGCATGCGGCGAAGAAGTTGGGACGGCTTGCGGTCGCCCAGTTCTTCGGCGGTCAGCAACTGTTGCAGCCGTTTCTGCTCGGAGGCGGTAGTACGCTGGATCAACGCATCCTTTAGGCCATCGTAAGGATTTTCCGGAGGAGCACGGAGGAGATCTCTTACGATTGATGTGGTCGTCTGGGGCAGGGCCGTCACGACATAATCAAATTCGGCTCGCTGAGAACAGATGCGGGTGTTGAGGAAAAGGTGTCCGCGTGAAGGAACCAAAGTTCTGCGTCATTTGTCCAAATATCGGGCAGCTTCAGGTGGATGGTAGCAGCGTGGGAAGGAGCGATAGCAGACCCGGCCGCTGCATCGCCAGCTGATGTTCCATGGCCATCAGGGTGGGACATCTCGGAGTCGGAGGCACGAAGTCCAAGGTACCTGGCAGTCCGGGTCACCAATTTGTGGTCATCATACCGAGAGGCATTCTTTGCTGACACACTTGTTATTTATATAATTTACAGATAGATATTTACAAACGGGCCAGTCCGCGTCTATGTCAGATGAGGCGAACCTGGGTTGCAGCTGGCGTATTCCATCGGAGCTCTGTGACGCGTGTGTGCCGCTCGTAGTGCGAGGCTCCTGCCTCGTTCGCTGTGTGTGCGTTGGTGCACGTTGCTCGGTGTAGATGGTGCCGCCCGCTTGTTCGATACAGACGCCTTGTTTCTCCGAGAAACGTCGAGAAGAAGAGGAAACGGCCTCGCGTCTTCTCCGTTTTGCCGCCTTGAGGTGGCGAAGCGGAGAGGAGAAAACGAGATATGTTGACGTCACGTGCCTCGTCGGCCTCGTTCAATCGCGATCTCCTTTTCCAAAAATACGGCCGTCCATTCGAGATATCGCCTTATGGGTGGTGTTGTTGGGAATCTACCGACCCGCCTACCGCTCCTGCCTCGTTTTCTGAAATCCAAATTTCGGTTCACCATCCCTTTAACGGTACTGAATATGAGGAAGGAACAAAGGGACGGACAACAACGGCAAACGACAAAAAGTTGTCGTTCGTCGTTGTTGTCCCTCCCTTTGTTCCTTCCTCATACTCAGTATTCAGACGCAGCTCACCACACGCGAAGCAGAGAAATAAGGTGGAAAGTCTCAGCTGTTTGGTTTTGTCTAATAGGCAGTAGCTATTTTTCTAAAAAAATATTCAAACTGAACGTGACTTTAGTTTGTCTTACTTTATTTCCAGCTCTGACCGTTGTAATATTTGTTATACGCCGACAAGAGTCTCCATGGAGTCGTGTCCAATCCGCCGCCAGGAACACCTTCCTTAACTTCCCTGATCATATCGTGCTTGAAAACTATACTTGGGCACAAACTAGAGCTCAACTTACTGGGGCAGCACACAGAGTTTTCAGCCAGGCGTGCGAAGCATTTTTGGGAAAAGCACGTTTATATGCCTTTTCGCAACAGTGCTGTGAGGGGACAAGGTGACCTCCATATTAAACAAAACAATCCAGATTTTGTTAAAAATGTACAGAAAGAAGATTTAGTTTATTTAAATAGAATTTATTTTATTTGAATTATATTTATTTGATTTAAACCAAATTAATTTGATTTAAATCACTGTGGTTAAAAATAATGATTTTTTGCCGCCAGATATTTCTCAACATAGCAGGTTGATTGATCATTTCGTCCTGATCACTGATAACAATGCGAAATAAAAAAATAGTGTAAATGTCAAATACAGTTTAATTAACTTTTTATGTAATCCCCTCTATACTAGAACAAAAACAACTTGATTTTTGTGTCATTTAAAAAGCTCTATATGATTTCTTCTTTTTTTTGCGCTAAGACTCGTTGCAATAGTACATTACTTCTCATGTTTTTGTTTCTTTTGCGTTCAAAGTTTGTTGCAGTAGGATGTGCAGAAGCACAAAACGACGAGAAAGGAAAGCGCTGCAGGACACACATGCCAAGAACCAGCGTTAATGAAGCGATTCACGTGAGGCACGTGCACGGAGCTAGCCATCCCACCGTTCCAACCACAAACCGCCCGATGAACAGTATTCATTTATATCTTGTTCTAAATATGTAAGTATAATATATTTGTTGGTTACACAACTCCGGCTTGTGATCCAACCATCTACAATTGGTGACCTGGCTTTTAGGACTTAAATTAGTCCTCGTTCATCAAGGAAAGTCTCTCTGTTTCCATTCGCTCATCGGCGGTTGCATTTTCGGAACTACCCCAACATTTCAAGCAGCGATGTCCTCCACAGAAGAGAGTTCAGCAGCTGCCGAAGTTGCTTCAATCAATTTCAAACTAAATGAATTTGGACATCGGATTCGGAACTTTGGTTCCTCACCATTGAGTCGTCGTTCCGCAAAAACCAAATTACATCCCAGCAGTCGACATTCGACCATGTGGTCTCATCGCTGTCACAAGCAACGGCGGCTGTGGTTCGGGACACTTTGCGTGCACCCCCTCAAGAGGCGCCATGCGACACTCTCAAGTCTGAACTGATACGGCGTACAACCAAGTCTGAACAACGCCGGCTTCAACAACTTTTGACATCAGAAGAACTTGAAAACCGGGAACTCCTCGGTGAGAAAGCCAACAACCTGGATGCAAGCGTCCTCCGATAATTATTTCTACAGAGACTTCCGAGTCAAGTACGCATGATCTCGCCACCTCTGAAACAGACTCTATCGAGGCGTTAGCCCGAATGGCGGATCAAATCATGAACGTAAGCACTCCCAACGTCTGCTAACTTGCACAACCCAACACCTTGCGCTAAGTATCACAGCGGGAAGGCAGCCTACCACAGTTACTGGAGTCCAACAAAACACTCACGTCGACAGTCAAGCAACGTTCCGAATAGGTCGCATAACACCTGTCGCCACATCGCTCGGCGTAACGTCAGTTTACTGCCAGCTAGCCCCAAGGCCGTCGATCCAGGTCTGCAAACGGGAGCGGTGCTTGTTGGTACCGTTTCATCTTCGGTACCAGCGCAAGAAAATGTGAGCCGCCCTGCATGTTCCAGGAAAGCAAGCAGGTCCGACGGTGACGACGGCAGGCGTCGCGGGCCACGGAACAAGCGGTCTGTTTTTCGTGACCGAGCGCGTCACTAAACTTCAGTACCTCGTCGATACTGGCGCTGAAGTAAGCGTAATACCACCAACAAAAGAGGAACAACGGCACCTAACAGACACACCACCGTTACAATCTGTCAACGGCTCTTCCATCAAGACTTATGGTCAACGGTCACTCACCCTCGACTTAGGTCTGGGGAGGACGTACCGCTGGATATTCTATGTGGCAGATGTTCAACAACCTATTCTAGGAGGAGACGTTTTGCGGTATTTTGGCCTTCTCGTTGACCTCAGTCGCAACGCACTCTTGTACAAAGGAACGCCTTTTCACGTTAACGGTATCCTGTCCAAGACGAAGTCCTTCAACCTGACTATATCGATGCAGGTCTCAGGAGTTCTTCGGAAGTCGCTTTTAGATGAGTTTCCTCAACTACTCCGACAATCCAACACGCCAGAGACCCAGTCAAGCAAGCCATCACACACCATATAGAAACAACTGGCCCCCCACTCTTCGCACAACCTCGACGCCTTGCCTCTGAACGGCTCAAAATGGCGCGACCGGAGTTCGAACATATGATCAAACTCGGCATCATACGTCCCTCAACAAAATGCTTGGTCATCAAGCTCACGTATGATACAAAAAAAAATGTTCAGCCTTTCCACTCTCGTGAAGAAGGAAGACCAACGGTATTCGATACACTGCCGCAACGCGCACGCGCCCGATTCCCGCTTCTTCTCGTCCGACACGCCGCCGATCGTGGATATGTCTCTGGTGAACCAGAGTCGGTCGCACACGGCGCACGTGGCGCCAAACGGGTTTTCCACGAACCCCCTCCGGAACCTCGCAGTCGCACCCGGGAACTGTTCAGCCGGCGTGGAGTGCAGTCGTCGCCGGGCTTCGCGCTTGCGCTTGGCCTCCGTGGCACGATCGTCGTCCGTGGCGTTGGCCCGCCGGCGCCCTTTACATCGCTGGTTTTGTTCTCGGTGGCGGCTTTCCAGGCGAGCGATGTGCGCTTTGGCAAGGAAATCTGAAGCGCTGGACGCAGTGGAAGTCGAAGCGACAGCGGCTTTGCGGCGGTTGCAAACCCATTCGCGCTGCTGCGTACGTCGCCGATCCTTCCGCAGCCTGTCTCCTTTCCCCGAAAGGGCGCGCGACCGACCCATCGTGAGTAGAGTTCCTGTATTGGCGACGTGCGCGATCGAAAGTGTCGCGGTAGTCGGCCTTCCACGATTGGCCGAATGCTGACTATCACGTCAGCAAAGAAGTTCTCATGGACGGTGATAAGAGGAACGTGAGGGCTTCAATTTTGACTGTGTTGAGAGTGTTGGTTCAAAAACGCTATGATTTCAATCTTCCGCCATGCTAATTACAAGCACCATCAAACTTGTTGTTCGCAAGGTAATGACGTCACGAAAGGTAACCATACGAGGGCGCCACCGGAACATCTCATCGCTAATAGGCTCCCTACGGGAGCCAGAGTTGCGCTTTCACGTGATGAGCTGGATCAAGTGCCGTGCAAGAAAGTAGACGTTGAGCGCGCCCCACCGAACGTTCCCCTGCTTTTGAGCGCGTCGCGCGCCTCGAACGCGCGGCGCTGCTATTCGCCGAATTCAGTCACGTGAGGAGCTGGATCAACATGCCATGCAGGAAAGACGGCACTACGGGGAAGAACGCGCAACTCTGGCTCCCGTAGGGAGCCTATACAGGAATTCTAACGGTGAGTCGAAACCGACACTGATAAGAGCGTAGGAGCGTAGGAAACAGCGCGCAAAACAGACAAGGACGAAGAAACAAACATGACGAGCGCTGCGCTCGTTACGTGTGCTTCTTCTTCGTCGTCGTCTGTTTTTCGCGCTGTTTCCTACGATGAATACCCACCAACGCGCCCAACTATCAATTATTCAATGATAGCTGTAGAGTGCCTTCATACACACACGCGCTTTTGCTCGAGTGGTGACATCTCAGCCATTTTTCTGCCCAATTGGTTTTTTATGCATTTTGATGTGCGCGCAATTCGGTATAACTCAGCTCGAGCGCGTAGCTTTGGCTAATGCATAAATGCCATTTTACCACTCAAGTCACGCACCGAGTGCGCGAGAGCGTCACGCGCTGGCACATTCCGGGCAACAATGGATGTCTTCACCCTGAGACAGACAGACATGTAGGCATCCTAGACAGCTGTAGAGTTCCTGCATTAGCGGCGAGAAGTTTTGATGGCGCCCTCCTGTGGTTCCCCCTTGTGACGTCATTACCTTGCAAACAGCAAGTTCGATGGTGTTTGTTATTAGCATGGTGGAAGCTTTAAATCATTGCGCTCTCAAAGGAACACTGCCAACACCGTCAAAATTAAAGTTCTTTCATTCCTCTTATTTCCGTCGATGATAAATCCCCTTTCCGACGTCATATCAGCGTTCGGGCCAATCGTGGAAGGCCGACCACAGCGACGCTTTCGGTCGCGCACGGGGCTATATGCTCCCTACGGGAGCCAGAGTTGCGCGTTCATCCCCGTAGCGCCGGCTTTCCTGCACGGCACTCAGAGTCTGCTCCTCACGTGACTGAATTCAGCGAATAGTGGCGCCGCGCGTTGGAGGCGCGCGGCGCGCTCAAAAGCAGGTGAACGTTCGCCGGTTCGCGCACAACGTCTCCTATCCTGCACGGCACTTGATTCGGCTCCTCACGTGATCGGATCTCGTCGAATAGCGGCGCGGTGGCGCGCGCGCGGAAAACAGACGCGCAACTCAGGCTCCCGTAGGGAGCCTATGCAGGAACTCTAGATAAACGGCTCTGGATAGCTGGAAAGGTTGCCGTCATCTACGAGCGACGGCGGAAACCATACTGGTTGTGTGCTTGCCACCGTCGCTTATAGATGGCGATAGCTGTCCAGGTAGGTTTGTGTCGACATACTGGACACGATCCTGGGGAACCTAGCCCTTAACAGCTCCGCTGTAAATAAAAATCCGGCGATTGGCGACCATGTGGTGACTATCGTGCACTCAACAACGTGACAGTGCCAGACCGTTACCCCATTCCACATCTTCAAAACATTGGGAATTCGTTACATGGGTCATAGATGATGACAGGCACGTAGCCAGGACTTTGATTCGGGGGGGGGGGGGGGGGGGGGCGCCCATGACAAAATGCTGTATGAGGGAGAGAGGGGAGAGGAGGCCCCAGCAAAATAAATGATTTCAAGAGAGGGGGGAGGGTGCCCCCCCCCCCCCCCCCCCCCTGGGCTACGTGCCTGGCTGATGAACAAAGTGAAAGATAGAAATCAAGCTCAAAGCTCCGGTTTCCTTTGATGAACACTTCTCTTTGCTTGTGTTCAGCCTTTTGTACGCATTTCTAACTTGATGGGTCTTTGATTTAAATACAAAACAAACACGCATCCAATGATAAACAAACGGCCAATAAAAACATTTTCGTGATACTTTCTGCGGTAAATGGTTGCAAACCCTGATACTAAAACTGGTCTGATTTAAATCATAATTTAAATCAAAATTTAAATAATATTTATGTTTATTCTCCTGACCTCAGCAGGTCCACGTCGAGATGCTTTTTCACAGAGCGAAAACGTTCATTTCGGTATATCTTCTTTTTATATCGACCATCGTAAGGGGACTTTGAAGTCTGTGAGTCACAGTCATTATTTAAACTAGACACATGCAACTTCGAATGTAAAATGCTCTAGCAGAAGGCTGGAATGATAGCTGCAAGTTGCAACACAAAGACTGCCGGTTTCAGATCTTGTCTTATGGTTTTTAACACCGGAGGAATAGAGACGAGATAAGAGGTAGATAAATATTATATATACTAACTGAGATCAACAAAATTATCCAGCACGACTCAAGTGTTCCAATTAAAATCTCCGCCCCCCCCCCCCCTCCAAATAAAAAAAAAGTAAAAAAAGAAACACCAGCAGACATTGGCGCATGGAAAAGCGGAGCGGGAGGGGCAAGCATTTTTTTTCTATAATGGGGGCACGTCCAAACCACTTTCTCCACTCCTCCCTTTCCACCGCCGCTTTCTGTCTCCCCTTAACCTCCTAAATACTTCGCACCCCCTGCCCCTAGCATTTTAAGGATAAAAAACCTTTCAGTATAGCCAACTTTCGAAACTACACTTTAGCTGATTCGGGTGAATGTAACTATGTTTGAGCACTTCTACAGAAAGTACACACAAAAAAGAACTTAAATTATTCTCAAACAAAGTTAACATTATTAAGAGCAAGATAAAAAATAAGAAATAAAAAAATAATTTTTAATAAAACGGGTTCAAATTAAATCTAACTTTATTTTTTGACAAAATTTAAAAATGCATATAAATTATTTCACGAAAATAAAGTCGTAGCAGTTGATAGCAAACGTATAGACCTACAGGCGTATAGTATTTATTAAGCAAAATGAATGATGAATCCCAGGATACAAGGCTCCACATATGACACCAAAACGGCAAAGATGAGATGTTTCTTTAATTTTTTTTTTAATTTCTGTTATATGCCAGGCTAGTTTAGAATAAAAACAAAAACAAAAAGCATAGCACGTGCCTCATATATTTACAAGGAAAAATACTCTGAGTTTACGTTTTTACCTATATAAAACAACCCACAGAATTGGGTTGAGGAATGAAGCAGCCTAGACGTAAGCATTTCGCCTTGCGGCACTTGATAATTTTTGTGGAAATAAATAACGTTTCTAAGAAAAGCTTTAAAAAGCGGCTTTTGTAGTTGCAGAAGTGCTGCTATAATATTTAAATTTTTGAGGCTAATCAAAATACCCATCCCGATACGCGTGTTCGATTTAACCACCCAGAGGACTTTGAAATGAATGTATACGTAGATAGTCCTACATCCGTCCATCTACGCAGAAAAAAGATAGAGATTCTTAATGCCTGTTAAATGAAGACTCCTGTGGTCTGCGGTCTCTTTTGCTTTTGGGTTCTTTTGTGTGTGTGTGTGTGTGTGTGTGTGTGTGTGTGTGTGTGTGCGTGTGTGTGCGTGCGTGTGTGTGTGTGTGTGTGTGTGTGTGTGTGTGTGTGTGTGTGTGTGTGTGCGCGCGCGTTGGTGTGTGTGTTGGTGCGTTTTTGTGGTGGCTGCTGTTGCTGGGCCCCGTGTTTGCAATACATTTCAGTTGTCAATCAGCTCTAGTCTTTCTGCACTCCTTTTCGCCAGTCTTGGTGTTTCTGTGCGCGGGTTAGTTATCGTTTGATAAATAGCCCGTGACCACCGTGGACATAGAGATATAGATAGTAAGTCAGGGGCGAATCTAGAGCGTGAAGACACCTTTTCACGTGATCCAGAAAAAAAAAAAAACAACAAAACAAGACGTAGCAAAAAGTAACGCCATGCAAAAACTGGGAAATGTAAAAAAAGAAGAAAAGAAGAAAACGCTTTTAGATTCGGTAGGTTCCTTACCGACAAGTCACAGTTCAAGTATAGAACCCAATAGAAGTGGCTGACACAAAAGCGCACGACCCGAATAAATGAAAGCAGCCAGAACGTGAATTATTCTGTTCACTCTTGTTGCCTTAATTGTAATATGCTCTTCGGCGTTTTTTTATTGATATTGATTGACATATTTTATTTTGACGCAAGCGTCAAGGCCAATGCCGCCAACTCATTGGCTGCGCAGCTATAATATGATGCTCGGAAATCACTGCGCCCCGAGTTTCGTAGGTTGTTAGTGACTATAAACATCAACCATAACGACAACAACAGCAACAACAACCAAAATATACTGAGCACCAAAAACAGGCATTACACACACTAAATTGCTGCAGTTTCATGACGCACGAACGTGCTGTCAGTTCTCACTCACCCCGTGTGGTACCAGTTGTTTCGGATGGCCTCTCTCTCCTTGCCTTCCTCCCCGAGGTAGCCCATGAAGACGTGATAGCCTCGGGTGCACAGCTCCCCTACTGCGTTGACGGGAACGATGTGACCCCGAGCGTCCACAATCTTCACCTGGGTCGCAGCAAGCGAGATAAGAACCTGAGACCCCCTTCTCACGCGGCGCTCTTGCCGTTAAAAAAGCTATTAGGGAAATATGTCTTAGAGCGCAGCCCTTAGGCGCCCGTTTCCGGCTTGAGCGGCGTCGCCGTCGCCGTCGGCGTAACTGTGACGTCACGTGACATCACCAGGGCCACGTGACGTCGCGAGGGTCACGTGTCGTAACAAGAGTCACGTGATGTCACAAGGGTCACGCGACGTCACAAGGGTCACGTGACGTCACGAGAGTCACGTGACGTCACGAGGTTCACGTGACGCCACAAGAGTCACGTGACGCCACAAGAGTCACGTGACGTCATGAGGGTCAGTGACGTCACGTGACCCTCGGACGTAACGTGGCGTAGGGGAGGGAGGAGTGGCATACCAACACCAACTGGAAAGGGAGAAAGCCTCGGTTCTGCCAACAACCTTTCCAGTTGGTGTTGGTTCTGCCCCCTTTCCACTCTTACTACGTCAGCCAATGGGGCTGCTGCGAGAGGCGGCTCGACGGGTCGGACGGGTGCGGTGGGGGCGATGTCCGGACCTGTCCAGGCATGTCGCCCCATTGCAGGTGCGACTGAACAGTGAGCTCTACCCAGTGTTGCCAACCGTAGGGTAATTACCCTACTTGTAGGGTATTTTAGGCAGTTTTGGTACATTGTAGGGTTGTAGGGCCGTTCGGCCATTTCCCCGCCAAAAGTAGGGTATTTTCAGACGTTGCTTCTTCAACGGCGAGCATAATAAAAAAAAAAGAAACAGTAAAAAAAAAGCTGCCGTGCAAGCTTTGCATAGGTTTACAACCCGTGTGCTGCCACACCATGACATCATGCAAAACGAAAGTATCCAAGTTGCAAGACGTGCTAACAAAGAGCACCACACACAAAGTTTGAGAGTATTGGAGAGGTTCCCGCCAATTTGTCTCTGATGAATCTGGTCCATCCGGTGGCCCTTGTTATACTTGCGAAACACGCGGCACCGCGGGTGGAACCACCCCGAGCCCACCAGAACCGGCAGGCACCTGTTCAACTGGACTTTTCTACGCGCTGGCGTCAGATGCGCATTCTGCAAATAACCACAGCTGGAGCTACCACTCGTCCTGGGCGCTCTTTTGTTATGGCGCGTTGCAATTAACTCTCCTTACCACGCCCATAGAGCGTCAATCACGGATGATCGACGAGTATGGAGACCGATTTCAAAGCTCCTGCGGAGCTTCCCGGCACGTTGTGCAGTCGGCAGTTTGAAGACTTCCTACCGACTGCACACGTAGTCGGTAGGAAGTCTTCAAACTGGAGGCGTTCACTTGAGCGTGTGAAGTTTTAATGAACGAAGCCGAAACCACGACGTTTCATCGAATGACACTTCAGCGAATACGGAAGAGCCGCCGGTTTCCTATCCTCCCCTGGTGTAATAGCCTAGTTCGTCGAAATAGTACCTTGGTTCTTCAATTCCCTAGGCGGTACACCCAAAGAAGCTAATATACCGTTCGGGTTAGCTTCCTTTTGTAATGAGCTGCCTTGTCTGTCGCCGCGAGTGCTGGTCTCACGTAGACCAGTTTTTAATTTGTCGACATATCGGCTAAACATGTTGGTTGGGGATGTCTGTGCGCTCGCTACCTCACTGTTGTGCTGATGCTACACAGCGCACATGCAAGCATGGTGTTCTAGAAAAACGCAGGTATGCGCGTGCATGCGTGCAGTGTCGCTTTGTACTGTATTAATATTGCCCTGTATCATCATAATCCGTGCAACAGTATTATTTGAACAAAGATTTGCCTCGTAGGGTAAAATGTGGGGTAATAAAAAACATTCGTAGGGTAATGTAGGGTTTTCGGGACGCTGGCCTGGGGTATTTTCAAAAATAGGTTGGCAACACTGGCTCTACCAGTCCCCCGCAGAATCGGCCTGCTTCCGAGTGTCTTTTTCGACGTGCATATCTGTTCTGTCGAATTTCTCGTGTTTTGCGCGTCGCTGTGAGTTTTTTCGTGTCTCCGCAAGCTTGAGAAATGTGAAAAGAGCGACGGTGAGATGCCGTGCAAGTGCTGTGTGCCGCGATGCCGCGGAAACTACACCGCGGACACCAAAGTGCACGTGTTCAAGTTCCTAAAGGATCAAACACTGAAGGACGCATGCATACGCGCTGTGCCGCGGGAAGACCTCTCCGTCACCGAGAATTCAAGGGTAAGCTTTCTTTTTGGTAGAGAATTAATTGTTTCATTGCAAATGTAAATTCAATATATGTATACATTCGTATAAATGTGGCTCGCAATCCGCACTTTATGTCAAATATCCATTGGTTTGTACATTGGACGCAAAATTCCTTTCTAGGTATGCGAACTTCACTTCGGACATGAGGACATCATCCGAGAAGCATCGCATACCGATGAAAGTACTGGCCGCACCATCACAGTGCCCTTATACCATGTCCGTCTTCGCCCTGACGCTGTACCGTCGAAGTTCCCTAGCTGCCCGATCTACCTGTCTAGGGAAGCCACAAGAAGAGAAGATCCCGACACCAAGCGGGCGCGCATGGAGCATGCTGCTATGCAAAAAGCTATCGCGGAGTCCGAGGGGATGTTTAACAGGGCACATGAAGAGGACAAAGTCCATTCTTTAGGAGAACTATTCGGACACTTGCGGAGCAAGGAGATGAAGTTTTGGAACATAATAGAAAAGGACGAAAGGCTTGTTATTATCCACATCGTCGACGATAAGGCCCCGTGGCTGAAGTACTTTGTCTGCGTAAAAGGAGACATGAGCGTGACGCTACATGTCATGCAAACGGCGGTAAAAAAGTTAGGTGCAAATCTGGTCGTTCCAGAAATTGCTGACAGTAAAAAGGGTATAGTAGAACTTCTCCAAGGCATCGAGAAGTAGGATGGGGACCTGATTTCCAACTCAGTCGAGGAAATTTGCGAGGCTATTTGCCTACTGCTGGATCAGTTGTCCACGTCCCACGCAGAAGACGACGCCGACTCCATTAGATTTCTGCGAGAGCAAGTAAGCTTGTTCCAAGCAAAAAACCAGCGCAGACACTACTCTGCAGATTTCATGGTGTTCTGTTGCATTCTTTTCACCATATCGCCCCATGCGTACGCTTATATACGCAGCCATGAAAGCGTCACTTTGCCGCATCTCATGACGATCAGATCGGTATGCTCCTCTTATGGCATGAGCCCTCAACAAGAGCGTCAGAGCGAAACATTCCTCAGTTACATGGCGAGAAGAATTTCTGACCTCAAAGATGACCAGCGCTTCGTCACCATAATGGTAGACGAAATACACATCAAACCTTACTTTGAATACAAAGGGGGCAATATTACCGGAGCTGCGCTTAACTCAAATGAAGCTGCAAACTGTGCGCTCGTTTTCATGGTGCGCAGCCTGAAGTGCAAATTCAAAGAAGTTGCGCACATCGTGACAGTGCACAGACTAGACGCGGAGTTCCTGCACAAGATGCTGAAAGATGTGATTTGCGGGCTGGAAAAGATTGGGTACCGCGTTGTTTGCGTCGTGAGTGACAACAACTCTGTGAACAGAAAAGCAATGTCCCACTTCGAATTGCCCGCGTCTAACAGAATTGTGTATCAACACCCATCAGACCCTGCAAGGCCGCTGTTTTTCGTTATAGACCCGGTACACATACTAAAATGCATACGAAACAACTGGGTCAACCAGAAGAATGACCAAGTTTGCTTCTACTTCCCTGAGATGCAAACAAATGCGGCACAATCAGAGCGCATGCAAACAGCGTCATTTTCGACAATCAGGGACCTTCACAGCAAAGAATGTGACCAGCTGTTGAAATATGGCTATGGGCTATCGAGAAAAGCCCCTTACCCGTCGAATATTGAAAGGCAGAACGTAAAGCTTGCCTTGCAAATCTTCAATGATTCCTTGCCTGTGGCGTTGCGTGCTCTTGGAGCGAAGCACAACCTGTTCTCATTTGATACCACTGCTACTTTCATCGACATCATACTCAAGTGGTGGAAAATTGTGAATGTGAAAACTCCGTGGAAGGGAAAAAGGCTGAGAGACCAGTTCCAACAACCAGTGTTCTCCGTGGACAACGATCCAAAAATTGACTTCTTGCACTTGCTTTTGAAATGGCTGGATGAGTGGAAAAACAAAGGCCTTGACAAAGGTACTCTGACAAAGGAGACTCACGCTGCGCTCGAGCACACTACCTATGCGCTTGTGGAGCTCGCTATGTACAGCTTCGAAGAGCTTAAAATGACCTATGTTCTTTTTGGTAAGATACAAACAGACTGCCTAGAGGACCGGTTTGGAAAGTGTAGACAACTGGCAGGTGCGCAGTATCATTTTTCTATCAGGCAGATTTATGAAGTCGAAAACAAGCTGCGCCTGCAGAGCACCTTGCCGACAATTTCCACTGACCAGCATTGGGAATGTGTACGGAAGCAGGTACAGGCATTGCATCCCAGCTGCAACGTAGTTGTAAGCAGCGAGACGCTTTCGAAGATACAGGACATCCTTCCAATCCTGGTCTACGTTGCAGGATATGCCGTGTACGTGACCCTCAAAAAGATGATTGCGCAAAATGCAAGGACGCGTTGACTGTGGATAAGACAATCACAGTGTCTGCCGCCCATGAACACTATGATCTCGTGAAGCAGTTAGACCGAGGAGGTCTAGTGTACCCATCGATGTTTGCGCTTAATGCTGTTGCTCACAGCTACGTTGTCGTAAAGCAGCTCGCTACGGAACCAGAACTGCTGCTAATGCCCGAACAGCGCCAGGTCATCACGAAGCTGACGCTGCATTTGCTGGCCAACGAAGAGCCATCTGACTTCGACGCCTGCGAGAACGGCCACACGAGTGAATCTGTGCTGAAAGACATCCTTCGGTGCAGCACGAACGTTTTACTGAAGAACTTCTGTGGAAAGCTAAACGACAAGCTTCTCGACGCTGCTGACAAGTCAAAAAAACGGAAAGCCGCAACTCTCCAGAAGAAACAGGTGTATTGCTCCTGATGAAGCGCAAGCACAAACGAAACTGGATTGTGTAAATAAATGTTTCGCCCCTATAATTTTCGTCCAGTGAAATTTCTTTTACAGCACATGCATGCTCGTTCTTGCAAGAAAAAAAAGTGCCCGAGTGGTAAATCGGTGCGACAACCTCTCTTGAACAGCGCTCCACACTTTTACCAATTCGCCCTATCGTGCGACGTCACGGGAAGAGAGCTAAGGCCTTATACCTGTCTAGAGGGTGTTGGGCATACCCTCCCCTCCATACCCTCCCCTCCTCCTCCTCAAGAGCTGCGCTCTAATTCGGTGTTACAGGAGGTTGTATACGCCCTTCATTTTTTTTGGACAGCTCTCAGGCTCTATTTCCAGGCTGTTTTTGAATACGTCGTTAAGCAAAGCGATAATTATCGACTGACTATATATATACACCCTAATGTTTGTTTTTGATATATCTCGGTCAAAATGTATTGTAATGTCCTGAGGCAGATGAAATGCTCAGGCATATCGGATCAAGCAATGGGAAGTCGGTTGTGCCTGCATAGATGAGAGTTTTCGCGCAAGTTACTAAGTGAAGCACGAGCTGACGAGTACGATTATTTCTGTTAGTTATATACGAGAAACACAGTCATTTTAAGTCGTTTATTTGTTTATGCCGAAAAGCTTTGTGTCAAGCGAATAGAGCCGCATTCCCACGGCTTCGAAGTTTCATTCGCCACTAATACGGTGTGATAGGGATCTCAAATTATGTAATACCTTCCAATAGCGAACGTTCACAAATACCAACTGTAGTCAAGTTAGAAAGAAAGACACAACGTTGCGCATTTGCTGTAACAGAAGTGACAATAGCATATAACAATTGAAGGTTTTAGAACTCTATAGTGATGTCTAATTTTCACGAACTCGTCGCATCACGATGTATATCGAACACTGATAACAATAAATATAAATGGTAGTAACATTCATTATCCCTGTACCACAGTTTAACCCACACAGACGAAAAATAATAACTTACATCGTGTAATTGTATGAAATTCCTTTGCACGCGTTAGACCTACTAATAATGTTTTCTCAACCTTAAATTTGGAATGACTGAACGAGTCATGGGGGGGGGGGGGGGTACGTCTAATGAAATGACGGAGGGTATATTAATTTCTACCTGAAGTCTTATCTTCCAACCAAAAAACGTAAATTGGAAATAGAAATAATAAATTGTGAACAAAATGTACAAATGGAAGTGAGGGCTGTTAAAGACTGCTCAACCTCTGTGTGGTCCAAGGGTACTCCGACCGTCTCAATCCACTGGTCCATGGGTTCGTCAGGATCGATGCCGCTGATGGCGGGACTAGTCTCGGTGGCGCCGTACATAACCTGAAACATATCGTGTCAGCACCTTAGAGGGAAAAAAAAGAAAAAAGAAAACTGGCAGTTGGCTGGCTGCCTTACGACAAAGAACATACATGGAACCGTTGCATGTTCAATTTTTTCCTTGCATTCTTCACCAGTTCAGAAGGACACGGGGACCCGGCCATGATTCCTGTTGGAGAAATACCACACCACTGAAGGCGTAGCTCATACCTGCGCTGTGGACGTTGTTGGTATAACAGAAACTCTTAAGGGCTGTTTATACTCCAACGTTGAGCGCAGTGAACGCAGCGTAGCGCAGAACGCGCGCCTTTCATTGGCCGGCAACCAGGAACTGGATATCTGCGACCAATCAGTATCTGTGCGCGCTGCGCCACGCCGCGCCCGTCGACGTTACGATGGAGTATAAAAGTACCTTTAGTGGACCCTATTCTAGAGGTACACGCTTTGCTAGCGGGAGCTCGTGCCGTCACTTTGAGGCACGAATAAACCTGTTGCAAAACGCACAGCGCCACGACGGCAGGGGAGGGAACCTTCAATACAGATCACGCGCTTTCTCGTTGCGCCTCCGCGACCGCGCGTGAGTCGCGGCAGCCACCGCCAGCAGCCGTCGCCAGCATCAGTCGCAGCCATCCGCCATCCCGCCCATCCGCCGGTACGTCGTACGTCGTTAGCTGCGTGCCCAAATCTGTGGCAGCGCAAACGCTTCGCGACAGGTGGAGTTATTCACTATTTGAATGCGTTGTTCATCGTAAGTGAACTTCACGTCTTGCAGTGTCATCGAATCCACTTATTTGGCACCGCAGCCGTGGCAGGGTTCGACTAGGTTCGAAAAAGCGTTGGTGTAGCAGACGACGGAGCCGGTACAACGGAGAGGGATGCGAAAAGGGCAGCCTCGAGAGCTAGCCAACACGATACCCTCTTTCCCTATTTCACTCGTTGCTCGTTCGACCTGTCCAACTCGGCTGCTCGAGCGTTGTTGCCTTGGTAACCTGCGCCTGCTTGCTCAAGTCACGTGGGAGCGGGAGGAAAGATGATGGGAGGGGCGTACCGAGGACTGCCATTATCCGTCGCGCGGCGAGCTCGGGCTTTCGGTTTTTTTTTTTTTCGCAGGATCTATTGAGCACGCGCCCGCTGGGCCCGCTCTCCGCGCAGGACAGTCTAGAACGGTCTACGAAAACTCTATATTATTCTCCTCGTATGCACGCAAATACGATTACGATATAACGCTCTGGTAGTACAGCAATTTTCCAACTATAGTCCGCGCGCGGTGTATAGTCTGGCGAGGTAAATTTGAAGACAAAAATACATTTTTGCTGAGATAGCCTCGCTTCCGGTGCGTAGTCCGCACTTGGTGCCTATTTTGAACGTAAAAGGATTATTATACACAGCACACGTTGACCAGTGCCTGCTGTATCAACTCACAAAGAAGTTTATAACATACATAAATCAACATTAATATACTCCATTATTAATAGAACACCACGTCTCATCGCACGTGACCGATCTAGAGGAACACACATCCTTGTATATCTCGCACCGAACAAAAATTTCAAATTTTGGTCACGTATAGTCCGCTGACTAGAGTTGGAAAATGGTGAACACCTTTTGTGCACAAACCGCACGGTCTATCATGCTGGGTGGTTCGGAAGCGTCCGCCAAAGGACGAGGCGCGAAAGTTGGGCTCAAATCTCAGTTACCTTATTTAATCAAGTACGGACGGTTCCGTATCAAGAATGGGGTACCGCACGTGCGGACCTTTCCCATATTCACTCAAAGATTAAAAACAACAACAACAACGTAGGTCGTATTTAGTTTCCAACACCTTCTCATCGCTCCAGAGACAATGGGAATTAGCCGATAAGGACGACGAGGAATGAATCCCAAAGATTGAACAAAATGAGCCACACCATACTCAAATAGAAAGACAAAGCTCGTGCACCTTTTCGGACGGACGAGAGGTCGTAGTGTCCCCGTTCCAACTGAGCCAGCATGTCAATGAACATGGTTGGTGTTCCGTAAATGAAGGTGCATCTGAAACGAAGGTCTGAGAATGCGGTCATTGTCGTCGATCTTTGTCACGTCTTTTCACCCGTAAAAAGAAAAGGCGTTCGTGCATTTGCTATGCTATACCGTAAATGCAGCTGGAGTAACGCACTAGGTTTGGAGCGGGCCTTTGGGATAATATTTTAGGCTCTCGTGCGGCACAGAGCGGTGGTGAAAGCTGCGGCGCCTGACGTCGCAGCTGCGAAGTCGCCAGAAATATCGCACCGTGTGAATGAGGTTCTGGGGTGAGCATGACATCTATGTGTTTTCGTACTTTGCTGAGTCAGGGCAGACTCTAGATTTTTTTGGGGTAAACTTCAAGGTTTATTTGTGCGAATTCCAACATTTATGAGGGCGAAGGTCTACATTTATGAGGACAAAATCAAACATTGATGGGGACGCACTTCAACATCTATCGCCTCGCTCGGTGCTTTAGGTGAGCGGACTATAACACATAGTTTGAAAGACAACGTTTTATGCCTCGTTCACTCGGTGAGATTTTACTTACAATTTCGCAAGTGCGACGTCGCTCGTTCTGCAAGAAAAAAAAAAAAAGAAAAGCACGATGGAGGTTGTGGTGTTTAACTTTGCGAATGAAAAATCGCAAGAAAATTATACCACGCAAATCAAGCTCTAATTAAAAAAAAAAAAAGAAAAAAAGAGAAAAGAAAAGGAACAACCACGACGCATAATGCATGATTGTGATGGCTTTGACGCGTCCTTAACCCATTGGATAACGTCCTCGGAGTCGCGTCCTTGTTATTTCGCGACCTGCTGTCTGCCATTTGTCTGCGATGGAGCGTGTACAGTTGCGACCTATATAAAGGTGAACACGCGATCGTCGACCGCTGCGTACTGGCAGCGCCAGGCAGCAGCGGCCATGACGCACCCTGTGTGCGCGGAAGCCGCCACGGCCGCCGCTTCATGACGCTGCTATCGTATGGTCTCAAATTTTGGTCTCAAGGTATCGCAGGAAGCTACCGTCACTTTCGCAGGAGGTGATCGGAGCTGATCCAACCGCCACGCCCCTGGCGGCTAAATTGAGAACTAAACCCATGTGGAAAGCATCAACGCGAGAAATTTGTTTGTTTCTGATGCAGCGCTGGGCTCACATATCCGGAGGCTGCGTCACAGTTCTGCTGTGGCTGGCACGTCCCATCCATTCGACTACGAGCCATAGCCGAACTCTGACGCAGCCATCGTGTTTAATCTGTGCCCGGCCCTCGACAGAGAAAGACGACGCAAAGAACACAGTCCTCAGGACTTGCTTTCCGTAAACACCGAGCTCTGTAGAAAACAAGCTGCACAAAGGCCCACAATAATAAAACTAAACACAAAAAAAACTCGGACGATTACACACATAGTGCCTCGATTTCCTCGCGAATATAGGTCGCGAATGTATATTGCTGGTCCCTAACTGTCCTAAACATTCAAATGAATTAGCTTGCTTTTCTTGCATAGTGCCCTTTGCTTTTTACGAAATTTTCCCGACGATACGGGGCAGCGCGCGTATACAGAAAGGATACAGACAAACAAAATTCGCTTGCACCATATCACGTCAAATACAAAAAAAAGAAAATTTGAAATTCTAAATCGTGCTTTGTGGCGGGGCAGTACCAAGTTTCCTAATACAAAAGCATCAGAATAATGGGCAGCTCAATAACGTCTACATTACCTTGATAATTTACGGGAGCCTCCATTATCAAGTGTATTTCACTCTACATATACATAAACAATTTCAGTGTCTAATCAATACCCCCTAAAAAAACAAAAAATAAAACCCTCTCGAGAAAAAAAAATAAAGGCATCAGTGGTAGTTTTAAGGCCTATTCACACATGTAGCGGAGCACTACGAGCATAGCGCTGACCTCGCGCCTAGCGCGTGCTGAGAGGAGGGTTCACCAGCTTTGTATCGCCCCGTCAAAACTGTTGCTCATGGCAGACAAAAAGTAGCGTGAGCAGCGCTCCATCACCGCTTCGCTGCATGTGAGAACCGGCCTTTATGCAGCGGCGCCTAGCTCTCTTCGACATCGCCACCAGAGTTCACCCTTAAGCTAAAATGCAAGCTCCGCCTTCAGCACGAACTTTCTGCCCTTGCTATACACCTTTTCCACAAGCGTGCAGCCATCTTGAATTTCGTCACTTCTGGTATGCGGTAAAACATCTTTTTGATCTCTCCCCGAAGCTGGAAGGTGTTTACGAAAAATGCGTGATTGTCACACATCCTTGATTTGCCTCACCTATATTTTCTCGCATATTCCAGGTTCAAACGTTTTAATATTTTTTCGCCCCGCATACCAGATATGGAACTCACGTGACTGAGAACGACAGGAAACAGAAAAGGTCTATAGACCTTTCCAATGTTTACAAAATCACAGTCCAGCGTGCGATCTTCACAGCCCAGCACGTGCGTGTTCGTCGCTTCGAAAAGCGAGCAAAGCACGCGCCATACGCACGAACGCTCAAAATGGCACCGGCCACAAGCTCGTTTTTGGAAAGGTCTATACTCTGTTTCACCTTATGATGTACCGCAGGAAAAGCTACAAGCGCGAGGTCCTTGCTCTAGGGCACATCTCGGCGGCACAAGCTCTCGTGCGTTAAGAGTAGCTCCCAACGCTATGAGCTCGCGCTTCTAGCCTTGTCTGCGGTACAACATAAGGTGAAACGAAGTATAACGGCAGTGTGAACGCGCAGACACGCGCAACCAAAGCACTGCGAAAGCCAGCGAGCTCGTGCTGAAGGCGGAGCTTCTAGTCTCAGCTTAAAGGGGTGGTGCAACGATATTCGTTGCATTGCGAGTGTACTTGGGACCCAAGTACACTCGCACGCAACGCCACTGGCCAAGAAACCTCTTTGTTGCGGTGTAATTTCAAGGAGAAAAGCGAGCGTTTTCTTTCAATCTGAGCTCCTTCGCAAATCTTGATGACGTACCCTGGTGGTAGCAGCATCCTCCAGGGACGATATTTGAATGCGGCTCATAGATTGGACCCGAGCATTGCGTGAGCACTCGATTTGGGCTCGTGATAATTGATAGCTCGAAAAGCGTTCGGGTAGTGGCCCGTGTCCAATCACTGCGATGACGACAATAGCCGAGGCATACAATGTCTGGAACTCAGCGCGTGTCCTGTGGCTTGCCAACCCCAGCGCGTGGCTACGATTAACATTGGCGGCATATAATCGGCTCCAGATCAGGTGACCGCTTGTTCTGGCTGCGAGTTGCATGAGGAGGTGAACGCTGCTCGTTTTTCTTTAATTTTTTCTGTGACTGATACTGCGCGTTGTGAAAAACGATCGCGTGTTGCATAGTTCATTGGCGTCAGGGATTCGTCCTGAGCGGTATTTGCGCAAAGTACAAAAATCATTGCATTGCCCCTTTGAGGGTGAGCGGAGTTATAGATTGTTCGCACCGAGAGTCCAGTTCTTTGTATCAGAATGCTTCATTTTCGCTGTGGGCGCGCAAGCTGACGAGTTACGATTTGCAAACAACCAAGCCACAAAATGAAAAAAAATAAGAAAAAAAAATATTTGAATCGATGCTTTAGGATTAGGGTGATGTGAAGAAAGGTTTTCAGCATCTGAAGAACGCCAGGCCTTGCGTTTTGCATGTGCAGGTGAAAGTGAGATTCCGGTAAGGCTTACCGTTACAAAAAACAAACATTATAAACGATTTTCGAGCGCAGCTCTTAGGCGCCCGTTCCCGGCTTGAGCGGCGTCGGCGTCGCCGTCGCTGTCGCCGTCGGCGTTGGCGTAACCGCGCGGTGCATTATGGGAAATGTCCCATAATGCACCGCGCGAGCCCCCCCCCCCCCCCCCCGGGGTCACGTGACCCCCCCCCCCCCCCGAGTCCACGTGACCCCCAGGTAACGTGACCCCCCGAGGTCACGTGACCCCCCCCCCCCCCCCCCCCGGAGGAGATTGAAGAATGAGGGGACGAGGAGGATGAGGAGGAGGGGTATAACCTCCCCTGAGTACCCTTCCCCCCTCCTCCTCAAGAGCTGCGCTCCCATTCGGCGTTACAGGGAGTTGTAAACGGTTTTCATTTTTTTTGTTGGTGCTTTATATTCCCACTTTCTTTCTCCGGTGAATGAAAATGCCAGTGTAGCGGATTACAATCATTCCCTCACGTAAATAAGTAAGGACGTTACTTTACAATTACTTTGTGGAATATGTAATTATTCCCTTACAAAATTACTGATAAATGGAAGAAATTACAAATAATTTCGTTACTTGTAATGGATTACCTTACAAGGCTGGTTCAAAAATTGATCTTGCGACTATTCGAAAAAAAAATCATAATAGTATTAGGAAAGGAAAGAACGGAGAGTTTGACCGGGTACATCAACAGGTGCAGATGGCATACCAATAAAGTTGATAACACAGTTAGGAACCAAATCTAAGGAAACGTTAAGGAAAGCAGTAAGCAGCATTCTCATGAAGGGAACTGCCCCGGGACAATGGAGGCTAAGCAGAATGAGTAATATACAAGGGAAAGGGGGACAAAGCTGACATAAGTAACTATCGTCTCATAACAATAACATCAGTAGTCTACAGGTTGGCAATGCAGATTATAAAGGAGAGATTACAGGGTAGAAAATAAGAATGTGCTGTACTCCGTTTCATCTTACGTCCGGACGCAGTGGACGCTACGAGCTAACCTAGCCAATCCCGTTCTGTGGACGTAGCCCGTGATACGCTTTCCGCGCGTCGCTAAGCCCCGTCTCTAAGGTCACGTGACACTCACACGGCCTTGGATTGGCTCCGATGGCTCGTAACATCCGCTGCGCTTGGACGTAAGGTGAAACGGAGTATAGGAAAACTACAAAACGGGTTCCGAAAAAAAAAAGAGCTTGGAGGAAATTTTTTTTTTTTTTTTATAAAGACAGTGTATCGAGGAGGTAGCAGAAAAGGAAGGTAGACCACTCTGATTAGCATTCTTAGATATAAAGGGGGCTTATGATAATGTCATTCAAGGCAATTTGTGGAACTTATAGACCGACACGCTGTTTACAAACAAGCCCGTGTTTGCCCACACCAGGTGTGGGCACTACGCGTGCGCAGAAACCGAATTCGCGTGTAGTGAAGCATCTGCGCACGCGCAGAGCCGTTGACAGCGCCACCGCAGCTGCGTGACGTCAGGGCCGCGTGTTGGTATATAGAGAAACTCAGATGTGGACAACGGAATATTGAAATTTCGAAGTGATATTTACAAAGACAACGTGGTTCTAATAAAAGGGGAGGGAAAGAAAACAAAACCAATAGAGATAAAATGAGGTCTTAGACGGGGATTCCCATTGTCGCCGTTGTTGTTCATGTTGTATCTCCAAGGATTAGAGAAAAAGTTGGAAAAAAGCAATCTTGGGTTTGACCGTTCATACGACAGGCAGGGTCAAAAGATCAAACAGTCATTACCAGATACGATGTATGCTGATGACATTGTGCTAATGGCCGATAGCAGCATAGAGTTTCACTCCCTAATGAATATACGTGGTGCAGAGGGCCACAGGTTAGGTTTAGAATTCAGTAGTGACAAATCAATGGTCAATGTGTTCAATGATGACGGAATTGCAGGAATAAAGCTCCAAGGATCAGTGGTTGAGCTAGTCGATAAATGCCAGTATATAGGAGTATGAATTAGCGAGTGTATAGAACACCTCAATAAACGTGCAGAATATGTAACCGGTAAGGGCAACAGAAATGCAGCTGTAATAAAAAATGTGCGTATTGTGATGGTGTCAGTGTTGTGTGTACTTAGGCAAACGGCTTCTGTAATGGCCTGAATCTCGGCAGCGATAGGAGAAGGTACTGCTGCGTGACTGCGGATAGTCTCGTTCCTCGGTCCCACAACAGCTGTGGTGGTCTTCTCTGGAGTATGTGCGGCGTCCACATAGTAGGTGTCGTTGTCAGGCGTGGCTAGATGGTTAGCACGTGCTTGTCGTCTGCCTGTGTGAATGTCCGCATTCATATTCTTGGGAACAGGTAAAACCTTTATGTTAGGAATAGAATCCCAGGGCGGGGGTGCTGGTGGGATGTCTGGTAGATGCTTAATGTCATATCCCAGATCTCGTAGAAAGGCCCGGCCTTATTGAGTAGACGTTGTTAATCGATAATGTTGAGCTTCGTTATGGGTGCTTGTCTTTTCGTTTAGCGTGTTGTGCATCTCGGCTGCATGTATATCTGTGTTTTTGGCATACGGTGGGACTCCGAGCTCTACTCGCTGGCATCTACGCACCATGGCTTCGAGTTTCTTCTGCTGCGTTTTGTTGAGGCAAATGTAGGGGTATGCGTACATGATTCTCGAGTAAATGGTTGCCTTCATGATTTTGCCGATTTCGTGTTCATTAAGGCCCTACTTGCGCTTAGTAATTCTGTTTATCATGTTCACGATCTGGTGTACCTGCTGCGTAGTGCGCTTCATCCATTCTGTACTGCCTCCATCTTGTTGCCAATAAAAAGCTAGAATTTTTATGACACGTCTCCGTGGGATGTTAATGCCGTCAAGGTGTAGCTTGATGAGGTTTCTGGTGGATTCTGCCATCTTGTGGTAGGAGGTGAGGACTACAACGCATTCGGATTTCTCCGGGGAGCAATGTAGGCCAATACTTCGTGCATGTGCTAAAATGATGTCGAGGCCCTCTTGCACGGTCGATTCTTGCTCTCCGGCGTTTCTTTTGGTACACCAGAGAGTGATGTCGTCCGTGTAGATGGCATGGTGAAGGTTTGAGACCCGATTGAGCTTGTGAGGAAGGTTCTTCATGGCGAGATTAAAGAGCGTCGGCGAGAGTACCGCACCCTGGGGTGTCCCGCGATGTACTGGAAACGCATCGGATGGTTGGTTGTCCGGCCCCAGAATGCGGATAGTTCTGTCAGTGAGAAAATTCTTGATGTAATGAAGCATTCGTGATCCGGGGTTAGTCTCTGCCAAATTTTGTAAGATGGCGTTGTGAAGGACGTTGTCGAAGGCCTTTTTGATATCTACCCCTACTATGGTCCGAAGTTGTACTGCGCTGGGTGTAGCATAGACTTCGTGTATCATCAGGGCCAAGCCCTGGGTACTGACGTGTTTCCGAAAGCCTATGAGTGTGTGCCAGTTGATCCGTGTTCTCGAGATGTCATTCTAGTCTTGTGAGGGCCATTTTCTCCATGAGTTTGCCTACGCATGACGTCATGGAGATGGGGCGTAAGTTCCCTGGGTTGTTGAGCGTTTTTCCCGGCTTGGGTAACATGGTTACATCCGCTTCCTTCCATGCAAGCGGTATTTTGCCAGTCTCCTATACTCGGTTGATGATCCTTAGAAGTTTTGTTTGGTGGTTGTCCGGTAGATTGCGTAGGATGCCACATGTGATTTTGTCAGGTCCCGGGGCAGTGTTGCGCCGTAGCAGCTGTAGGGCCATTTGAAGTTCCGCTGGGGTAAATAAAGAGTTTATGCCCGTGTCCTCTGAAGTATTCGCAGCTGGAATGTCGATGGGCTGTGGGTCAAAAGCTGGATAGAAAGTGTCCTGGATCTCTTTGATCAAATCTTTCCTCGTACAGCCTGTTTGTAGCTGGTAGCGTTGCAGGGCGTGTCGTGGCTTCGGTTGGCCAAGCAACGCTTGAAACATGTGCCACACCCTTGCGGTGTGCAGTTGCCCGTTCATTTCGTCACATAATTTGTTCCAATATTGCATTGCTAAGTGCTATGCGTATTGTTGACTTTCTTGTGTAATCTCGTATATTCTTTGCTGTATGTTTTAGTTATGCTTGTTCTTTTTCCAACTTTGGATTAAGCATCGCCGTTTAGTCCAAAGGGCTAGAAGTTAGTTGTCGACATGGGGGTGGTCTTCAGTTTTGTATATCGTCTTCGTATGCTTCTGGATAGTAATGTGGATGAGTCGCGTCCATTCCTCCGGGTCGTCGACGGGATCATTTCAGTCCTCAAGTTGCCTGCCGCCTTTGGGCCAGTTCACGATTTTTGTCCGGCTGTAGTGGCAATCGGAGCTCCGCGTTTCTTACGCAGTTGGATTTGGATCTCCAGGATATAACGGTCGCTTCCCAGAGAATCTTGGGTGTTTTTCCATGTCGCCGGGGGATGGCTCCTGATCCATGTGAGATCGGGTATTGTATCTTGTTCTTGTGCCGTGCCGATTCTTGTAGCTTGGGTAGTATCGTTCAGAAGCGTGAAGTGCTGATTGCTTGTGAGGTTGTCTAATTTGCGGCCTAGTGAAGTTGTTTGGGTATATCCCCATGCGACGTGGTGGCTGTTAAAGTCCCCCAACAGAAGTGTGGAACGCTGCCGGCTGGGCTTGGCTTGTATAGATCTGAGTTGTGCCACGGTGATATCCTCAAATACCGTTGAGAACAATACAGGAAACTCCGGGGTAAAATGGGAGACGGAAGTAGAAAGCGATCCTGGCGGTATGGAGTGGACAACTCGCCACTTTCCCCGGAAATGAAACAAGTGGGTCTGACTCACTAGAGAAAATGATAGTCTATGTAATATCCCCATTTTTTGATGGATCATAGGGAGCATAAGCTCGTGATATTGGATCTCTTGGTATTTTGATGTCAAAATGCAGTGTGTTGTATAGACCAGTCAGTATTTCTATAGCGATTTTGTACAATCTAAATAATTATTAACCTTTTCTGAGCTTGTTGATTTATTTGTTTTATTCCTACCAAAACATGTCTAATTAGATGACCTTGGCTCCAAGTGACCATAATTGGCAATAGGCATAAAGTTTTATGAGACCGACTTGAAATGACTTTAAGTGACTGCAAGTGATTGTTATTGAAATTATTTGATTTTTTGTTTGCATACTCTTATGAACGGCTTCAAGTAGCTTTTGTTGGCTATTAGCATCTTCTTTGACCAGAATGACCTTAAATGGCTGCCAATTGACTCCGTAAGTGTGACGTCATGGGTCCAAACAAACCGTTGCTAGGGTCGTTGTTATGGACGAATACATGTGGCTCGGTTTCGCTACGAAAACCCGACCGTTCAAAAATCAGGAGTAGGATTTAAACTTCTAAAAATCACAAATGTAGAAAGCTTGAATGTCATATATGTTTCAACAGAAGTGTGCCGGTAATCGCTCGTTTCTGAAATATTTACGACTGCAACTTCCGGTCCTCAAGATGCCTGCAGCAGACGACGAATGCAAGAAGTATGCCGTCTGTCACACGCTCGCCGGCCAAGCCGGCGCCGGCGTATGAATCGTATGAATAAAGACGATATTCTGACATTGCATTTGTTTGAAATATAATGAGTTTCAGACACATTTAAGAACTCATAGTGGGGTGCGATGCAAAATATGGTTTATCGAAAGTCCGGGCGTGGATCGAGATGATCGTCTGCTAAAAGATCGCATTGCACCCGTGAGAAAAGCACTTCAGGGGATCGGTAGAGAGCCCAATATTTGTTTGCGGACTCGCGCTATGCGAGGGTGCTTCGTATACCTGGTTGTAACCATCGCGTGGTGAAAGACCCTTGCAGTTTCTTCAGATTTCCGCAAGACCCCAAAGCGTGAAAGAACTGGATAAAAAACATACGGTAAGTTCATTACAGATTGTACTCGCATCGCGGGTTCGATGGACATCTTCCCCAAAAGAGCAGATCCACGGAATTTTATTTATACCAAGGGGAAAAAAGAGCAAAATACTGCGAAATGGCGATAGACATGCAATTCTTTAATAACCTGACAACCTCAATAATAATAATAACAAACGACTTACCTCGACGGCGTACGATTTGTTTCTCATGCCGGCCTGCACTACGCCGGTAATGCACTTCAGATCGTCGTCGTAACTGATCTGCATGACGTGGTTTGATTTTACTGCATTTTCACCCCTCGTAACTAAGCTGGGTTCTTCACAAAAAAAAAAAAACAAAAAAAAAACGCACATTGCGGAGGCCTTTACGGCCATGGTGATGCACTTGTTTTTGTACGCCCGCTGCAACAGAGGCCAGCAAATTTATCGTGTCGTCTGCTACCAAAGCAAAGCGGAGAGTAAGTCTTCAGAATGGCTTTCATCGTTGCGATACGACACTGAGACGACAAGAACATCTTCATAATTCGATATCAAGAAGTTAGGTTGCTTACAAAAAATTATTTACTCACTTGTAAGCAAAAATCTAGCCTCGCGTGGAGTCTCCATGCATTAGTCCATAGCAACGTCCCGAGCAACGGTTTGTTTGGACCCAGACGCCTTGTTGTGACGTCATCACTTACGGGGTCAATGGCTATTGATGAGATAATTGACAATTATCTATTTCAGCATTGGTGAATGCATATGGTTTCAACTAGCTATTATTGGCTATCAGCCTCCACTTTTATATATATTTGCTAGATATGGCTACAAATATTAATAATGAGTAATGAAAACTGAGCTATTTCTGTTTATAAACTGGAATGGCTTCAGGCGGCTATTGTTGGCTATTAGGATATATTTCTGACCAGATTGGCTCAATGGCTACTAATGGCTGTTAGTCAGCATAATAGCAATGATCTGCTATCTGCATGTTTATGAATGAGAATGGCTTCAAGTGGCTATTATTGGCTATAAGCACCTATTTTTGAATATATTGACTGCAAATGGCTACAAACCGCTATTAGTAGCGTTAGTAGCTAACTAGAGCCACTAAATAAGCTGCGCTTAGAGTATCGGCACTCCGTTCCCCGGCATTGTTGTAGGCGCCGCCATTTTGGCTCGTATGCAGAACAGACGTAACTGCCGATCGTCATGATTCAAAAGTGCGACTTCCTCAGCATTAGATTCAGTGTTAGGAAGGTCATGTAATATTGCTTTGTTCTGTCGCGAACGGTTTAAACATTTGTGGAGGGCGGAAAAGCATTACCTGTGATTTCAGATAGAGCTTCAGATTACTGGCAACCATGATTTTAAGACACAATATGGCCAAGTGTCGTTACTCTGAAGCGTAGCTTATTTAGTGGCACTATAGCTAACTATTGCTTGAGCTACTTTTATATTTACGAAATGGAATGGCTTCAAGTGGATAATGTTGGCTATTTGTATTTATTTTTGACCAGATTGAATTGAAATGGCTGCTGATGGATATTGATCAGATCATTAAACAATTATGTGCTATTTCGGCGCTTAAAAATGAGTTTGGCTTCATGCGGCTATTATTGGCTTATGCATCAAATTTTAGATAAATTTGATTGAAATGGCTACGAATGGCTATAAATGGCTATCAGTGGCTAGTGTTGATATTTATGGGCGTTTTAGTGTTTACTAACTGGGATGACCTTAAGTGGCTATTGTTGGCTATTAGCATCTATTTCTGACCAGACTGGCTTCAGATGGCTAGCAATGGCTATTAGTGAGTATAATTGACAATTATGTGCTATTTCAGTGTTTATGAATGAAAATGGCCACAAGTGGCTATTACTGGCTATAAGCACTTATTTTTATTGCAATTGCAAGATTTGGCTACAAATGGCTATTAGTGACTAGTGTTGATAGTTATGAGCGATTTTTGTGTTTTCTAACTGGAATGGCTTTAAGTGGCTATTGTTGGCTTTTATCATCTATTTCTGACCAGATTGGCTTCAAATGGCTAGCAATGGCTATTAGTAAGTGTAATTGACAATTATGGGCTATTTCAGTGTTTATGGATGAAAATGGCCACAAGTGGCTATTACTGGCTATAAGCATTTATTTTTATTGCAATGGCTTGATTTGGCTACAAATGGCTGTTAGTGACTGGTGTTGATAGTTATGGGCGATTTTTGCTTTTTCCAACTGGAATGGCTTTAAGTGGCTATTGTTGGCTTTTATCATCTATTTCTGACCAGATTGGCTTCAAATGGCTAGCAATGGCTATTAGTGAGTATAATTGACAATTACGTGCTATTTCAGTGTTTTTGGATGCAACTGGTACAAGTGGCTATTACTGGCTATAAGCATTTGATTGGCTTAAAATTGCTAAAAATGGCTAGTTGTGGCTAGTGTTGATATTTATAAGCAGGTTTTATGTTTACTAACTGGAATGGCTTTTAGTGGCTATTTTTGGCTATTAGCATCTATTTCTGGCCAGATTCAGCTCAAATGGCTTGCAATGGTTATTAACGAGTATAATTGACAATTCTCTGCTATTTCACTGCTTATGAACGAAACTGGCTTCAAGTGGCTATTATTGACTGTAAGAATTTATTCTTTATTAAATTGGCTTGAAATAGCTACAAATGGCTATTAGTGGCTAGTCTTGATAGTTATGAGCAATTTTAGTGTTTACTAACCGGACTGGCTTTTAGTAGCTGTTGTTGGCTATTATTATTCATTTTTGACCAGATTGACTTCAATGGGCTAGCAACGGCGATAGCAAGTATAATTGTGGATATTCATGAATAGCCATTCAATGGATATTCACGAATAGCCATTCATAGCCATTTGAAGCCAGTCTGGTAAAAAATAGATGGTAATAGCCGAAACTAGCCACATGAAGCCATTTCAGTTTGTAGACAAAGAAATAGCTGCTAATTATAAACACTAGTCACTTTAAGTCATTTGTAGCCAATTCAAGCCACCCAGGTCATAAACAGATGATTATAGTCAATAATAGCCAATCCAAGCCAATCAAGTCAAGAATAGATGCCTATAGCCAATAATATCCAGTTGAAGTCATTCAAATCTATACACACTCCAATTGCATAAATTGTAAATAATAGTTGCTGATAGCCATGTATAGCCATTTCAAGCCAATCTAATAAAAATAGATGCTAATAGCCAATAATAGCCATTTGAAGTCATTTTCAATCATAATCACCGAAATAGCATAGAGTTTTCAACTATATTCACGAATAGCCATTCATAGCCATTTGAAGCCAGTCTGGTAAAAAAATAGATGGTAATAGCCAAAGCTAGCCACATGAAGCCATTTCAGTTTGTAGACAAATAAATAGCTGCTAATTATAAATACTAGTCACATTAAGCCATTTGTAGCCAATTCAAGCCACCCAGGTCAGGAACAGATGATTATAGCCAATAATAGCCAATCCAAGCCAACCAAGTGAAGAAGAGATGCCTATCGCCAATATTATCCAGTTGAAGGCATTCAAATCTATACACACTGCAATAGCATAAATTGCCGATAATAGTTGCTGATAGACATGTATAGCCATTTCAAGCCGATTTGGCCAAGAACTGCCCCTAGCCAATAATAGTCGACACTTGAATACATTCATATTCAAAACATCATGAATACTATGTCACTAATTGTCACTAATGTTCATTCTGAAGTGATTTAAGGTGATATTGTTAAGATGATATGCTATTGCTAACAATAGACACTTGAAGCCATTTTCATTCATACGTATAGAATACCAGAATATTGCGACCAATAAACACTAATAGCCATTTTTTAGCAATTCGACCCAACCAGGTCAATAACAGATGCCTATAGCCAATAATAGCCATTGGAAGCCAACTCAGCCTGCCTAAAATCAAATAAGTCGAAATAGTGACTGATCGTTATTGATAGTCACTAGAAGTCATTTGGACCCCAAATCGGCCATATAATTTATAAACATGACAATATAGCCAATAATAGCCATATAAAGCTAAATCAGTCTGGACACAATCAGGTAAATCGAAGTAGTTACTAATAGCCTGATAGTCACAAGAAGTCATTTGGACCCCGAATCTGCCATAAAAATAAAAAAATATGATTGTATAGCCAATAGTAGCCATTGGAAGCCAACTGAGCCCACACACAGTGAAATAACTCAAAATTGTGACCAATAGTCATTAATTGTAGAAGTCATTTGAACTCCAGATCTGCCATATAATTTATGAACAAGATCATATAGCCAATATTAGCCATAGGAAGCCAACTCAGTCTTCACACAATCAAATAACTCGAAATAGGGACTGATAGTCATTGACAGTCACTAGAAGTCATTTGGATTCCAAATCTGCCATATAATTGTAAATATTATTGTCTAGCCAATAATAGCCATTGGAAGCCAACTCAGACTGCATAAAATCAAATAAGTCGAATTAGTGACTGATAGTCACTAGAAGTCATTTGGACCCCAAATCTGCCATATAATTTATAAACATAATCATATAGCCATTAATAGCCATATTAGGTCAACTCAGTCTGCACACAATCAGGTAAGTCGAAATAGTGACCAATAGTCGTTAAAAGTAGCTAGAAGTCATTTGAACAAAATATCTGCCATATCAAATTTTGATCAAAAAGCCAAAATTAGTCATTGAAAGCCAACTCAGTCCGCGCGCAATCAAATAAGTCCAAAATAGTTTTAAATAGTCATTGATAGTCATTAAAAGTCATTTGGAAACGAAATCCGGCATAGAATTAGGAAATAAAATAAAATATCAAATAATAGTTATTCAAATCTATTCTGAGACATAACCTTACATATATCACGAAATGGTCACTAATGGTCATTAAAGTCTATCACAAGTGGAACTACCTAATAAACAGCTGCTTGGTCTATATGCCCCGAAATAGCTTAGGATATTGGCCCAGAGCTATTAATAGCTCTTGGAAGGCAATCTAGTTTATACTCTTCAAAATAACTCAGAAGTACAATCCAATAGTCATTGCAGTCATTAATACTGAACCGGACACTATTTCTACTTCCTTATATATACTGGCTCTTCGTTAAACAGCCAGTGTAGCATTTACTGGCTGTAATTACTGCGTCGTGTAGCATTTCCAGCCTCATTAGAAGTGAATCTCATATAATTTAAAATACTGACCCATCGAGCAATTACATATTTGAGTTGCTGTGCTTTATTTCTAAATGCAAAGAGCCAGTCACTACAGCTAGTAACAGCCATAGCCTTCAGAGTGGTCATTAAACAGTCAACTTACTAGAAAGTGACTAATTGCCAGTAGGTCATTTGTACCAGGTGTAATACATAGGTCCATATAATCTAAATACTTACTGCTAATATGAAGCGCACCTCATTATTAGAAATGCCGTGTATCCGCTCTTGCTCAATTGAAATCGGCACACCGATTTGCCATATATTCAAAATTCCTCATAGTGTGAAGAGAAAAAATAGTGTAGTGAATGACTGTTATCCTTTTAATTTCGAGCTCATAGTTTACCATCCCACACCGAGAGATGGCAGCACTTCTGTGTCTCCCGACAACCCCATGTATTTTGGTTCGAGTTTCCAGTATTGGTAGTCAATGGTATTTGATATCCTGTTGATTTGGAATCCCGTAACATTTGACAATATCGAGAGTGTGTTGACCGATGTCTGACCACGCAGCAACGTGCTCCGCGGTGTGGGTATTGATGTGTGCCGTCTCTGTTTGGATGGTTGGAATGGATTTCCTCACGTACGTGGTTGTCATGTTTGGGATGTTGGGTACGATTGTGCATCTTTGCTTTTGACGGATATGTGGTTCCACAAAGTGGTTGTAGCCACGTTTTGAGAAAATTCCCCTAGTTTCCTGGAGTACGATGATATCGGGCTCAGTCGCTGTGAGAATCATGTGTTGCAGCAAGTGCTCCTTCTTTCGACGCAAGCCTCTGCACAGTGGCGTACCAACTTGTTTTTGAGTGGGGGGGGGGGGGGGGGGGGCAAACCAGACCCCTTCCCTTCCCCTCCCCCCCCCCCCCCCCCCCGGGTCGCATATTTTTTACTAGTGATGCGCCGAACTTTTGCCGAATCGAAAATTCGGTACCGAATCTTGTGATTTGGCGGAGCCGAACTTTTGCCGAACGTTTCTAAAGATTCGGCAAAAATACACTGTTACCAGACTTAACGTTGATATTTAGTTTTTTTTTACGAAAAAAGGTTTTTTTTCTTAACTTAAATACAACATATTTTATTTATTTATTTATTTATTTATTTATTTATTTTATTTTATTTACACATACTACCGGCTGCCATTAGGCAGCCAAGGCAGGAAAGGGCACACAGGGCAACACAGAGGAAGATAACCATATTACATGCTAGTGAAAGAAAAAACATCTACATCAAAGAAATAACGCTGTAATGATGAAGCAAATTTTTGAACGGACGAGACATTGGTAATGTTGGCAGGGGGACTATTCCATTCGTTAACGGTTCGTACGAAAAAGTAGTTTTTTAAACAATGGGTTCTCCTATAAGGTACCACAATTGTGTTGGAGTGCTTATGTCGTGTGTGACGGGATGTGTTAAATTGCATAAATCAGTCGAATGAAAGGCGTGATGAGTCATGTACATTGGTATACAAAAGCTTTAGACGATTAAGTTTGCGCCGGGATGAAAGAAGCGCCGGGATGAAAGAAGCTGAACAAGTTGGGGATAGAGCTCATTTTCTGTATTCGTTGTAAATGAAGCGCAGTGCTTTCTCCTGTACCCCCTCGAGTCGATCAATATTAAGTTTCGTCACAGGGTCCAAAACAACATCCGCGTATTCTAAAACAGGTCGTATTACAGTCGTGTAGATTGCAAGCTTGGTTGCAGGGGTACAGTGCTTCAGCCGCCTCTTCAATGACCATCGCTTTGCTGATGCCTTCTGAGCAGTCCAGGATATGTGGCTATTCCAGCTGAGGTTCGAAGAGATAATGACACCTAAGTATTTGAATTCGTGCACAACTTGTAAAGGGGAGTTTTGTATACAGTAGTTAAATTCCAAGGGTGAATTTTTTCGCCTTTCTCTCATTTGTACAGTTTTCGAGCTGTTTAGCAACATTTGCGATTCGTTACACCATTGAGAAATTGAACACAGGCACTTGTTTAAATTAAGTTGGTCATTGCTTGAAGCTATTTCAGTAAAAAGCACACAGTCATCTGCCAAAAAACCGGCAGTGTAAATGCTCATCAACCGTCCAATCGTTTAGAAAAATAAGAAAGAGCAGTGGGCCCAGCACCGATCCTTCTGGAACGCCCGAGATAACCGATACAATTGGGAAACAAGCCCACCTACTTCAACGAACTGATGACGGTTGCTCAGGTAAGGATCCAACCATCGCAATAGCTTATCGTTTCCTAGTATCACTCTTAGCTTGATAAGTAGTTTGCTGTGTGACACGCGATCAAAAGCCTTGGCGAAATCAAGGAATAGTACATCCATTTGCCCACCCTTGTCAACGACTTTTGCAAGTTCATTTACTAGATAAAGGAGCTGAGTTACCGTAGAGTAGCCAGGCCGGAAACCATGCTATCTCTCTGATAAAAAATTATTCGATTCGAAATGTGACATGGCGTGACTAAATAAAAAATGCCCTAGAATCTTGCTACACAAGCAGAGCAAGGAAACGGGCCTATAATTCGATGCGTCATGTTTATCTCCTTTCTTATGAATGTCACTTTCCAGTGTTTAGGTACCACTCTTCTCTCTAGCGATCTCCTATAGATTAGAAAATAAAATTTAGAACACCACTCAGCGTACCGTTTAAAAAAAAAAAAAAAAAAGGTTAGGCATTTTGTCTGGACCGCAAGACTTTTTTGTATTCAAATTTAGTAACGCAGAGAAAATTCCCTCCTCTGATAGTTGAATGTCTGGTACGTGAGCGAGTTTAATCGAGAACTCAGGAACGAAGTTATCACTTATGGTATACACAGAGGCAAAGTAGTCGTTAAATATCTTCGCGATTGAACTAGCTATTATCAACAAATTCTCTCCCATGATTAATGATCTTGTTAACTGAGTGTCTTGACCCCGATATATTCTTCCAAAACTTCTGGGAATCGTTACAAAAGAAGTTCGACATTTTAACGTTGAAATACTCATACTTGGTATTCTTAATTAATGTTCTCAATTTATGACGTGAGGCAGTCAATTCTATTTTGTTTCCGCGTTTTCTGCTTAGCATATCGGCTTTCCTTTTGATGTGTAAAATCTCCCTCGTGATCCATGGGTTATTCTTTTTAGATTGCTTCTTACGAGATGGCACAAACCTTTCTATACACGTGTGTACCGAATTTTGAAAAGTGCACCATAGTTCGTCTGCATCGCATCCCAGAACTGCAGCCCTATCAGCAAATCTGTGGAACGATAGCTCGAGGTAATCTATTATACTTTCGTCTTGTGCTCGATTATAGTCCTTAAACTCAGATTTCTTATCAGGACAACGTTTGGGAACAAGTCCCGGACAATAAAAAACAACCATATGATGGTCGGATAAGCCCTCTGTGATCACACAGTGATCATCGGCAACATACAAATTCTGAGCAACAAAAACAAGATCAAGAATCGAACTAGTAGAATCTGTGATGCGAGTGGGACTCGACACTATCTGTGTTAGATTATATGCGAAGGCAATATTAATTAAAGCATCGGAATATTTACAAGAGGCCACTGTGGTCATCGAAGGCCAATCGATGTTTGGGAGGTTGAAGTCTCCCCCCCCCCCCCTAATTATATTCATGAAACTCTTAGATTGCTCCTCTAAGAAGTCTTGAAGTTCATACATCACAGCTATGCCAGCACTTGGTGGCCTGTAAACAGCTCCAGCAAGAATAAATGAGTTATAGAAACAAGTTTCACCCATAGAGCATCAGCTGTGAACTTCGTATTTAGCTGGAAAAAAATCAATGATCTTTTTGATAACGATTGCGACCCCCCCCCCCCCCCCCCCCCCCCCTCCCCGGGAGGAACAGTCCTTATGAACAATTTTATAAGACTGCGGAACCATCTCAAAATTAGATATACTATCCGTGAGCCAAGTCTCTGTAACTATTATTACATCGGGGTCATAACTGAGAATTATATCTTTAAATTCAACCGTTTTATTTACAATGCTTCTAGCGTTTAAGTTAGTTAATCAAAGCGGTTTATTAGTTACAGCGCGGGATTATTAGTTACAGTACAAGGATTATTTTTGGGAGCAGTTGGCGGAAACCGGTCTAGAACTGGGGGGGGGGGGGGGGGGGCGGGTACTGCCTTGTAGTCAATTAGTTTCTTCTTGCCTGGTATAATTTAGTCAATAGGCACATGTAGTGCCTATTGACACACTTATTACTAAATAAGGTGATATTCTACAAGATAATTGTATCGGTGTCGCGTTTGCGTGTTTACTGGCAATTTTAGTGTCTCCTTGCAGAGAGTGGCGTGACAACGAGGTTGGGTAGTAGCTGGTGCAGTCACGAATAACGCTACGAGAGTTTTGATTTTGAGGCTTCATCAGCGCACGCCTGCAAGTGTTTACATTCTTAAAATAAAGGCAATCACTGCGTTCTTACTTTCACTGGGAGTCACCGTTTCGTGCGTGAAAACGAATGCAACGGTTGCTGAGCCATCACCAGAAGATATAACAATATTATTGTAAATATGTATGTTTTTTCGATTTGAGTCACTTGACTTCAGCGTTGCATGAAAGTGTGCGTTCCATATTCGCAACGTGCAGTTTTTAACCTTTAAAACTCCGGTTTCTGGTGTTAGGACACACACGGACGTTTAGGAAGATGGGAAGAGTTAGAAATGTCGCATGTGCAACGTCGAGCATGATAGTTCCTTGTTTAGTTTTATGCAGATATATGAAAATTGCAAAATAACGCGAATATTATTATTAATATTAATAATAATGATTTTATTCGCACATACTGGAAGGGTCCAATGTGGTGGTGTGCGGGGCTTGGCAGATATGTGAAAACCCTTACGCAAACCGCCTGCCAGCCCGCCACCACATGTGAAAAAACAAAACAGACATGTAAATGTACAAAATAAACAAACTACAAAAATTACGTAAAAATGGGAAAAAAATAAGGGGGAAAATGAATCACATTATGACGACCATGCCAGCTGCATCCCATACATTCTGGCCAGATCTCGGGACTCTGCCACGTTTGACGGCAGTGGGCTGCGCGCACTGAGCGTAATTGCCAGTTGTCAGTCAATGTTTCAACTACCTCGTTTCATCAATGAAAATGTCAAATGAAAACCACGTTATCCAGAATGCACCGCATCATTTGCCACTTGCGCAGTGAACTGCATAAATTCTGGTCGATCTTCTGTTCTTGAGGCAGAAAATATTGAAGAGAACCACACTCGAAAAAGGCTCACAAACGCTCAGTTACCGTGTTGCCTACTCCGCACCTCACCGTAACCACTGGTTGTACTAAACTGTATGATGGTACCCAAACGACTGCGCGGCGTCCATTTGCGATCCATGGCCCCGTCGCGTTCGTGCGCGTGCGCAGACATTTGCCGAATGTTTGCCGAATCTTTGCCGAACTTTCTTTCACAATTTCGCCATGTGCCGACCTTTGCCGAATATGAAGTTCGGCAGATTCGGTCAATCACTAACTTTTACGGCGCAGGCGATAGACCCCCTAGCAACGACGCTCACGCCGGATTGGCTGCTCGGCAACGCGCGGGAGCTTAGATTTCGGATTCGGACGGCGCGTGTATCGCTCGAAGCGCATTACCCCCCCCCCCCCCCCCCCCCCCCGGCCTGTGTTCGCGCTAAAGCCCCTTCATGTTTCAAAAGTAGCGCAAGGTGCGTCGATGCACGAGGCACGAGAAACGTGCGGCCCTTGGGAAGATCATGGTGGCACAGGGCAACACTGAGCTAGATTTCAGACGCCATGTTCTTCCCAGAAGTGGTGCGCGGCACGTGTCTCGAGCATTTCCAGAACAATGAATGGCGCCAATTTTCCCAGGATAGAGGGGCTTTAGTTCACGCCGCTCCCCCCCGCCGTACACGCCGCTTTGCGGCGTCCAGCCGGCAACCCAAGCCCCGCTGTCCCCCACGCACCTCCGTAAATAGAGTCCATACCATTTAGTTCAGCGATGTTTCGTCGACAACATTCGCTTTTTCAGTGTTACTCGTAAAAAACAAATGTCGCAAATATCGCCAAATGCCTCGACAAAATAAAATGTTCGAGGAAAAAAAATAAAAGAAGTAAGCCCACACCGTGGATAAAGACCCGGGTCCGCTATGTATGAGACAGGCATCTTACCACTAAGCTACGCTCGGAAACTCGCATTGTAACAGCTGCCTATATTGACGGCGGCAGCGCCTATCTCCACGAACCAGCCAATTCGGAGTGAGCGTCGTTGCTAGGGTCTGTATCGCATGCGCGTTAGAAATATGCTCCCGCGGGTCGGGGGGCGGTGCCCTTGGTATTCCTTGGGCGCCGCCGTCCACTGTTTGCCCTGCCCAGTGGCGGCTGTTTCAGGGGGGGGGGGGGGGGGGGCAAAACACATGCCTTGCCCCCCCACTTTGAAAACTGGGGGGGGGGGGGCAAGCGCCCCCCTTGCCCCCCCGTTGGTACGCCCATGCCTCTGCAGTTCCATTGGCAGATTATGAGTGTCTGTGGCATTGTTGTGTGCTGAGGTGGTGTCGCTTGTGTAGGGTTAGTTGCCATTTTGGAGTTCTACGGGCTGTATCGCGGGGCGTTTGTGTGGGGGCGCCTTCTCTTCCAGGGCCTGTATACGACTTTAAAGTGCCTCAAATTGTTGTGTGTAAGGGGCAAGTGTTTTGCTTATGACGTGTGTAAGCTGCTCCCTGATTATGCGTTCAAGAGTCTGCTCTACTGTTTGCTGGATTATCTGTTTGAGGTGGGCGGTGAAAGTTTCAGAGTAGAGAAAGGAGGTGGGTGGGAGGGAGTGGGTATTGGGTTGAGAGGTGGGAGAGCCGGACCACGTACAGGATCTGTCGCTGTTGACTACGACGAATGGGGTTCGATGACCGGCAGGGGTGGCCATTCCTTCCGCAAAGCTTCAAATATTGGGGTCTCCGCTACTGATTCTTGAGAGTTGTTGCGGGTACGCCGGAATGGTTCCGACGCCAGCTGGGCGGTTAGGTTTTTCCCCATGATCGATTTATGGCTTCGGCGAACGTAACTTTAGGTTTTAAAAGTAGTGGTATCTTTTCTTTTCTTTATTCTTCCAGAGGCGAGCATCGCAGTGCTATGGCGTTTAACTTGTGCCGTCCTCATGACGCCATGAAAGACCCTCTTGAAGCAATTAATTTGCTTCAGGGCATGGGCCTGCTCCTGGGTTCTCGGGCGTGCCCAGAGTGCGAAGCTGCGATGACGCTGCTAGTCCGCGCTAAATCTGCGGATGGCTACTCGTGGAGGTGCGGTGTGTGGATGACTCGTGAGGTGCCCAAGAGGAAGCCGGTCAAGGTTCAGTGCCGGGGCGAGCTCTCTGTACGGAGCGGTTCATTTTTCGAGGGATCGCACCTGACGCTTCCCCAACTCATGAAAATCATCTACCTCTGGTGCCAGTAACCTACCGTGCGCGCGTCATTCAGCGGGAGACTGATGTCGCAAGTAAGACAATAACTGATTAGACGAGCCTTTGTCGGGAGGTTGTGGTAAACGCCGTCTTTACGCATTCAGAGATGATTCGCGGTGAAGGCTTGACTGTAGAACTAGACGAGAGTATGTTCGGGCGGCGAAAGTACCATTGCGGGTATTTAAGGCCTGGTGGTGTGGAGCGTGGCAGCGGGTGCTGCTTTCTTGTTCCCGTGGAGACGCGTGACGCTAAAACCCTGCAAGGGCTAATAGCCGAGTGGCTCCTCCTTGGAACAAGAATAATCACTGACTGTTGGGCTGGCTATCGCAAGCTTGCAGATGAAGCTCGCTTCACGCACATCACCGTCAACCATAAGCTGCACTTTGTCGACCCGAACACTGGTGCGCACAACAATACGGTGGAGGGAACTTGGGCCCACGTCAAAAACTCTCTTCCATCTGGACGGCGCCGAGAGTCACCATTTCACTGGTCACCTTGCAAAGTTCATGTTTTGGAGGAGAGGGAAGGCGCGCGGAAACACTGATAGATTCCAGTCGTTCGTCGCCGCTGCCGCAAAAATCTACAGCCCCGACGCAGACAGGGACCTTCCCTATAGTGCGGAGGACGAGGATTCTGACGGCCCCGGTGACTTCGAGTGATCCGCTGCGCTGAGCCCGTCGCCCGCTTGCGTGCATAATGACGACTTATGCGCCAACCGCTTGTCAAGTGCGCGTTACGTCAGTTATAGGTTCTGGTAGCGGTCTAAACGACCCTTTTCAGGGCCTCCATATTTTGCAAACGGAGCTGTTTTCTGAATGCGGCACCCCATGTCTCTGTAAAACGTTCACAGGAAAGACCCAGCAAAGGTATGTGGTCCCCAACTTGGATATCGCGTGTTATGATTCAAATAAAAATCTTTCTCGCTTATTTCGCGCCTTTGATCCCAATAAATGCCGTCGTTGCAGTTATCCCGCGGTGTTGTTGCTTGCTCAATCGCCGTCGGCGTGTCTCAGCTTCGTCGTCTTTGCCAGCGGCGCACCGGCGAAGGCGGTTGATCTGACACACCACGTTCGGCTTTGGCTAGCAGACGGCGTTCTTAAAATGGCGTCAGCTGTTGCTGGCTTCACGCGGCGGTACCGTGCGTGCTTCCATTCATTCGGCGTTCGTTGCCATGGTGATGGCGAAGAAAGCAGACGAACTTTGTGTTCCAAACAAAAAGTGTTCGAAATAAGAACTTAACGCAGAAGGTAGCATTTCTCCTGCGCCTCATAATTTGACGAGCCTTGCACAAAAAGCATGTTTTTAGATCGGAGTTTGGAGATAATTTTTTTTTTTTTTTACAACAACATGGATCTAAAGTATCAATGTGCCAAATTATCGTGTCACTCCATTTTTTTTTTTATTCTGACCATTGCTTTATTTCATAGTCGATCGGCGGAAAAGCGCCACCGGAGGTGAAGTTTAACCTGGAAGCTGCGCAGGCTTCCAGGTTAAACGCGCATGCGCATGCGGACGCGCATGTGTCTTGCGCTTTAAGCGCGAGACACATGCGCGTCAGAACTGTCCGATCCGACGTGCGAACCGCCGGAACGACGTTCGAGGGTGAGGGTTTTCGTCGCACCGGAGCGTCGGACGGGGCCTCCGTCCGGCGCCGGCGTGCGTCCAACTTGCTAGATATCGCCGCACGGCTGTCCGATTTTCGGAGGGCCGCAGCCAATGGCAGCACGGATGGCGCGAAGGTCATGTTGTCACGTGACTTTCGGCCCGATCGGGCGAGGAGGCGTTTCGTGGTTCGGGCAGTTCGGGGAAGCGGATCTCCCCCTCTTTTACAACGCCTACACACACTGTGACACTCACATGTGGTGGTGCGCGGTGAAGGAGATGGACGCCATCGAGTTTTCTCGCGCGCACAAAACAAGCTGCTGATCTCGCGCGCCATAGCAAGCCGGCCTTCTGGAACCGATCGAGGCCGTCGAAACCCGAATGTTCTCCGTTTCACTTTACCATGGAGAGCAGCGGACGCTACGAGCCATTCCAAAGCCGTGTGAGTGTCACGTGAACTTCGGGAGAGACGCAGCAATGCGTGGTGCGCGTAGTCACGTGATTTGTACGCAGTGCTCGCTTCGCTGGGATGACTCCTAAGGTCCGCTGCGGTCCATCGTGATTAAGTGATGCTCAGCAGAAAAGTAACCTCATGGAAAATCTTTACACAGGCACACTTTATTGGAATGTAATAAAAATATTATGTTTGTTTTAAAGTCAGAAAAACCAAGAAGGGCAGGGAAGTATTTTAGTTTTCTAGGCTAGGTGGCGCGAGCTACCGCCCGTTATATATATAGCCATTAGCATTCATCCATCCATTCGGTAGAGGGATGCCCGAAACTGGGCGGAGCTAAACGGGGCGACGCAACGACGCGTCGGAAACCATGTGTCGCGAACCGTCCTGTGCGGCGATTCGGAGCAGCCATCTTCCCGACAGTTCGCACGCCGGACCGGACAGTTTTGACGCGCATGTGTTTCGTCCAAAGCTGCTTGTTGACGAAACATTTCTTCGCGCGGTAGCGGAAGGTTTCAGATCACATTTTAAAAGCGCGGAAGGCGATAGTTTTGAGGCGTGTGAGACTTTCAGCAGGAAGTCAAGATGTTAGCGATTGAAAGGTCGTCCGTTTTAGCATACCAAGCGCGTTGTGAAGAACGCAACTTAAATACTGATTTACAAGCGCTGTCAAGAACGGAGTGTCAGACGCTCGGCGTGGATACTAAAGATCTAGAAAGAGTAAAGGAACGACTGGAAGAGCTGAATCAAGAGCGCTATCGCGGAGCCATTGTCCGCGCTCGATAGGACAAGTACCAGATGGGCGAGCAGCCGACAAAACGGGCATCAGCAAACAAGAAGAGATACGTACGCTCTCTGCAACGAAATAGGAGAGATAGAGTATCAAGAAGCGACTAGCACAAACCCAACTTTTATTCAGAGAGCGTTCGTGACACATTATAGGCGGCTTTTCGAGAGTCAAGGTCACGGGAGGAGGGATACCGTGTGTGGGAAACTTTTAGAACCTTTGCCGCAACTAACGAAAGAACAGGAAAGTCTTGCTTATTCAATCACCATTCAAGAGATCGAGAAAGGCATAGATGAGTTTGCCAAACCCAGAGCACCCGGGCCTGATGGGTTGCGTGCTGAAGTTTACCAGAAGTTCAAGAGCGTTGTCTTTGGCGTTTTGTTTCAAGTCGTTTGTACAGCGTATAAACGGAAATAATTGTCGCCGTCATTCGCGCGTACTTTCACTGTTCTAATCCCCAAAAGTGACGACGTTGTAAAATTACTTCAAGTCACTGGGTTCCGTCTAATAACGCTGTGCAACGCAGATAGTAAGGTTTCCGCTAACATTTTAGCATGCCTACTTTCGAGTGTCGCTTGTCAGCCTATCGGTGACCATCAAGCCTGCGGCATACAATGTAGATCGATTTTGACCAATGTGCATGTTGCTCACAGCGTTCTGAAGTCATGTGACGATGGCACGCGCCAAGTTGCTATGCTCCAAATTGACCTCGACAAGGCTTTTGATCGTGTAAAGCATGATCTTCTTTTTTATGTTCTACAACGTATAAGCGTGGGTGACATCTTTTTGAAGAGAGCCAAATGGCTTATAAAGGCTGCACCACGAGGCTCATTGTCAACAAGGAACTGACAAAGCAGATTCACGTGCGAGCGTCCGTGGGACAGGGATGTTCCATGTCGCCTTTATTGTTTAACATGCATATTGAGTTGTTTTGTTTAAGTGTCACGAATAGTGAGCAATGTATGAAATGTCGGCTGGAAAATGCCGAGATCAAAGTTATGAGCTATGCAGACGACATTTCAGTGTTTTGTGGCGATAAGCGAAGTGTTAATGCCGAGAGTGTTTTTGGCAAAGTTGTTTTGTGAGACGGGTGGAGCCATAAGCTGAAGTAAGTGCCGCGCGTTTTGGCACGGCGCGTGGGCCACAACGCCTTCAGTGTTTGAAAGGCTGTCTTGGGATTGCGTGCTCTGCACATACCTTGGAGCGCCCCTACAATGTTACAGAATGAACAAAACCTATTGGTCGGCAGTCGCCACCGATCTGGGCACACGCGCTTCCCGCTGGAAGCAACGCGATTTGTCCATATTCGTCAGAGCGACTGTTTGCAATGCTTTTCTAATTTCAAATCTATGGCATGTTCTGAAAGTCATACACTGTGCGCGCATCAATGTGCAGAAATTTCACCGCATTTTGGCGGTGTTCACTTGGGGTTCGAATTGGGAGCGATGAGGAGAGACAACCTCTTCCACAGGGTACGTTACGGGGGTCTTTCACACTGTTACTTGTTCGTTAAGTAACTAGTTTCCCGGTCTTTTTTTTTTTCTGTGAGAGCAAGAGCACCCATTCATTCGCGCGTTTATCCAAACACATTTGGCTTCTGGTTTGACGCCATTTTTCGTTTCGTCACATGGCGGTGAGCCAAAAAGGCTAGTGGGATATCAGAAGGAGGTCGTCGACTCAGTACAATTTTTGTCTTCCCATTTATCTTTAGACTATCTGTCTGTTGTGAGCAAGAAGACGCTTACACGGTATTTGGTTATCAGTTTGTTCCCCACACCACTTTATAGAGCTGTCACTTGTCGAGATGGCCAGCATGTGCATAAACGGGTCAAGAAAGTGTGTTTCCCTCCCTCCGTTAAAACGTTCTTTTTTAAGTTGAGCACCAACTCTTTGCCCATCAAGGTGTGGCTCAGGGAATAGGGAATTTATGTGCCATGGTCGGTTGACTGTCTTCTATGTAAGAAACCGGAAACTATAGAACACATTTAGGCACTTTTTTTTAGATGTCATCCAGCGTTGAAACAGTTGTGTATTAGCCCAACCGGCATTTGCTTCTTGAACGTAACGAATGACGAAGGTGTTCCTTTTGATTTCATTATGTTGCTTGGGTTGTGTAGCAAATGGAGGTCATGCATGGCGGTCCGCCATGTGCACCCCACCTTCTTTAGCCTCATGAGGCGAGTGGAAAGCGTTATTTCAAATTGTGAGTCAAAGCCCGACTGGCTAGGCCTTTGTAAACCTTTTCTTGAGATGAGAGGTTTTTAATGTGCTCTACAAAAGGTGTTGTAAATCATTTTTAAAGTGAATAAACTGTTTGTGTATTGTTTTTGCAACAAAAAATGCGCGCCCGTGGCCGAATGGTTATCATTCTTGGCTCCCACGCAAAGGGCCGAGGTTCGAAGCCTGGGAGCGGACACAGCTCTTTGCAATTTCTGTAAATGTCGCGTTCGGTAAATTCGAAAACCCTGTTGCTTCTTTGAGGTCCAAATGTTCTACGCCCCAAACCTTCTCTGCCGATTGTTCCAAAAGCGCACGCGTGTCCATAAGGGGCTCCGCGTGGCCAGCCAGGGTCAGTCTCGCCCCAGCGCTCGATCCTGCTGCTTCACCGACATCGACGCCTGCGACGCTAGCCTTCTTCTATTTTTTGTCTTGGGCACAAGTTCGCCCCATTAAACGTTTAGTTTCCTTCACTCATTCGTCGGCTCATAAATGGACTTTTTGTAGAAATACGTGGTGCGCATGCGCGGAGTATTTCATGCGCCTGGGTTCGAGAGTATCTAGTTCCAAACAATCCGCCATCTTGCATTTCTCGCCTTTGAGCGGTTTCGTTGTGTCGACCTCGGGGCGGAAGATTACGGACGATGGGGACAAAGGTGAGCTTGGGGGAGCCGTATCTATAGGTCACATCGCCTCAATGGGTGAACAGGACGTAGCTGACGTTTTGGGTGTGGAACGGGTGGGAGAGGCCTTGGGCGCCGTTGTTTTCCAGTCACCTAGTCTCGAAGCGATTCGCGTGTCTAGGTGGCAGCACATATTCGCTAAGAGGTCCAATGTCCTTTGTGGCAATAATACTCGTGAAATAAATGTAAGAAAAAAAAAAACACTGGCTAGGTGGCGCAAGCCGTCGCCCAATTCAAAGTGTTCAGCCTCATCCATCCGGTGGAATCCGTGAAATTTCGAAACGGATATTTTGATTTGTGTTGTTATGGTGCTCGTAGAATAAGCATGACTGACTGCAAGCCTGCCAAAGGCACATTCGCTTGCATGCTGCCAGACTTAGGGAAGTAATCCGTTATAAGTAACGGATTACTTGTAATTCTTTATTCTTTATTCAATGATTACCCCGCAGTGCCCGAGGGCGTTACAGCAGGGGGGGGGGGGGTTACAAAGATGAAAAGAACACGTCTTCATTGAAACAGCACACTTGCTCTTCAGACAGCCGATTCCACTGTGCAATTGTTCGTACAAAAAAGGAGTTTGCAAACATGCATGTTTGCAAACTCCGTTACTTTTTCAAGTAATTTTGTAATTGCCGCGTTACTTTTTTCGGAAGTAATTTGTAATGTAATTTCGTTACAAAATATTGCTAACAAATTACTTTAATTACTCGTTACTTATTAAATATATAAGTGTAATTCAGTAACTGGAGCACGAGCAGAACATTCAGCAGCCGAAGAGAGCAAGTTCAACAAAATAGAAAACATCAGGAAGGGGAGAATAGCCGATAAGAAAACACGATTTTTTGTATGACCGGTCACTAGAACCACTAGAAAAACAGGCAAGGCATGTATGTACAAATGCACGAAAGACAAATATTAAGTAAGCCAATGCAGAGTAGGCTCTCCGTCGCCTTCCATCGTATTTTTTTTTTTTTCTTCTCTTCGGCAGGAGAAAGCTCTTCGTGTTTACTTGTTTTTGTCTTTTACACCGTTTCACCCTTTCCAACTCTTTCGACGTCTCCCGCTACTTGCACAGACGTCAAACGCGGGTCTGTACCCCCTCTGTTCGCGGGTTCACAACTCGCGCAACAGACGATGTAGCCTGGCGTGAGGGGTCGAATTTTTTTTGTCTTTGATGTGCGCTACTGTATTCTAGCACGTTCTTCCGGCACAGCTGAAGAGCGCCCGGCGCGAGGCTAAAGGGCTGTTTATACTCCGACGTTGAACGCAGTGAACGCAGAGTAGCGCAGAACGCTCGTCTTTCATTGGCCGGCAACCAGGAACTCGATATCTGCGACCAATCAGTATCTGTGCGCGCTGCGCTACGAGGCGCCCGTCGACGTTAAGTTGGAGTATAAACGTCCTATAAGAGCATCGTCTTCCAGGTTATGGACGATACTTCTTTTGGTTTACTTGTCTGGGCATGCTGGTAGAGTCCACTGCTCACTTTACAGTCAACTGTCAACATAAAGGAGGGAAGAGGAGGGGGGGGGGGGGTTAGGCCATCTAAGGAGTGCTGACAGAGGGAGAGAGAACGCGTAAAAGTGGTGTGATCCTCTATTGTTTTGTGAGACCGATGGCCACCGCTTCTCTCGCTCTCTATGCCCTCTCCTGCCCTGGTCTCCACGAATATTGGTATGAATGTGAGAACCGATGAACGATCGATAACCCGTAACCGCCACTTTTTCTCTGACTGGTCGAGTTTTCGGACATAGAGTGTCCGTCGTCTCCATGGCCATCTCTTAGTGATATCTTCAAAATTCAGGGCATTAAGGAGAACGGAAACCTAGAGTTTCAGTGCATACTTTGCTTGCCAAAACAACGCACATTGTCATCAGCAAGAACAACAAATCGTAATCTACGGGAACACATCAACGTAAGCTGGGACGCCTGCATTCTGCATTGGGCTATATATTGTAACGTTAGAACCAAGTTTTTCTTTTCTTGTGAATAACAGGCAAAACAGCCGAGTCAAAAAAAGCTTTCGTAGATCGCTTGTTTAGCTCCGAATCTCGTAGCGGAGGTAGACGCTGCTACTGAGCATGCGCACCGCTAGCTTTGTCTGCGCAATTCCAGGGATCATTTCCGGAGGCCGGAAGCTAGCGGAATGGCGCGTGTTGTTCAGACTTGTGCCGTGCGCATTACAAGTAATCAAATTACTTGTAATCGATTACTTTTTGGAGTAATTTCGTAATAATGTGATTACTTTTATTAGCCAGTAATCGCAAGAGTAATCTGATTACTTTTTGAAGTAATCAAAATTACTTCTAACCGTTACTATTTAGTAGCAGCTCCCAGACGACCCGGAGCTGCTACTAGCGTCCGTCGTGCTCCCCCGATTTAAAGTGGGATGGGTCCATGGCGATGCCAGGCGGTTGGAGTTAACGCAACTGCTCAAGGACGAGAAGAACCGCCCATGCTACGGGGAACCAGAATCGACACGCCAAGATGACTGCGTGCTCTCCAACGACATAGGTTTCTTCAACCTTTCTGTGCCGGGGACGACTAACGGCAGTGGGGAAGTGCCCCGGTACTTGACTTCCCAGGACAATAAAACGAACCTCCTGAAGGACTTCCCTCTCCTTCAGAAAGTATTCCTCAGACTCAACACTGCCTTGCCATCCAGCGCGTCAGTTAAAAGGGTTTTCAGTGCAGTAGACATATTCACAAGAAAACGTGGAAAAATGAGCGACGCAAACTTTGAGCGACAACTCTTGCTTAAAGGGGCACTGACACCCCAAAGGTCGTATTTTTTTTATTGTCTAAAACGACGCAAGTTGTAGTCATAGACACGCAAAAAAAACCGCATCGCGAAAAAAAATTTCCCCTTGCGCGCGCGCGCCTTTTTATTTTTGGCGTTTAAATCTCCCGCCGCTGCCTCCTCGCTTCTTTTGATCGGTCACGTCAAAAATCAGGAAATTTAGAAGCTTTGTAGGCGACATTTCTATAACATTTAATAACGGAAATCGTAAAACATGTTTTTTAACGCAATTGCGAACGCACTACGGCCCCTCTTTTTGAAATACCAAAAATCAGAGTTCGGTGAGATGTCCCCTCCTAGATTTGTGTCCTCTCTCAGAAAACTTGGCGGCGCTCGAGCAGATCGGCGAGTCGGCGAAGAAACCGGTTTTTTCCCGCGCGCCAGCTCGCCTCCTCCTCGCATCGGGTCAGCGGAGGTCCGAGAGAAAGTCGAGTCGCCGCAGGAGACCGCAAAATTTGACTGACTGCACTGGCGGGGATCGCGCGGGAACTTCAAATTCGGCATTTGGAAATTGTTTTTTTTAATTCACAAATACTGATTTCCCAAGTTTCGAATTTTGAGGGTAATGTCCCGGTACCGTTCTCAATCGTTTCGAATAATAAAAAAAATTATGATTTTGATGTGTCAGTGCCCCTTTAAGCTTAACAAGATCTAGAACCCCCTCTGCTCCCCTCCCCCCACCCTCCCCCCCCCTCCCCCTCCCCCCCCCCCCCCCCAACTGGCGAACGCCCAAATCATTAAACTTCTTCAAACGAATTCTATGCTTATGACCGCATTGTGAAGGTGCAATGACCACGAAGAGGGAACCGTTTTTTCTGCTTCAATACTTGTGAAAATGTGAAATATAGGTTGGAAGTAGTTCTTTGTTATGAGCGCTAAAGTTGTAAGTCTTCACATGATAAAGTAATCGAAAAAGTAACAGTTACTTCTTAAAGTAATGTCCAATTACTCTTGCTGTCGAGTAATCAAGTAATCTAGTCGAATACTTTTTAGCCAAGAGTAATAGTAATTGTAATCGATTACTTTTTTTCAGTAACGTGTACAGGACTGGTGTTGTTGCAGCTTTCGGTATTTTGTCAGCTTACAGGTGAACGGAGTGCACCTACACTCTTCTTCTTAAATAGAATATTTTATTTTTACAAGGACTACCATAATACGGGCGTGTGAGAAATGAAAAATAGTGTTGCAGAACATTTTTGAAAATAACGAAATTGTTTCTATTGTTTTTTGAATAAGTGATCGGAAAAAGTAACGCGAAAGTAACTTGTAACGTAACGAGGAAAGTAATCCATTACTCTTGAGCGAAAGTAATTTGTAACGGTAATCCATTACATTTGAGACTCGGTAATTTGTCATTGTAATCCATTACATTTTTCAAGTAACGAGCACAAGTCCGCATGCGGCACATGTTTAAGGCTTGTCGGAGTCGGTTATTTCTGTTTGTCGCTGTAGTGGGTCTCGTGCATTACGACGATCATTTCGCCCATTGTCTGCCTTTCGCCCTGGTTGTCCATAAAATATGCAGCAGCGCCCATAAAAGACTTTGGTACAGAAGCGGACATTACCTGTGTTTAGTGATGGCTTCCAGAGCTGCCTCTGCTTTGAAGCTCGGTGCCGGCATCACCGTGGTTGAGCCAAACATCGCAGCGGTCAAGGTGCCTACCACAATGCCGTAACAGTGCGTCATCGGGGCGTTGAGACAGATCAATTCGCTCTGAAGAAGACGTCATTCCTTTCGTATGGTGCCATGCTCCCAATTTCGAAGAATCTCCAACACTCACTTTCCTAATGATACACCGCCTGTTTAATTTTTTTAGCAAACTGAAGCACGCGGCTAATACCCTATAGTCACTCGGGCAGCAGCCTGAACCGCAGTTAAGCGTGACTGAGGTCAGCTTTGACTGCGGTTAAGGGTGCCCGCGTAACTAGGTCCTAATACGGTTGTTGCAGCGATTCATATATAAATTCTCCCGCGCTCTGAAGTGTTACTTCCTATATCTACAGGCGTACAGTGCGTGACGCTGGAAGTGTAAACAAACAATAGCCAGATTTCCTTTTAGTTTCGAGGGCCTATTGTTAAAAATATACAATTGGGTTAAAAAGTGCTAGTTCCGGCTGCTGACTTCAGGGGTAAAATTGGGCGCTTGCCAACACCTTTTTGAACTAAAATGCGAAAAACCGCGGAAGTCGTTTTTCGCGCGAACCGCGTCACGCAGTTATAGAATTGTTGAGGTTCATATATTATTCTGCGAGTGAATAGCTATAGGGCAAGCTACAGTGATATAGCGAGCGAGCTAGTTATGGTTGACACCGAATAATCGAAACTAAAGTAACCGAGTGAAAATAACGAGCAGACATACCATGTTTTCGTCACCCGGGTATACCCGCCATGAGTTAAGCCGTAGTCACACCATAGCTAATACACGTAACATACAATCGTCTGCGGATACTGGAGAGTTTTAGGGAACCGTTTTTGCACGTCCGATACGGTACGTCGTGCCTTCCGGTATGAATTACGCATGCGCTACACCAAACGGTTCCCATACGCGCAGTTTATAGCGGATGGCCCATCGTGCCGTAGCTGATGTGCAAAAACGGTTCCCTAAAATTGTCTGAGGCGTGTTTCTTCCTTGCCCCTGTCGCGCTGGTCACGCAAACGAACTGTCTGCCGACGTGTTCGAACATGTATGGGGCATGTCCAAAGATTATTTTGTCATCATGTCTTCCGTGAACTCCGTGTCTTCTCTACGAAGTATAAGCGGAGCTACTGCGGCTTGAGGCCCACGTGGCTGGCGGAACGGCACCGCGTACCTACGAGCCCATTCACACAGTAGCGTTTGACTATGTTTGAGTGTATCTTTAACTGGGAGTCAGCATGTAAACCTATAGTGTTACGTCGCTCGGTGCCGTCGTAACTGGCATTTGTATCTCAATGTATGTGCACGCCCCTGACGCGTAGAACAGACGTAGTAAAACACTACTGCGTGGGACTTTCAACGGGTTAATGTACCCGAGAAGCGCCATAACCGGTCATGGTGGATTTCCGCGTATTTCTATTTCCACGCTAGAACGATATGTTGGCATTTCTCTTTAGGCAGCGGACGTTTGCACCGAGGGACGCCCGTGGTCTGCCATCTGCGGCATATCCGCGACTGAACGGTGCCCCGGCTGGTTAAAACAGATGTTATTCTCCTCGTGTGCGGGAAACTGTCATGAAAGCCGTAGACCCGAGGTTCCCTGAAACCTCGATATATATACGAGTACACCGTGCAAGAATAAACCGACTTCCACCTGAAATGGAGCGTAGCCGTCTAAGCGACTGGGGGCCGCTGAAAAAAATCCGCCTGGTCGGGGTTTTGATTCCGGAACCTCTCCAAAACTAGCGGAGCGCTCTACCAACTGAGCTAACCAGGAGATGGCAGAGAGTACTAGAGCAAACGAATACTAACAGTTGCCACCAGTCTTGATCGCAGACACCGAAAGGGTAGGATCAGACCTTAATAATTAGATTAAAATAATGGCCACCTAGAGAAGGAGTATCGATAGAGTTACCTAATTATTAGTGATGAGTTTTGCAACAGCTTTAGACATGGCCCATGTCAACCCCGTGAGCCTATTTTTTTACCATTTAATGAGCTAAAAAAGTACCTCGACCACCGGTCATTACTTTACTAACTTAATCGGCAGACTAATTAATTTGTTTCATAACCCCAGTCATGGTGACGTTCTGATGCTCGCCGAGACTGATAATGTTATCCCGAAAGGATCGTTTCTTAATCTCATGAGCTCAATTTTTTTCTAGAAACGTTTCAGTCTGAAACGACGCCGTGTATAGCGGTAATTTAAAAATATACGTATGCGTGGACCACAGACATTAGGCAGTTGTGTTTATAGATGCTTGTTATTAAGGTATTGTAAACGCAGTGGTTTGCTATGAGATAAGTGCTATGAGACATACTGTGCTATGAGATAAGTGGCCACTGCGCTGCCTATATTCTATAGCTATACGAGGTGTGATAAAAAAAGTTCCAAGACTGATTTTCGTAGCATAAAAATAGAGGGCAGCACAGTGATGCCCACACAGCAGTCTAAGGCAGGGACCTTTCTGCGTCATTATGCCGAGGGGCGTCGCTGTCTAAACATTTGGAACTGCGCTACACGAGTTTGTGTGACCACATGCACGAGCAAAATGGCAGTCTCTCCATAGACTGCCAACCAAAGCGAGAGCGGGAATCAATTTTATGTCAAACTCAGGCAAATCTAAAACAGAGACCTGTGAGATTATTTAGGAAGCTTATGTTAAAAAGTCAGTGAGGTATGCGAGGTGTTTTGAGGGACACTCCACCTCAAGAATGGCAGAACGTCACTGAAGTCAAGGAGAGGTCGGAAATGTCGCCCTACTGTTCTTCGTCTTCCAGCGATGTTCTGCCGTTCCTGAAACGCGGGTGCCACTTAAAACAATTCTCAAAATGCACTGCTTTTGACACAAGCCTGCTCAATCCTTTGAAAGGTCTCTGTTTTATATTTGCCGCGATTGAAGCAAAATTGATGTTCGCTCTCGCTCTGGATTGCAGTCTATGGTGAAATCACCATTGTGCCCGTGCACGTGGTTACACGCCCTTTCATATAACAATACACGATGGTCCCTTCCTTGGACTGCTGCCCTCTCATTTTACGCTACAAAATCTACAAAATCAGTCCCGGAACTTTTTGACCACGCCTCGTATTTGATTTCACCCTAAGTCCGGTCGTATCCGACGCTACGAATCGATTGGACCAACCAAACAGTTTCAAAAGCGCAAATAATTAGGCCTTCCCTGTACATGCTTTGTACAGCGATAATAAAACATGACAGAAACATTTCGCACACCATGTCGGTGCGCTTTTTGACGCTGCATAAATTGTCCCATGGGCTCGTTAGCTACATGAGTCCAGACTTAAGGTGAAGCAAAATGTAGGCAAACGCGCATGGGGCAAAGAACGAGTACCATTCTTGCTTTTTAAAACTCTTTCTTGATGTTTTACTTCTCTCTGGTAGAAACAAGAATAAAAAAGAAGTTATATCTTATCTGAATCTGCAAGACAAAAACGGTTCACCTGTTCGTGGAGCCCAAACCCTCGACCGATCAAGTTGGCGTTGTTCACGACGTTGAAGTGAGACAGCATCGCTGCCTTCGGTCGTCCAGTCGTTCCCTGCGTTTATGAAGGCGTCAACAACCTTTTTACGCTTTCATACTTTTTATTTTAAGTTAAGTATGAACTTCATTTTTAACTCAAAATGCTACAAGCTATCGCGACCATGCACTAACATGCTCCCAAAGGTTGTGCCAAAATAACGAAAAAGTTTTTCTGATCTAGATCTGTTCTGACTAGAAATATGTCCCAGTAAAACAAATAAAGGGCCAGATTAATCGGTGAATTCCCATTATGTCAGGAGAACCTGAGACTGCCACTGCCTCTTCCCATTAAGTCATCTAAAATTTTTTCACACTGTCGAACCAGATAGCCCTCGGAGTGTTGAAACTTCAACAAGCTAGTCTCAACCATTAGTGCTACATCCGGGTGACAACTGAGCATTCAGCAAAGTTCCGTTACATTGTTTTCATATATAAAAACACGGTTTATTTTTCTACAGGCATTCTACTCTGTAACATAGCTTTATTAGTTGGTTATACTTGAGCCTCAAAAAAACTTTTGATAACAAGATGCATCTGTCGTGTTTGCGAGTGGTGTTCGCTGTATGTTTGCCTGGTGGCACAGAGCCCTTCGCGTTCTACAAAACCGACACAGTCACCGACAGAATGAGAACAGTAGAAAGTCTCCTCTAGATTCCCAGCCTCCAGCATGCTATCGACGCCTTTTGTCGTGCTTTGACTGAGCGTGCATGCTCCTGAGACTCACGAGAGTTATTATCGAAAGTAGGAAGGTCGCGTTTGAGGCGGAACAACTGAATGATATATCTTTTCCGTTCTATTAAAATTAAAGAAAAACGAGCAGCGTTCACGCCCTCAACTCGCAGCCAGAACAAGCGGCCACGTGATCTGGTGCCGATTATATGCCGCCAATGTTGATCATAGCCACGCGCTCGGGTTGGAAAAGCACAGGACACGCGCTGAGTTCCAGACATTGTTATGGCTCGGCTATTGTCGTCATTGCAGCGATTGGACACGGGCCACTACCCGAATGCTTCTCGAACTATCAATTATCACGAGCCCAAATCGAGTGCCCACGCAATGCTCGGGTCCAATCTATTAACCGCATTCAAATATCGTCATATGGGTGTACTGCGATCCCCACGTTACGTCATCGAATTTTGCAAAGGAGAGATATAATGAAAATGATCGCTTTTGTCCTTGAAATTACACCGCAACAAAGGAGCTTCTTGGCCAGTGGCATTGCATGCGAGTATCCTTGAGTCCCACTAGTGCCAGTAAGCTCGTGTAAAGTGAAAAACATTTCAATTGAATATCGTTGCACAGCTCCTTTAAGTGACTTTGGGATTTTGATGCATCTCCAGACGCGTGCCTGGAACCTGCATTGCATATCGTCTCTTTTAAGTTTGGTGACGACTTACAGACGTGAACTGTACGTTGACGGCCTCGTCGAATTGAAGCTTGGAGTAAATGGTGTTCATGGCGGCGTAGTCCTCAGCTGTGGCAGATTTCATGAGTTCGTCGAAAAGCACCGTGCCACTGCGTGAGATGCACTTGTCGATGAAGTGATAATTACAACGATATAAGAAAGAAAAAAAGTCACCCACGCGGTAACAACCTAATACACATTCTCGAACATTTTGGTTACAAAAGAGGAGAAACTATATGTGTGTTTTTTTCTACAGTTTTATCTCTATTTGTTGCGCGTTCAGATTTCTGTATGAGTGCTAGCTTTACGTTTACATAGTCACTCATGACTATCAAAAAGAAAAACGCATTTGCGCCGCACGAACCGCTTTATCGGATTGCCCTTAACCTGTATTCATAGCGGTGCTGACATTAAAAATGCAAAGTGATTCGCGCTTGTTATTCATGTTTCATTCATATCGCAACCGATAGCTTCAATAACCTACATGGTACCTAAATAGCTTGCAAGGGTACACTGATAATTAATTTTCAGCGGCATTTAAACTATCCTTCAACCAACCATCAGTATTTTTTTCTCTTGTTTTCTCCCTTTCTTTTCCATCTTCTTCCCCAATGCGCACGCAACTCTCTTATCCCAGAGTCAACAATACGTCCAGTCGCCATATCGGACAATTCGGGGACTTTTAGCAAACCGCTACTATGTTTCGCGTACTGCACTACCGGAGCTCGTTACGGAGCCTTTGAAGCATGCTTTTAAGCGCGCTCCCCGGTGATACCGTGACCGCGGGGCACCCGCTTGAAGGCATGCTTCAAAGGCTCCGGTAGTGTTGTACGCAGAACACGGTAACAGATTGCTAACAGTCCCGATTAACGTCTGGTATTTGAGCAGCAGGGGGGTATTTTGGCCATGTGCAATATGACTGTGCTAAAAGGCTGAACTCCATGCCGCGAAAATGAGGCGGAGACTTGAAGAACATCACTCGGCGGCACATTCGCTCTGCGCGCGGCGTAACAGCCAATGTTCTGACGCCACGCGCACAATGACAGTCATTGAGCGAAATTCGTCGTATTCGCTTCATTGCTTTCGGCCTTAAACTGTGATATTCAACGCCCGCAACACACCAAAGATCACAAAGTGTTACTTGTTCTATGCCAGCGGCAGTGTCATACCCACTTGATTTTGAGTGGGGAAGGGGGCAACCCCCCCCCCCCCCCCCCCAAGGGCCGGGGGCGGTGCCTTTGGTATCCCTTCGGCGCCGGCGGCCAGTGTTTGCCCTGCCCAGTGGTGGCTGTTTCAGGGGGGGAGGGGGGGGGGGCAAAACACATGCATTGCTCCCCCCCCCCCTCTGAGAACGCACAGGCTTTTTTTAGAGTACAGATAAACATTTCTTTCCGTGAAGCTTGAATTTTTGTCCTTCAAGAACAGCTCCCATTCGGGGTTTTGGAAACCACGCATGGGTTGTGGCGAAATAATCACAAGTTAATTTAAAACACTCTCGTAAGTATAAGTCAGTAAAAAACCGATATCCGGCAGTCGAGCATTGCGTTACCACAAAATTGCACATATCCAAAATATCAGATCACTCACCGCATGGGGGAGTCGTTGATCATAATAACGTGCTTCAGCAACGGCAGCCTGAATGATTAAAAAAAATAACATAAAGTATGCAACACATAAGAAAGATTTGCGTTGGGTTTAAACCCGATTACTCGATATTGCCGAATTTCCTCATCACCTGGCGCTCTTGAGTTCCCCAGCAGAAACTCGGTCTAGCTCCGGCGCAATTTGAAGGAGCATTTCGTAGTAGCTTTGTCTGCAAAACTTTCCAGCCACAATGAGAGCTGCGCATTTTGTCTGCGTAAGAGAAGCAAAGAGAAGCATACATAGTTGTTGTGTATACAAAAAGGAACGAACCTATAGACCGAAAGCGCAACCCAGTGTCTTGAGCCTTTGACACCCCATAATTGGTCCAATTATTTCGAAGTGTCGGCTGCGTCGGGACTTTACCTGAAACGAAGTTTAGTTTGTGCTCGCGACGGGGTCCGTTTACCCTTCCTTGCAAACGTGGTGAACTATTGTTTTTAAAAGCAGTCGCTGGAAGAGGGGGAAAGGGGGGGGGGGGGCGAGCCGCCACCAAATTTAGAGGGTTCAGGCGTATGCATCCTACCATCCACCAATCCAAATACTCATGCCGAGCCAGATAAATCGCTATGCACCACCGAAACCAGAGTATAGCACGTACGAGGAGTCCTTATGCTGAATATTGAGAATGGTGTACGCTTATCATGCACCCATCAGATTATACCACAAAAAGCCGGCCGTGTTTTTATTTTTACTTCTTGACAGGTTGTATTCTTGAAAGCGTGATGTTAAAACAGTAACGTAACAAAATCCACGCTTTAACCGACGGCAACGTGACCATTTCCCCCCGTCGAGTTTTGAAACAGTCTCCTCTTATAACACTCTAAAAAAAGTTGATATTCGACCTACATTTCTAATGGCCATCTCTAGTAAATAAATTATATACCTCTTACTAAGGCACGGTGGTTCGTATTTTAGTACTATCTTCGTCTTTAAGTACTATCTCTTCTCAGTTCTCAGTAGACAAACCCTGAAAAGTAAACGATGGCCACGACTCACATGATTCAAACAAAGTTCGAGTTCGGGTGCCTGGTACGCCGTGTTTATGTTCACCTAAAAGAAAAGGCAGTGTTGAAGTCTGATACTATATTTCGTTTCATCAAAAGTCAGAGAGAATTTAAAGATTAGGACTCATACAAACACATACATACAGTCATACACATAATAAAAACGCAAGGTGGTAGTGCATTCGCTGTGCCTTATCGGTTCTGCCGATGATAACACACGAACAGAAAGCATATTTTTCCGGCCGCTTGGTTGACCCTGTTGGCTAGTAGGATAGGCTGCCGTGTCGCTTTAGGTGACACAAAATATAGTTAAGAATGTGCCATAAGCTCCTCCCCACACCATTCACTGTTCCTCCGCGGTGCGTAAATATACCAATACCGAGAATATTGCGCATCGATGAAGGTGATTTTGAAAACCTCACGCTGACGTCGCCTAACTCATCTTGGCTATTACCTTTCTGGTAGGTCTGCGGAGGGATTTGATGCCGTATCAGGTATGTTATAGTGTTTCTTTAACACATTCTTAACTTCTACCTTAGTGCAGTAGCCTGCGCGTTGCAGTTGGCAAGCAGAACAACACCAACGGTTAACTAGTATATATTAAACAATGCTCACCAACACCAGTCCAGCCTTGGCGACAGCAAACTTAACTACCATCCATTCGTAAATGTTGGGCGCGAGCATGCCTATCTTGGAACCAAGCGGAAGCTTGAGCGACACCAAACTCGCCGCAAATTGATTGACCTGTAGCAAAGATGAGCGGTTGGAGGTCACAAAGAGAAACCGTAGAACAAGCTATAGGCCACTTTCCCGCTATCTACTCGCATTATCCTTATACGGTGCAGATCTGGGGCCCTAATCTGGACACTTGGCGAAAAAGTCGGCGAGAAATCTGGCGGCCCCGATTGGCCAACTCCGCACTTGACCTTGGCGCCTGCCAATCAGAGCCGCCGGATTTCTCGCCGTCTTTTTCGCCAAGTGTCCAGATTAGGGCCTCTGTTTAGACCTCAAAATTAAATCTGTTCTGTGGCATTACGCAATGCAAGCATGCCGCTTTGCATTGCGTAATGCCACAGAACAGAGGTCTAAACAGAATTCCGCCTCATCACTCGCTGAGCTGATTTCTTAGATCGCAGGGATTGGTTCTTCAAGTTGTTTTGCGGGTAAGTAGACGCGCAGGCAATCTTAGAGTGAAGACCATCGAAAGTTTAAGACAAACCCCCGAGACTGGCGGAAGAAGACGTCGCATGTATTTTATGAACGTGCCCCTTACTTGAAGACCATCGCAAATTTAATGACAAACCCCCGAGACTAGGGAAAAGACAAAGGACAACACAACACGCACTCTCATAAATTATGATAAACCTTCATCAGCTCGTTTGCGCTCTAACTTGTTTTATCGTAAGTTAGTGACCGAGACCATTACGAAAACCATCACGTCCTGCCGCAATACTGCGTTTTGTCTGATTTCTACGTATTCACGTGTTATAAGAAAAGTTTTGCACCCTAAATGTAAATGTTCTGCCATTCCTTATCTCCTCTTCCTGTATGGTTCTACTGCAGGACGCTAAAGCTGTCCCCTAGAAGTGGTAGGAGAACGTGTCCTTTCGTACCTTCCATTTGCGTTTAGTGTAATATATATATAAAAATGTACAAGTTAATTAGGCTCTATTAAAATATTTGCGTGAAAGACTCACAAAAAGTCGGCGTTGAACACATATGTAGTCATCGGCGCGAGCTGCGCTTGATATAGTGTTCGTCAGGAACGGCTGCTGAGATGTCGTGAACCGAAACTCGGGGATGCTCGACGTGAGCCTCCGTTCAGTCGCAGTTGACACAGACCTCATCAAAAGGTTCATAATAGCGCACTGAACGATAGAAGCTTCGTCCTTATATCTCCATTCAAAACCCACTAAGAAAGCCTGACAGGGCCGGTTCCGGTTATTCAAATCCTCATTACGCCCACAAAACAATGGAGAGAAAATCTCGCAATACTTAACACCTGCGTCTCACACGACAACCGAAGCAACTTGTCAATAAGTTTTTTTTTAGCCAAAGATATCTTTAGCAGAGGTTTTTAGTTGCCCCAAAAAGTACGCAAATAGTATACGTATCTTGCACATGACGTCATATGGCACCGTGCACGAGCCGCCGTTCCTCCATACCATGCCGTTGTTCCCGTACCTTCTGCAGCATACATTTTGTGCCATCGAATGTGTTGTCCTCGGAAGTCTCTGCTGACAAGAAGAAATTCGATTGGGCCAAATGTATGCTGCAGAAGGTATGGGCACAGAAGCATGGTACGGAGCAATGGTGTCTGATGTTTCGTCAATGCAAGCCCTGTATGCCGTATGCTGCGCTTGAAACTCCTATAAAGCTGTAGGGCGTCGCATATGCGTACGTTTAAGTCACAAATAGTCGTGTAACTTGTGTTGCAGGATTTGTAGAATATACCTATATAGCCATATAGAGAAGCTCTGCGAGTATGACAGATTGTTTTCATAAGCTCTGAGTGTGCACATGATCGGCGGTTGCATAGGATACAACGTCTTTATGATAACAAATGTTACGAGATGAGCAAAGATTTTCAAACTTGACATTCCTTGGAGCCCACCTAGGATCACTTCCCACAGTCTCGGATCTATTCGCGTGCCCCATTTTTTTACAGTTGCGATACACTTCACATTACGATGTACCGCAACGAATGCCGAGCCATTTTGCTGAGTTTGTTGCTATATGCGTGCAACGTGACTTCACGCTCTGCGGGTCGCTTCGCACAACCGAAAGGCCCCGTCGCCAGAGATGGCAAAATTACTTTCAAAAAGTAATTAAATAACATTACTAATTACTTTTCTGAAAAATGCAAAAATGTAATTAAATTACATCACAAATTACCGCAGACTAAAGGTAATGACATTACATTACAATTACTTTCCAAAAGTAATGAAATTGCTTTGAAATTACTTTGACATTACTTTTGAATACCTCGAGCCAGTAATTCGCGCTCATTTTATTTACCGTACACACCAACACAGTGTTTACAAAACAAGCCCTCGTTTGCCCTTACAGCGCGTGTGCAAGAACCAGATCCGGGAGAAGCGAGGCACTGCGCATGCGCAGTGCCGACAGCAGCGCCACCGCAGTGATGTGACATCAAAGAGCTTAGTTGGTCTATATGTACCAAAACTCAGATCTTCCTGTTTACACCGCAACAACCTTATGTGCCTTAAGTGAACCATCCTGAACAGTGGTTTTGCTGGCGCACCCGACATAAGTGTTAAACATGATGAATAGCTTCTTTAGATGTGACTCAGAAAGACAGTTGACTCACCAGTTTCGCTGTGCATTGAGAGGTGAAGGTTCTTACTAAAAAGGTGATATGTTTCCGTCTTCCTGATTTAGAAGCTGTAGTCCGTGTCAGTTTGTTAAGTCGGGCAATGGCTGCTCGTTCTTACATGGAGTCGTCACGTGAAACGTTTCCCCTCAGCCTCGGACGCAATTTAATTCTATTCTCCCGAGAGCACTATACTTGGCGATAACCTTTCTTGGCAATGCCGTGGAGAGAAGGAGAGCCCGTGCAAGTTTTATTCAGCGCTCAAAAAAGCAGAGGGAACGCGTGCCTGTACCCTCCACTGCATTGCCAATAAAAGTTGTCGCCGAGTATAGTTGACCTATTCAAGGTCATTCCTTTCAAGGAGAATGTTTCGGGAATACCCCAAAGAATCCACGTTTTTGCGCATTCTCACATAAAGGACCCGGATAATTGCTGAGCAAAAGCGTCGCCAGTTGAGGCATGGCGCGAGCTTCCTAAATTGTGTACTTTCCCAACAAACGGGGCGTGATATCTGCTTGTAGGTTTGTTCCCGAATAAACTTCCCAATTGAAGGCAGCGAGGCATACCGCGTGTGGCACCTACTTTGCTCGAGGACGCACGAAACGTTCTGGGTCTTTGACAAGGCATTTGAAATTAAGTATTTATTCCGGTCGTTTGTTGTTCATAATGGTCGAAGCTTACGGTTTGAACTTGCTTGACGAAAGTACAAGGCTGGGGATCTGTTTGTCCTGTCCTCTCAGTGTTTAAATTATGTTTAACTCACTGGTGATGTGCCCATCGCCTTGCAGCCTATGAGCCGTTCATCCCGAAGCTGACGCACTGTCAGCTTAACCCTTTAACTGCCATGGACGAGTCCCACTTGTCCACGCTTGACGTGCTAATTCTCCCAGTGACAAGTCTCACTCGTCCTGCGATGCGGAGATGTCTCCTTGATGCCACAAACGAGCTCCGCTCGTCCGATGCGCTTTGTTGTTACCGGCAATCTCCAAATGGCGCTAGGCGACCCAAACTTTTTTCGTGCTCCACCAATTTTGGAGAAGCTGGAGCAATCGTCTGGCTGCCTGGGTTTTAAAAATGGCGGCGTCCTCAAGCGCTTGCGGCAACGTTGTTAACACACTCAGTTGGGAAACTGCCATAGAGACTGCTCTGAAAAAGTGTCCCCGATCTGTCCTCGCGAACCGAGCTAATGGCGAACACAACGCCGCTATTTCTCCCGCAGCGGCCATTCGAGGAACCGCACGTTACTTCTATTTTGGCTTTAATCGGCCATTCTGGCGCCGAAACAGATACATTGGAAGAGGTTACAGGGGTGCCACCCCCGTCTCCCCGGCGGCCGCGCCGCGTCCTACTACCGAAGTTAAAATGCACCTAGGTCTGGACGCGCTACCTGAAAGCACCACTGAGGCATGGTTGTATAAAAACAATATTAATTGTGCCGCAAAACCTTGCAAACTAAAGATTTTAAAAACATCACGCGCACTCCATTTTGTACTAAACTCCAATAAATTTCATACAAAAAGAGTCTTTTACGTTTGTTTTTACGCAAAAACATGCTTTCTAAAAGCTCAAGGTGACCACAGTACACACAAATGATAAAGAGTGGCGCTGTTATCGTATTTAGTTCGGTCTCGGTGGACGACAGCGGCCCAGGTTTCGACGGCGAGTTCCCAACTGAGTGCTTTAGTAACGTTGGCTTGCGGCTATCTTGCGGCAGCGGAGACGCGCATGTGCCACGGCGAAAACGCGTTTTTGCCCAGATTCAAATCAGTTCTGATGAAGAAGATGAGGAACTGCTTCTGGACAGTGCCAGCGATTATTCATCAGATCTTGAACTGAGCTTGGACGAGTGCGACACAAGTGACGACGAAGATTTACAGGCATCTCGGAAGTGGACGAAACTCTATAATGAGAAGCTGCCGCCTCCACACCCTCGATTTCCCTTTCTGGTGTCTCCCGGTATGACGGCTACAGTTCAAGATGAGCGCAACCCTCTTGAGTTTTTCGAGCTATTTTTTGACGACGAGGTCATCGCCCTGATCGTGCAAGAAACGAACAGGTACGCCTTACAGTTTCTCGCAAAACATCGGACAACTGATGGCTCTCGCGCTGCAGCGTGGAAGCTGTTGACTGCGGAGGAGCTCAAGGTGTTCCTCGCATTGATACTGCTGCAAGGCATTATAGACAAGCCTGAACTCGCCATGTACTGGTCGACCAGGAGGATTCTCCAAACCCCCATCTTTGGTGAACTCATGAGCAAGAACAGATTTCACCTGATAATGAAGTTTCTTCATTTTTCCGACAACGAAGATGAGATCGATGAATCACAGCACCCCTAACCGAAGCTTCGCAAGCTCTGGCCGCTGCTGTGTCTCCTCAAAGAACGGTCTTTGACCCTCTACGTTCCTGAGAGCACTGTAGCAGTGGATGAAAGCTTGATGCTGTACAAAGGAAGGCTGTCCTGGAAGCAGTACCTGCCCCTGAAGCGCTCACGCTTTGGCGTCAAGTTCTTTCTCCTTTGCAAGTCTGAGAGCGGGTACATCTCTAACCTCATCGTTTACACCGGCAAGGGGACTGTTACGCCGGACGCGGACAGTGCCATGGGCACGAAGGTCGTCCCGAGCCTGATGGAACCTTTTCTTTGCAAAGGGTACTGCGTCACTGTCAACACTTACTACACCTCTACAGAGCTTGTAGACAAGCTCCTGCAGCAAAAGACCGATGTATATGGCACGGTTCGGCCAACAAGAAAGGACATGCCCCCCTTCAAAGACCTCAAACTCAAGAAAGGAGAAGTTGGGGCGTTTCAGCGAGGAAAGTGCATGGCCCTACAGTGGCGCCACAAAAAGCTCGTTACCTTGCTGAGCACAGTTCACGATGCCACAGTCGTCGAAGGCGTCAACGCCCGGAACGAGAAAGTCGTGAAGCCTGCTGCAGTTTACGATTACAACAACACCATGGGAGGAGTCGACAAGAGCGACCAGAACCTCTCGTACTACCCGGCTGTGAGAGATGGGCAGAAGGTCTATTACAAGAAGATCTTCGGGCACCTTTTCGACATGTGTGTCTACGACTCTTTTGTTCTGTACAAGAAACAGGGAGGCGAACTCAGTCAACTGGACTACCGACTGGACCTCGTAGAGAAGGTGATTGCAGCAAATCACGATGGAAGCCAGCGGAAGAAAGTTTGAAGAAAGTCCGAGAATGAAGCCACACGGCTTACATCTCGCCATTTTGTAAGCTTCAATCCTCCAACAGAGAACAAGCAGCTCCCGACTCGGCGCTGTGTCGTCTGCTGCAAGGCCTGTCCACCGGAGGGACCAAGATCCGGAAGGAAACAAGATATTGGTGCAAAGACTGCAACGTGGCGGTCTGCGTAATCCCATGCTTCGAGATCTACCATACGAGGACCAACATCTAGATTCTCTAAGTCGGTCCTCAGTTGGGCACAGGATGTCAAGAAAAAAATAACATTTTGCCAGTTTCTTTTCTTTGCAAAATATGAATGTTTTATCTCCATAATAAATGTTCCAAAAATAACACGGACTGTTTTCTGTTTGAGAAGAATAAAAAAATTGCATTGGAAGTAGTCATTACGTATAAATACAAAAAATGACGGCATTTATTAAGTAAGGTCTAATATTAAAAATCGCTCATAGTTTCTTCTTTTAAAATAATGTTTCTAAACAATACAGGAAGAAAACAATTTGGGAGATTCGCATCATTTTTTAAAAACAAATTTGGCAGTGAAAGGGTTAAGGGTGAACGGTAGCAGCTACGTGTTTGTTGCAGCAGTCACACGCCTATCGCTCGCCACATAACCACGCTCTCGTTCATACCCACGCGCAGAGAAAGGGATGGGACACGTGATTAAAAGAAGGTGTTTCATTGGTTCTGGTTTGCTTGCTTGCAGCTCCCACAGCACTGTCGCGTTAGAAATGAACGAGGTATAGTATCGTCGTGATGACGCGACGCCGTAAATCTGTCGTGCCTGGAGTTCGTAAGCCGTTGCCTTTCAGCGATGTCTACACGCAAGCTTTTCTCCTTCGCCTTTCCAGCCCTCCTTTGTGCGTCCCTCCAGCTCTTCGTACGAGGCTTTGAGCTCAGGTGGCCGTCGATTATTTCCTCTTATGCTCTTTCACGACATTTCACCATGCAAATAATTTTTCTCTTCTTTCCTAAAGCTTGCAAACGAAGTTTCCTATTTAGGACAAGAGTATTTTCAAAAGTAATGAGTAATTTTCTCCAAATTACTGCCTGAAAGTAATTCATTACATTACTAAATTACTAGCCTGGAAAAGTAATTCATTACATTACTCATTACTCCAAAAAGTAATTTAATTGCTGTAATTCAATTACAGTAATGTCATTACTGCCATCTCTGCCCGTGGGCACACTCGCAGTTATGGATTGGCTCCGGTAGCTCTCCTGCTGTACGTCGTAAGATGAACCGGAGTGCTGACCTGCAGACCCACCAAGTCACAGGTCCGAAATAACGAAACTGGTGCGGACGGGACACCCGTCACGTAGAAAGATGCGCAAGAGTTGAAAGAGTTCCATGTGTCCTTTGCTATATCTGAGTATAAACTAATGGTGGATGTATCATCGTTGTCAGGAAACTGCTCTCATATATTTATTTATTTCTGTAATTTTGTTTAGTTTAAGGCTGCGAAATTAATCAATTACCTTACCGGTTAATCGCAGCATGCATTAATCCTCGGTTACTGTACGTTGGATAAAAGTGAACGAGTGAGGTTGTCACGGGCAGTACGTCGCTGCCAGACTCCACACCGAGAATCTGCTCACCGAGGGGAGTCCTTTTACAGGATTCCATTCTCCTGAAGTACAACTGTGAATTTATCCTTGTCTCGTAATAAAAGTATATGAGCATAAACATCTCTAAAAGCGTATATATGCTTCGTAAAAAATATTGGCCTTATGTTTTGTTTCTGATGTCCTTTTTGCACGGTAGAAGGAATTTTTAATTCCGCAAAAACCTCGCTCAGCTTTTGTTTTCTTGATTGCACTGTTTTATGTATCTGCCAAATAAATATTGTTAGGTAAACCAAACATATCTCTCATTTTTCAGTAAGTATTGCACTTCGTAGTTAGCAACTTAACGTCAGTAAAAAATGGCATATATTTTTTTCCGTCCCATCATCTACTTCTGCAATCAACCCGTGACCTACAAATTTTACTAAAAACACAATAAACGAAATGAAGTTTTCTCTAAAACGTACTGTTTATGCATCGCTAAGGCGTTGCAAATCTAAACAATAGTGTTATCATATGTATATAATTGTAATTTTGCAAGCGATTTCCAATTTTATCAACCTTTGCATTAGATCAATTAACAGAGCAAAGTAGAACTTATCAATTGATGTGCAGCCCTAAAGCTTCATCGCCTTTATTTTTAAAGGCGAAAATGAGACACAGTCATGCCTGTTATCCTCGTTAACCTTGATATATGGATATCTCAAAACAAAAGTTCAGCACCTTCCTTTGACTTATAATTTTTTTTAGTCAAACGATCCATTACACGCAGCGTGACACAAATCAAAGTGCCCTTTGCTAAGGGTAAATTTATGGCCCTCGTGTGACGCAGGTATGCGGAGGGCAAGTTCGTCTGCTTCTTGCGCAGGGGGTTGCGGTGACGTCAGAACGCCGAGCCCTGATTGGCTGATCACGACCCCCTATCTGAGTGTCGTCTGCTCCTTGGCAACGTCGTCTGCTCGCAACGTCGTCTGCGTCTGTCTTACCTTTCCTGCGACTTTCGAAAGTTCAGAGGCCAGATTCACGAAACGATCTTACTCTAAAAATGTGCGTAAGACAAAACGTGAGAACAAATTCGTATTCACGAAAGGAAATTATCGTAAGTTTTGCGCAGGTTGCCACGGAATCCTACGACAGCTCCGAAGCTGTCTTACGCACTTCTTACGACCAAATCAGCATGGCCGACAGCGTCGCCCAGTTACTTGGTCGCGACGAGCAACGGACGTTTATTTTTGTACGTGCTGTTCTGACGCGTCCCGACTACAAGCAGCAAGAAAAAAAGTAAAAAGTACTTGAAATAAACCATGACGAACAAGAACGCTGGATCCACAAACACCCGGGAAATGCTCCACCGGCCACGATTCCACGGACCCCGACCAAGCGAGCTCGGCAGATAGGCCTAGCAGGCACTCCGACTCACGCGCAGCGGTGCTCCGACGGTCCTTGGCCAAGATCGTCTGCCCCCGACCGGCTGGCGTGCTGAATGGAATATGCCCGCGCGACGCTTGTGAACCCTTCCCGTATTATACTTTGATCGCTGACCTCAATTTTAGATTAAGAGGTGAATCTCTTCCTCTTGTCATCTCCTTGTTTTCCGAGGCAGCGGTGACTCTCGCCGGTGAAAAAGCGGTGAATCTCCCGACAGACGCAGGAAAGGTAAAGCAGCCATCGCTTTGACTAGCAGACGTAAAGCAGATGACTGTTAACTCCGCCAACCCGCCGACGCCGTTAAAGAGTGAGGAGTCTCGCCGCACACGCGAGAAGGGAAAAAGTATTTTGGGAGGAAACTTGCGGACACTCTCGCTTCTTAGCAGAGAAACCTCGGCGCCTCGGGACACCTCGCCAGTGAGTCCTTTTGACTTCCCTCCTTGATGCGCGTCTGCTAGTTGTTAGACAAAAACAACGTACCGCTCGAGTTATTTCGTCTGCCCTCTCTGAAAGGCGAAGTCGAGCTCGCTCGTAAAGACCTGCACTTCCGAAAATCACAGGAAAGGTAAGACAGACGCAGACGACGTTGCGAGCAGACGACGTTGCAAGGAGCATTCGACACTCAGATAGGGGGGTCGCGATCAGCCAATCAGGGCTCGGCGTTTTGACGGCACCGCTACCTCCTTTCTCATGCGCAGAAGACAAAAATGAGTCCACCTGCGAGGCGTATAGGAATGTCTCCAGCTGAGTGTACATACAGTCTACGTTCTGCATACGTTTCTTTCTGAATCGCAGCAACTGTTTCCTCGTGCAGTTTGGCCTGAACTGAATAAAAACCTTGGTTTCTGCATTGGCTGCAAGCGCGGGGAAGGTATGGGGGAGGACAATTTCGTCACTGGTTAGATATAATTTTATGACGAGACAGTTGGAGCTGGTTCTCTGTGTCGGCATGCAACTCCATGACTCAGTGGTACCCAACATCATATATCTCACTTTGCTCCGCTATCGTCGTTATTTTTTTTTAAATAAAAGTAAAAAAATGAGTCAAGAGTGCTTTACTGCTATGATACAGGCGCTCCATGCAAAAAAAAAAAAAGAAATACAAAATCACTTTATTACGGCTGCTTCAAACATTTGCATTTGAGTTAGACCGACTGCGTTGGAATTGCAGGAGACCGCTTAGGACGAGATAAAACTGACGCATCTATCGGGCACTTTTGGAGCATTTTCCATATGTGTATATTTCTTAATTTTAACTCTTCATTCTTTCACCGCGGGCTCGAAATAATTCCGACAATGCTAGAAGCTATCATTTATCATTGATACTGCGTAGATTTGACCTCGCAAATACCGCAAAACACCTTTTCCTGCCTCGCTCTACGCAGGTTGGAAGAGTTCCAGGGCCGCCCGATGCGTTTCTTCAAAGTGTTTTTCGTCGTACGCATTGACTAGCGGTTTCAACGCTGTCGGGTATACTCAAGCGTAAATGTGTGAACCGGCCTTTGGAATTACGTATATATGCCGACGTTTTCGACAAGTTAACTTGTGGCGTACCCGTAGCAGCTATTTAATTAATAAAAACGAAACGCACACAATGACCGGTAAGCGGCTAACGGCAACCTATTCGCAATTCCAGAGGAGACGATGCCACCTAGAGCAAAGACATGACTATAAGAAATGGGTGGCCTACAGATATCGAAATGTGTAGCAAAAGCCTCCGCGGCCTGGAGGCGAACTTGTAGGACAGGGGAACGGGGGATTGAATGCACGTAGCTGGAGTCGAGCATACTACTAACTTCCTCTCTCAGTTCCGTGAATGTCTTTGCGATGCCTTGGTGGCACGACACGATTGCGGTGTTGTCTCCCTTGGCGTCGGCCGTTCTGTCCACGACCTCTCCCATGGTCCAGGGGAGGAAAGGATTCTTTCCGGGCTTGTGAAAGTAGCTGAGACTTGTAAGGGTCCTTATTGAAGAAACAGACCATGCTCTGATTAGACAACTACACGAACACATTCCATCTTTTTTTTAATAAGATGCTTTATATAAAAATTACTTTTAAAAGCATAGCTTTCTAAACGGAATCCTAAAATTCTAAAAACAACAAAATTGACAATCGGGTCATCTGTGCATCTCCCCGTTAGATTTAGGGGAAAAAATATTGACATATGTTACGGCTCACGAGATCTATTGACTAATTAATTTTCTCCGCTAAATTAATCGGGGTGGGAAAATTGACGTTTTCTGATGTCATGTGACCTGTAAACCGTCATTTTCCCCACTACATTTAGCGGAAAACTTCAAGTCATATGACCTACACACAAATTCAATCTATCCGCTAAATTAAGCGGATAAATTGATGTCACGTGATCCCTACACCAATTCGGTTTCCCCGCTATATTTAGCGGATAAATTATTAAAAAAATATAGGTCACTCCTTAAACGGATAGACTGTTTAATCTTCCAAACAAATTTAAACGATCGTTCCTCAAAAACGTTAAAGATCAATGTTGCAGCCAATTCTGTTATGGAGGTACTAATATCCCTTTTAAACGGGCGATTCAAAGACCTTATGAACGAATGACTTCGAATAATACGCCAGCAAGCGCTTTCCGAGGGGCAGGGGCGTGAGGTCAATATCTTGTCGACCTAAAGGCTTCATTTCCAAAGACCTTGGCATTCATGTGAGAACGGGCATCAGGATGCAGGCTGACCTTTGACTGAGAAACTTATCAGTTAGGGGTCGTACCGTGCACAGCCTCAGGGTGTACGCTGCGCGACACTGTTAGCCCAAACACACATCTGGGCTTTGTCACGAGTTTCTTCGAAAGGGAATTGGGCTGACATCAAACATTACCGCGAAGAGTATCCTAAATTGTACCTTTCCTATACACTATAGTCGGTGGCAGGTTAAGGGTTCAAGAGAACCTCCTCTCACCTCTTTCCACTTTAGCAGAGCGAACGATGGAGAGGAGGTCGCCTAATCTCCAGCGTTCCCTCTGCTAAGGTGGTAGCAAGAGGGAGGAGCCTCCCCTGAACTATCATCCTATCCCCGACTATAAAAAAATTTAATAACGTCCTTCTAAAAAAAAAAAAAAAGAAAAAAAAAAACAGTTTGTTTGTTTGCGCTAACAGTGTCACGATCTGTAGAGTGCCCCTAAACTAAACGTTGCCACATGACCAAAGCAACAACGACAGTGATTCCCCTGTTACACGGGCACCCTTAAAGAGGCGGTGGAACGATATTCAATTGGGATGTTTTTCACTTTACACGAGCTTACTGGCACTAGTGGGACTCAAGGTTACTCGCACGCAACGCCACTGGCCAAGAAACTCCTTTGTTGCGGTGTAATTTCAGAGACAAAAGCGATCATTTCATTCAATCTCTTCCTTTGCAAAATTTGATGACGTAAAGTGGGGATCGCAGTACACCCATATGACGATATTTGAATGCTGTTCATAGATTGGACCCGAGCATTGCGTGGGCACTCGATTTGGGGTCGTGATAATTACTAGCTCGAGAGGCAGTCGGGTAGTGGCCCGTGTCCAATCACTGCAACGACGACAATAGCCGAGCCATAACAATGTCTGGTACTCAGCGCGTGTCCTGTGCTTTGCCAACCCCAGCGCGTGGCCATGATCAACATTGGCAGCATATAATCGGCTCCAGATCACGTGGCCGCTTGTTCTGGCTGCGAGTTGAGGAAGTGGTATTGGTTGAGGGGGTGAACGCTGCTCGTTTTTCTTTAATTTTTTTACTGGGACTTCTATTGCGTGGGGTGAAAAACGAACGCGTGTTTCATAGGTCATTAACGTCAGGGATCCGTTCTAAGGGGTATTTGCGCAAAGTACAAAAATTGTTGCATCGCCCTTTAACCGCGGTTAACTCAGCTTTAACTGCTGTTACGCGTCACCACAGTTACCGAGCTATACTTTTGGACAGCAATTTAAGAAGAAGTGAAGAGCACGCGTGCACTACTTTGATGGGTGCTCAAGATGCTAAAGCGCACGTTCGCCCATAGCTTTGAATGCAGAGCTGCAGAATGTTGTCCGCAAGCATTGTGTGCTAACTCTGGCTTTGCCTAACTGCAGTTAAGCGTGCCCGTGTAACAAGGGTATGAGTCGAAAATGCTGGAGACTGTTCAGGCTAGTTCAGGCAGTTAGAGCAACAAACACATCTATATTAAACAACAAAAAAAAAAAAACTTGCAGCCGATGCTACAAGCGCGAGCATGTGGCCCTGAACAGTACTCGCACTGCACGAGCGCGCGTGCTTGTCAAGGACGCTGGAAACCCGGAGCTCGCGCTTGTAGCATCGGCGGCATCTGGAATAAAAAAAATATTGGGGTGTGTGTTATGTTTACACAGCCTAGAACTTAGTCTGCCTGAACGGGCGACTTGTCTACCAGCTGAAGATGAGAAGTTTAGCCAGTGCAGTAGAACCGCTAGCCTGGAGTCTTTAACGTGCGCCACGCATTAGTGATACACGACCGCACACCGTTATGATGCTCATCCAGATTGAAACAGGCGGGGGTGGGGATTGAGCCCCAGGATCCCTGGGTTCTGCAGCGCGAGCTTTCGCTCCACGTGCTCCATGTTAGCCGCGCGTGCTAAAAGCGCGAGCTAGTCGCTTTGAATGAAGCCGCGGCGGCTGCACGAGCGCTCGTGCAGCAAGTGCTCTAGTCAAGGCAGTTAAGGCTGGCCGCTCGCGCTAGCACAGCCTTCGCGGTTAGTCCATGCTAGGGTGAGACGAAGTATAGACCACTCGGCCACCACACCCACCGGCTACGTCTGGACCACGGTCTGAACGTAAGTTGAAACGAAGTACAAGTGTCAACCCTCTCCCCCCCCCCCCCCCCTCCAAAAAAAAAAAAAAATATTGGGAATGTGTGAAGATTGACAAGTGGAGCCGTAGTAATATTGTGAAGAAAAATGGCAGAAAGTGATTATTGAATTTATTGCTTTAAAGTTAGGAAAAGGGAAAGGGAAAGAGAGCTGCCGAATAATTGGGCCAGGAGCGGTTTCTCTAACTTTAATGCAATAAATTCAATAATCACTTTCTGCCCTCTTATGGCGCACTGCCCTCAGTTGCAGTGCGCCATAAGACAAAAATTTAAGGCACCATGAAATGAAATTGGGGTTGGGATAAGTAATTTTAGATTGTGATTTTAATCACAAGTCGTTTATTGGGCGGAAAAAGAAATTGTACGCGAGAGTAGAAAGCCGAAACCTTGCTTTTCGGTACGAAAATGAAAAAAAATATAGCGCACTATTTCTTACCCCCTTCCCTTCTAAAGCTTTCTGCCTTTTCTCTGTGATGGATCCGCGGTGCCCAAGCACCTCAGCCGAACCGAGCTCACGCATTGCACACGAGCACTGCGTCACTCGGACGTATGCGCTCGTCAACAATCAATCGCGGCGACGAATTTCTGAATTCGCTTTTGTGGCCAGTGAGTGCCCTGACGGCACTTATCAACCCTTGAGAAAGACAACTGTCCCATGGCATTTCTAAAGGGACCATGAAATGATTTTTCATTTTCTTCCTCCTTAGCTTGAATCCTCAACTCAAACGCGAAATGAGAAACCACGTGGCCGTGACGTGCTTGGCATACATGGGTAAATTACTTCCAAAATGAAGTTTAAATACAATTACCTCGCTCCAAAAGTAGTTTAACAACAAGTACAATTACTACTAAGTGAAACCAATTAATTACAATTAAAAAGTACGCTTATAAGGTAATGCAATTATTTTGCAATGACTTATTTCTGAGAGCGACCCAACTTGTACCATAAAACTTTAAACGAGTTGTATAGAATGCAACACATTTGTTCATTCCTTGCCCAATGTTTCAGGAGGCTTAAGCATCGCTGCATAAATGTCACGTGCTGTACTTCCATTTTATAAATATTGTTAAATTTATGATAGAGCTTGACAGTTTGGGACAATGAAGTACTACGTTCTTATATTTTTTAATAAAAAAATACTAAATTAGTTTATATGCTGGAAGACGCCAGATCGCTAAAGAAAGAATTGTGCTGACAGACTTTTGTTATTCAGGCAAATAAAAATGCGACAATTATTCATATACTGTATGAATATATTACATGTGTTAATATAAAACTAAAATCCGCACGCGTTAATACGACTACATTTACATACAAACATCATGTTATTGTATATAATTTACAGTGAGTTGAAATTATAATGGATCCGAAATGTATAAAAACCGAATCAGGGCTCCTGAATCATTAGTGATAATATTTACAGGTGCAAGGTCAGTCTCGAAAATCCGTATGCAAATAATATCTGAAGTAAAACCACGAGGATATAAACTTCAAAATAATGCAAAGATACAAATATGCGACAGTACTGGAAGATGGACGTAAAAAAACTGGCAAAAACGAAAAGAAAAATAACTTCATAGACTATTAAAATACCCAACCCTGGCTGAAACTAAAGCAAATTTTGTTTTTTCAATTTTTTTTTTTTATGTTTAAGCTAATGTTTTTTGGTCACACCGCAGACGGCGCTACACGGCGCCGTTGAGTAGGGTGCCTTAGAGTTACTGTATAGGCTCCCTACGGGAGCCAGAGTTGCGCGTTTATGCATGGCATGTGGATTCAGCTCCTCACGTGACTGAGTTCGGCGAATAGCAGCGCCGCACGTTCGAGGCGCGCAGCGCGCTCAAAAGCCGGGGAACGTACGCCGGGGCGCGTGCAACGTCTACTTTGCTGCACGACACTTGATACGGCTCCTCACGTGATCGGATCTCGGCGAATAGCGGCGAGGGCGGCACGGGGCACGTGGAATCAAACGCGCAACTCTGTCTCCCGTATTGGGGAGGAGATCGAACAGTCACGCCTCTAGCGGTGCGCTTCAGCTGTGGGGACAACAAAGCGTATTTTCTTGTTTGTTTTTGATCCGAGAAATCGAAGATGACGATTCGAAGGCCACTCCTCGTGCGACCAAAGCACTGGTCAGAGCGAAGCGCTCGTGCCCAGACCGTGCTCGGCCAGGTTCAATTTCTTTGTTATGCTGTGTTGGTAAACACCGGGCTGTGGGGACAACAAGCTCGATAAAGCGCCCCCTATAGTTCGATCTCCTGCCCAATACAGGAACTCTAGGGTGCCTACATGTCTGTCTGTCTCAGGGATAAGACATCCATTGTTGCCCTGAATGTGCCAGCGCGTGACGCTGGCACACATGTGACTTTAAAATGCATAAAAAACGTTTTGGCGGAAAAATAGCTGAGATGTCACCCCTCAAACAAAAGCGCGCGTGTATATGAAGGCACTCTACCGTTGAGGTAGGCTCCAAAGAGGATTGTCTCTCAACCCGCAGTGTGAGCAAAAAAGAAGAAAAAAAGGACAACACGAAGCTATTTTTGTTGTGCGTGCGTGTGCATGCGTGTATATGTGTGCGAGTGTGTCACCGAGCGCTAGGCCACTTGTGCGAGCGCTGAGGCTTTCGAGAGGTTCCGTTGGTGCCGCAAGGCCTTGCAAACGTAATTGGAATTGTGGCTGAAATTTAGCGATTGCTGACGCTTGAAAGTAATTAAATTATAATTACAATTCCTTTTGCCCCGAAGTGATTATTACAATTACAAATTAAACAGTAATTAAATCACAGTAATGCACTTTCTGTAATTCGATTACTACCCAAGTATGGTGCTTGGGCACCGTAGGCGATGACTCCAAGCTTCCACGGTGCTTTTTAAGCACGCCATGGAACTTGTCACTCGATCGAGGGACGACATGTGCCGTCACGGCACTCATTGGCCAAGAGCGCGAATTCAGATATTTGTCGACTGATTGATGGTTGACGAACGCACACGTCTGAGTGACGCAGTGCTTGTGTCCAATGCGTGAACTATAGGTTCGGCTGACAGTGCTTGGCATTGTGGATGCATCGCAGTTATATTTCACTCTATCACAGTGAAAAAGCGGAGAACTTTCGAAGGAAAGGAGGTACGAAATAGTCCGCTATATTTTCGACTTTTCGTTCCCTAAAAAGGTTTTAGGATTTGTACGCACTAAACGACGTGTGGTTAATAAAATTCCAATTTATCCCAGCAGAAAATGCATTTCATGGTCCCTTTAATATTCACGGTGGAAGCTTGGAGTCGTTGCATAAGGTAAATTACTACGTCACGGCTACGTGATTTCTCATTTCGAATTTCAGTTGAGGAGGAAAGAAAAGTAGGGAGAAGTTGAAACATTTTTTCTTAATCCCTTTAAAGGGGGAGGAGGTAGGAAGAGGTCACGATATAAGTGCGCGATGAACGCAAATATTAGGAGAGCAAGAATTTTGAGGGCTTTGCTCGATCTACGCACGTTGGTAAAAATCAAACTCTCGCGGAGGCCCGCTAAAGTGTCACACAGTACTTACGACATGCACTACAGAAAATTATAATTATAAATATGTCGGCACCATTTTGGCTGATGGCTATGAAGTTGTAGTCGTTCTCACCGGTTTGAGGACCGAATTCTCCCCGATGTACTTGCCACGTGGTGCAGAGCGCCGTAGAACACGCGGTGGCTAAACCTTGACATAGCGGTTCCTGAATTTGAAACAAACAAATTACACCAACACGAGCACTATCGAAATCTGATGAAAATTGTCGTATAGCGTCGCGGTTTGCCCGTCAGTAGTGCAACTTTTCTGCGTGCACACGCTATGCACTGAAAATGTCTTTTGTTTCCCTGTTTTCAATGGTTTCCGGTGACGTCGAGCGGAAAGACCTCGTACATGCATTCACAAAGAATCATAAAAGGCGGCAGAACTTGCAGCTGTGGCGAACAGTGAGTGGCTCAAACTTTTATTTGAGCGAATTGGAATTAGAAGGAAACACACACAGAAAAAAACATTACAGTAGAAGTAGTAGAACACCTCTAGGTCATCAGAGGCTGCAACATTCGGTTTGGCGTTTTGGCACACCTGCTGTTAACATATGGTATATTATCTCTAGATGTTTCGCCCAGATGAAAGAATGAGACCTAAACTTCGCGTTCCAGACCTAATATGAACCGATATATTTTCAACAAAAGCAAGTATGCGAAAGTGACGTGGAAAGTTGTTGAAGGTCAGATTATCCGCGAGGAACCGTGCACATCTAATTCAGGCCCCGACCAGGGCGCCCCTAGCGGCAAACGGGTCCGTTCCATCGGGGAACTTCTGCCAGTCGCTGCGTTGGTTGTGCGTTGTAGCGGGTTAGCGCTGTAATTTCCAAGGTAGCTATTCCGCACTAAGAAAGCCACAACAATTGATGCGGCAACCAATAGGCGACCGCCGCGACGCGGCCGGCATAGAAAAGGTGCGGATCAAATTCAAGCCCCGACCAGGGCGCCCCTAGCGGCAAGCGGGTCCGTTCCATCGGGGAACTTCTGCCAGTCGCTGCGTTGGTTGTGCGTTGTAGCGGGTTAGCGCTGTAATTTCCAAGGTAGCTATTCCGCTCTAAGAAAGCCACAACAATTGATGCGGCAAACAATAGGCGACCGCCGCGACGCGGCCGGCATGCTCGCTTCCCATATATCCGGAGCACAGAGAGCGGAAGCACGCTTTCTATGAATGGGCATCATGCTGGTGTGTGTGCGTGAGTCTGCGCCATAAACGTTTAAACATCCCAGGTTAGCAGTAGTACTGCAATGGCTCTAAATTTGTCTTTTTCAGTGATGAACCGGTACCGCCAATCTCAAGAACAAATCAAACTCTCGTTGTAACTTGTACGAACATTCGGAACCTCCGTTTTGTTTTTGTGTTCGTTCTAATTTTGCGGGAGGTTCAGCTGGCGCTGGCTGTTCGTACCGCGTAACAAAATAATTGCGCGTGTTGAACAGGATGTCTATGTATATAATTTTTTCTTCGTGTACTTGGCATTTGAAAGCAAAATAAAGTTATTGCACTAACCTTATTCGCATATCTTATATTGGCTTTAAGTCTGCAGCGCTAAGGCAGGAACAGAGAGGGCTAACTATATTTTTTTGTCTTTTTCCTATCCACACCAATTCAAAGTCTGTCGAATGCGTTCATACAGTGAATAGAGACAAAGGCAGTGAGCCATTGCGTCTACCCACGAAACATTCCAACCAGAGCTCGGCGCTCCGACGTGTCGCGCACTCTCATCTCATCCTCCCCCTCAGTTTCAGGTGCAGCCAGACTTGTGCTCATTACTTAAAAAAATGTAATGGATTACAATTACAAATTACCGAGCCTCAAATGTAATGGATTACCGTTACAAATTACTTTCGCTGAAAAGTAAAGGATTACTTTACTCGGTACGTTACAAATAACTTTCACATTACGTTTTTCGTACACTTATCGAGAAAAGAATAGAAACAATTTTGATATTTTTCAAAAATGTTCTGCAACACTACTTTTCATTTCTCATACGCTCGTAATGTGATAGTCCTTATAAAAATAAAATATTGTATTTAAGAGAAAGAGTGTAGCTGCACTCCGTTCACCTGCAAGCTGACAAGGCACCGAAAGCTGCAATCACACCCGCCATTCCGCTAGCTTCCGTTCTCCTTAATGCCCTGAATTTCGAACATCTCATTAAGAGATGGCCATGGAACGACGGACACTCCATGACCGAAAACTCGACCAGTCAGAGAAAAAGTGGCGGTTATGGGTTATTGATCGTTTATCGGTTCTCACTTTCACACCAATATTCGGAGGCCAGGGGAGGAGAGGGCATAGAGAGCGAGAGAAGCGGTGGTCATCGCTCTCACGAAACAATAACAGATCACACCACTTTTACGCGTTCTCTCTCTCAGCACTCCTTAGATAGCCTACCTCCCCACCCCCCTTTCCCCCCTTTATGTTGACAGTTGACTGTAAAGTGAGGAGTGTACTTGACCACCATGCCCAGACAATTAAACAAAAAAAAGTATCGTCCGTACCCTCGAAGACGATGCTCTTAGCAAATACCGTAGAGACTAATACAGGAAACGCCGGGGTAAAATGGGAGACGGAAGTAGAAAGCGATCCTGGCGGTATGGAGTAGACAACTCGCCACTTTTCCCGGAAATGAATCAAGTGGGTGCGACTCACTAGAGAAATTGATAGTCTATGAAATATTCCCTTTTTTTTTTTTTTTTGATGGAGCATAGGGAGCATAAGCTCGTGATATTGGACCTCTTGGTATTTTGATGTCAAAATGCAGTGTGTTGTGTAGACCAGTCAGGATTTGTAGAGCGATTTTTTACAATCTAAATAGTTATTAAACCTTTCTGAGCTTGTTGATTTATTTTTTTTATTCATACCGAAACATGTCTTATTAGATGTCCTTGGCTCCAAAGTGACCATAATTGGCAATATGCCTCAATTTTTTATGAGACCGACTTCAAATGACTCTAAGTGACTAGAAGTGACTATTATTTATAATTATATGATTTTTTTTGTCTGCTTACACAGGAACCGTGCACATCTAATTCAGGCCCCGACCAGGGCGCCCCTAGCAGCAAACGGGTCCGTTCCATCGGGGAACTTCTGCCAGTCGCTGCGTTGGTTGTGCGTTGTTGCGGGTTAGCGCTGTAATTTCCAAGGTAGCTATTCCGCACTAAGAAAGCCACAACAATTGATGCGGGCAAACAATAGGCGACCGCCGCGACTGCGGCCGGCATGCTCGCTTCCCCAGAACCGTGCACATCTAATTCAGGCCCCGACCAGGGCGCCCCTAGCGGCAAACGGGTCCGTTCCATCGGGGAACTTCTGCCAGTGGCTGCGTTGGTTGTGCGTTGTAGCGGGTTAGCGCTGTAATTTCCAAGGTAGCTATTCCGCACTAAGAAAGTCACAACAATTGATGCGTCAAACAATAGTCGACCGCCGCGACGCGGCCGGCATGCTCGCTTCCCATTAGCATCTTCTTTGACCAGATTGACCTTAAATGGCTGCCAATGGCTATTGATGAGATAATTGACAATTGTCTGTTTCGGCGTTGGGGATTGCATATGACTTCAACTGGCTATTATTAACTATCAGCCTCCACTTTTATATATATTTGCTATATATGGCTACAAATGCTAGTAATGAGTATTGAAAGCTGAGCTATTTCTATTTATAAACTGGAATGACTTCAGGGGGCTATTGTTGGCTATTAGAATATATTTCTGACCAGATTGGCTCAATGGCTCCTAATGGCTGTTAGTTAGTATAATAGCAATTATCATTATTAAAATATGACGACCAACCAATCCCTAAATCAGGGGCCCAACGTTTCGAAACCGGTTCGGCTTCTTCAGGGGCGACTATGGAAGGAAAGGAGCCGCAATCTTCTTTTTCCTCTATGGCGGAGGCGAATGTGCACGATCCCATCTTCTTCCTCTTTGATCGTTTTTTTGAAAACACATGGTGGAGCCCGTTCACATTCACAGATGGCAAGACCTATTGATGTTTGTTGGCGTGGTCTGAATGTGCCAAAATTCAAGGAAGAGCCTCCGGCGAGGATTAGTTTCGATGTCCAGGATGCGCGTGTTTAGAAAGTCAATGCGATGGTCATTTTTTTCACAGTGTTCAGCAACCGCGCTATACTCTTGATTGAAGTTGCGCACATCAGCCTTTTGTTGACGAATCCGTTCATGATAGTTCTTCGTTTCCCCGATGTACGAGGAAGGGCACTCCGCGCAGGGAATCTCGTACACCACACCTTGCGCTTTCTCTTTAGGGGGCCGATCTTTTGGTCGTGGCATAAAGCGTCCAAGGGTTGAAATTGAGCCATCTGAATGCCCTCCTTTGCTAGCACCCGTGCCAGCGCTTCACTTGTTCCCTTGATGTATGGGACGCTGATGCGCGTGGTTGGCCGGCGTTTCGTATCAACCTGTGACTGGTGGTGTTGTCGACTTCGGTTTTGACGACAGGCGATGCGGTGTATGAAGCTGCCCATATATCCGTTCTTCGGGCTCATTCACACTGGAAGCGGATCCGCGTTCGCAAGGCGGTTGCGAACGCGGTTGTATAAGGATTCAGTACAATTGCACGCGCATTTGATGACATCAAATGCGCGTGCAATTGTACTGAATCCTTATACAACCGCGTTCGCAACCGCTTTGCGAACGCGGATCCGCTTCCAGTGTGAATGAGCCCTTCTTGAGGTCGCAAATGATGGTTTCTTCTTCTTTTCGTTGAATTAGAATGGCTTCAAGTGGCTATTATTGGCTATAAGCACCTATTTTTGAATAGATTGGCTGCAAATGGCTACAAACCGCTAATAGTAGATAAAGGGGCCATGAAACAAAAATTTATTGACCTCATCTTAATTTTCTTATATTCATTAAAGCCCAAAGATGTTGTTTTCTAAGTTTTGCGGCCAAATATTGTGTCTGGAATTTACAAACCGGGTTTAAAAATCATAAGTATCGGCGATTCTGAAACGACCATACGACACGGTGTGGGAACCAGAGGCAACAAAACGTCATCATAAGTGATATATAAAGCGGAACAGATATTAAACTTTATTTATTGTTCGCATAACAAATTGAAAATGATAAAAACAAATAATCATTTTTTGACGCTCTTATATTATTTACACGATACAGCATCACGTGATTGCGATTGAGTTTAGGTTTCAAACGCATCCTAGTCTTCCGTCGCTTGGTAGCCATGGTAACAACCGGGTCACGGGTCTATCGGATGCTCGTCTGGCGGGCTGCGCAGCGCATATCTACTGTAACAGGATACCTTGCTGAGCTGGTTGGTTGAACGACATGATGAGAAACAGCGCAAAAGGGACAAGACACAAAGTAGAAGAAGGACACAGGACATACGCTGACTAACAACCAAAGATTTAACAACCAAAGAATAAAAATTAAAAAAATAATTTTAATTTTTATTTTGGTCACGCGTATCGCCACGTTCTTCTAGTGCCACTGTAGAACTTTTTTTCACCTTTTTATTGAGGTTTTCTTTACTAGCATTTATCTCTTCCGAAAGAGAAAGAAGAGCATGTGCTTGCGCGTGTCACTGTGCGCGCGTGGAAGTTCTACTAAATCTTTGGTTGTTAGTCAGCGTATGTCCTGTGTCCTTCTTCTACTTTGTGTCCTGTCCCTTTTGCGTTGTAAGAGGCGACGCTGGAGCTCGGGGAGGTCGGCCATGTTAGTTATCGGAGCGAAATATCAGACGTCAGATCTCCTTCGTTGACTTGCCAGCGTGACGTCATTATGGCGCCGCTGTTGAGGCGATATCTGACGCTCTGTCTGTGGTCATTCAGTCCCACTGATCTCTATGACAATTGCTGGATCGCGCTTCCCCGCATCGAGCCCATTGCGCGATTGAAGCCACCGGTCGGCCATCTTACCGGTTCCGCGGAAGCGTTGTCAAGGCGGCGGTTGTCTCTGTTGTCACGTGACCTACACACGGTAACCATGGCAACTGTCTAGGCTTGACAGCGCTAGAGCATATCTCGTAAGATGGCCGACGGTGGCTCCATTTTCGGTGCGGGAAAGCGCGATCCAGCAAAAGACCGATCTCACCAGCCAGTTTGACTACGCCACCGCTGCCGCAATGCATCGAGGGAGCTTTAGCCTTTCTGCACGTGCGACAACCTCGCTGGAGCTCTGCGCGTGTGGAGCATGAGGCGGCACGAGCCGTCTTGTGCATTGCTGCCTGCCTCCTGCGAACTAAAGTTATGGCGGCGTCACGCATGCGCCGAACGCTTGGTGAGATCGGTCTATTGTCATAGAGATCAGTGTTCAGTCCGGTCTACGTCGCCATCTTGCGCAGACAACGAGAATTCCCTATTGGTTACTTATGATGACGTGTTTGTAGAACTGAGAGGGAAGCTCCCCGAGAAACCGAAATTATCTTTTTTGTGCCAATAAATGAATCCGGACGATCAAATGAATGAACGTGGGTTATGCAATAAAGGACAAAGATTCCAAATACACATATAGCTCTGAATTTCGGGAAAACGTTTCACGGCCCCCTTAACTATACGCCTCGCAAGTGGGCTCATTTTCGTCTTCTGCGCATGAGAAAGGAGGTAGCGGTGACGTCAGAACGCCGAGCCCTGATTGGCTGATCGCGACCCCTTATCTGAGCGTCGTCTGCTCCTTTGCAACGTCGTCTGCTCGCAATGTCGTCTGCGTCTGTCTTACCTTTCCTGCGACTTTCGAAAGTGCAGGTCTTTACGAGCGAGCTCGACTTCACCTTTCAGAGAGGGGAGACGAAATAACTCGAGCGGTACGTTGTTTTTGTCTAACAACTAGCAGACGCGCATCAAGGAGGGAAGTCGAAGGACTCACTGGCGAGGTGTCCCGAGGCGCCGAGGTTTGCCTGCTAAGAACCGAGAGTGTCCGCAAGTTCCCTCCCAAATACTTTTTTCCCTCCTTGCGTGTGCGGCGAGACTCCTCACTTCACTCTTTAACGGCGTCGGCGGGTTGGCGCAGTTAACGTCTAAATTACAAATAGCGCTAAGACAAGGACAAACAAAGAAGTGGACAGGACAGGTTTTATATCGTTGTATATAAAACCGTCAGTTGTGAGTTAGCGCCTGTCCTGTCCACTTCTTTGTTTGTCCTTGTCTTAGCGCTATTTGTAATTTAGTATGTGTAACCAACTAGCCCGCCAGAATATTCTGATGCAGTTAACGTCGTCTGCTTTACGTCTGCTAGTCAAAGCGATGGCTGCTTTACCTTTCCTGCGTCTGTCGGAGATTCACCGCTTTTTCACCGGCGAGAGTCACCGCTGCCTCGGAGAACAAGGAGAGGACAAGAGGAAAGATTGACCTCTTAATCTAAAATTGAGGTCAGCGATCAAAGTATAATACGGGAAGGGTTCACAAGGGTCGCGCGGGCATATTCCATTCAGCACGTCAGCCGGTCGTGGGCAGACGATCTTGGCCAAGGACCGTCGGAGCACCGCTGCGCGTGAGTCGGAGTGCCTGCTAGGCCTATCTGCTGAGCTCGCTGGGTCGGGGTCCGTGGAATCGTGGCCGTTGGAGCATTTCCCGGGTGTTTGTGGATCCAGCGTTCTTGTTCGTCGTGGTTTATTTCAAGCACTTTTTACTTTTTCTCTTGCTGCTTGTAGTCGGGACGCGTGCGAAGAGCACGTACAAAAATAAACGTCCCTTGGTCGTCGCGACCAAGTAACTGGGCGACGCTGTCGGCCACGCTGATTTGGTCGTAAGAAGTGCGTAAGACAGCTTCGGAGCTGTCATAGGATTCCGTCGTAACCTGCGCAAAACTTACGATAATTTCGTTTCGTGAATACGAATTTGTTCTTACGTTTTTTCTTACGCACATTTTTGGCGTAAGATCGTTTCGTGAATCTGGCCTCTGCACTTCCGAAAGTCGGAGGAAAGGTAAGACAGACGCAGACGACGTTGCGAGCAGACGACGTTGCAAAGGAGCAGACGACGCTCAGATAGGGGGTTGCGATCAGCCAATCAGGGCTCGGCGTTCTGACGTCACCGCTACTCCCTGCGCAAGAAGCAGACGAACTTGCCCTCCGCATTGCTTGAGCTATTTTTCTATTTACGAAATGGAATGGCTTCAAGTTGATAATGTTGGCTATTTGTATTTATTTTTGAACAGATTTATATGAAATGGCTGCCGATGGACATTGATGAAACAATTCTGTGCTATTTCTGTGCTTAAAAATGAGTATGGCTTCAAGTGGCTATTATTGGCTTATGTATGAAATGTTGGATAAATTTGATTGAAATGGCTACAAATGGCTATTAGTGACTAGTGTTGATATGAATGGGCGTTTTTGTGTTTACTAACTGGAATGACTTTAAGTGGCTATTGTTGGCTCTTAGCATTGGTTTCTGACCAGATTGGCTTGCAATGGCTAGCAATGGCTATTAGTGAATATAATTGACAATTACTGTAAACGACTTCATTTTCGCGGGCTCAAATTTTCGCGAATCGGGCCAAAGCTGAAAATTTGAAATTATTCGCGGGTTCTAATTTTCGCGAATCGAGTGTAGCTTCCGTAGCGTTCACATATTGTCCGAATTGTTCGCGGGACTTATTCTTCGCGAATTGTAGGCGATTCGCGAAATTCGCGAAAATTAGGTCTTCGCGAAAATTTCGTCGTTTACAGTATGTGCTATTTCAGTGTATATAAATTAAAATGGCCACAAGTGGCTATTACTGGCTATAAGCATTCATTTTTATTGCAATGGCTCGATTTGCCTACAAATGGCTATTTGTGACTAGTGTTGATAGTTATGAGCAATTTTTGTGTTTACCAACTGGAATGGCTTTAAGTGGCTATTGTTGGCTATTATCATCTATTTCTGACCAGATTGGCTTCAAATGGCTAGCAATGCCTATTAGTGAGTATAATTGACAATTATGTGCTATTTCAGTGTTTATGGATGAAAATGGCCACGAGTGGCTATCATTGACTATAAGCATTTATTCTATAATAATAGGCTTGAAATGGCTGCAAATGGTCATTAGTGACTAGTGTAGACACTGTAGATAGTTATGAGCGTTTTTGTGTTTACTAACTGGAATGACTTTTAGTGGCTATTGTTGGCTTGTAGCATCTATTTCTGACCAGATTGGCTTCAGATGACTAGTAATGGCTATTAGCAAGTATAATTGACAATTCTGTGCTATTTCAGTGTTTTTGGACGAAACTGGCTACAAGTGGCTATTACTGGCTACAAGCATTTAGATTGGCTTAAAATTGCTACAAATGGCTAGTAGTGACTTGTGTTGATATTTATAAGCAGGTTTTATATTTACTAGCTGGAATGGCTTTTAGTGGCTATTGTTGGCTTTTTCTATTTCTGGCCAGTTTCGCCTCAAATGGCTTGCAATGGCTATTAGCGAGTATAATTGACAATTCTGTGCTATTTCACTATTTATGAGCGAAACTGGCTACAAGTGACTATTATTGACTGTAAGAATTTATTCTTTATTAAATTGGCTTGAAATAGCTACAAATGGCTATTAGTGACTAGTCTTGATAGTTATGAGCAATTTTAGTGTTTACTAACCGGACTGGTTTTTAGTAGCTGTTGTTGGTTGTTATAATTTATTTTGACCAGATTGGCTTCAATGGGCTAGCAATAGCTATAGCAAGTATAATTGTGGATATTCACGAATAGCCATTCATAGCCATTCAATGGATATCCACGAATAGCCATTCATAGCCATTCGAAGCCAATCTGGTAAAAAATAGATGATAATAACCAAAAATAGTCACTTGAAGCCATTCCAGTTTGTAGACGAAGAAATAGCTTCTAATTATAAATACTAGTCACTTATAGCCATTTGTAGCCAATTCAAGTCAACCAGAACAGGAACAGATGCTTATAGCCAATAATAGCCAATCCAAGCAAACCTTGTCAAGAATAGGTGCTATAGCAAAACATATTCAGTTGAAGTCATTCAAATCTATACACGCTTCAATTGCATAAATTGTAAATAATAATTGCTGATAGCCATGCATAGCCATTTCAAGCCAATCTAATGAACTCATTTTCATCCATAAACACCGAAATAGCATATAATTGTCAACTATATTCACAAATAGCCATTCACAGCCATTTGAAGCCAGTCTGGTAAAAAATAGATGGTAATAATCAGAACTAGCCACATGAAGTCATTTCAGTTTGTAGATAAAGAAATAGCTGCTAATTATAAATACTAGTCACTTTAAGCCATTTGTAGACAATTCAAGCCACCCAGGGCAGGAACAGATTATAGCCAATAATAGCCAATCCAAGCCAACCAGTGAAGAATAGATGCCTATAGCCAATAATATCCAGTTGAAGTCATTCAAATCTATACACACTCCAATTGCATAAATTGTAAATAATAGTTGCTGATAGCCATGTATAGCCATTTCAAGCCAATCTAAGAAAAATAGATGCTAATAGCCAATGATAGCCCTTTGAAGTAATTTTCATCCATAAACACCAAAATAGCATAGAATTGCCAACTATATTCACGAATAGCCATTCGTAGCCATTTGAAGCCAATCTGGTGAAAAATAGATGCGAATAGCCAAAAAGAGCAACATGAAGCCATCCATATTTGTAGACGCAGAAATAACTAATAATTATAACTTATAGCCATTTGTAGCCAAGTAAAGCCAACCAGGTAAGAAATAGATGCCTATAGTCAATAATAAAAAAAATCAATCCAACCAAGTCAAGTATTATTAGGAACCGTGCACATCTAATTCAGGCCCCGACCAGGGCGCCCCTAGCGGCAAACGGGTCCGTTTCATCGGGGAACTTCCTTGGAACTTCTGCCAGTCGCTGCGTTGGTTGTGCGTTGTAGCGGGTTAGCGCTGTAATTTCCAAGGTAGCTATTCCGCTCTAAGAAAGCCACAATTGATGCGGCAAACAATAGGCGACCGCCGCGACGCGGCCGGCATGCTCGCTTCCCAGAACCGTGCACATCTAATTCAGGCCCCGACCAGAGCGCCCCTAGCGGCAAACGGGTCCGTTTCATCGGGGAACTTCCTTGGAACTTCTGCCAGTCGCTGCGTTGGTTGTGCGTTGTAGCGGGTTAGCGCTGTAATTTCCAAGGTAGCTATTCCGCTCTAAGAAAGCCACAACAATTGATGCGGCAAACAATACGCGACCGCCGCGACGCGGCCGGCATGCTCGCTTCCCATAAGAGTCAGTTGAAGTAAATCAAATCCATACACTCCAATTGCATAAATTGCCAATAATAGTCGCTGATAGACATGTATAGCCATTTCCAGCCGATTTGGCCAAGAACTGCCCATAGCCAATAGTAGACACTTGAATCCACTCATATTTAAAGGGATACTGAACCAGGGAATTTAGTGTCCATAATAAGAGGCGCACGTTCTTTCCACGAGCCAGCTGCCGCCGGTGTGCGCGAGCACACGCAACAAAAATGACGTCAAAGACCTCCATTCGGGGTTAAGATGACAGTGAAATGTATGGGCTTCGGGCCAAAGGAGAATAAAGACAACTTTTTCATCTACACAGTGGTGTCTGGTGTAAAAGGTAAGCGGTTATTTGGTCTAAGAAGCACGCAGCTTTCACTTGTAGAGATGAAAAGCCTGTCTTTATTATCCTTTGTCCCGAAGCCCATGCATTTCACTGTCCTCTTAAGCGCGAATGGAGGTCTTTGACGTCATTTTCGTTGCGTGTGCTCGCGCACACCGGCGGTTGCTGGCTCGTGGAAAGAACGTGCGGCATTTATTATGGACACTAAATTCTTTGGTTCAGTATCCCTTTAAAACGTCATGAATACTATGTCACTAATTGTCACTAATGTTCATTCTGAAGCGATTTAAGGTGATATTGTTAAGATGATATGCTACTGCCAACAATAGCCACTTGAAGCCATTTTCATTCATAAGTATAAAAATATTAAAATATTGCGACCAATAAGCACTAATAGCCTTTTTTGGCAATTTGAGCCAACCAGGTCAATAGCAGATGCCTATATCCAATAATAGCCAAATGAAGTCAATTAGACCGGATGGATGGATGGATGGATGGATGAATACGGCTGAGCCCTTTGGATCGGGCGGTAGCTTACGCCACCTAGCCATTTTGTCTTACCCTTTAAGCTTAGAATATTTAAATGTGAAAACTATATTCACTCCGTACTGAAAAGAAAGTGAGGCTATAAATCCCCCTTGCCATCAGTTAATAAGAAAATGCCTAGTTTTCTCTCGCTTTCTGCCACCATTCACTTAATCTTTGCATGGTAATCTCTACTGTCTTGAAATCCACTTTTCCTTCGCTGTCTCTAAAACCCAATGACCTTATTAAATCTATGTTGTCTTCGGTATGCATAGGGTGAAGCCCTTTACAGTAGAGTATCAAGTGCTCAGCCGTCTCGTCCTCCTCTCCACAAGCAGCGCACACTGTGTCCATTTCCTGGTACTTCGCTATGTATGTTCTGGTTCGCAAAATACCTGTCCTTGCCTCAAACAACAATGAGCTTCCCCTAGAATTGTCATAAATGCTTTCTTTAGCAATAACTGCTTTGTTTAATCTATAGCCTTCCAGAGCCTTCTTTGTCTGCATTCCCTCTAGCCACCGATCTCTTTCTGTGGCCTTAACTTTCTTCTTAACTGAGACCTGCTCTTCCGTAACCCCACTATAGCCTAAAAACTTTCCTCTTAATTTCCTAGTGCGCTGTCTCCATTTTGTGTCTATACTCCTCATGTATAAATAGCTGAAAACCTTTCGTGCCCATTGCTCCCCACCCATTTGCCTCAACCGATCCTCGAATTCTATCTTGCTCACAGCTTCCCTGCCCTCAAATGACGCCCATCCCATGTCTCCTTGTACTCCCTGGTTTGGTGTTTTGCAATGTGCCCCCAAAGCCAGCCTACCTACTCCACGCTGTTTTATTTCTAGTCTTACATGCACTTCGGATTTCATGCATAGCACTGCGTTTCCAAAAGTCAAGCCAGGCACCATGACCCCTTTCCAAATCTCTCTCACCACCTCATACCTGTTGTAATTCCAAAGTGCTCTATTTTTCATTACAGCCGCATTTCTGTTGCCCTTACCTATTATATACTTTTCATGCTCACTGAGATATTCTGCACCACCACATATCCATACTCCTAGATACTTGTATTTACTAGCTCTCTCAACTGTAATATTCTGTATCTTCAGTCTCTCAACATCATCATTGTTAAAAATCATGACTGCTGATTTTTCACTACTGAATTCTAAACCTAATTCCTCTCCTTCCCTACCACAGATGCTCATTAATTCCTGCAAATCTATCCTGTTGTTAGCCATTAGTACGATATCATCCGCATATATCAGTCCCGGTAAGGATTGCTGAATTGTTTGGCCTAGCTTACTGTACGAAAGGTCAAATCCAAGCCCACTCTTCTCTAGTCTATCCTCCAATCCTCTCAGATACAACGTAAACAGCAAAGGCGATAACGGGCACCCCCGCCTAAGGCCTCGTCCTATCTCTATTTTCCCCGTTGCCTTTCCTTCCCATGTTATAATCACCTTATTATCTTTGTAAAAGTTCCTTAATATTGCTGTTAGTCCTTCATCTAGGTTTAAGCTCTCCACTATGTCCCACAGAGTTTTTTGGTTCACATTGTCATCGGCACCCTTGATATGCAGAAATGCCAGTCAGAGCTGTCTGTTTTCTTTTTGCGCTATTTCTATACACTGTGTTAGAGAAAATATATTGTCTTCCAACCTTCTTTGTTTCCGAAACCCGTTCTGCAACTCGCCCAGTATGCCCTCGCAATCTACTCATTCCTCCAGTCTGTTCTTTATAATCTGCATTACCAACCTGTAAATAACTGGTGTCATGGTTATGGGACGATAATTCCTAATGTCAGACTTATCTCCCTTTCCCTTATATATCATACTCATCCTACTAAGCCTCCATTCATCCGGAATATTTCCTTTTGTTACCATAGTGCTCACTACCTCCCTTAGTTTTGCCTTAGATTTAGGACCCAAATTCTTCACCAGCTTGATTGGGATACCATCTGTGCCTGTCGACGTGCCACTAGGGACTCTTCGTTCCGCCTTTTCCCATTCTCTTTGTCCAAAATCCGCGATGTCAAAAGCTGGACTGATACTGCCTTCGGTTCTCCTATCTTCCACATGTACACGTTCCCAAAATTTCTCCTCCATCACTGCTCCTATATATCGTATCGCATCATCTCCCTTTAATTGATCTCCCTGATGCGAGAGTATGAACCTCTGTCTAGCTTGCGTCGTTTTACCGAGTGAGTTCAAGTGCTCCCAAAACTTCTTGGCTGCGTTTCTATCTTTCTTGCTTACATTACTCATCCATTCTTCACCCTTTCTCTGAATTTTCGCATTGATCAAACTGGATGCCTCTCGGCGACATGTTATAAAAGTGTCCCATCTTCTTTTTACTTCCGTTTCCGACTCCCCACTACGCTTGGAATGCCTGTGTTCTCTAGAGGCTTCCTGACGTTTTTGTATCGCTTGCTTCACTTCTTTGTCCCACCAGCTTTTTGGTCTATGTCTTCGCTTCCCCTTTCGTTTACTCTGAACTTTGTCTAGTTCCAAAACAAAAAGCCCAGTTAGGCTCTCATAGGTCCAATCTGTATACCGTTGCCCTGAAACTGCTTCCTCTATTCTTTCAGCAACTATTTCCAACTCTTTGTCGCTGCAGAAAGTCTGCTTTGAATTATGTTGTCTAGTTTCAGCGTTTACTTCTCTGGCAAAATTCAGCTTAATCCGTTTATGATCTTTGGAACCTTCTTCATCTATTTTCATTACTTGTAACTTACCGTATTTTTTGTGTGACATAAGTACGTAATCTATAGTTGTATGTAGATTGCCTGTTTCCCACGTTATGTGCCCGTCACACTTCTGACTGGTATTACATAAAACTAAGTCATGCTTTTCCACCAGTTCTAGTAATATGCTTCCAGTTGAGTCCGTATACCCATCCAGACCCTCGATATGGGCATTCATGTCTCCCATAATAATTATTTCAGAGCCTTCCCCTAGCTCACTAATGTCTCTTGATATGCAATCAATATTTTTTCTGTTTTCCTCTTTAGAACCTTTCCCTGTCCATAAGTAAACAACTCCTAGGAGTGTTGATTCCCCAGCGACTTTTCCTTTCAGCCACAAGTGTTCGGCGCACTCCTTTCTGATCCTTTGAAAGTTCATGTTCTTCTTAATAAATGCTCCAATTCCACCTCCCTTCCTCGTTCCCTCCGTTCTGTTGCATTCTTCCCACACATAGTCAGGGTTGCAAGGTGGCTGCTCCATGTCTCTGAGATGTGTTTCCACAAACCCATACACCACTAAATCCTCCTTTCTTAGTTGCTCCTCTACCTCTTCCCATTTTAACCTATTTCTACCACCCTGCATGTTAATATATCCAATGTCTGATTGTGTTGTTTGTTTATACCTGTCCTTACGTTTTCTCCTCTTTTTAACCCTGGGTGCCTCTCCTGACTTTGTTGGGTTTTCAGTTACTTCAGTACCCCCAGGGCCCTCGGTCCCCCAAAAAAAGCAGTCACCGTGCGGCCCATCCTATCCCCCACCCTGTAACCCGTGGCCTCACTGTAGTGAATGCCATCTGCAAAAGGGCGGGAGCCAGCCTCGTACACTTCCCTGTTTACTTCCATTACGTCGTACCGAAGCTGTCGACTCATACCCTTAATTACTCTGTTGGCTTCGACAACCCTCCTCTCAGTTACCCTGGACTGCCCCCGAACTTCTGGAATGGTGCACACAACCACGTGCACATTCTCAGACACGTCCCTCAGCTTACGCATTCCCACGTTTAGCTGCTTTCCGAGGTTCTGGATCCTATCCTGGAGCACATCATTAAGCCCCGCGTCAACTATTACTAGGTTCCTTCCCTCCCGGTTATCCCACACCCCCTCACGTGCTGCGGTCATAGCATCCACCATACACTTCCCTGGCTGGACCTCTACGGTTACCCTCTGGTCTCCCTTCACCCTGTTCAGTACACCCCTCTTAACCCATGCTACGTTAGAGCTCCCCACTACCAGTACCCTAGATCCCCCTGGTACCTGCGCGCCCTTGTCCTGCGACTTATCTGCTGTCACCTGACTGCCCGACGCCTGCTGCTCGAAGGCGCTATTGAGCTGAGGGACACTTAGCTCTCCAGCGTTGTCGAGCCCGCCGGTCAACAGGCTGGACTCCTGACCACCAGCGACCCCAGCCTGCGGACCGGCGGTTCGTCCCGCTAGAACTGACACTTCCTCCTTTCTTCCCTCGCTACTCTCACTCGCTCGAATTACCCCTTCCAGGCGCTCTACCCTACTGTTACACTCCCTCTTACACTCCTCTAAACCCGCTTTCCATACTTCCCCCAGCTCTTCCACCTGCTTCTCGAGACCGACCCGCTGCTCCCTCTCATGATTAAGCTGCCTAGTCAGCTCCTCAACCTGGGCCTCGAGACCCACCCGCTTCTCTCCTTCTGCCTTAAGCTCGGCCTCAATCTCCCGAACTCTACCCTCCCATTCCCCAGTTACCTGCTGAAGCTTCACACAAAGCCGACACTCGAAACTCATCCCCTTCGCCTCCTCCAAACTCTCGAAACCGGTCTCCTCTAGGTAACACCACCGCCCACACCCCTCACACTGCACCAACTCGTCCCCACCCTTGTCCTGCCGACCCAAATCTAGACCCATATCTAGACCGGGAACAAACCGTCACTTCCCGCCAAAAATTCAAACAGCCTACGAAACTAACTTCGTAGTAGCCTCTACTAATCCCAACTGCTGCTGTTCAAACCTAACACTGCTACCGCATAGTCACTTCCTATCAACACTCAAAAAGAGAGAGAAAAGAAGAAAAACTGGCACTTAGCTTCGGATGCTCGAGGAGAACCAGGAAACACGTCCGCTCACCGCAACGGCCACCGTTGCGGTGAGCGGAAATTTAGTGCCATCTGGTGGTTCGTACAGCAGTTTAGCTTTGCCCTACCAATGGCGGTAATGACCTTGTATTTCATCGGGCCGCCGTCACTTTCGCAAGTCAGCGGCACGCAAGGAATTGTTCAATGTGAGTTCTTTCTCGACCACTTTCAGTTCGATGGTGACCAAGAACTTGCAGTGAGAACAAAGCTCCAACCCACACAGATGCCTCGATCAATTTCTACATACCAAATGCGTTTAAAGCAGGGTATGTGCCTTTCACAAATTGACTGAATCTAAGTTAGAAATGAACACTTACGTAGCTCTTGTGTTCCATTCCTACGTCGCATCGTGCTAACCCCCGAATGTACATGCCTCGCATCATCCGCTTAGGAGCATCTTCAACGTCTTCAGTTATGAGCCACTAGAAGGCCGCCATTGGTACGGCACCGATGCCGTTCCACAGATGATGACAGTGATCAAAGTGGCCAGACTGAAGTTCAGAAAGGGTCTATTAATAGCGACTGAGATTTATGTATAGCCATTTCAAGCCAATCTGACCAAGAACATATTCCAATAGCCAATAATATCCACCTGAAGTTAATCCCACCTCTGAAACACCAATGCCTCAGAAGTGTGAATAATCGTCGCTAATAGTTATGCATAACCAAATGAAACTGATCTGGTGAAGAATAGTTTCCAAAAGCCAAAATAAGCCACTTGACGCCAATCTCACCTTTAAGAACTTGAATATCCCAATATAGTTCAGTTTTAGCTAATAATAACGACTTGAAGTTGGCCTAACATATAAATAGTCAAATAACTAGAATATTAATAGCCTGAAATAGGCATTTAACTACACAAGGTCAATATCAAAACAAAGTTTACTGATTTTCATACGAACTTTCTGGAACACATCAATTAATACAAAGGTGCCACAACCGAGTGTTTCTCAATTTTAATCGGTAGCTAAGTATTTCTTTATCGATAGTGCAAGGGGGGAAGACAGTGGAGCACATGACTGATATCAATTTAATTTTCGGCACCGAGTTGACTACTCCACGCCAAGAGATGGCACCACCACCAGTGTGTCTCCCGCCAATCCTATGCATTTTTGGCTGAGTTTCCTGTATTGGTCTCAACGGTATTTGCTCAAGCCGGGCGCTTTTCAGCCGTGCCTCAAGAACGTGCTAGAATAAAGTAAGTAGCGCACATCAACGACAAAGAAAATTCCATACCCTTGTGCGAGGCTACATCGTCTGTTACACGGGTTGTGAACCCGCGAATCGACGGGGTACGGACCCGCGTTTGATGTCTTTGCAGGTGGCGGAAGACATCGAAGGACAGGGTGGAACGGTGTAAAAGACAAAAACAAATAAACACGAAGAGCTTTCTGCTGCCCGGGAGAAGAAGAAAAACATGATGGAAGGCGTTGTATTTCTTGATCTTTGTCTTTCGTTTTTTATACATACCTTGCCCGTTTTGTTCTAGTACCGGTCATAAAAAACTTATGTTTTCTTTTCGGTTATTCTCCCCTTCCTGATGTTTTCTATTTTGATGAACTTGGTCTCTTTATGCTGCTGAATGTTGTGCTCGTGTTGCTCCAGTTACTGTAATATGCTTATATTTGTAAGGAAGTAACGAGTTAATTGACAGTGTTGACGGCTGTTTGTACATCGTCCTAAGAAATCTTCGCTACCGTTCCAGGTTGACTGAGGCTGATACCGAGCTCTGCTGGAAACCCCGATTTCAAGCTTCCGACTGATCACGGTCGTCGACAGGCAAAAACGGCACGGCAAAATCTGCAACGCGTCATCGTCATCAAAACCGGCACGTGGCGGCTGCTATTGGTCATCTGTCTATTTGGCCCAGCGACATCTAGCTACAAAAGACCTGGTTCAGCACTCTGTTCGCGGCACTTGGCAGTGGTGACGGCTGGTTGTACATCGTCCTAAGAAATCTTCGCTACCGTTCCAGGTTGACTGAGGCTGATACCGAGCGCCGCTGGGACCCCGATTTCAAGCTTCCGACTGATCACGGTCGTCGACAGGTGAAAACGGCACGGCAAAAACTGCAACGCGTCATCGTCATCAAAACCAGCACGTGGCGGCTGCTATTGATCATCTGTCTATTTGGCCCAGCGACATCTAGCTACAAAAGACCTGGTTCAGCACTCTGTTCGCGGCACTTGGCAGTGGTGACGGCTGGTTGTACATCGTCCTAAGAAATCTTCGCTACCGTTCCAGGTTGACTAAGGCTGATACCGAGCGCCGCTGGAAACCCCGATTTCAAGCTTCCGACTGATTACGGTTGTCGACAGGCGAAAACGGCACGGCGAAAACTGCAACGCGTCATCGTCATCAACACCGGCAAGTGGCGGCTGCTATTGGTCATCTGTCTATTTGGCCCAGCGACACCTAGCTGGGTGGTTTCATTTGAAATCGAACACGCTTGTCGGGGTGGGTCTTTCGATTTTTTTCTGAAAAAATACATGTAATTGCCCCATTTCTGTAAAAAACAAAACCGCTTTTCAAAATTTTTTAAAAAAATATTTCGCTTCACAAAACAATATTGAGTGGAGCAGGATGAAAATCTGTTTTTTACTCCTTGATTTTTCTACCCAGTTCTGGGCGCTGGTATGAATACGGAAAGCATACAAAACTCACAGTAATTTTTTGTGATCTTGTATGTTATTTTGACTATTTTTTAGTTCAAAGGAATATACTTTCGTATTTTCGTTTATTGAGGTAAAAAATGACAAACATCGTCTCTTTGACAATCCGTTGACATCTTCAGAGCCTTGTAACTCATGAGTTATTATATTTGTCGCTTACCAAATACTATGCGGGTGTAGCCCTATACATCGGCTATCGACGGGCATAGGTTTAGTTTATTTTATTTTCACTGAATTTTTTATATAAAATTTGAAATATCGTCGAAAATGAAATTAACCGATATTTTGAACCCACTTTATCAAAAAAGGACATTTTTTATTTCGTTCAATTTTTTTATTATTGCTGCCGATCATATTAACTTTCAATTGGCTTGATGCGATTTCCCCCTTTTTTTGTTGTATCTTCTCTAGAAGTGATCGAAATCGCTCCCACGTGACAATGCGGTGACAACTTCAGAGTCTTGTAACTCATGAGTTATTATATTTGTCGCTTACCAAATACTATGCGGGTGTAGCCCTATACATAGAATATCGACGGGCATAAGTTTAGTTTATTTCATTTTCACGGAAGTTTTTATATCAAATTTGAAATATCGTCAAAAATGAAATTAACCGATATTTTGAACCCACTTTATTGAAAAGGGCCATTTTTTATTTCGTTCAATCTTTTTATTATTGCTGCCGCTCACATGAACTTTCAATTGGCTTGATGCAATTTCGCCCTTTTTTTGTTGTATCTTCTCTAGAAGTGATCGAAATCGCTCCCACGCTCTCGGAACAGCCAAACGCAGCTCCGCAGGTCGGCTTCGCTGCAAAGACTATACTGCTTATTTGTGTGTTCAAATGTAGCGGGTAAATTCATTTTCATTGAGAACACTCGTGCTTGGCTACATATTGTATTTTCTTAATTTTTTAATGGTGGTAACTGACATTCCTTTGACTGATAGTTAGCGGTGCAGCGGATGTTCCATTATCCGATGTCTAAAGCCAGGGCACAAAGGGCGGAGAAAACGGAACGAGCTCTTCATGTAGCAAGACCGGTGTCATATATCTGTTTGTGCTATACACAGGTTGTAAGGCTTGGAGCACCTCGCCACAGTACACAATTTTCGTTTGCAGGACGGCACCTTGATGCGGACGTGAAAGGACTCGGTTAAAAAAAATTAAAACAATGACAAGAAGCGTTCAGCTTTTCGATTTACCGGAGAAAAAGATCGATATATTCAGGAAGCACAAAAAAAAAAAAGAATGGGCCTCAGTAGGTGCTCGCACTAAATTACGATAATCACGTGTGTGGTGCACAGTTCGCGAGCCGGGCCAGGAACCTAAGATGACATTAGCACAACATGTACGGTCTCCGGCAATATGAAAGACACATTCTCCGATGCTGTTTATGCAGCGGTGCCAAGTCCGCCTGATCCGGACGCGCTTTATTTTGAAGGAGAAAATAGAACAAACCTTTATTTATTCCCAAACCCAAGCAATGTGTGCCTAGCCAAAGCAAATCTACCGTAGCCACATAAAATAAAATCGTCAAATCGCTTTTCCATATTCCCGAAGGCTGTACATTCTTTGAATTAAGCTCGGTGCGACAAAGTGGAGAAACTAAAAGTCTACACAGACGTTAAGTGACTGCTTTCGCTGCCTTCTATGCATGTGGGAATCGTTGCTTCTTGGCATCAGAGATATCGATCAGTCTTGAACAGAAGGGCCACCGTCTCGGGTTCACCGCTCGCTCGCTTTGGCTCCAGTTTTCGTTCTGTCAGTCTCGACTTACCACGCTGTTGAACTTCTCGGCTGCATCCGACCGCTGCGGTACAAAGTTCAGCTCGCCCCAGCGCTCGATCGTCTCCGCAGAGGCAAGCCGATGCCGTTGTCAAAAAGTTTCAATATTGCGTTGCTCGTGAACTGGACTATTTAAAGCACAACAACATGTTGTTTTGCAAGTGCATCCTAAATATATTAGCGTTAATTAATGAAAGTGACTATTTATCGCCAATTGGTGTTTGTGTTCTGTAAAAAAAATTGCTTCGCTTCATGTAAACTCAGTCCGTTTTCCTCACTTTTTTTCTGCAAACTGCTTTTCCTTCTTAAAGAGGGGCATGTGATATTACATATTTTTGACATACACGCTGACAATAAAGAACAGGCAATTTCATGGTTATTCGATCGCACGCGACAAGACACATCATGATTGGCGCCCGTGCCGGATGCTTCCTGGGTGTAACGGAGATGGGCCTATAGCGCGAAGGGCCGGGCGGGCTGTACGGTGCCTTACAAGCTGTGTATAGGACAAACAGATATATGACACCGGTCTTGCTACATGAAGAGCTCGTTCCGTTTTCTCCGCCCTTTGTGCCCTGGCTTTAGACATCGGATAATGGAACATCCGCTGCACCGCTAACTATCAGTCTAAGGAATGTCAGTTTCCATCATTAAAAAATTAAGCAAATACAGTATGTAGCCAAGCACGAGTGTTCTCAATCAAAATGAATTTACCCGCTGCATTTGAACACACAAATAAGCAGTATAGTCTTTGCAGCGAAGCCGACCTGCGGAAGCTGCGTTTGGCCGTTCTGGGAGCGTGGGAGGGATTTCGATCACTTCTAGAGAAGATACAACAAAAAAAGGGCGAAATTGCATCAAGCCATTTGAAAGTTCATATGATCGGCAGCAATAATAAAAAGATTGAACGAAATAAAAAATGGCCCTTTTCGATAAAGTGGGTTCAAAATATCGGTTAATTTCATTTTCGACGATATTTCAAATTTGATATTAAAAATTCCGTGAAAATGAAATAAACTAAATTTATGCCCGTCGATATTCTATGTATAGGGCTACACCCGCATAGTATTTGGTAAGCGACAAATATAATAACTCATGAGTTACAAGACTCTGAAGTTGTCACCGCATTGTCACGTGGGAGCGATTTCGATCACTTCTAGAGAAGATACAACAAAAAAAGGAGAACTCGCATTAAGGCAATCGAAAGTTCATATAATCGGCTGCAATAATAAAACAATTGAACGAAATAAAAAATGGCATTTTTTGATAAACTGGGTTCAAAATATTGGTTAATTTAATTGTTGACGATATTTCAAATTTTATATAAAAAATTCAGTGAGAATAAAATAAACTAAACTTATGCCCGTCGATAGCCCATGTATAGGGCTACAGCCGCATAGTATTTGGTAAGCGACAAATATAATAACGCATGAGTTACAAGGCTCTGAAGATATCAACGGATTGTCAAAGAGACGATGTTTGTCATTTTGTACCTCAATAAACAAAAATACAAAAGTATTTTCTTTTAAACTAAAAAATAGTCGAAATAACATACAAGATCACAAAAAATTACTGTGAGTTTTGTATGCTTTCCGTATTCATACCAGCGCACAGAACTGGGTAGAAAAATCAAGGAGTAAAAAACAGATTTTCATCCTGCTCCACTCAATATGTTTTTGTGAAGCGAAATATTTTTTAAAAAAAAATTTTGAAAAGCGGTTTTGTTCTTTCCGGAAATGGGGCTATTACATATATGTTTTCAAAAAAAAAAAAAAAATCGAAAGACCCACCCCGACAAGCGTGTTCGATTTTAAATGAAACCTACCCAACTACAAAAGACCTGGTTCAGCACTCTGTTCGCGGCACTTGGCAGTGGTGACGGCTGGTTGTACATCGTCCTAAGAAATCTTCGCTACCGTTCCAGGTTGACAGAGGCTGATACCGAGCGCCGCTGGAAACCCCGATTTCAAGCTTCCGACTGATCACAATCATCGACAGGCGAAAACGGCACGGCAAAAACTGCAACGCGTCATCGTCATCAACACCGGCACGTGCCGGCTGCTATTGGTCATCTGTCTATTTGGCCCAGCGACATCTAGCTACAAAAGACCTGGTTCAGCACTCTGTTCGCGGCACTTGGCAGTGGTGACGGCTGGTTGTACATCGTCCTAAGAAATCTTCGCTACCGTTCCAGGTTGACAGAGGCTGATACCGAGCGCCGCTGGAAACCCCGATTTCAAGTTTCCGACGGATCACGGTCGTCGACAGGCGAAAACGGCACGGCAAAAACAGCAACGCGTCATCGTCATCTAAACCGGCACGTGCCGGCTGCTATAGGTCATCTGTCTACTTGGCCCAGCGACATCTAGCTACAAAAGACCTGGTACAGCACTCTGTTCGCTGCACTTGGCAGTGGTGACGGCTGGTTGTACATCGTCCTAAGAAATCTTCGCTACCGTTCCAGGTTGACTGAGGCTGATACCGAGCGCCGCTGGAAACCCCGATTTCAAGTTTCCGACGGATCACGGTCGTCGACAGGCGAAAACGGCACGGCAAAAACAGCAACGCGTCATCGTCATCAAAACCGGCCGGCGTGCTATAGGTCATCTGTCTACTTGGCCCAGCGACATCTAGCTACAAAGGACCTGGTACAGCACTCTGTTCGCTGCACTTGGCAGTGGTGACGGCTGGTTGTACATCGTCCTAAGAAATCTTCGCTACCGTTCCAGGTAGACTGAGGCTGATACCGAGCGCCGCTGGAAACCCCGATTTCAAGTTTCCGACGGATCACGGTCGTCGACAGGCGAAAACGGCACGGCAAAAACTGCAACGCGTCATCGTCATCAACACCGGCACGTGCCGGCTGCTATTGGTCATCTGTCTATTTGGCCCAGCGACATCTAGCTACAAAAGACCTGGTTCAGCACTCTGTTCGCGGCACTTGGCAGTGGTGACGGCTGGTTGTACATCGTCCTAAGAAATCTTCGCTACCGTTCCAGGTTGACTGAGGCTGATACCGAGCGCCGCTGGAAACCCCGATTTCAAGCTTCCGACTGATCACGGTCGTCGACAGGCGAAAACGGCACGGCAAAAACTGCAACGCGTCATCGTCATCAACACCGGCACGTGGCGGCTGCTATTGGTCATCTGTCTATTTGGCCCAGCGACATCTAGCTACAAAAGACCTGGTTCAGCACTCTGTTCGCGGCACTTGGCAGTGGTGACGGCTGGTTGTACATCGTCCTAAGAAATCTTCGCTACCGTTCCAGGTTGACTGAGGCTGATACCGAGCGCCGCTGGAAACCCCGATTTCAAGCTTCCGACTGATCACGGTCGTCGACAGGCGAAAACGGCACGGCAAAAACTGCAACGCGTCATCGTCATCAACACCGGCACGTGGCGGCTGCTATTGGTCATCTGTCTATTTGGCCCAGCGACATCTAGCTACAAAAGACCTGGTTCAGCACTCTGTTCGCGGCACTTGGCAGTGGTGACGGCTGGTTGTACATCGTCCTAAGAAATCTTCGCTACCGTTCCAGGTTGACTGAGGCTGATACCGAGCGCCGCTGGAAACCCCGATTTCAAGCTTCCGACTGATCACGGTCGTCGACAGGCGAAAACGGCACGGCAAAAACTGCAACGCGTCATCGTCATCAACACCGGCACGTGCCGGCTGCTATTGGTCATCTGTCTATTTGGCCCAGCGACATCTAGCTACAAAAGACCTGGTTCAGCACTCTGTTCGCGGCACTTGGCAGTGGTGACGGCTGGTTGTACATCGTCCTAAGAAATCTTCGCTACCGTTCCAGGTTGACTGAGGCTGATACCGAGCGCCGCTGGAAACCCCGATTTCAAGCTTCCGACTGATCACGGTCGTCGACAGGCGAAAACGGCACGGCAAAAACTGCAACGCGTCATCGTCATCAAAACCGGCACGTGGCGGCTGCTATTGGTCATCTGTCTATTTGGCCCAGCGACATCTAGCTACAAAAGACCTGGTTCAGCACTCTGTTCGCGGCACTTGGCAGTGGTGGCGGCTGGTTGTACATCGTCCTAAGAAATCTTCGCTGCCGTTCCAGGTTGACTGAGGCTGATGCCGAGCGCCGCTGTAAACCCCGATTTCAAGCTACCGACTGATCACGGTCATCGACAGGCGAAAACGGCACGGCAAAAACTGCAACGCGTCATCGTCATCAACACCGGCACGTGGCGGCTGTCTATTTGGCCCAGCGACATCTAGCTACAAAAGACCTGGTTCAGCACTCTGTTCGCGGCACTTGGCAGTGGTGACGGCTTGTTGTACATCGTCCTAAGAAATCTTCGCTACCGTTCCAGGTTGGTTCTTGTTGCTCACAACCTTACCCTTCTTTCTTTCTTTGCACCGTCACTACTGCCAAAAACTGCTTATATTTTGCTTATTGTGTTTCAAATTGGAAATTGTGTCTGAGCTTTTCCTGGTCATGTCTAAAGAGAGGGCTAAAATGTTTTCGGAACTTAAGGATGATCTAAAAAAAGAACTCATGGCGCTCCGTGACTCGCTTGAACGCGAGTTTAGGTCCGATATTCGCGAAATTCATTCAGAGCTTAAGAGGATAAAACGTGGGAATGGAGTTCATAAACAAAGACTTTGAGGACATTAAGGGAAAATTAAAGACAGTCATAAAAGAAATTCAGCTTTGGAAAAGGCAACAAGCAGCCTCAAGGAAAAATATGATATCACGAAAAATAGTGCCCGAGATGTGGACATGAGGCTCACCCAGTGTGAACAGTACTCCCGGAACGGTAACTTGAAAATAACGGGCATTCCGAAAGCCTATGACGAAAACGTCATGCATTTAATCAGTAAGATAAGGAACCTGGTGAGTGAGCAGATTACCGACTCGGACGTTGAGGTATGCCACCGTGTGCCAACGAGGGACGCAGCAATCAGTAACCTTATCGTACAGTTTGCACAAAGGAACAAGCGTGATTCAGTTTTGGAGAAAGCAAGGAAAAAAAAAGCGGTTATCTGCTTCTGAACTAGGTTTTGGCGAGTCAACACCTGTGTTTGTAAATGAGCACTTATGCCCTACATTGAAACGACTGCTTGGAATGACCCACGCAAAAATGCGATAGTGCCAATGGCGCTTCGTTTGGATTCAAAACTGCAAGATAATGGCCCGAAAATCGGTTGGCACTCCGATTGTCTCAATTACACATGAGGAGGATCTTGACCAGATTTGTTAGCCAATTATAAAGCCGGTACCTTGTCTTGATGCGAAAGATATTTTTGTGTTTCATCTAAATGTCCATTCAATCAAAAACAAGATAGACGACATTATCACTCCTCTTGAAATGTGTGAAGTTAAGTTCGACATCATAATGTTTTCCGAAACTTTGAGTTGAAACGAACAGGATATGTTTGTTTTACCAGGCTATAATAACTTCTTTCTGAACAGAACTGAACGGAGAGGGGGAGGTGTTTTGATAATGGTTACTAAAACCCTTCAGCGTGAAATTCTTTTTTCATTTACCGAAATTACTGATGATTATGAAATTTTGAGTGTACGATGCAAAAATCAAATTTTTTTCTGTTGTTTATCGCCCACCATCAGCAAATTGCTGCAATTTTCTGTCTTCTTTGGACAGCTATTTGGAATTTTCGTCCGCAAATAAGTTTTCTGTTATTATGGGGGGAGAGCTTTACGTGAATATGCAAATCAATACCGGTCTATCTTCGCAATTGAATAATACCCTCTCTTCATATGGCTTTCAGAACGTAATTATGTCATCCACAAGAGACACTTAAAGCTCATCAAGTGTCATCGACCTCTTTATTGCAAATTTAAGCACCAAGATTAATGCCGCGGGCACTATTTGCTGTGACGTTAGTAATCATATTCCCACTTTTGTTTCCTTTCATTATATATATCTTATAACTAAGGTGAAAAGACAGCCTTTTTTGGCCAGTATATATCAGATCAAAACTTATTGTATTTTAGAAATGAAATTTCATCTATAAATTGGACGCCGATACTGTCACAGATAAACATCAACGATGCGTATGAAAACTTCATTGACAGACTAAAAATTGTTTATATGAAATGTTTTCCACATAAGACAATTACCTCATCAAAAACAAAATCGTAAGCCTTGGATTACGCCTGTTCACATTAAAATGATAAGGCACAACACTTGGTTGTACAGATATTATATCACTACGAAAGACCTAAATAAATTAATTATCTTCAAGAATATATGAATGTATTAATTCCCATTTCGTAAATCTGGAGTCCAGCTCATACTGCGAGGTAGCTGTGGACGGCATTTCACGAGGAATCAATGAATCTATCTTTCTTGATCCTACTAGTTATGATGAAGTGTTTAAAACATTTATGGGCCTAAAAAGTAGTAAAACATGTGATATTGATGACCTCCAAATTAAACCCATTAAATATATTCTAGACATTATTGCGCCATATCTTGTACACATCTTCAATTTGTGCTTGTCGTGCGGAGATTTCCCTAGGAAAATCAAACATGCAAAAGTGTCAGTGCTGTATGAGGGTGGTGAAAAGAATTATTTGTCTAATTATAGACATATATCGGTCCTACCTATATTTTCTAAAGGGCTCGAAAAGATTATTTTGTGTCGTTTAAATAGTTTTTTTTTTTTTTGTCAAACACTCAGTGCTTTCTGAGTCTCAGTTCGGTTTTAGAAAGCGAAAGTCGACAGAATCCGCACTCCTCTCACAAAAGGAAATTATTCTACATAACATCGAAAACAAACTTTTGACGTTAAGCATATTTATAGATTTTAGCAAAGCCTTTGATTGTATTAATCACAAAATACTTGTTGACAAATCATACCAGTACGGCATTGGTGGACCCTCACTTTCACTGCTGTGTTCATATCTAGAAGATCGTATGCAGTGTGCGTGTATTGATGGACATTTATCATCTTTTATGCCGATCAGATATGGTGTCTCACAAGGTAGTACATTGGGGCCCTTACTGTTTAATATTTATATAAATGATATAATGAATACTGACGAAGACACTCATTTCATTATGTATGCAGACGACACCAGTCTGTTCCTCTCTGACGCGGATAAGGATAATTTAATAATCAAAGGAATGTCGTGCTCTCCAAATTTGCAATGTGGTCAAATTCAAATGGGCTTAATATTAATGAAACAAAAACTAAAGCAATAATATTTAAATCAATCAAGAAACATGTAGAACTAAACAAAACTCTCCAGTTTAATGCTAAGCCAGTTGAACTAGTGAAATATCGTAAAACATTGGGTGTTATATTTTCAGAAACCTTGTCTTGGGGATGAACATATAAATCATATTACCAGTAAATTATGCGAAATCGTCGGTGTTATTGCTGGATGTCGTTTCATTCTTCCCGAAAATATAAAAGTACAAATATATCATGCATTATTTAAATCCCAAATAACGTATTGTCATCTCATTTGAGGTACGAAGACAAAATACAATCTAAATAAAATACTATTGCTTCAAAAGAGAGCGTTACGCTTTATTGGAAACGTTCCTTATTTATTTCATACCGAATCATTATTTCAAAAATACAAAATTATCAATATATATCGATTGTATGAACACCTTCTGACTAGGTCATTTTGTCTTTCATCACCAGAAGTGATTGGCTTTTTGAGGAATACATCAAATTTACCCAGAAATATAACCACCATCCGCACCCGCTGCTCGGAGGAATGGAGGGTGCCCCGTTATCGTACGAATTACGGCTTGCAGTCCCTTAATTATAACCTACCCACATTACTCGAAAAATTTCTTTAGATAATCTTGACATTTATAGTTTAGATCGTAAATCAATGTACTTACTTTTTGTATAATATGTATAAAGTTATGTTAACCTTGTAGTTAACGCGTTTTTTTTTTTTTTGCATATTTATTACCCTGATTGTTTTCCCTGCATCTCTGTCACCATCTGCCAAGCTCTCGGGGCCCGGACCTCGTCAAGCCAACAAAGATTGGCCTTTTTGTCCGTGGCTCCGGCATTTGTTCTTGCAGATGCAAATAAATGATTTGATTTGATAAAGTAATCCGTAACAAATACTTTGTAACCTAGTTACATTACAAATTACTTTCGAAGAAAATAATGTGCCAATTACAAAATTACTTGAAAAAGTAATGGATTACTTCCCAAGTCTGCGTGCAGCGAATAGTTTTGGTTATTTTTGTACCTCGTGCTTCACGGTGTTTGCATAGCTTTCTCGTGAACGAGCAGTCCACGAGAGTTTTGCCAGACGGATGAAGCACTCAATTTTTGGAATCCACAAATTGGGGGAACAGCTATCATCACCATCGTTCCCCTAGCGGAGGGTGACTAATTTTATTTTATTTTAAACATGTATATTTTATATATGTTATGATTTATAATAAAAATATAGCTATATTGAAGCTATGAATGTACTAAACAATTGCCGATGAAAAGTACGTTGCTCTTTTTTCAGTTTCTCCTTTTCCTGAAGTACGACGACTACGAGCCAGTGGGCAAGCCCACTGTTATTTTCTCTCCTACGGATAACCTGCCTTTTTCCCCCTGACGTCCAACATAGGCGACGGATGAACCAAAGACAACTACCGCAAGATTCGCCAGCAAGTATACGGCACGATCATTGTCAAATTGATCGACGGCACCGACGTCAGCAAGCACCGACGCAGCACCGAAGCACCGACCGATGAAGCACCGACGCCGCCATTACCGCCGCAGCAAGGCTCACCACGTTGGAATACAACGACCTGTATATCAAGATTCGCCCAACGCAAAACTTATTTGTGGTAGACACGTGCAAAGCCACAGCGCAACCCAAGCTTCGGAGAACTTCAAGCCCGTCTTCAGGGGCTCGCATCATCCGATCTAAACCTACCCAGCTACAGTCAACAACTGCATTCCAAGAGTCGTTCATGACATGGCCTGTCGAACGATATATCTGAAGATATCCTCCTTCACAACCTCCAGTCGAAAGGCCCGAAGATGACGCGTGCGCACCATTTGGGCAAGACAAATTCAGTACTCGTCCCCTTCGAAGGGACCCAGCTACAACGATATGTCTTCTACGGACGGGTGGCGATCCAAGTTCAACCTCATCGGCCTAGAAGCCCTTTTGTGCCGCCACTGCTTCTAAATCGGCCTCAAAGCCGAGGTGTGCCACCAAAAGAATAGCGTGACCTACGCTACCTGCAGCGCGAAACTCCCCCTCAACACTGGCGCCGACCCCCCACTCCAGTGCAAACCGCGCTGCAAGAATTGTGGAGGTGACCACTCGCCGCCAATCCTAAGTGTCCCGTCCGCTTCCAAGCCGACCAAACACATAGTGTTATAGACTATAGTGTTATGTCGGTCGTCCCTGCAAAACGTTTATGAGACAGTTCAGATTGACAGCTGATACCGACTCAGTTTACAGATTCTGTCTGAACTGCAAAAGTGCAATCAACTGAACGTATTGCTGACTGCCTCCTGGTCAAGTCTGTGAAGACAGCGACTGCTCAACCAAGCCTGCGAAAACAGCGACTAAACTCAGCCAAGCTCACCACATTGCACAAGACGGGACTACGCTGATCATCATATAGAAGATTTTCGTGACTTGCTGTACCAACATCCTGTATGATAAAAGAAGCGAAAAAGAACAACCATCGCATATTTGTTGCGCGCCTTTTGTGTGTGCGAAGAAACAAAGAGCGAAACAAAGAGCGGAACGGGGGAAAAGGGGGGGGGGGGGGAAGAGAAGGAGGGTTAAAATTCAATGTGGCGGCGCCTTACCTACCGAACCCGTCGCAAGCCAAAACAAGGTGGCGCCGCCCTATGATTTCGGTGGGCCGCCTTCTTGGTTTTAGTACCGCCACCAAACGTTGAGGGATTTAACTGGCGCTGCGGACGCCCATTTCGCAACCCATGGGCGGTATAGGAAGATGCACTCTTCTGGAGTTGCTGAAGCTTAGGCGAGAATGCTTTCTCGGGAACTGGCGCCTTCCCCTTCTAACTTCTCCTATCAATCGGAGAAAAAAAAAAAAAAAAAAAAACTGATTGATTGTTTGGTTGAACTAGAGCCAGCAAATCATCTACGTTTTGAGCGTCGGCACTCCATTCCACGATTTACTTGTTGGCGCCGCCATTTTGGTACATAGTAGTACCGAGTGGTCGCAATAGGTCATTTTCAAAAGTTCGCGCCATCTAGTAGCTGGTTTTGAAGTTAACCGAGTCCGCCACTTTTTGGACACACATTAGGCTCGTTTGATTTACCTACACCTCCTGCACCGGTGCAGAAAGTGTAGGGTAGTGTATACCGGGATGTGTATTGAGATACGAACGGAAGTGTGTGTATACATAATATTGCCGCGCGCGCAGCTTGCCAAGTAGCCAGCGCGCGCGTGGCCTAACGGTTATAGCGCCTGCCTCCCACGCGAAAAGCTAGGGTTCGATTCCTGGCCGCGGGGACGCATTTTTGTGGACATCTAATGTAATGTTCTGGTAAATTCGAGAACCGTATTGCTTGTTCGAATTTAGAAAGTTCGACACGCCGAACCTTCTACGCCGATTATTCCAGAAGCCTACGGTGTACATAAGGGGCTTCGCATGGCGAGCCAAGTCTGTTTTCGCCCCAGCGTTCGACTCTGCTCTTTCGCCGACTTCGACGCCCGCGACGCTCTGCTATTATCTCCTGTTTCATTTTTATTTTTGGGCACAAGTTCGTCCCCCATTAAACGTTTCAGTTTCCCCAGTTTTTCTTTGTTTCACCTTGTCATTCGTGACATTTAGGTGGAGGTGCGGGGTAACGCATGTCCGTGCAGCGCACCCCTCCAAGTTCCCGAAGTACAAGTCCGAACCCAAGCTCCGGAGGACCCGACGAAGACCAGATCGAGACCCGATCAAGTCGCCGCACCCAAGGTCTACACCCGGAATACGGACCCTTGCCACCGAAGACCAAGCAAACAAGGAGGACGACGATGGCCGACCAGCCTCAGACCCCGGTCGCTTCTGCCGTCGTATACCTGCCCGTCGCACCCCGGACTCCAACGCCATTCCACGGGGAGATCCACGAGGACGTTGAGGATTGGCTACAACATTACGAACGAGTGGCCCGCCATAACCAATGGACACCAGAGCAGTGCCTTCAGAATGTGTACTTCGCTCTGGAAGGCACGGCACGCACCTGGTTTGAAAACCACGAAACGTCAATTTCGTCGTGGGAAGAATTCCAGGCCGAGCTGCGACGCACCTTTGCCAACCAACAGCGACGACAGCGTGCCGAAGAACTCCTGCGAGCGAGAAACCAAGGGCAGACCGAGAGCGTCACAAGCTTCGTCGAAGACGTTCTCCACCTGATGAATCGCGCCGACCCAAACGCTCCCGAAGAGAAAAAGCTGCGGGTCTTGATGCGCGGCGTAAAGGAAAACATCTTCGGAGGCCTTGTTCGGAGCCCGCCTACCACCGTCGAAGGCTTCATCACGGAGGCCACCAACATCGAACGTGTCCTTCAAGCTCGTGCCGCCCACTGTCACCGAGGTCCCGGCGTCGCTGCCTTTTCGTCTTCCGGCTGCAACAACGCGGACATCCGCGAGATAATCCGGGACATCGTCCGTGAAGAGCTGAAGAAGCTGCTACCGGCCACCGAACGTCCAGCTTCACTCTCGATCGCCGAGATTGTTCGAGAAGAGGTCCAGCAAGCGCTCCAGCCAGACGTTGTCGCCGACGCCGCACGGGAACCACCAGCTGTGACCTACGCCGCAGTTGTTCGTCGTCCGCAGCCTCCTGTCACCCGGCAGTACCCAGCTGCACCCCGACGACAAGTCTCTTCGCCGCAGTACACTCCGCGCCAAGAGCAGCGTGGACCTCGAAAGACCGACGTGTGGCGCACGGATGACGGACGTCCGGTGTGCTTTCACTGCGGGGAGGCTGACCACGTTTACCGAAGGTGCCCCTACCGCCAGCTTGGCCTGCGAGGATTCGCGCCAAACGACCGTCGACCTAGTTTTGAAGAACGAACAAGAGACATGGAGGAATACCTCCGTCGCCCTCCGTCACCAGCGCCAACAGCACCACGAGGTTCCCGTTCTCCATCCCCCCGACGTTTCGCATCGCCTTTCCGTCGGTCGCGCCGTGACAGCCTGTCCCCCCTATCTCGTCGGGAAAACTAAGTGCGGCAACGCCCGGAGGTGCCGTTGCCGAAGACGACCCAAGTAAAGAGCCTCCAAGAACGCCGGAGCACTCCGACTCTGTCGACGCCACGCATCCCAACGACGCCCCTGCAAAGGTGTCCAACAACCTAAACGTCGCCATCGACGGCCACGACGCATCAGCACTTGTAGACACCGGAGCAGACTACTCAGTCTTGAGTGGGAGGCTCTCCCGCCGCCTCCGAAAAGTCATGACGCCGTGGGATGGACCTCAAATACAAACCGCCGGAGGACACTTAATTACACCAGTCGGGAGATGCACTGCTGGAGTCGAGATCCACGGTGAGACGTGCCCTGTGAAGTTCGTCGTTCTACAAGACTGTTCCAGAGACGTCATCCTCGGCATGGACTTTCTGTGTGGGTACGGCGCCGTCATCGACCTTGGTGAGAACAGATTGACGCTGCGAAAGCCTGTTCCGCCTTCAGAGAAACCCCAAACAGTGTCAGCCGCCGTCCGAGTCGCTGCCGCCCACGTGAACCTGCCGCAGCGATCAAGTGTTGTCGTACCCGTCGTGACCGATACAGCTACCGGCGACGAAGTTGTTCTCGAAGGCAACCTTCAATTGCTCCTGGGAAGAGGAATAGGCGTCGCAAGAGGAGTGACTAAACTTCAGGATGGGCGCACCGTGGTCCTCGTGACAAACTTCCGACAAGAAACGCAACACCTCACAAAAGGTGCCGCTGTGGGCCACGTCGAGGAACTTTGGAACTCCGCCGAAATCGCCGCGATTGATGAAGAATCATCGCCACCTCAGCAAGACATTACGCCGCCAGCGCAGCTTGACATTGACCCCAAGCTTCCAGGTCCGAAACGACGGCAGCTGAGTGACCTCCTCGCAGAATTCAGCAACTGCTTCGCGACGTCGTCGAAGGTGCGCCAAACCACCGTTGCCAAGCTTCGCATCGTCACCGACGACGGCGCGCTCCCTGTGCACCGACCGCCGTACCGAGTCTTCATAAAAGAACGGGAGGTCATCCAACAGCAAGGGGAAGAAATGCTGAATGACGACATAATCCAGCCTTCAAGCAGTCCGTGGGCCTCTCCAGTCGTGCTGGTTAGGAAGAAGGACGGAACGCTTAGGTTCTGCGTGGACTACCGGCAGCTGAACGCGTTAACGAAGAAAGACGTCTATCCACTCCCCCGAATCGATGACACGCTAGTTCACCTGCACCACTCTCGATACTTTTCATCGATGGACCTGAAGAGCGGCTACTGGCAGATTGAAGTCGACGATCGTGACCGAGAGAAGACAGCTTTCGTAACGCCAGATGGCCTGTACGAGTTCAACGTCATGCCTTTCGGCCTATGCACGGCGCCGGCCACGTTCCAGCGTGTCATGGACACAGTACTGGCAGGGCTGAAGTGGCAGAGCTGTCTCGTCTACCTTGACGACGTCGTAGTGTTTTCACGTGACTTCGACGAGCACTTGCGACGACTCCGAGCTGTTCTCCAAGCCATTCAGACCGCCGGAGTCACACTTAAGCCGTTAAAGTGCCGGTTCGCCTATGACGAACTGAAGTTTCTAGGCCACGTGGTTAGTAACAAAGGCGTCCGCCCAGACCCCGAGAAGACTCGCGCTGTCGCGGCATTTCCAGCGCCGGCAGACAAGAAGGCCGTGCGAAGATTCCTTAGACTTTGCGCCTACTATCGACGCTTCGTTCGGGATTTCGCTAAAATTTCCGCACCGTTCACAAACCTCACGAAGGACGCCGAGAAGTTCGAATGGGGCGAGGAGCAGCAGCAGGCATTCGACGAGTTGAAACGACGACTCCAGACTCCTCCTGTGCTTGGTCATTTCGATCAGGATGCGGAAACCGAGATTCACACGGACGCAAGTAACGCGGGACTCGGCGCAGTACTGGTCCAAGTGCAAGAAGGCATCGAGAGAGTAATCGCCTACGCAAGTCGGACACTGTCCAAGGCGGAGAAAAATTACTCCACGACTGAGAAAGAATGCCTTGCGTTCGTCTGGGCAATCACGAAGTTTCGTCCGTACTTATACGGGAGCCCGTTCCGTGTAGTCACGGACCACCACTCGCTCTGCTGGCTTGCGAACCTCAAAGACCCGTCAGGACGCCTCGCTCGATGGAGCCTCCGACTACAAGAGTTCAACATGACTGTGGTCTACAAGTCAGGCCGCAAGCACAGCGACGCCGACTGCCTGTCCAGAGCCCCCGTCGAAACCCCTTCCGGCTGCAGCGACGACAATGACGACGAGTGCTTCCTAGGAGCAGTCAACACCGACGACATGGCACGACGTCAACGGGACGATCCTGAGTTGCGCGCATTGATCGAGCACCTGGAAAGGTGCGGGAGTACCGTGCCCCGTGTTTTCTCACGAACCCTGCCGACTTTCGCCATTCGACAGCGTGTACTCTACAAAGAGAACTTCGGAAACAACAACTCGCCGTGGCTGCTGGTAATCCCGGCCGACCTTCGAGAGGAGATTTTTCAAGCATGTCATGACGACCCGACGTCCGGACACCTTGGTTACAGCCGGATACTGGCCCGTATTCGTGAAAAGTATTACTGGCCCAAGCTCCCCAAAACCGTCCACCTCTACACTCGATCTTGCCACGAGTGCCAGCGACGCAAGAAACCGTCAACGAAGCCGGCAGGTCTCCTGCAGCCGATTCCTCCGCCAACTGCACCGTTCCAGCAGATCGGAATGGATCTACTTGGTCCTTTTCCGCCGTCGACCCTGGGAAACCGGTGGATAATCGTCGCCACAGATTATCGCACGCGGTACGCAGAAACGAAAGCCCTTCCTTCAGGGACGGCTGTTGAAGTCGCCAAGCTTTTCATCGAATCCATATCGTCCTCCGGCACGGCGCTCCCGAAGTTCTGATTACAGATCGTAGATCATCGTTCATGGCACAGCTGACCCAAGAAATCCTCCTGCTCAGTCACACCAGCCATCGTCGTACTACTGCGTACCACCCACAAACCAACGGGCTGACGGAGCGACTCAACAAGACAATCGCCGACATGATTTCTATGTACGTCGACGTAGAGCACAAGACGTGGGACGAGGTGTTGCCCTACGTCACGTTCGCCTACAATACGGCGGTGTAAGAGACCACAGGATTCACACCTTTCCCGCTGGTACATGGTCGGAAGGTAACGAACATGCTGGACGCGATGCTGCCCCATGAGCCAGCTGACAATGAAAGCGACGACGCCCAGGTGGTTGCTCAACGGGCCGAAGAAGTCCGCCAGCTCGCCCGACTCCTGATCCAAGACCAGCAACGCGTCGACGCGGGCCGCTACAACCTTCGTCGTCGGGACGTCCACTTCCAGCCCGGAGACAGGGTGTGAGTGTGGACACCGATCCGCCGCCGTGGACTCAGCGAAAAACTCTTGAAGCGTATACTTCGGACCCTACAGAGTGCTTTCTCGACTTGGGGATCTGAACTACGAGGTGATGCCCGACGGAACACGGACTTCATCACGCCGCCCTCCACGACCAGAAGTCGTCCACGTCGTGCGCATGAAGCCGTACTACGCTCGATAGGACTGTGGACCTTATGTGTTCCAAATGACTCTTTAGCTTACCGTTCTTTTTCGTTTCGTTTGGTTTGTTTTGTGCTGCATCGGGGCGATGCACTTTTTAAAAGGGGGGGGGGGGGGGGGGGGGGGAGTAGTGCCGCGCGCGCAGCTTGCCAAGTAGCCAGCGCGCGCGTATCCTAACGGTTATAGCGCCTGCCTCCCACGCGAAAAGCTAGGGTTCGATTCCTGGCCGCGGGGACGCATTTTTGTGGACATCTAATGTAATGTTCTGGTAAATTCGAGAACCGTGTTGCTTGTTTGAATTTAAAAAGTTCTACACGCCGAACCTTCTACGCCGATTTTTCCAGAAGCCTACGCGTGTACATAAGGGGCTTCGCATGGCGAGCCAAGTCAGTTTTCGCCCCAGCGTTCGACTCTGCTCTTTCGCCGACTTCGACGCCCGCGACGCTCTGCTATTATCTTCTGTTTCATTTTTATCTTTGGGCACAAGTTCGCCCCCCATTAAACGTTTCAGTTTCCTCAGTTTTTTCTTTGTTTCACCTTGTCATTCGTGACAAAATTGCATAAAGTGTATAACAAAGTGTTGTGTGTATAAGCATACGCACAACACTTTGCTTTTACTTTGCGGCGAGGAAAGCGAGGAGCACGTGCGGACATTCCATCGCTCTGGGAAAGTGTGTTTCGGCTTCTCGCCGCAGCGAGGCGCCCGTCACATGACTCTCCTCTCATCCGATGTCTGCCGCTCTACCTTTTCACTTTCGGCAGCCGAATCTCGTGGCGATCTGCCAGGCTTTGTTAGTATAGAGAAGGCTATGGTGTATGTTTATACAGCCTGCAGTTAGTATGCATCAACGGGCGACTTGTCTCTGAGCTGTGGATGAGCAATTTAGCCAGTGCGGTACGACCGCTAGCCTGGGGTCTTTAACGTGCAGTACGCAGTAGTGATACACGACCGCACGCCAGTACGATGCTCATCCAGATCGAAAAGGGCAGGGGTGGAGATTGAACCCCGGATCTTTAGGTTCTGCAGCGCGAGCTTTCACTCCACGGGCTCCGAGCTGGTGTGCGCTGCCCACTCGGCCACTGATCACCCCCCTTCTGGCGCACTCATTGCGTGATTTATGCGGTAAAATGGCGTCAAAGCATTATCCAAGGCTACGCGCTCGAGCTAAGTCAGACCGAATTGCGTGTGCTTCGAGACAAGAAAACGATTTGGTGGAAAAGTGGCTGAGATGTCACCACTCAAGCGACAGCCCGTGTGTATGAAGAGACTCTGTGTATTGTCTATCGCACTCGGTTCAACGCCCGGTAGATTATGCAATGTCTAACGCGTGCCACACTTCCACCGTAGCCCATAGACACGGCAGATGTAATAATCTGCGAGGAATAAACTAAAAGAGACACAAAGGACGAAGGCAAGGGAAAACATTGTCTTTTCTTGTTTGTTGCACTATATTTCTTTTTTTCCCTTTAACTTACCAGCACACTCCAATTTGTAGAGTTATTAATCTGTCTAGCTCGATATTTTCCTCTGCATGTAGTTTCTGGACTGCCGTAAGGAAGTGCAAAAGTCCTGTCAGGTAGATTTTTTATTCAAACATAACACAGGTTCAAATTGAAAAAAAAGCCGCATTTACTCTTGTGCCATTAATCAGCTGGCGCCTCAGTAGGCAGGGTAGAATTTCTTATTATTATATATATTTTTGAATAATGCATAAAAGGAAAGGAATTATATTCGTTCTTCACAGATTCAAAATCTTCTTGCTCTCGTCCCGCAACTTGTGCTTCTGTATCTTTCCGGACACCGTCTTCGGGAAAGATTCCGCAAATAGCACGTATCTCGGTATCTTGAAATAGCTGATCTGTAAAAAAAAAAAAAAAGAAGAAGAAGAAAGAAATGAAAAACGTTTACAATTGTTTGTAATGCCGAATTCACGGATCATTACTGCATAGTCGCGGATCATTACTGCATAGCTCTTGCAGTATTAAGAGAAAACCCAGCCAATTACACGTCCAACCGTACATTGCTTAAAACAGTCTTAGATGATAAAAAGATAGACCGCCTGATTAGCGCGTATGATTGGAATTCATTGGGAATGTATGACTATATCACCACTTACAATTTGCTCGTAAATAAATTTAAAAAGTTTTTTTATAAAACCTCTTCCATGATTACAAACATAAAAAAAATGAAAACCAGAAAATGTATGGATTAATGACGATATTTCAGAACTATGTCATCAAAAAGATAAATTATGGCAACGATGCAAGCAAAATCCCGGAGATAAAAATCTGAAAAATGAATTTCGTGCACTCAGAAATAATGTAACGGCTAAAATTCGATTATCGAAGAAGAATCATTATTACTTAAACGAATTTGCTTCAGCAGGAAATTCAAGGAAAACATGGGATCTCGTAAATGAGTTAATTGGTAGAAAAAGGAAAAATAACATTGCCGATACAATAAGAAATAATTTCCCCGGTATAGACAACTACACGGAACTGGCCCAGTTCTTCAATAGCAGTTTTGTTAGGACTGTAAAAGCCTTAAAGCAGAATATATTGCCGCATGTGAAAAAATTACACCATCTTCCCGAGGGGAACCATGGGGTGATGCGGAGCATCGTGTTGGTTCCGAGGAAAGTCAGTTGCGTGCTGACGTCGAGAGATGGCGCCACCGACTGCCCTAGCGTTACCCCCTACGCGAGCCTTCGTTGCGGCTCGCGGCAGAGAAACTTGGAACGCTCGCCGCTCGCCGTTTATTTTTTTTCACACTTGAAGGAGAGGAGACTAGAGGAGGAGAGTTGCGCGTGCGCGCGCTGTGTGAGGAGAAGCGAACGCACGCGCAGTGCACGCAGCTGGTAGAGAGAGAGAGCGGAGAGAGTAACGCGCAGCTGTTAGAGAGAGGGAAGGAAGAGAGTTGCGCGTGCGTAGTTCGAGTGCCGACTACAACGCCGACGCCGCGGGACATAGACCCGAGCAAGAGATGCTCCGCATCTAAAAAAAATCCAGCTGAACAGATCAACTGCTTAAATTCGGCACACTTAGCAGAGCTACACGAACACGAATTGTTCGATATTATCAACTCAATGTCAATTACAAAAGTACCTGGGATAGATGAAATTCGTGTACGGGATTTAAAGTATAACTATCCAAACTTAAAACTAATGCTACTTAAAATCATCAACGGCTGTTTGACAACGGGTGAAATTCCAGAAGGGCTAAAAGTATCAATAGTAAGGCCGTTTTATAAAAATGGTAATAAGAAAGAAGTTGGAAATTATAGACACATATATTACCTGTGATCGCTCATATCCTAGAGAAATGGGTTCAAAAATGCATGAATAGATTTTGCGACAAATGTTCGTTATTAAATGACGCGCAGTATGGCTTCCTAAAACAAAGAAGTACAATTTTACTACTCGGAAGATTTCTCTGATTGTGTAAATGAGACACTTGAATTAATAAGATAGTGCTTGCCTTGTTTGTGGATTTATCCAAAGCATTCGACACATTAGACCATAAAATTCTATTACGTAAACTTGAAAAGCACGGTTTGAGAGGTCCTTTTAACATATTTTTTACAAACTACTTTACAGACCGATTTCAAATGGTCAAAATTAGCCACAACACAAGGGAAAAAGTAAGAATCGAATGTGGGGTGCAGTAGGGCGGCACCTTAGGCCCCTTGCTTCTAAATATTTAGGTAAACGACCTAGGATCAATACCGTTGCAGTCTAGAATGTTTCAGTATGCCGACGATACCGTTTTATTATTACCACATTATGACTACGAGCAAGCGGTTCCTCTTTTTCAGAGTGAGATAAACTTATTAATAGATTGGTTCTCGAGTAACAAAATTTCTCTAAATACCAATAAAACTAAGCTAGTATGTTTCCGTAACCCTCATAAGCGCATTGAAATTAAGACAAACATAGATCTTCACCTTCATGAGCAAGATCAGTCCATCTGCAGATGTAAGCCATTACCATATGAGTCTTCAGTCAAATATTTAGGTATATTTTTTGATGAGCACGTAATTTGGAAACAGCAGTTAGAACATATTACTAGAAAGCTCCGTTTAGTATCCGCGTGTATATACAAACTAAAAAGTGCATGCTGTGTAAAATTACAACAGTCTACTTTCAGAGCTCTAGGAGAGTCAATCTTACGGTATGGAATAACGATATACGGGAATTGTTCAGGGTACAAAAGAAAGGGAATTGATAGGGTCATAAAGCATATTGCGAATAACGTTTCATATGGTTCAGTCCATGATGGCTTGGAACTGGAAGAAAAAATGAACGCCCTAAGCATACTCTCATTCGATCAATTTTATAAATATGTAGCAATAACAAGTAATTATTATAAAAATGATTTCAAATGCGAGGTTAAGAAAAGAAATCTAAGGCGTACAGAGAGATTTATCTTGCCGAAAGTTCTAACAAATTATGGTAAAAAAGAAAGGAAATATTACATCCCTGCATTATTTAACGTGTTGCCTGAAACTTTAAGTAATTTAACATCCATTCGCGCGGTGAAACTAAACGTCAAAGAATGGTGACAAACGCTCGCTGATACTACCTGTGGATAAAAAGTTGTAATCGTTTGCATAGTGCACAGTTCTTCCTTATGTATAATGATGTATGCAGTGCTTTGTTGGCCGCCTGGACCCACACACAAGCATTTCTGCTTTCGTGGGAGAGTATGCTATCTTGTGTAATTTTTTCTTTTCAGTAAATAAAAGTATTGTTAAAGTATTATTATTACAGCGCAGCTCTTGAGGAGGCGGAGTAGGGGAGGGTACGGAGGGGAAGGTATGCCCCTCCTCCCTTTACCCTCCTTCACTTCTGATCCCCTCCCATTTAGCGGGAAATTTTCGCTAAATTTCCCGCTAAATTTAGCAGAAGTTCTTCAGCTAAAAGATTTTTCCGTTAAATCTAGCGGGAAAGTTTTTTCTCTAAAATTGGCGGGGAATGTTTTGCGCTAGGTTTAGCGGGACAGTTTTTCGGCTACATCTAGCCGGGAAATTTTCCCGCTGAATTTAGTGGGAACATTTTCCGCTAAATTTTGCGGGGAATTTTCCCGCTAAATTTAGAGGGGAATTTTTCTGTTAAATATAGCGGGGAAATGTTTCCGCTAAATTTAGCGGGCAAATATTTCCGCTAAACTTAGCGGGGAATTTTCTCCGCTAAATTTAGCGGATAATTTTTTCTGCTAAATTGAGCGGGGAAGTTTTTCCGCTAAATTTAGCGGAGGAAAACCTTCCGCTAAATTTAGCTGGGAAATGTTTCCGCTAAACTTAGCGGAGAAATTTTTCCGCTATATTCAGCGGGGAATTTTTTCGTTAAATTTCCCTGCCAAATTTAGCGGGGAAATATCATATTTCCCCGCTAAATCTAGGCACCGTGTGACGTCACGAGGGCGACGTCACACGTGACCCTCGTGACGTCACGTGTGACGTCATTATTGGAAGGTCCCATAATGCAACGCGCGGTTACGCCGACGGCGACGGCCGGCGACGCCGCTCAAGCCGGAAACAAGCGCCAAGAGCTGCGCTCTAAAAAAAAAAAAAAGTAGTTAGGTCTGCGTGATGTTGCGCCTAAATAAAATGTGCGCTAAACGAACCACACTGCAATGAACACATTTTATTTATCACCATATCTACCGACAGGCACGTATCCAGGGGGGAGGCCCATGGGGCCCGGGCCCCCCCGAAATCTTCCATTTTGCTGGGGCCTCCTCTCCCCCCTCCCCCTCATACAGCATTTTGTCATGGGCGGGCCCCCCCCCCGAAACAAAATCCTGGCTACGTGCCTGTCTACCGAACAATTATTTATTTTGATGAGGTCTAAACACTTTTAAGAACACAAAGGGCATAGAACATAACTAGTGTAGAGTATTCTCCTCTTTCAGGAGCTGGGTATGTCACTACAATTAACACTCTACTCACCGACACGATGACAACGGCAGGGCGTCTCTTTCGGAAGCGGGACTTCCAGCACGCGCCCGTAGTCTTACGGCGTGCTTTGGATGCGCGTGCACGCTCACGAAACGCCGAAGCATTGCTAACTGTAAGAAGCTGGCGCCCGAGGCGGGACAACTGAAACCTTGGGAGGAATGGCTGGCTCCACCCACGGGCACCGACATACCCACCGCACTAGAAGCACTAATTAATCACTCCGGTCCCCTTGCGGAATCCATCCGCGAGACGTGGGCCGGACGGGCCGTCCGGACCAGGACGTAGGCCCCTACACGAAATAAAGTTTTGCTTGCTTGCTTGCTTGGCACTTTCATCTTTGGCACTAGAAATTGTAAAAGCACGTTCACGCACTTGTGTTTGCTTATGACCGATTCCTTGTGAGAACACAGTGAGACACTGGCGCCATCTATGAGCTGACCCCGGAACCGCATTTCACTAGAGCGAAGTATTTGCAGTATTTGAGAGATCAAATGCTCGTACTATCTATGAAAAGTGGTCGTTTATAACATCGTTAAAAGTTAAAGAAACAAGAAAAAAGAAAAGAAGCAAACGGCACTGCAAGTGTTCCACGGCTACCCGTTAGATGGCGCCATTGTGTTCGCTCGTCCAGAGCCGCTTGTCGTAAGAGAAGCTAATAGATTTTAAGGCTCTCGGTTTTAAGCTGAAGCGGGTTTAAATATAGGGAAAAAAAACAACACCCGAGACTTGTGAACGAGGCCTCAGCCATCACGAATATTATATTCGTTTGGTTATTTTATGCGCAGATTTACCGGAAAAGCGCCTTCAAAGTAGTGCTGAAGTGACGCCCCACAGGGGCAGAGGGAAAGGGGAGAGAGAAGGAAGCCCGTCAGCTGACGTCACGAAAGGACCGGCTGCGGGACCCCGCCTCGGTTGGCCGAGCTTCCGCCCTATAGGCTGTTCCTAGGGACTTCTCGAGCCGTCGTCGTTCTGCCGCTGCATAGCGCTTGTTTCTATCCGTGGACTTCAGCCGCCCGACGTGATGATTGTTCGTGTTTGTTTTTTTGTTTTTGTTCGCGGGTTTCGGAGTTTTTGTGGCACCGAAGCAGCGAATTCGCGCCGTTGCAGGATGCCGTACTCCTGTGTAGCTGTCGACTTGTATGAACAGCGTTCATCGGAGTTGCTCCTCCCGCTTACCGCCTTTTTCACGCGGACACCGCGATGTGACAGGGATGGGTTCCTGCTATGCAAACAGATGAGCTTGAGCCCAACAAGTCCACTGTCTTTTGTTCAGAACGTGTTCCGGACGGCGAATATGAAAACGACGTACGTATGGGTTTGGGTCTCAAGAAGGCGCGCTTGAACCCGAGGCTCTGCCGACCATGTTTGAAGGTAAGATGGCAATTGAACAGGTTCAAATGCACACGCAAGGACGAGACGAAACCAGTAGGAATTACAAGTCGATTGTTCTAGAATGCCATCACGTTATTAGTTGTGTGCAGTGTACCGAAAAAGCAGCGATCATGTAGCCAAATGGTGGGCTTCCACTGGCTCTATAGTTTAACCGTCTTGTACGAGTGTTTTTCTTTTGTTTTCTTTTTTATATCTCTGAAGTGACCATATTACACTGATCGGCTCCCCTGACCGAGACGATTTTCGTGTTTAATAGTAAGCTACCCAGTTATTTGGCGAGTGGAGGGCTTGTTTTGTAATAACTTGGCATGCGATTCATAATGCGACTTTCACGTTGCACCTCATTTTAGCATCAACATTTTTATTTTCTATTAGCGGCGAGATGTTTTGGTGGTGCCCTCCTATGGTGTCCTATCGTGACGTCATTACCTCGCGAACAACAAGTTCGATGGTGTTTGTAATTAGCATGGTAAAAGCTCGAAATCATTCCGCTCTCAAAGCAAGACTGCCAACACCGTCAAAATTAAAGTTCTCACATTCCTCTTATTTCCGTCGATGGGAAATAATTTGCTGACGTCATAGTCAGCGTTTGGCCAATCGTGGCAGGCCGACCAGAGCGACTCCTTTGATCGCGCACGTCGCCAATAGTTTCTAATCCTGTGCCCTTACTAAGTAAGGGCACATAATTTTAATTAAACGTAAACATATATTTCGTTATATTGCCACGCGCGTCTACGACCAAGCGCGCCCGTGGCCTAATGGTTATCGTCGTTGGCTCCTACGCAAAGGGCTCGAGGTTCCATGCCTGGGAAATGACGCGCCTTTTTGTTAATTTTGTAAATGCCACGTTCTGGTCAATTCGAGAAGATTGTTGTTCATTCGAGGTTCAAATGTTTCACGCGCAGAACCGACAAGGACACGCTTACCAACTTCAAACCAATATCGCTCACTTCATGCGTATGGAAGCTCATGGAGCGAATGGTTCTAGATCGACTTAACTGGACACTAGAAAGATCCAGCGCTTTTCACCCAGCCCAGACAGAATTCCGACCCGGTTTAAGCATACAGGAAAGCCTCCTCTTGATGTCACACGACATCACCAAGAAAAGGGCGCCAAGGGGCAAAACCATCCGCTCAATTGTCTCCATCGATGTTAGAAAGGCTTTCGACTCCGTCCCCCACTGGGCTGTCGTACAGGAGTCGGAACGCTTAGGGATACAAGGCAGGGCGCTTAACTTTATTAAAGCTTTTCTTAAGGATCGGACATATTCCGTAAGAATAGGGGACCACATGAGCGACCCACGACCCAACAGGGTCGGTGTACCACAAGGCTCTGTACCCTCGCCCCTACTGTTTAACATGGCAATGGCCGACCTCCCACACCGCCTATCGAGGATCCCAAGCCTCAAGTTCACCGTATATGCGGACGATATCTCCCTATGGACAGTGACAGGCGACACCCGAACCCAACAACAGACCCTCCAAGCCGGATTGGACGAAGTGCAAACCCATCTCAATAGGGTCGGCCTCACCGCATCCCCGGAGAAAACGAACTATCTGGTCGTCGCATCCCGTAAACAAAGAAAAGCTGGCATCGCCAGTCAGATGTACGTAACGCTAGCAGGCAACAGAATCCAACCATCTACCTCGATCAGAATACTCGGAATGTACATCGATGAAGACGGCTCGTGCAGAACCTGGATGACCAAGGTCAGCCAGCAATGCAAGGCAATCATCCATGTCATCAGAAGGATATGCAGCTCCAGAGGCGGAGCGAACGAAGGAATCGCACGTCAGATGGTGAAGGCACTCATCGTATCAAAAGTCTGCTACTGCGCTTCGTATTACAACATCTCAAAAAGCCAGTGGAAAAAACTGGAAACCATTAACAGACAAGCCGCACGGGTCATTGCCGGCTTACCCTGATTCACACCAATAGGGACACTCATGGAACATGCCCAGCTCAACACCTTACAAGAGACTGTAATGGTACGATCTGTCGCCCACCGTGAACGACTACAACACTCACGACCCGGCAGAACCATTCTCAGTCTAATTCAGTCACTTAAACTCACGCTTCCCGACTTCCCAGAGAACGACCCTCCTTGGGTAGAATACATCGACCTCGTGGAAGGCAAGCCCATCCCGAAGAACGCGAGTTTCAAACATCCAGATCGTCAGACACCGCAAGCCAATAGCCACAACAAACGAATACAGGCCTGGGAAAGCTCGGCGGAGAAGCTAGCCGTCTACACAGACGCGGCTTTCGCGACACTCCCAGACCAACTTGCTACGGTCGCAGTAGCAATACCAGAAAAAGCAATCATATCTTCCAAGCAATTACCGAACAGCACCTCAGTCAAGGGTGGCGAACTCGGAGCGATTCAATATGCGATGGAAACAGTCCTCAACGACATAACCATTAGACCAAAAGAGCTCCACGTTTTTACGGACTCGGTAGCCTCGCTCACCGAGTGCAGAAATAGGAACAGCCCCTGCAAGAGAGCAAAATCCATAAAAAAGATGGCCCTCCAACTTTCTCTGCAAGGCACAAAAGTCCAGCTGTCCTGGGCGCCCGCCCACGCAGGCATAGCAGGTAATGAGCAGGCCCACTCTGCAGCTCGCGCGCTAATAGTTACACTCAGCGAGACGCAGAAGCCGCCTAGCCACCTCCATGATCACGGCTACGCATCTTCCTCGCCCGAAGATGACGAAGACGAAGACGACTATGACCCCGATGAAGCTAAACAGCTGATCAAACTTTCGTCCCGTACTGCGCTGAAGGAACATCTTCCACCCATCTCCGACCCACTGCCGCGAGGCTTTGGGCGGAGAACGAGGGTGCTCTTAAAGGGATACTTCAACGAAATTTGAAATATTTCCGTCGTGTATAAAAATAGGTTAAATATGATCCACTATATCCGTAAATGACAATCGCACGTTTGTATTTTGAGCCTGGTGGCTGTATTTTTCGTTATAAACGGCAAACTCTGGCAAGCGCTCGGAAAAGGCCCAGCGGAGTGTGACGTAGGTCGTCTCAGGCAACGATTGGTCTCGGGACGAGCAAAGCTACGGCAAGGCTGATGTCGAGAGGATGGCCTCGTCGTTCCAGCCACCGAAGCGGCTGCTTTTGTACGAATTTTGAGTGACGAGTTAATCTTCTATAATCTTGTAGGGGGACAATAGCGACTTCTGCGACACACAAAAGGCATTCTCGGGAAGAGGGGAGTTCCTCCGTCCTCTCTTCTCTCGTCGTGGCCGGAGGCGAGACAACCTCCGTCACTAGCTGTCAAGGTTCCTAGATGAGCATTTCAAACGAGGCTTTAGCGACATCCGCCAGGTGCTCTTTGCTAATCGTTTAATTCGTTTTAAAATTCTTTTTCGAGACTTTTTTAACAAGATATTGGTGTGTTCGATGTGATACTGCACCTTTGAACACATATAGACCAAAAAATGAGCGCCGAAATTTCGTTGTAGTATCCCTTTAAGGCGCATTAGAACCAATACCGCCTGCACGCCGAACAGAAAAGCAGCGTGGGAAAAGGCGCGTACACCACCGACATGCTGCTACTGCAAGGACCCCCAACATGCGGTCGACCTAGTTCACCTGTTGTGGGGCTGCAAAGGCCTTGAGGCAACAAGGAAGAAGCACCTAAAGGGCGGGGTGACATCCATGGAGGACTGGGTCTGTCCCCCAGAATCTCCAGATAAGCGATACAAAACTCTACGCACGCTTCTGGATTATTCGCAACTTTCAGCGATGGTGGTACCGCGGTGTGAGAATCGTGCTCCCTAGCTCCTGGATGATAGGCTTCAGAATAAAGGTGCTTGCCTTTTCCTTCCTGTTGTGAAAAAATAATCTAAGGCTCTAATACTGCTCGTACATAGCGAAACTAGAATTACTCACGCGTCACAGATCCAGCCTCGTACTGCTGTTTTACGACGATCATCCAGATGACAGCCATTTTGATAGGCACCAGTGCGCCCCCTATAGGTCGTGAAAGTTGCGAATATCCACGAAGCTGGCATAGAAGTGTACATATAAGTCCCTTCCCCCTATACCGCGAGTCCAGGCCGCGATGCCATTGACTCATTCCCCTCCCCCTCCCCCTTAGCGGTTCGAATAAACGTTTTATACTACTACTAATTCTACGCCGATTGTTCCAGAGGCACGCGCGTGTACAAAAAGGGGCTCCGCATGGCGAGCCGCGGTCAGTCTCGGCCCAGCGCTCAATCCTGCTGTTTCGCCGACATCGACGCGTGCGGCGCTAACCTTCATCTATTTTGTTTTGGGCACAAGTTTGCCTTATTAAACGTTTAGTTTCTCTAGTTAATTCGCTGCCTCGTCAGTTGTTGTTCGTGACAATATCTTCCGTCCATAGGCACACATTCTCCTCAGGAGCGCTTTTGAAAAATAAAGGTATGTGTCATTCTGTTGTAAATTGATTTTTTTTATATGTTCCGCAGTGTTTTTTGTATTACGTTCGCCCAGAGTCGTACAAGTTTTGTTTGAAAACTTTAAAATTTACCAGTTCGCGGAATTTCCTAGGAAAGTGCTAGCTTGGAGATAATTTCGTGTGTCATATATATAATGGTTATTTGTGCCATAGAAATGCTATCGGACGAACGATAATGCACGGTGGTGGTCTAATGCAGCCAACAAATCTCAAAAGAAGTATGCGAATGCAGATTCCCAGGAAGCTTTTCTGAATTCGACAGCGAATTGAGGGCTATCGGGCACACATTCCAAGTTTTTTTCTTAAGCTGTAATTGCGTAATAATTTAGGGGAAAAAATACAGCAGAGGTACCACTATAACAAGGATGGCGCTTCTGCGCAGTTCGCGTAGTCTAACTTCCTGGGGGGAAGGGGGCAACTTTGAAGTTTACACAGTCAAGGACATCGCGGTGGCAGAACAACGACCTGATCGCCCGTCTCATCTCAGGGGAAGCTCTTCCGTCGCCCGAGGAGGGGCTCTTTAAGCCACACCCAGAGTCGGTTATACTATCACATCAAACCGCTTCTTCAAGCCCAGCAGCTGCCAAGTATGAGGGCCGTTGTGTGCAGAATTCCTGTCCTCTGACGACCGTTTTAACCCGGAGTCACACTGCTCATACATTGTACAAAAGACTGTCTGCAGACACGAGTCATCGATATCACTTCATTCGAACCACGGATATTGACACGTGGTTCAAATGCCGCATGACAAGTTTTCTCCATTGAACTCATTGTTATGCGGCATTCGAAGCACGGATCTCGCGGTGACTCGCGTTCGAATCTGAGTGCAGATTGTCGTTTGTATGATGCATAAGCAGTGTGACCCTTCTTGCTTGACGATCACCCATCGCTCTGCACTAAGCACAAAAATGGCGGCCCCCAAGGAAAAATCGGGAGTGGTTTGCTTATTTAGTGGCTCTGCGGCGTGTGTTTGTCGTTAACCGCTCACATATTTTACGCGGGTATACTGGGCTGGGGTTGATATTAAAGTTACCGAAAGCCACATCTCTTCACGGAGGCCTTGGCAAATCCATTTTGTTGAACCCTCGACTGCTGTGCCTTGGGGCATCACAGTTTTTTTTCCTCTTCACGCTATTTTCCTACCGAGATTTTTTATATTGGTGCCACGTTACGTGTATAAAGTATAGACTGCCTTTTAAATTATGTATTAGCAATGTGACCCCGGCTTGAGGGAAAGCTACGCTAATCCGGTCTCAAGCGTCCCGTCAATAGCACTCCGTTTATTGCCAACGTTTTACGTTACATTAGGGAGTTTTCGATATCAGTTTCGCCGTTCCGCAACGCCCTCCGCAACCCGTTACGATACCCGGAACTCTACAGTCAAGGCTATCGGCGCGCAGGCCAGCAGCGCTTTCTTCGTTGCGGAGGGCTTAGCGAAGGGGGAAACGCGGTCTACGAAAACTCCGTATTAAGTATACTTTGTTATCCCCCTTAAGCTGAGACTAGGAGATCCGTCTTCAGCGCGAGCTCGCTGGCTTCCACACTACCTTCGTTGCGCGTGCGCCTGCGCGTTAACACTGGTGTTAGCAAGGGCAAAAAGCTCGCGCTGAAGGCGGAGCGTCAAGTAGTCAGTACGTTCCTGCACGTATGGACCCGGCTATGTCGCGTCGTTACCGTTCGGCGCCAAGCGTTTCCTCGTGTCTGCCCGAATTACTGCAGGGTGACATTTTTCTGCTTTGACAAACACTGGAAGGCGTAAATTGTCACGTCGAGTGTCCTCTGGACATATGACCCTTTAGGATCCACCAAAATATCTCGAAAAATGAGAAGCCGAATCCGATTTACAAGAGCAGAAGCCTCGGCGCCCGGCTACTTCCGCAAGCGACGGAGCAAGCGAGAATCGCGATGGTCCTTTCATGGCGTAGTGGCGCGTCAGGCGTCACTACCAATGGCGCGCGGCTGCAGCGATCGCTTTCTTTTTCTTCACTTTTATTGGCCTGTACAGATTATTTTTGGTCAAACCGTTGTGATATTTGAACTCAGCAGGTACAAACACGTCAGAATCAAACAGTAAGTTATTTTTCTTTCTCGAGAAGCTCTTCAGCTTCTTGTGAAGTAGAACGTTTAGTGAGAGGTGCGTGACAAAGAGAAAGAGAGAGCGTACAAGTCTGCATGGTAACAAAAATAAAAGGCTGCAGCGGAGGTGTTCACTAATGGACAAGCTAGCTAGCCCATCATCTCGCTTGGATACCGATTCCGTTAGCTGTGAAGCTAGGACAGCCGCAGGCCACGTTGAAGTGAAGAACCGAAAGCCGAATGGAATTGTCGGGTGAATGTAATCGTTCTTGTCTGTTACAAGTTGACTAAAACAAATCGAAATATATGCTTACAAATAAAAAAGAGAAAAAAATGGGAGTGCAAACAAGTTGGTGAAGGTTCAGCATGATGACTTTACCCGAGACTCCGGTTTTGCAAACAAAAAACCCATTATCGGGTAAAGTCAATAAAATATGCTTATATTAGCCTAAAACAAGAATATCACAACGCGACTGTCTGATATGCCAATTAAAATTCCAAAGCAAGCCGAGCACACGAGATGTTCATTATTCGCCGAACTTAATTATATCGCATACCTTGCCCTTGCAGAAGCCTTTGACGTCTTCTTCGCTTAGGGATTTCCCAGGTTTTAGTATGATCCAGGCACAGACCTCCTCCCCCAGCCTCGAGTCTGGGACTCCCACAACCTGCGTCGTCGAGACCAGAGACGGACAAAAAGTTTGCATCCTGTATGAAATCTACATCACACCTTTGGATTCAGCTCAAACTCCCCAGGCACCTGCGTTGTTCAACAGTCACTGTCAAAGTGACAACGGCAGGGAGGAGCTTCAATTGTCCCGCCTCCAGCGCGAGCTTCCCAACTTCGACAACGCTCTGGCATCTGGTGCACCTTCAGTGCCCTCACGCAACTAAAGCACGGCGGAAGGCACGGAGCGCGTCATGAAGGCCTGGCGTTCGAAAGACACGCCCTGCCGTTTTCATTCTGGCAGTGACTATGACTCGTACGGATATATATTCGAATCTGGCCATGATAGGAGTTCCTGGACAAAGGTAATGCAGCTGCAAATATTGTGAATGACGTTGGAGAGTCACTACTTAAAGGCCGACGTACACTTCGCGCTTTCCACTTCTGCCCGCCTACTCCTTTCTTGCATCCTCTCCACTTGTTAGCTTGCCCAAACTTGGGTTCCATCGCAGTTTAGGAGAGGGGAGCGCTGAGAGGACTAACTTTCCCGCAGAAGACCGAGGTTGTGCGTCGGCCTATAAAAGGATATCATAGTAGAAGAGCCCATGCATTTCCTATGGCAACGCTTTGGACCCTATTCTCAGCAACTACACAAACTATTGTCGTCGGAGTGATTTTATCCGAAAGATAATTAGATAAAAAAAAATCTGAACAACTTCCCAGAATTACAATTTAAAATTTTTTTTAGCTTTTACTTTCAAGTGTCCCAGAAATTAAATACGAGGATAAATACAAAATGTAATCTCGGTCCGTGTTTTTTCGGCGCTTTATACCCTTTATAAAAATATATTATTTGACTGAAATGCAGAGTAACCGCATGCACGTATGACATCCGAACATACATCGGTTGAGTGAACGTATTTCAGTCGAGTTAATGCTCGGTTTACAGAGTCTAAGGAGAGATTTTCTTCGCATCCGTCAAAAGGCCGGTAAGCTTTTCTTCACATCGGACGGTTCGGCGGTGAGCGTTTCTCCAGTGAGCTTTTCTCCGGTAAGCTTTTCTCCGCCGTCCATTTATGTCAGCCAAGAAAAAACGTTCTATTGTCTCCTCGCATCGATCGTTGACGGCTTCGATTGAATGTGTAGAAAAATTCTGACCTAATCTGGTGTTTAACAGTCAGCGTAAGGACGCACATATTGACGGCTGTTTTGTCTCATGCTTACTTGTGCTCTTGTGAAAACGACACATTAATAGTTATATTTCTGACCTCTGATAACATTGCTATTATTACACCCACTTTCCTATTTCTTCTTATTGCTTAAGACACCAATTTATGAAATTTATTATAAAACGTATTCGAAGTGTGCAGATGATTAAACCGTAATTGTTGAACCAATGAGGTCAACCGGAAAACATGAACCGGCCCTGGGATCCAAACAACCCCTCATCACCCCCGCCCCACACCCAACATTGTAACACTTCCGACGGCACTGTCACGTCTTCTGACCTAATATTCGACGTGTTAACCACAACAACAGCTCAAAGATGAGCTGGAGGCGCAAGTCCCTTGTGCCTCCAGTTCATCTTTGAGCTACGAAAGCACCAAGGTTTGTGGGTTATTTCTAAACACAACCTCGTGAGTCGTCCGCCCAAACACCGCTGGTAGGCATGGTAAAATTACATCATAACTTACATTAAAAAATAATTTGAAAAGCTTTGCCCCCCCCCCCCCCCCCCCCACACACACACACACCTTTTCTTTGGCTACGCTACTGAAGCGATTCAACGTAGTTCAACGGAGGGCTAACCTTGCGAAAAGACGTGATTGCAAATACACTAGCGTTTGTTTTCCTTTTTTTTTTTCTTGCCAGCGAAAAACTGAAAATATATTTGCGTCAATTGCAAGGCTGCCGATATTTATTCGCTTTTTCGTCTAGGCGTGCTGTGATTTTGTAGCCTGAGCTACACTGGCCGAGGTTGAGCAGTTTCGCATGGCTCGCATAATGAGCCGTGCTCCGTGCTGCGCAAGCGCGAGGAGCAGTGACGTCACACGGCGCACAGCTGGCATGCTGGAGCCGCCGCCACCGCGGGCTCCGCCGCCACCGCGCGCGCCTCGCCGGTCTGCGCATTCCAGAGGAGTGACATCATAGCCGCGGCAGACGCACTTTCGCCGCCGCGTGCCCAGCTGTGCGCCTCCGTTGCGCAGTAGCCAAGACTGACGCTGCACCGGAGCCGCTTGATAGCGCCTTTCATTTTGTGCGCATAAGCTCACGCTACGTACATCCTGGCATAGCCGAACTAAGCCACCGCAATTTTTTTATAAGGTGTGTTGACCAACTATTATTCTAGGGAGGCTGTTTCGGTACGTTATTGTACGCTTGGAAATTTACTCGGTAAATTCGATCAATTCAGCGAAGTTATGTCAAACCAGATTACGTACCAAAAAAGGCGCCGTCATTCAGACGAATAACACGCGGTCGTGTTTCTACATAGGGGAAGAAGATTTGCTTGAAATGTCAAAATTAGTTGACGCGTTACGAAATTGGCGCGTTAAAAGCAGTTGGTTTCAAGCATCTGCTTTAAAGGCCTGCACTGGTGCAACGCTATGAGCTCCACTGAATTCGGTATCAGATATCGGGGACGAGATCCAAACGTCGCGCTCCTAGCGGCTAAGTTTAGAATTACACCCATAGAGACAGCAACAAATCATTATTTTCTTCCGAGGCACCACTCGGCTAACGTGTCTGAACACAGCGTCAACGTTCGGTTGAGGCTTGTGATCAATCAGGGGGTAAACAGCGGGACCTCTGAAATACAATCTGGACAATACTCCCACCTTCGTTCGATCTCTACCTCGCCAATAGTCAGAAAGATGGAGTGGCGAGTTTCGAGCACCTTATTGCTCCGCGGGCAATGAAAGTTCGGCGTTAAAGATGAGAATACCGGAAAACGAATCAGAAAGTGAAAAGCACGAACGCTTTATGCCACGCTCAGCTTCCTTTTATTCTGTTCGCTTCATCACTGTGGTCGCACGAGAAGCCATTGACCTCCTAGTCACCGCAGTGTTCTTGCGGTCAAGGCAGGCTTAGTATAAATTGATCCCTGCCTATTTCGCTGGCCGGTCATCTCAACGAGGCAGCACAAGGCCCTATATGGCGTTGCAAATTCGGCAAGCGGGAGAAGCGTCTAAAGCTAGGAGGCAGGCACGTAGCCAGGATTTTGTTTCGGGGGGGGGGGGGGGGGGGGGGGGGGTCCGAGCAAAATGGAAGATTTCCGGGGGGGAGGGGGGGGGGGCGGGCCCCATGGGCCCCCCCCCCCCTCCCGCCCCTGGCTACGTGCCTGCTAGGAGGCTTCGACTAAATGGAACGGACCTATGGCCTCCCGTCAGTCAGCGTGCTAGCTTAACTAGAGGAACAGACCTGCACCTCCAGCACATCTGAATGTGTGTAGAGAAGACTCTCAATCTCCGGCGGGTAGATGTTCTCTCCTCCCCGAATAATCAGGTCCTTGATGCGGCCCCGGATGGTGATCCGCCCATCTTCGCTCATCGTGGCCTCGTCCCTACGTCGCGGAGATGGAAGACATTTGGTTGAATAAGAGGCAACGTAAGCACCTAAGTTAACCAATATTACAGTGAACTTTAAGGTTACATTCAACCAAGCGTCTGGTGTTCAGCATCCGGTGTTCTGGATGTTGGATGAAGGACAAAACCGTAGGCTTTAGTGACACGTAGAACAAAAATATTTTATTATCTCCAACCACCAGCTTATAGCGTTCTCAGACAAGGATATTGCCGGCAAGAGGCAGTAGGTTCCTTTCCACGTAGAAGCATCTTAATGTGTTTGTGTTGCAAGAGCATCAAATGCGCCCATATACAAAGCTCATTCGTGCAATGTGCTTAGATAATTGATCGGTCGTTAGATCCCTCGCCTTGGCTGTTAGTAAAGCCCACCACCCCAAGGGGCCCAACACGTCCAGGGTTGTTTGGTGTGTAATTTGCCGGCTGCTTACAGACGTTTTCTTTTTGCCTGGCCGATTCTGGAGCCTTTGGAAGAGATAGATCGGCGCATCTTATAATGCCTGTCCAATCGCCGGTTGCCAGCTATCACCACAAGGGTGCGCCGCTTCACCATGCAAGGCAGAAAATCTGAACGACGTGAACGACTTGATTAAGCCTCTCTCGTGCGTTCATGCATTGATGGGTTGAGTTGAAGTGTTAAGGTACAGAGAAAGGAGGATGCCGGGAGAGATGTGGGCCTCCTCTATTGGGCAATTGGCTAACCGGTTTTGGGAGATGGGAGAACCGATGACGGTTGAAGGGGCAGCTAGAAGGTAGATATAATAATAAATTGGGTTTGCTAAAAAACGAAGTAGGGAGTGAGGAATGAATAATGCTGTGCTCGTCACTAGGACATTGTTCACAAACGTTCTGAGTCCTGCTTTTACTAAAAAGATCATCAGGTCCTTGCAGGCTTGAGCGACTTGCGCATGAGGACCCTCAGGGAAGAGCTTCTCCGGAAAAGGTGCTGCATCTGAAGCTCGCTGACTCACCAATCAAACGAGTTAAGAGATACAAGTATCTAGGACTGCTGGTGGACGATCGAGTTTCGTGGAGACCGTAAGTCTGGAAATTTATTTCGAAGTGCTGGAGCATTCTCGATGTTCTTTTATGCTTGCGGGAACATACCCGGGGAACGCCACAGCGCGCACTCCTCCAGCTCTACCGAGGCCTCATTCTTTCGCGACATCCTCTGCGACATCTTAACATTTAGCCAGCAAAGCAACAGGAAATGGAAACACTGCACCGTGTGACACTTAGAATATGTGTCGGACTACCACGCTACGCCAACAACGTCGCATCGTTAGTCGCAGCAGAATATTGGCCAGTTTTTTGTGGCGATGAGCGAGTCAGTCGCCATCTTGGGCGTGTTCACGGTGTTTCTTCTGGCAACACTTTACTTTAAAACATGAGTTGTCGGCCAGGCTCAAGGTTTGGTCACCTGGCGAGTCTGCTCAAAAATCTTGGCCGCACGGAAACATTCCCCGTCCCCCTTAGCCACGTTTAGGCCGACCACTGAACATAAGCGAAACACTCCTTTCTATGCGAAGTAAGGCTACCGCTTCTGAGACAGTTGCTTGCCTTCTTGCCCAAAAACGCCTCTATAGCGATTACGAAGGCTGGATTGAGATACATATTCAGGGGGTTGCTGACGGACGACCTCCGTGTCAGATACAGAAATCTACCAAGAGCGGATGCATCCTTGATGCACCCGACGTGTCAGTGACCCATAGTGCGAAAAACGCGGGGCTCGAGAGGCTCTTACACACGTGGTCTCTTTGTGTCCCGAGTATGACGGGGAAGGAAACGTTATTTTCAATCCATACTCCATCAACTGCCTTCCCTGTTCTTGCACTCTTGGTGCTGTTTTTGGCATTTGTCGTAATAGCTGTGAGCAAACAGCTGACGGGGCTGTCATTTCACGAGACCACAAGCTACAACCGGGACCTTGCAAACGTGACTGAAGCTAATTTCGAGGAAATGACTGCTTCCCAAATTCTACCTCCTGCTACTCAACAGCATGCGGTAGGCACCCTTCGTGCATCCTGCTGAGGCTTCACTCAAAGCTTATCTTGGATCAGGCATCCCTGGCGTCAAAGCTGGATCAGATCATGTACCCTTCAGGGTACACTTTTGTTGCTGCTTGACTGGCTCACAGTGCTTACCTGCTTTCATCTTTCTCACGCACCTCGTGGCAGTGACGGGCGCCTGACAACAGGCACATTGCGTCATTACGAAACGTGAGCCACGGCACAGCTAACACCTTCTACACTGCTTAGGTGCTTGGTAGCGGTTGTAACCCCAAAGGACACTGCCGCTGCAATTCCTCTTCACCTTCTGCTCTTCGCCTGGTCCTTGGCCTTAGACATAAAAACTTTTACTGTTCGCTGTTTCGACACTGTCAAAGTCTAAAAGTTCATCTCTTTGATTTGTAATTTGTGTATGGTGATACCTACCGTCCACAACATTTATTACCTTTTGGACACTTCCTATGTTGCTGCTCACCCGCTATAAAATCTAGGTTCCGAAAGTATTGAAATCGCGCATGTTGCGGTAGTAGCCAGTGCGCAGCGGAAAAGAATCATCTTCATTGTGCGGAGGGGTGGCGCCCCTTGCGGTGGTTGCGTGAAGCAGGCGCAAGGGCGCCAAAGCATGGGGAAACTAGAGATTGGACAGGCATTATCAGTATAAAGGAGGCTATGATCAGCATCGAGCTAGAGCTTTGCGGATAGTTTCTTTTTTTTTTTTTTGTCGTGAATGCCGACGATTAGCTGATTTTGTATACAAGCTCGTCTTGTTGCGTCCAGTAGTCACAGTACTTGAACAAAGCATCCAGTGGGAAACATTTATGGATTAGAGTACCTCAATGTCGCTGGGCTGGTGGCCCTGCAAGTAACATTGAGCGATATGAAGCGGTTCGGTAGCGAGAGGCGCTGGCCTCTGTACACGCGACGACGACGGCGTCTGTGGGAACCAGGACAAAGATCACTGCAACATCTCCTGTAACTCATCATTAGAAAATTTATGAATCCTCTTTTCATCAATTATGCTCTGGGAGGAATGGACAGGAATGCTGCCGTGAAGGGGTTTGAGCGAAAACCACCGCAAAGTGTTGAAGTTGTATCTGACGTCTATGTGTTGACAGCAGAAATGCCCAAATAAATGGCTGCCATACAAAATGGCCAAATAAATGGCTGCCATACACGTGAATTTCCACTTCGGACATCACTTTTAATGTAGTATCTGTGTCGGAAAGACCTTTGCAAAACCGCACGGGAACGGCAGTTCCTGAAACACAAGTTGCAAGGTAGCTGCAACAACCTAATAACTCGTATTCATAGGCAATTCCTTCGTGTCAGCATTTGCGCATGGATGGATATACCGTAAACAAGCTTATTTCGTGGGTTCGATAATTTGCGAAGGGTGGGTTTCGGAAATATTTCGCGGGCACAAAAAAATCGCGAGTGAGCGGGTTGTATGCCTTTTCAAGTCGCGAAAATTACGTTCTCGCGAGCATTATAACGTTTACAGTATAATTAAGATGCGACTAGCTGCACCAGCACTATGTATTCAGCACGGAACAAAAGTTTGTGCATGCTATCTTAAAAAAACACAAAAAACGCGCACCACGCTTTGATATAAGCGCCGAGCCGCCCCGTTTCACTCATGCTCATTTCCCCAGATCTCTTACAGTTACGTTGCTCTTCTTGCGTGTTTCTAGACAATAAAATGGTTTTTCAATGCCCCCAAGCACCGACGCCGCGTGTGATGCCGTACATCATTGTACCGCCATCACGCGCAGCATCAGTGCTTGGAGGCATTGAAACATAATTTTACTGTCTAGAAACACGGAAGAAGAGCAACATAATTGTAAGAGATCTGGGGATATAAGCATGAGTGATAAGTTCATTGCATGCACAGTGCCAAAGACGCTCATATTGGCCTAGGAACGCTTTCAGTACGATGGTGCTCCATAGCGATCATGATGCGACTGGTTTTAACGACTCTTTCGAAGCTTCGAAGCTTTCAAAGGGTCCAAAATGGCGATCACCATGGCAACCGACAGCGATGAGCCAATCACATTGAGAGGTTTTGTTGTCTGTAAGTTGGTATTTGTTTGTGTCCGGCTAGCAGGTGGGAAGGCAATAGCGCCACTTTCCCAGGTCCAGTGACCTTAGCGACCCCCAGCGGCCGACCGGAGTGACCAGTCATGTTCACGGGCTCTGTAATTAATACATCGGCCAGTTTGGCCGATGTACACTCTTCCGCAACTGAGTGGGATATTTTATATCACTCCAACCACAAAATCAACATACTTGTTGGTGTGATTTACGGCACATTGGCTCTTGCCCCCATCCTTTTCCGCAATTCTAGGGCAGAGTTGCGCCAACTTTCGAGGTGCCGAAAACAGAATGGAACGTCAAACCGCCCGGCTACCTTTTTCAAATTGTGCGAGATTTTGTGTATGTAAGGGAGCACGTGGGGTCTCGTTGTGGGTCTCTCTTTTTTCTGACTTAACCCTCCCTTAATGTTTTTAGCAACGTCTGCGGCACTGCCGCAATAACTGACGTTGGGAAGCCAGCATCTGTCAGCCGCTGTACCTGCATCCCACAACTTACTTACATTGTTCGCATCTTCCCTCTTGTCCTTGTCTGTACTTTTTTGCGCGCTGCTTATTTCCGTATACCACGAACCAACTCGCCTACATCACGACTCTAATATATTCTCTCCTTCTACCACCAGCTTTCCCAGCCAAGGATCTTTCGGGCAGGCGGCAAGAGGTCCCACTCCACATTTGGCACGTCTACAAGCAGCAAAACTGTGTTTGGGAGCTCACAACGAGAAAGCGAGGGCACTCTGCTCGGTGAAAAGGTGGGAAAAGCTTCCAGGAGAAGCTTTTCCCACCTTTTTCATTTTAGCAGAACGAACTCCGGAAAGAAGGCAACCTCTTCTCCAGCGTTCGCTCAGCTAAATTCGAAAGAGAAGGGAGGAGCCACCTTTGAATTCTTAATCTGTCACATACCATAGTAGAATGTAGCTCAGTGTATGCTATTAGTGCCCTCACCCGGTGTGGTACCAATTGTCGCGCACGACCTCCCTCGTCTTGTCGTCCTGCTTGAGGTATCCCCTGAAGACGAGGTAGCCTCGAGCGCAAAGCTCCCCGCTCTGGTCGACGGGGACGATTCTGCCTTGCGAATCGACGATCTTCACCTGTGACCACAGAGCCAGAAAGTGGAGTCTTGACAAGGATGGTGAGAATACTCCTAATTTTTTAATGCGTTAGCATAAGTGCCCTGGTGCATGCGCTGGCCTTGGTCTGGTTGGTAGCACATTTGTTCAAAGTTTGCAGCGTCGCCATGTGATGGCGCCACAACTGGTTAGGAGACACCCTTTGGAAGCGCCGACAGATGGCGGCAGGGTCGTATTTCGAAAGGCTAGGCGATAGGTCGCATTGAAACGGAGGCTACACAGTATTGGCTGGTTAAATACAGACTCGGGTAGTATCGCGATACTTGTGTCGCAATACTGTTACTCGTTATTATTATTATTATTTTTGTAACTTTCTGCTCGATACATTTCATTTGAAGAAATAGTAACGATAACTTAAATAACTTTTTGAAAAAGTAACTAAAAAATTGACCGCATCTCCACGTGGTGCATGATGTTGCTTGGGGCGAAGCTCTGGTGGTGCTTGTCTGCGTAGACGCCGAGCCGCAGCATGCCAAGCCTTTTCATTCATATCAGTAGGAGAATGTGTGGTTTTCTTCCTTTTCTTTTTTTAAGAAGACATGGGATGGCATCTCAGAACCCCCTACTCTTTTTTTCTTTTTCTTGTTTCATAATTTTTTTCAACTTTTTTTTTCCAATTTTTTTTTTGCCCTACACGAGCACGTGAGCACGTGCTCACGTGCTCGTGAGCACATGGTCTCACGAGCAGAAGCACGAGCACCCGACGCCGGGCCTACGGCGGACGGACATACGGACATGGCTAGCCCCTAAGGAGCTTCGTCCCTAAAAGTTTCTGCAAAAGATACAGATACATTTCTCGAAAAAAGTACCCTATTTTGCGAACACTAGAGCGGGTTCGACCATGTGGGGATGTTGGGCCTCACATTGGACGCGTCAAAAATGAAACAAGAACTCGAAACCCTTTTCTTCGGAGCAAAGTGCCGTTGCAGAGGGCAGACGTTTTTCTATAGGGAGTATTCACTGGCGGCCATAGCTGTGTGCGCGACTGCTGAGCGCGTGCTGATGGCGAGCTTCCACTGTTCTTTTGCAACGTGCATTCCGCACCATCAAAAGTGCCGGTATTAGCAGCCTATTAGTGTAAGCTCGTTCTGAGCATGCGCTCTAAAAAGCACCCACAAATATGGCGTCTAGTGAATACTTCCTATTACTGTTTCTCCTTTCTCATCGCGCGGAAAAGCGCATTTGGCATTCTCTTTGTTTCAACCTTTTAGAGCCGTGGCTTTCTCTCCCCCTCTTCACCCTTACGGCTTCATCGAACACCCCCGCATCTTCAGCCAAGCGACAGAGCCACCAGCAGTCGCAGCGATAACTTTCTTTGTAAAAAGCGAGTCGCCGCCAGTAGACACTGACTGAAAGGCACGACAGACGATGTTTCTACTGGTCGAATTGCCCTTTCACAGGGGCCGTGAGCCCGTGATCTACGGTCGAGTCTTTTGTTCTGCGTTGCATAGAAGAAATTAGAAATAAAAGCGGAACGCATTCCGAGACGACTTCGGGTTGTTTTTGTTCACTCCTTTCTTTACCTTGTTTGATACTAGCTACTGACGGTTTTTAGAGCGCAGCTCTTAAGCCTGGTTCACATGCAGCGATTTTGGCACTAGAGCGGCGCGATTTCTGCCGTCGCGGCGCTCGTGCCGCTCAACCGCTGGTGCTGGCCAGAGCGCCGCGACGGCAGAAATCGCGCCGCTCTAGGGCCAAAACCGCTGCATGTGAAACACGCTTTAGGCGCCCGTTTCCGGCTTGAGCGGCGTCGCCGTCGCCGTCGGCGTCGCCGTCGGCGTAACCGTGCGGTGCATTATGGGAAATATCCCATAATGCACCGCGCGAGCCCCCCCCCCCCCCCCCCCCCGGGGTTACGTGACCTCGGGGAGGAGGGGGTGGGGAAGGTCACGTGACCCCCCCGGGTCACGTGACCTCGGGGAGGGGGAGGGGGGGTCACGTGACCTGCGGGGAGGAGGGTCACGTGACATCGGGGGAGGAGGGGGAGGGGGGTCACGTGACCTGGGGGATGAGAGGGAGGGGGGTCACGTGACCTGGGGGAGGAGGGGAAGGGGGGGTCACGTGACCCCCCTCCCCCGAGATCACGTGACCCCCCCCCGGAGGAGATTGAAGAATGAGGGGAGGAGGAGGAGGGGTATACCCTTCCCTGAATACCCTTCCCTCCTCCTCCTCAAGAGCTGCGCTCCAATTCGGCGTTACAGGGAGTTGTAAACGGCTTTCATTTTTTTTTTGACACAAATGGTTGGAGAGTGAACGTCGCAAGAAAGAAGGAAAAAGGTTTGATGGTAATTAACCGTTATCGCTCGAACGAAACGCTGTCATGAGTGACGAACGGCAGGTGTTACCGTGGCCCGGCCATGAACTGAATTTGACCTTGTCGAGTATTGTGGCGATCACTCCACTGCTCGCTGCAAACACTGCACAAAAAAAAGTATACGCAGCCGGGAGGTCCTTTTATTCCAACCTTCGCAAGTACCTCGGGGTGAGTTTCAATTTTCATTTCTAAACACTACCGCTAAGCATGGACGAATATATATATATATATATACAGGGTGTTTCAGAGAACTCAGGCCCAATCGCTCCTACGAAAACTACTCATTGCAACGAAAAAAGACTTGTGTCATTTTGGTCCTGGGCCAGAGGCCCATTTAGAAAAATTATTAAAGTCCGGGATAATTAAGTTGTTAATTATATTTGCGTAATTAACTTTTTTAATAATGTGTTTAAGGGCATGGTTTCAATTAGAAAATTGCTCAGCATCGTCGAAAAACACTAAAGAAACAAATTGGAAAACGATAGAAGGCACGCGAAGCATTTTACGGCTTTCTGAAAAACCGCACAAATTCGACGGGTTTTTCAGTTTCGGTTTGCTATCGGAGCACATCTCGACCCTGGCGGCACCGCGCCCCGTGGAGAGATAGTGCAACCAACCTCTGCTGCGCTGTCATCGCGCGACGCAGCAGAGGCTGGTTGCTCTATTTCTCCACGGGGCGCTGTGCCGTCGGGGCCGAAATGCGCTCCGATAGGAAAATGAAACTTAAAAACCCGTCAAATTTGTTCAGTTTTTCAGAAAGCCGTAAAATGCTTCGCGTGCCTTGAATCGTTCTGCATTTTGTTGATTTAGTGTTTTTCGACGATGCTGAGCAATTTTCTAATTAAAACCATGCCCTTAAACACAATATTAAAAAAGTTAATTACGCAAAAGTAATTAACAACTTAATTATCCCGAACTTTATTAATTTTCCTAAATGGGACCCTGGCCCAGGACCAAAACGACACAAGCCTTTTTTCTTTGCGATGAGTAGTTTTCGCAGGAGCGATTTGGTCTGAGTTCTCTGAAACACCCTGTATATATATATATATATACAGGGTGTTTTTTTTTTAAGCTTAATAGATTTGTTTAAAAAAAGCCGTGAAAGTTACACTTATGCCGCTTGTGGAGGTGAGTTATACGGCCAGGGGGACATATTATAGGGGGCTAATCGTAACAATCAGTCGGCTAATTAATTAAAATTCGTTAATTAACTTTTTAATTAATGAAAATAGGCATATGGTTCCAATTAGAAACTTGCTCAGCGTCATCGAAAACCCCTAAATCAGTCATTTTCAGAAAGACTTTGAGCGCGTGAGAAGCGTAGTAGTGCACTAAAGTTACCGCTCGTGGAGCAGGTACAAGGCTGGGGCTAGATAAGAGACGGAAAAATCGCGCGGGCGCCTTATCGCAACCTCTAGCTTTGTACCTGCTCCACGAGCGGTAACTTCAGTTCACTACTACGCTTCTCACGCGCTCAAAGTCTTTCTGAAAATGACTGATTTAGGGGTTTTCAATGACGCTGAGCAAGTTTCTAATTTAAACCATATGTCTATTTTCATTAATTAAATATGTCCCCCTGGCCGTATAACTCACCTCCACAAGCGGCATAAGTGTAACTTTCACGGCTTTTTTTAAACAAATCTGTTAAGCTTAAAAAAAAAAACATCCTGTATATTTAAATATATATATATATATATATATAAATTGTACTCAGTGTGCATTGTCATCAATGTCTTCATATCTGAAGTAAAAGAAAGTATATTGAAAGTAACTAAGTTACTATGACGAAGTAATTATAACTGTAACGTGTTACTTATCGCCGTCGACGTCCCCCTTCGCCCATTCCGGCGCCGCAGAGTGGAGAACGGCGTGTATATCACGGAGGGCCTGTTAACCCACCTCGACCCCCGTGCTTACTCCGCTTCGCGGCGACAGTCTGCGGATGGCTCATTACAAAATATTCGCCCACCTTGGACCACCCGTACACACCGTCTCACGGCGCCCCACCGGCGGCCCAAGTACGCCCTAGCTATAGAAGCCAAAGCCCCGCTGACCGGCCCCCACTTCATTGCACCTCGGTTGCTAACTGTTACGTCACGCCGCCGCTCTCTCTAACAAGCCCATCCTCTGCGGTCGCCGTTCTTAGGCATCTATCGCCCAGCCTCTCAAAATAAGCGGCCTGGGTGCGGGTGCGCACTATATGGGCGCCTTCGGAAGCTCCTGCCGCCGGCTTTGGAGACCTGTGGACGCACACGGGCTGCGGTTCCGTTCGTCGGCCTGCCACGCCGTTTTTGACGCCCAGTCGTCTTATCATGTCAGCGGATCGTAAGCGCGAAATTTCGTCGCCCCCGTATGCACAGCATGTATGCACAACAACGAAATGGCCCTGTCGTTCTTCGCGCATCGCGCGCACCTTTTCCATGCACACGCTAAGTGACCTCATCTGCCTGCACCAGGGAGATGAGGGGTTTCGGGAATGTTCACCACGCGGAAATGTACCGAGAGGCTCTATTCACCATGCTTTATTATATATGACCGCTGCGCGAAACGCTCACGCATTTCTCTGAGAATCAGCGTGGCGGCAGCAGCGATTTCGGCCCATTTGTTAATGCCTTAGAAGAATCCTTACACAGAATCGGCAAGCAAGAGGCTGGCATAGGATCGAGCGTATAAAACCTGAATAATTGGTGAAATTAATAAATCGGTTTATGCTTATAACACGAAATTCAACTGAAGCGCACAGTCATGTTTTCAAAAAACATGTATTTTAAAATTCAAACACTGGAAAGTAACCAGCCACCATGAAGAAGACCTAAGTTAATAAACAAAAAAGGAAAGACGTTTTGCGATTCTCGGTGATGCCGAATTAGAGCACAGCTCTTGAGGAGGAGGAGAGGAGGGTACGGAGAAGAGGGTACGGATCTACACCTCCTCCTCTGCTCCCCTCTCATTCAGCGTGAAATTGTCGCTAAATGTTCCTCTAAATTTAGCGGAAAAATTTGTCTGTTAAATTGGGTGGAGAAATTTGTCCGCTAAATTTGGCGGGAACATTTTCCCGCTAAGTTTAGCAGAAACTTTTTTCAGCTAAATTTAGCAGGGAAATTTCTCTATTAAATTTAGCGGGAACATTTGTCCGCTAAATTCATCGGAGAATTTTTTTTTCGCGAAATTTAGCGGTGAAGTTTTTTCGCCAAATTTAGTGGGAAAAGTTTTCCGCTAAATGTGAAAAGGAAAATGTTCCGCTAATATTAGCGGGAAATTTTTTACGCAACATTTACCGGGGAAATGTTTCGTCAAATGTAGCGGAGAAATTTTTCCGGTAATTTTAGCGCTGAATTTTTTTTCGCCAAAGTAAGCGGGAAAACTTTTTCGCTAAATTTAGAGGGGTAATTTTCCCGCTAAATCTAGCGGGGAAATTTTTCCGCTAAATTTAGCAAAGAAATGTCTTTGCCAAATTTAGCGGGAAAATTTTTCTGCTAAATTTAACGGGTAAAATATTTTGTGCTAAATTTCGCGGGGAACTTTTTCCGCTAAATTTAGCGGGGAATTTTTGCCGCTAAATTTCACGGGGAAATATTCCCGCTAAATGTAGGCTTCGTGTGACGTCACTCCTGACCCTAATGACGTAACACGTGACGTCACGTGTAACGTCATTATGGAAACGTCCGATAATGCAATGCGCGGTTACGCCGGCGGCGACGCCGCTCAAGCCGGAAATGGGCGCCTAAGAGGTGCGCTCTATAAGAAGTTATTTGTCTATCATAGCATCGTATACATTTTGTCACAGATGAATACGGAAAAGATAACTGAAGTAACCAAATATATATATGGATGCGAACGTTTTGACGAAAGACAGTAGAACAAGAAAACGGTTTGCTATAAGTCCCCAATAGGGACTTTTAGCAAACCGTTACCGTGTTCCTCGTACTGTAGTGCGGTGCCTTTGAAGCATGCTTTTAAGCGCACGTCCGGGCGATACCATGACCGCGGGGCGCGCGCTTAAAGTCATGCTTCAAAGGCTCCGGTAGTTCGGCACAAGGAACACGGTAACGGGTTGCTAAAAGTTCCCAATATCCACCATGAAGACCATGTCCACTGACCTCTGTGTGATCGATTGGCTTTCCCACTGTTTCGATCCACTGTTCCGGCGATTCAGCACGGTCTGTACAGGTTACAGCCGTACTCGTCTCCGTAGCACCATATGCAGTCTGAAATGTTAAGGAGTTTTAGTAGACCGTGTTTCCCCCTCCGCTACGAAAAAACCGCCAGTGCGCCTGCGCGCCGATGGCCTTGGCTGTAGAGTTCCGGGTAGCGGAGTTGCTTAGCGGAGAGGGAAATACGGTCTGCTAAAACTCGCTGTTGTCTCAGCCGTGTTTAGCGTCGTAGTAACTTGGAGAAAAAAAGTTTACTGACGGTGTCCGAGTAGATGTACACGCAAACTTACCTGGAACTGTTGCATGTTGAATGTTGTCATTGCGTTATTCACCACTTCTTGAGGACATGAAGCTCCACCCATGATACCTGTTGGTGTAAACATTTACCAGACTTGTGCCTATCTCAAATACTCTACTCAAGATATTGTATTTCAAATACTTTTTGAAGTATCTTGGTATCTTGCAAATACGTTTGATCGAGAGTATTTGATAGTCTATTTTAATTAGATTTCTGAATATTATGTACTCATTATCTCAAATAAATTTTTGATAATATTCCGCCATTTTCTCAGTCTTTCGGTATGAAGGAGCGTGGGCGTGGCACAAGCAAACGTGAACATTCTTTCGAGCAACCAAATCCTGTTGCTAGCTCCGATGAGCTGCGTTGACTTTGATTGAGTTCATGAAAACATTGCTTTTTTGCCGATTCTGACCCATATTTCAGCCCAACGTTCGTACAATGAAGGTTTTCCCCTCGGCTTCCCAAAGGCGCCTTTTGTTTCCTAGAGTTTCCCCCAAAAAATCCTCAAACAAAAGGGGTGGTTCTACGAAGTAACACGATTGCCACACTGAGGCGCAACGCAGACCGCGAAACAACCTACGACAACAATGCTGACTTGAGTGTCAAGAAAACAACGAATAAAAGTAAATGAGAAGTGGACACACACACACATACACAAAGACATTTTTGTTTTGCTTTTTGTATATTTGACTCCACTACGGCACAACGTCGAGGTGCTTTTGTTTCTTTTCTTTTTGTCGTCAGTCCGCTACTCATTGCTCTCGCGAACACTGATAAGCAGAGAAGGGGACAGGAAACGAACTACGAGCTGGATGACCTCTCAAAATGCCAACAAAGTGTCCCCAAACGTTGAGTGCCTTTCTGAACGCAACCTACTTGAAGAAGGTGCGACCACTGCCGTGGCTATTATGTGGGTTCTCTTTGTTATCCATGCACTCATATCAGTATTCCAAGTTCGTTTATAGTCAACTCCCCTATAGGGAATATGAATTGTAGTTAAACGATGCGTCTAAGATACGCCGCAGGGCGTGGTATTCGGCGATGTCACTATTGGCGAGCCGCTCTGACCCATTTGTTGCTTCTATACCTCGGTGTTTACACAACATAAAGCCTGTGCACATGCCCACAGGCCTTGTGGACATGTTCATGTAATCTTTTTTGATAGAGCGTGGGGTAAAGTGTTATGTAAAAATACTAACAATTAACATAGTGACGCTATGTGCCGGATATCTACCGAAAGCAGTCGTCAGAGGATGCGAGCTTAACCCACTTGGGCTTTTGTGCTGAGCTGGGCACCGTGCATGCTGCATTGTTCATGCAGGCCGGAGTGGTAACAAAAGAGCCCTTTCCCCCCTCACCGGAGAACACGAACTCCACCCGAACGCTGACTCAACGTTCGGTTATGTCAGCCGAGCGCTGAGTCATTGTTATTCGTTGTCCCCATTCGTGTAGTTCTCGAGTTAACCGCTTGGGGCGCCACGATCTGATCTCCTCCCCAACAGCTAAAGCGACCTCTTTCTTGTTGTCCCAAAAATGTTTTGTAACATGTATCAGTGATATCGCCATGCGCGTTGCCAAGCGAGCGCGTGACCAAATGGATACCGCGCTTGGCTCTCACGCGCGGAGGCTCCGGGCTCGATACCAGGGAGCGGACTCCTCTTTTATTTATTCTTTCAACTTGACAATCTCGCAAGTTCTAGAACCTTGTCGCCTAATCGAGTTACGAATGTTTTACGCGCCGAACGTTCTACGCCCAATGTTCCAGAAACCCACGCGGGTACAAGAGGTGCTCCGAGTGGCCGTCTGGAGTCGGTCCCGCCCCAGCGCTCGATCCTGCTGTTTCGCCGACATCGACGCCTGCAACGCTAGCTTTTCTCTATTTTGTTTGGGCACAAGTTCGCCCCATTAAACGTTTAGTTTTTTCAGTTATTCGCCGTCTCATCATTTGCCATTCGTGACAATATCCTGCTCCATATAGTTGGACTGCATAAAATCAGGGCCGGCCTTTGGGGTGGGCGACCTGTGCAGCCGCACAGGGCGCCATTCATAGAAGGGTGCCGAAAGGGCCGCCAGGTCATGCAGGGCTCAAATCTCGAAGGGACAAAATAAAAGAACAAAAAACAACCACATCGCGAAGGGCGTCCCCCCCCCCTACATGTACAAAAAGGTGGTGACGCTCGCCGTTTGGCATTTCGGCCGCAAAACCAACGACTAAGTTCTTGTTATAACTGGCGTCCATCAATTCGCAGCCGCCTGCGGATGTTTTACTATAGAGAACCTCTCCTCCGTGAGATTCAAAGCGCCATGGAATGAATCATGAAAAACTAGGCAAGCGATCACCTCCGCACAGCTCTCAAGTTACGAGCGGAGCAAAACCTGAGTCGCAAAAAGCGATGGAGCCAGCATGCCACACTCTTAGCGCAACTTACCGAACGGTGGCGCCAAACTCATCGGCGAGCAGATGAGTGTGTCGAAGCAAGTCACGGGACAAAATACTATTGGAACGGATTTTTGCTTTTAGCTATCACGTGCTTCGCTCAGAGCTTCTGATTGGTTCGCAGAAAATATAGGCTTCGCCCTTTGCCAAGTTATTCTGAGCCGAAGAATGCCTTCGCTCAGGAGGTCTGAGCGGGGGTAAAACGAACCCGATTCCTCCCGACAGTAGCTCTTTCTTTTTTTGTGTGTGAGTGACCAGCGACTACTCCGGACTCGCAATGCCGATCAGTGTTGCCAACTCAAACTTCAGAAACCCGCCGCAAGAATCCCGAAAACCACTAAAAACAACTAAATTTATAATGTTGCGCAAGAATAGCCGAATCACAGCAGGCAGACCCTGGCGTCCGACATGAAACTCGAACTCTTGCAGGTCAGCTCACGAACCTTAAGTTTCTCGTTTACATTGTTGTGTGGTACGACATTCTTTTTTCAAGTTAATGTTATAAGCAAGAACATGCAATGAAAAACGAAGGACATCGTAGCAACCACCCAGCTGATGAAAGCATGCAGCGATTACATCGACAATTATCGCGATGTCGGGTATGAAACTGCAACTGGCAACTGCGAACGGTCTTCCCAAGAGCATGGGTGTTGACAGTGTGATGAAACCGGCCCCTCGACTGCGGCGGAAAAAGCGCCAGTTCTGTTATGAGTGCCAAGATGAGGTTGATGATGTCGAGACAAAATTCAAGCGAGAGTTCTTTACGAGATGATTGACATCGTAAAATGTCGATTAAAGAACGCTTCACGCAGATGGAGCAGCACGTGAGCTTCTGGGGGTTCCTTTATGGCCTCACCCGACTTCCCGACAATGCAGAACTTCTTAAACTTCGCCAAGGCCTTGACCATGCACTGAGAGTCTGAGACACCTAGAAAGTGCAGACATCGACGGTACAGATCTCTGCGAGGAGCTGATCTAACTATAAAGCCTGCTGCCCACTGGATGCAGTGCTCGCCAGGACGTCCTCCAGTTCATTCTGGACAATCATCTATGTGACAAATTCTCTTATACGTGGGTGTCATTGAGGATCCTCCTCACTTTGCCAGTGTCAGTGGCCACCGCTGAGAGGAGTTTCTCAAAATTAAAGTTTATTAAGACATCCTAAGATCGACCATGGCAGACTGAGATGACAGGATATCGTCATTGGCAATTTTGTCTATTGAAAACAGGAAAGCGTCTAGCCTGGATATGTCGCAAGACGTAGCCCAATTTCCGATGTTGAAGGCTCGGAAGGTTACCTTCTAGGGTATTTGACATGGTTAACTTGTGCATTTGTTTACTCTGTCCATCAGACGTTAACTTGCTATGGGAGACCCACAGCTGAAGTTTGGTTAATCTAAGAAATAAATAATTCTTGAACCTTTGCACACGGTGCCGACAAAACCCTCAATGCTCGCGAACGTCGTTCGTTTTTAGGATGTGGTTTTCGACTGAAAACGACATAATCGCGACCATACGCGCTGGGTCACTGCGGCATGTTTGCTAACAACGTGATGTTGGGTGCGAAAATAGGGGGGGGGGGGGGGGGGCGACACGGCTGCAATTTGCTCAGGGCGCTTGCTGCCCTGCATAAAATAGCCCTACGATACTTTTTTTTTCTCCTGTTTTGTGTTGTTACGTGCTAATAGACCATAACCATTCTGGTAACCCAGAATTGCGCAGCTGCACAATTGTCGTTGTCACTGACGTCGATACAAATTACGCAACGCGGAAGTATCTTCAAAAGTAATTGGATTACATTTTTAAGTATTTGTACTGTACTCAAGATGCTTTACAGTGAAAGTAACTTGAGTAGTATTTTAAATACTTTATGAAGCAGGTATTTAGTAACTAAACTTAAATACTTTTATCAAGTATTTTGTCCAACACTGACAATTACCCATTACCATTCTATACGTGACATGATTTCATTATGCCGGTGTTCATTTTTGCTGGTTGTTGTCGACGATAAGGAATACGGGGGAGCAAAACGTAGGCTGCAGGAGGAACGCGCTCAGCAGGAAGTCCACTATGATAGCCAATGGTGAGGCATAATTGAAACCATGTAAACGGATTTACATATTTTTGTATTGTGAAAAGGGGATTCGAATAGTGCTGCGTGGTCAAAAATATTCAAGTTGTGGTAACTGGAAATCATTGTTTTTTTTCCTTTAGACATTTTGCGTGCGCTGAGCATGCAGGTGGTTGAGTTTCCTTTGAGAATTTGCCATTAAAGGGCCCTTACTCTTTCATCAGATCTCGCCCGGTTTGTGTAAGTTCGTCAAAAGGGTTGTTCATGTTTGATGAACCAGGAGATCATGGAAAATGCTGGCTGCCGTAGGGAGGCGTTCTCGGCGGCAAAGAGGGTCGACCCTGAGCGCTTTATGTTCAGTTACAAACACAAAACAATCTTTACTTAAACGTCGTAGACCATAAAACCACAAAGAGGGTGAGGACTCATTAATTGTCGCTCCTGGCTCAAAAGTCGCAAACGACACATCGGCGTCAGGCATCCTACTGTGCACGGCAAAGACGGCGGATGACTCGATGCTGATCACGGTGACCGCACCAACGTTGTGTTGTGCACAACAGAAAACGCGGCGCACTGCTGCACACGATCTTGAACGGGCTCGCGTATGAGCATGCACAGACGCTGACGGCACGGGCTCACAGTGAAAGTATAAATAATAGCCCAAAACAAAAATTATCTCGCAGCACCGTCAATGATACGAGCTTTTACTGAGAGATGGTTTTTTTACGCGCCCCAGAGCAAGAAAATAAAGAGAAATGAGCGCTGCAAGCGAAGTGGTTTGATGTCATAACCCTAAGCCAGTGACAACATTATTGGATTCAACTCCAACCAGTGTTACTAACTGTGTTTTGCAAAAATCCCTAGAGCCAGCCCCGAAAAACCCTAAATGTCTCTACATTTACCAACCCAAACCAAACCCCCACTCATAAAAAAAAAGAAAAAAATTGGATTATGAAAGCAACGATGCCCAAGCTTCAGACGCGCGACTACTTGGTTTTGGAATCACTCCATTTTTGTTTTCCTGCAGCGCATGTAGAATATGGATTCATTTTGTCATTTTAACAACTTGTCTGCTAATCCACTGAGCGGAAAGAAGGCAAATCGACAACACTTTTAGCGACTACTTATAAATAAACCAGAGAAATTAAAAAAAACCAAAACAAATATACTACATCGGCAACGAATACTTATCTTTTCCTTATTGTTTGGTTCATGTGTAATAGTCCAGACACACCTTCAACTTTCCAAGAACTTTCTATGTAGGTTTAAGGGTTAGAAATCGGTCTTCGCTTTTCGCTATGGCAATGCACGACGAGGTAAGTCTAAATGAAGTTCACGTACGAGTTCCGATATACCGCCCTTGAAATATCGATGCATAATTATGCCTTTTTTTTTCGAAATGGATTTAAAGATTTGCCACTTTTATAAATGACAATATTACTTCTAGGAAAGCCAAGGCTGTTTAATTTATTTCCAGAAAGTGCAATATAAAAAAATAGGTTTCTTGCTTTCAATCTTTGGGAGCTTTCGGGCTTGAGTACCCATAATTTTGGTAATGTGTCGTATGGTCATACTCTCATGCAGACACACCTTTATTTAATATGTTTATCGTGGATCTCCGGCGTAGTAGTCAATGCATTATGTATATTCTGAAAATTGGCCTATTCTATTGGTTTTCTTAATTCTTTTCACGTACAGTCGGACTTTGGATTTACTTTCGTATGAATAATGTAAGACTGCGGATTATGCTTGAGTACTTTTATTATTTTGTTGCCAAATAGTTCTGCGTTTGGATTAGTTCCGCCCCTAAACCCATCTCAACGAGTTCCCAGTAGCTATAAACAACCTTTTTAATAAAACTTCGTTAAGCGTAAGTACGTAAATAAAGAAAAAAATAATGTATCTGAAAAAAAAAATTATAATGCAGGTACGGGTATTATCCATAAACGATCAAACTTGGATTGCACACTTGCAATGCTAGCTCAGCGCACACGTCAGGAAGAAAGCAGACCGGCGTTTTTTTGCTTGTAGGGCTAACACGAGAAAAGTACAAAAAGTAATATTCAAACGGCAGCACGGTTTACTTCAATATTTCTGTTTGCTAGTTGCGCCAGGCGTCCATCTGACAGGCGATGCCACGATGGCCTCTTCTTTTTAATATTTTAGACCGCGTCGCAAGCAATACGCTTGCGTACAGACAATTCAGTTTCAGTATGGTGCCTGGAACGCATCTCGCGACCTGTGTGTTTATTTACCCCGTCCAAAAGAGTGGTTCCGCCCGATGACGTCATAGAGACACGCAGCAAAGCGCGTTGGATGAAGTACAGTCCACACGGAAAGAATAAAAACACAGAAAATATAAGAGGGACAGACACACACAGATCTTCCAACGAGCAACTACATTTAAATGATGCCCATTACACTATGATGAACCACTTTGGTCACATAGAAAATTAAGTGAAGACGAAAATAGTAGAACATACTAGAAAAAGATAAAAATAAAGATAAAGATAGCTGAATTTAACTTCCTGAAAAGGAAAAAGAAGAAGAAAAAAGAAGAAAAAAAAATGGAGGAGATTTTTTCTATGACAACTCCGGCGCTAGGAAATCCATCTCTGATGTCGATAACGACAACGAGGGCTCGGAAACATCGTCTGTGGCAGTTTTGATCTTAAATGCTTCGATGATCTCTCGCCCATACTTGTCCTTGTGTGAGCCTAGCACGGAAGTGTTTTCATAGCTAGGAGAGCAATCTTCAGCGGATGGGCATAATACTGCCCATCGGCTGAAGAGTCTCGCTGCCCGCTTCGCCACGAAGGTAATATTCACATCTCGGATGAAGCTCAAACAAATGTGCCAAAGGGTAAATAACGAAAGTCGTCCACCAGAATGCATCATCAACCACTTCAACAAATACGTCAAATGCCAAGAAAAGCCAATTTATTCTATTCCGCTCATTTGTGGCAGCCAGTACATCGGCCAGACGGGACGATGCCTCAACGTTCGCCTCTGGGAACACTTTCTCGAAGTCAACAAGGCGTCATTCGACTCCTACTATCTAATTGTTGTCCATGCCCGCACCTGTCAAGGTTGCTCTCCTAGCTATGAAAACACTTCCGTGCTAGGCTCACACAAGGACAAGTATGGGCAAGAGATAATCGAAGCATTTATGATCAAAACTGCCACAGACGATGTTTCCGAGCCCTCGTTGTCGTTATCGACATCAGAGATGGATTTCCTAGCGCCGGAGTTGTCATAAAAAAAAAAAAAAAATCTCCTCCAGTTTTTTGTTTTCTCCTTTTTTTTCCTTTTTAGGAAGTTAAATTCAGCTATATTTATCTTTATTTTTATCTTTTTCTAGTATCTTCTAGTATTTTCGTCTTCACTTAATTTTCTCTTTGACCAAAGTGGTTCATCATAGTGTAATGGGCATCATTTAAATGTAGTTGCTCGTTGAAAGATCAGTGTGTGTCTTTCCCTCGTATATTTTCTGTGTTTTTATTCTTTCCGTGTGAACTGGACGTCATAGAGGTGTCACGCTGTCGCCGGCCGCGATCCTGGCGGCGTCACAGCAGCGGCGGTGAATGTGCCAGTCGCCTGTTCTGCTGCAGATCACGTTTCCAGCGTGACAGCGCCACGGAAGCTTCGGCAGTCAGGAGTATAGGACGCCTTGACAATGGCGACACTGGCGTTCGCTCCTGCCTTTCGCCGGTATTTCTACGACCCACAGCAAGGATCGCGACGTCCAACAACGTGACACTCCGGCTTTTGTGACGTCGTTTGTTGCCACTTTTCAGAACCACTTTCGATGCATGGGACGGAATAGGACGCTAAACAGACCAGTTGGAGACGCGCTCCAAGCACCACGTAGTTTCAGCTCTCTAGTTTAAAGTGTAGTAACACGACGTGAGGGTTTTGATAGGAACGTGATAACAAATTTGACAATACCGTCTAGAAAATCGGCAATATGCCTACCCACCGGGATCGAAAAGCGCGCTGCAGCAACTGCGATGACTAAAAAAAAAAAAAATCCAGTAACTGTAAATGGTTTTACATTTTACATTAAAAATAACGGGGCGTCCCCACGTCCCTACCGAACCAAAATATTGCGAGAAGTCCCTACGTTTAGACAGATGTCTCTTGAGTTTGTAACGCCATGTGGTAATACTATGTGGCACTCCCGTGGAGAAAGATACTCCCATCCCACCTCTCCCCCTTAAGCCCGTCACCTTTTTTTCTTGAGGAAGCACCACCTATATATGCTGATTTTCAAAACTGTATTCTTCGGAGACGCCTGGGAGATGCTACGGTGAAGCGCCATCTAGACGCTGTGATAAAACCTGCGTAACTGTAGTTAACATAGCGGCCGTTCCCACGAGAAATGGTGGAGTCCAACGGCGGAAGACGGAACTGGGGGGTGGAGGGGCGGGGGGTCGGGGTACTGAACGTAGAAGCGGCGTCTTGGGCAGTCGTGACTGAGTTGATACAATAACGTTGGCCAGGGTTTCCCAAACTGTGATATTAAAATAATAAACTGGGGTAATAAATTATAACTCTACTGAAGGTGTATAATAAAACCGCATACACTACCAAGTTTATAAATCGGAAATTAGAAATGCTGCCATAACCACAAAATTGAGAAGAAAACAAAATGAATGAGAGTTACCCTTTAGCAGGCGCGCCCGCTGCATGATCAAACAATAGCGGTACTTGGTGAAGTCGGAATATACAGCTGTTCATTGCTCATAAATTTAGAAATGAAACTGTCGTACCTTTCCGAACAGACGAAACGTCGTACTTCCCTACTTGTTGCTCCTTAATCATGTCTATGTACATTGTGGGCGTTCCATAGATAAACGTGCACCTGCAACAAAGATTACATATTCAACAAAGTTTGGAAGGGTTGCAGTCACACATTTTATAAACAAGCGTATTGTCTTCAACAAGCACCACGAGTCTGGACACACAAGACCTTTTTCGCACAACCTTATACCAGCGCGCAACTGATGCACCCTCGAGCCGGTGTATTTTTGTACTGCCCGTTGACACAAGATATGCAACCGCCAGGGGAATGGGCGAAGAGCCTTAGAGACACACGTCGTGCGTAAGTTTGTTCAGAGTGTTTATTTTTATTGTGTTACAATTTCCGAAAATCTAGGGTTGTCTGGCTATCGCTGCGTCATCGTCGGGTGGCACAAATAATTTTGATAAGCATGAGGACAATCACGGTAAGTGTGCGATGAGCGCAAGGTGCTGCAGCGCGAGTGTGGCTGCAATGTTTTTGAGCTTCCCATGTTCCCCAAGGATTCTTATTTATAAAGCCACACGCTTGCGAGCGTAAATAGCCAGGAGCTTTGTATCAGACTCATCGTCGCGTATATGTTCCCGACAACGTCGTCTAAGGCAAGCGGATCGATTTCAACCCGGTGCCGGCGCACAGATTATGGTTATCACTGAAACATTTGCTATATCTCCACTGCATGTAAAGGGTGTAAAAACGTGTACGTGCCACCCCTCAAAATGTAGCGATCAAATGCCGAAAGTTTACCTGCATAGCCTGCATTAAACGGCTAATATATTCTTTCGTTGTGGAAACTAAATTAAAGCACTCCACCGTCTTCGTCCTCGTTCTTTTGAGGAGGCCAGGTGATGGTCTGTCATTAGTCCGTTATATTCACTGTCAATACCCAACCATAAAACCATATCCAAGTCTAGCCAAGTTCCCCCACACCCACACCGTTGCCCACCCACACTCTTAAAAAAAAAGAATTGGTGCGTTAAGTGATTAATTGCCCTCATTTCTCCCAACGAACCTAGCGCCCTCTTTCAGAAGTGGTAACTCGAGGAGTTCGTCCTTCGGAGATTTTGTTGCTTCCACTCGAGTTACTCCCTTATTAAATACTTAGTTCCCCCTTCAACTATAGCTGCCACAAGCTTTTGATGAAGCATCACTCGAGTAGCTCATTTCGAAAGAGGCCTTGGCGAAACAAGTTTAGGGTCCAATGATTTAGAAATTGTGACTACCCGCGTATATTTAGTGAATGTCTACGTCCGCTAAAAGAAAAAAAAAAACGATTTTGAGCAAAGCGGAGGCGCCGGTAACGAGGCTATCTACTCTCCGCCGACCGCTTCCGCGCCTCCGAAACGGAAAGTCGTAGAAGAGAAATCGGAGCTGGATGTCCGACCGATTGAACAGTGAGTTAAGCCGCTAGACGGCATCGTCGGCGCAGCAATTCTCATAATGGCGCGCCCTTAAAAAACGTTTATAGTCACGCGAAGTTAGATTTTGGGAACGATGCACGGTTTACTAACGAAAAAATGTTGTTATATTTTGATCTATCGATCAACCGCTATATGCGGTACTGCGTTTTATAAGGAACGCAGCGGGTGCTAACTCTAGAGCCTCAGCCTTAAGGACCTGCTAAACACCGACGCTGAAGATAGCAAACGCGGCGTAGCGCAAAGCACACAGATGCTGATTAGTCGCAGATATTGAGTACCTGCTCGCCGGCCAATGAAAGGCACACGTTCTGCGCTACACTGCGCTACGCTGCGCTACGCTGCGCTCAAAGTCGGAGTATAACAGAGCCTTTAGAGGCACACGACGCGGTGTCAGCGTTGCCACGTCCACATTTTGTACCGTTTCTTCTTTCTTACTGTTGTTTTTGAAGTTTCCGATAATGACGTAGTTTTCTTAAAGCGTCTTCTCAAATAGTATCCGTTTTTTTTTTCTTCTTTGTATTGGTTCACGTCTTCATCATGAGGCCGGCGGGTTCGAGGCGCTGGTACTTGGCAGCCGGCCAACTCCCTTCGATGGCGCGCTTCACTCACTTCCTTCAAGGCTAAATCACAGTTAGCTTCAATAAGAAAGAAATTATGCCTAAAAAAAATTTGACAGCAACTACCATAAATTTTTTTAATGCAGAAACCATTTTCACAATGCAGCGAAAGCATTTTGGTTTCCGTCTCGACTATAGTCTCAAACAAAGTTGGCAGGGTTTTTAATTCACTACCTTGAGAGTTTGTGCTGCGATTTGGAAGTCTTAGAAAAGAAGTCGCGTGAAAGACGGACATTCTTTGTATTTGCGTGTGCCGGCAGCTCACACCACAGATATATCGAGCCTAATTGTAGCCCAAAAAAGGCAACGCAATGTCTAAAATGATGGGGTGACATTTTGGTCATAATCAAAGCGTGTTACCGTTGCTCCGCGATTGCCTCGAGAGCTGCTTTTGCTTTGAAGCTTGGGGCCGGCATCACAAGGGTGGCCCCAAACATGGCTGCTGTCAGCGTACCGCCCACACATCCGTAGCCATGGACCAGGGGAACGTTGAGGCATATCAAATCGTTCTGAAGATGGAGGGCATGTTGTACACTAGACAGGTCGTGCTTTTGACAGGTACTCGCATTATGAGCATGACACTCCGATGATGAGAAATGCATCGTACTTGATCATGGAGTCCAATCATACGGCCGGTAGAGTTGGCGTTGTTCACTATGTTAAAATGTGACAACAGGGCTGCCTTGGGTCGCCCAGTCGTACCCTGCATAGGATAAAAGTAGGGTACCGTGTTTTCGAATAAATCCGATAAAATCAGAAGGAAAAAACAAACTCGCCGGTAAAATATTTGTTAACTCGTGTTTATCCGAGAAACTCAAATTTTCAATGTCACACTAGCAAAAGAAAAAAAAAAAGAAACGAAGAAACAATATTACAAATAAGCTTGGACAAAGCTCAGGGTGTTATACATGATGATTGAAACCCGAGACTGTGGTTCGAAGAACGGAAACTCGTGAAGTAGGAAGAAAGGCGTCTGTCCCTTTTTTTCCTACTTCACGAGTTTCCGTTTTCAGAACCAGTCTCAGGTTTTAATCATCATGTATAACTTACACCAGTTCGCCTGCACTTTATAACTGTTTTTTCATTGCGCAGGGTGTGTGGTCCTGAGGACAGGCATCTCCAGTTTCCTTTCAAATCTCAGACTAGGGACAGAAGAGGACTGTTCTTGTTTTCAGTCTGGAAATCTAGAGGAAGGCGAGGTTCTGTTTTTATAGCGGTGAAATATATGATCATAGAAAGGGGAAACGGGGAGGGGGGAGATATGGGCCAGCCAAAGGCCCTATCTCAGCACTCCACCCGACGCAGCCAAAGGGTGGAGCGGTGCAATACACGTCTTGCACGTGACGTCAGTCCGTCCCTCTTTTTGGTGGCCAGAAGCGCCTCGCTAACGCACCTGAAGCTACGCTCTCACGCACCCTTTCACCCATTATTTCTGACCATGCCACGTCAGTGAAACATTTGTACAGGATGGGGGAAAAAACGAGATTTATAAAAACTACATGGATTTCCTTTTCTTTTTTGTAATAATGAAGTTTCTTAAATTATCGCTTCTTAACACGTTTTGTTGCGGGGCAAATTGTATTATAAATGGCAAGGGCGGAAATTCCCAATCCAGCTGAAGAAATATCATTTACAGGTAGGCGCTTACGAATTCGGGGCAGGTTTGTGTCCGGATAATGTTTGTTTTGATAAAAAATTTGAAAAAAGTAATGAAAAAAAAAAAACGGTGCCTACATGAAAATTAAATTCCAAATTTCGGAGGATCGTAAATAAATAATATCGACATTGCTATTTTTTAAATTTTTCTTCAGATTTACATGATTCCTCTTCTTTGCGTAATACCTGCGTAATTAAAACAAATAAAAAAATCAGCTTTTTGGGCAAAAAGTAGCTGCAAAAAACAACCTCCGAATTTTACGAGAAATAAACACCGAAAACGTGGATTTTTAGATATAACTGGCAAAACGTCTTTCGCCGGCAAACACGTCGTTTTATCACCTTCACATCCGCTTAAATGCAACGCTTATTATCCCCTTTTCATAGTAACACCTACTGGGATTACTTTTAGTTGGAAAATTCGATGCATTTTTTTAATACTCGGGGGGTTTATCAGAACATTTTTACAATCTGCTTTTGAAAGAGCGCTCGACGACTTCCGAAAACGTCGGAACTACATATCGCAAATAGTAAGATACCAGTTACCTCTCCGGTTGTTGCACCAAGCTTAACATTTTTAACTCGGTTACATTAACTGTATTTCCCTGCGGTCTAGCATGTCGGGGAATGCAGGCACCGTCACACCTTACCAAAGGAGTTTTGCCTGTATCCACACATTGTCCTTCGCGCTGCAGAAAGTTGTCCTGTCTTTAGTGTGTGGTGTATTTGCGGAAATATTCTAGAGGCACTTCATTGATCCGCACATCGGCCGTAATGCTTCGTTCACACTTGTGGTTCTGCAGGTGGATCCGCGCGAAATATTATCCCGGGTTTCAAAATCTGCTCGCCGGCAGTGAGCAATCAATAAAAAAACGACTTTTATGCGCGAAAAAAATTTTCGCGCCTGTGCAGCCGATTAGAACACATGGAATGGAGGACGTTTGCGACGTCACATCACTGCCGAGTTGCCCGAGTTGCCGGAATCGCCGCTGGAGTTGCCGGAGCTTTAAAGTTGTGCAAACATCGCCGTCACGCAGCTCTCGCTGTGTCGGAAAAAATGGTCATCGAGACAAAAGAAAAATCAAACCCTTTCCGATTCGCTGCACGCAACGAAGATAGCGCCTAGATCAGAGATCTAGATAATAAAATAGACGCAGAGTTAGGCGTGAGCCGTACGTACACACGTTTCGTATACCGCCTGATCGTCGTTTTATTAACGCAATAACGTTGAGGAGCTCATGCCGCGCCGGCCTCGGTGCCGTGACAGAAAAGCTGGCGTGACGCGAAAATCTTTATTGGTCCGGTCATGACGTCATAGCCACATTACTTAGGCTCGTCTGTCTGGAGGAGTGTACAGTTTCCATGCGTCGCGGAGGAGTGAAAAGTCTACGTCTGTCGCCGAGTCCGCCCAGTGGGGCTGCGATCCTGCCGTCATCGTTCGTCTGTGCAGAATGAGTACCGCGCCGCGGGGCCGCCGCTAGGCAGCCGGGAAAGAGTCGTGTGCGATGGATGCGGTGCCGTCTACCAGAGCGGGGCGCTCTTCCGAGTCGCCGTGTTCTAGGAGTGCGGATGAAGCATCTACGTATGCTCCTTCTCGGCGACAGGGTTGGCCTCGTAAGACTGAAGCCGGGAAACCGGAGACGAAGGCTATAGACCTTTTCACCCTCCGTCGCATGGGCGCTGCCATCTTGGAATCACGTGATGCGGCCGCCATTAGGTTGCTTCAACTCGTCGCTTCGCTCACCCCTCCGCGCTACTCCGCGCCTTGACAGATGCGTTGAATTCGTGTTTTTCGTCGCGTTTCACCGCGTTTCTTAGCTCACTCTGTAAAGTGTCGTCCGATACTTATATATATTACCGCGTAATTGCATTACATGATTATGTGAACAACTTCCGCAGTTAATTTTCTAACGAGCCTTTACTATTTTTACCGTCGGCGTGCCGGGTATACGCGTGAAGAGGCTATATGAACACATGAATCAGCGTTAGCGCTCACGCACATTGAACGCACATATGACTCAAGAGAGCGCAAGGGTTCAAAGGTCAATAACTTATGAGAACTCAGGTCTGCTTACTAATAGTGGCGGCACATTCGCAATAGGAAGCACAATGTAAGTGTATAATGATGGCGCATTTAGGATCTCAAGGAAGGTGACAAAATACTCAGTGTAAATAACCACGTGTGTTTCCTGAAAGCATCGTGTTTTGTATTTCTAACAGTTCTAAAACAGTGGCTTTTGATTATATTGGTGAAATCGTGGACAAGATAGAAAACAAATGGTTAATTGTAATTCTTTTTTTTATTTTTGTTTTATGCATGAAATAATGCTACGTCAAAATCAGCAATTTGTTTGTTTACAATATCACACCTAAATCTGTTCGACGTTCTTAATCGTTTCTGCTATATAAACATTCCCCTGATCGGTTTATTTATGAATTCCAAGAAATTCTATACTGTGCTTAATTAGGGCAATGACTACAGTATTTTAATTGTGAAACAATTTTGTTACGATAACCAGCTCAATTCAATTAATTCATTTCAACACAAAGGTTTTGACTACACGCGTAATAAACTGTCACAGACAGCTTGAAACTGCCTGGGGTACACAATATGTGACGCTGAAAAGAATCCGTCTGCATTAAAATCGCACGAATGCAGTGTTTTCGACGGCGAATATAGATTTACTTTTAGCAGCTGGAGACGCCGAAATCTACGAAGCGCATCAGTTCAAACCAGTAAAGAGCTTTCTACACAGGTTCATTGTGAGGTGCCTGGCACTCGACTTCAGCCAAGCTTACCGGATATCACTTCTTTTGCGGCCTTTTATTCCATCTGGCAAATTTTACGGGAGATTAATGTCAGGTATTATTTGAGGGGCCTGTCACTTATACCTTGAGAACGTCGTAAGCAAATCTCCATATAATAAATAGTATATTTCATCGGGCCAATTAATATCATAAAATCTTGTTAATGAGTACTTTAGTTAAATGAATTTTCTAGTCAGCCTAGGTTGGTTTATTAAAATATTTCTCGAAAACGTAATCTATTTAAATTAAACAGGCCGAGAGAATAACACTTTTTTATATTATCTACGTCATTATAGGAGACTTTTCCAGTCTGCGAAGTTCACAAAAAGTTGGTGCACAAAACCCAAACAGTAAACTTTCCACTTCATATGTTTTTCGTGATTCAGAACATTTTTAATGATGTTGTGGACCTGCTTCTTCACAAATCACTGATGAATTATAGTCTGTTACAATATAAGATGAGCAGTCAAATCTCTGATATGAGCTCGAGCCCTTCCATGTACCACTCGGTGCATCGCAGCTGAAGCCCGGCGGCAGGCAAGAAGTGCGTGCTGGAGGCGGAGCTTCACCCGCTCTTTATTTATGAATTTTTTCTAGCAACTAGCGCCCGGGGGCACGGCCGTGGGCCACGGTAATCATCTCTGTGCCTCAGAGCAGTTGTTTCACCGCCGAACCTGGCCGGCGTAATCAGACCCATCTGGTGTTCTTAAAAGTGCTCGCAATTTAGGCTCGAAACCACCTCGTGGTTCTCCAAGTGACTCAGTACCATTGTGTCATTTGCTGTGTGCCACAAAGAAGAATTTTGTATAAAAAAATTAAGCGAAATTGGCATGAAACAGCAACACAATCGCGTGCGCGTTGGAACCGAAACCAACCAAATTGAAGCAACCTCATGGCGGAAAGTGCACCAGCGCCCTCTACCCGACGGTCAGCCAACTACTGAAATGAAACGGTCTATAGACGTGCAGATGCAATGCGCCACAAACGGGTCGAGGATTCAATAAGCGTCCTCCGACTTGTTACCGCGTTCTTGTATCGTCAAGATAACATTTGTCGCTGTCTCGGCACTGCAGGGTGTTAGTTATTGTTTTCATGTAGCAGTTAAACGTTGAATGCAGAAGGAATTAAGTCTGTGAAAGCACTTTTTTTAACAACACACGGGTGAGATATTGTTTTGTACAGCTCTTACTTTCGCTTCATGTCATAGACACTTTTAACGTTCACCTCACCCGTAATCAGTACTTATTGAAAGACGTACGACGTAGTGCAGGCTAATGAATCACACGTGTGAGCAGGAAGAACCCTTATACTTGCGAAACTGTGAAATGCTGCAGCGTGAAGTCTCTTCGTATCAGCGGCAACAAATTTGAACAACGCGGTTTTTGTTTTCACCGCGTCAAAAGCATTTTTCGCAAGTGTGAACTAGAGAGAGAGAGAGAGAGAAAATTATTTTAACACGCATAGTCCGGCGCTCCAAAGTGTGAATGAGGCATAACATCTGCCAATAGGGAGGTGGCACATGACTGCCACACGTGCTCTCAATGGAGGAAAGTAGCTGAAGCTTTCCTGATTTCGGGTTTTGCAGTAAATCCGCACTGCGGTGAATGACCCTCTATTTCAAGGTGGAGATTTTCTTGGTTTGTTTGAGTGCCACAACTGCTCTGCTCCGAAACAAACTATCAACAAACTCTAAGCAGTAAAAAAAAAAAAAAAAGAATGTGAATGTGAATGCGCTACGCACATAGCCACAAAGCCTGGCGATAAAGAACACCAAAGTGCATGCAGTCCGTGAAAAAGAAGAAAAACATCACTAAAACATACAAATAATTACAAATAGTTAGCCGGTAAGATTGGCCAGACGTCATTACTCTGCACAAGTTGTTTTGTTGAAGGGACCCTCGATCAACCAATCATACAGTGAACCCTAAAGAACTTGGTGCCAATTAGTACCGCCACACAAGGTGCTGTTTTTTAACGGTATCTTTATATCAAACCTCAGCAGCTATATGAATGTCGAGCCCAATGTACGCTAAACCATGCAAAAAAATAAAAAAAGAACTAGAAACAACATACGCGATGTCACCCTCATTGACAGCGACATAAGTATAATGGTGTGCTCTACTGAATACCGAAAATATAAAAACGGATACTGAAAGAGAGAAAGCAGAAAACGTCAGCCCTGAAAGGGATGCGTGTAAGGTTCGTCAATGGCATAAATTAAACAACCAAGCGCTTACGGACGTAAACTGCACGTTCACCGCTGCGTCGAACTGCAGCTTCGAAGAGATGGATTGCATGGCGGCGTGGTCTGCGTTCGTGGCAGATTCCATCAGGTCGTCGAACGTCACTGTGCCGCTGCGAAAGACAAACACAAAAAGTATTTTACAAAGTGCACCTATAAAGTAAAATTAAAAAAAAAGAATTTATTGAAATAATTTTTAGAATTCACCTTTCAATGGCCTCAGCGATCAAAACAAGGCCACTCACGACGATTCATTCACTTGGCGCAAGTCAGACTTCACGGCACACAAGGGTGTGCAATATTTCAAGATATTGCAAATATTGCCAGAGAATAACGGCACCAGAAGCGTGTGGTATATCCATCAAGAAACATCGATCGCATACATTCCTAATAATCGAAGATCTTTTTTTTATCTCTAGAACGTCTTCATTGGGGGACGGAACGGGGTTGGTAGTGGGACGTCGTTCTTCCATAAATTTCGACATCATTTATTGTACGAATGTAACTCGCAACTTTCAACACCTATAGGAAGCGTTCTTTCACCTATAAAGGTGGCTATCATCTGGACGATCCACGTGGACACTAATCTTTATTTAAGCAGGCTGGATCTCGGAACGGGAGCCTGCCAGTGGCACCACCGGGGCGAACGCTTGGCACCAGGTAATACATGTAAGTCCATGGTGGAAACACGGAGAAGTAAGGATTATGGACGTTTATATTTGGCGCTTGATTTAGAGTCTTTAATGATATCTTGCGGTCATTAATTCATGTATTTCAGGACAGAGATCATAACCCGTGAAGTTGTCGACCGCTCATTCAAAAATCATACGTGCCAAAGCACCCACGGCTGAGCTGGCAAGCTTGCTCGTGTCATAAAATAAGAAAATCAACTTGCCTTCATTAGAAGCGTGTAAAATTACGCTCAGCTGTCACTGGACGTCCAACACGTTTGACGGTAACAGTGGTTTCCCCGGAGTTGGAACATTCCACGTAACAAAACCTTCAAAACTGTTGTCTTCTGATTCCAACTTACTTCGAAACTACGACCAACTCTGCGGTTACTGTCTGCAACTCTTGCCTCGTTGAGCTGCGTCATGCTTCTCGACCCGCGGATTCAACCTAACCACATAATACTTATATATAAAAGTTGAGAGGCCTTCCGGTTTTCATATTTGTGCATAAAATATTTTACATGATTCCCGGAAAAGACCTAAAAAGTTTAATTGCCATTTGTTTCACCAAAGCTCGAAAACAAAAATTTTGTCCTTTGCCCCATGGAGTATCATTCATTTGCTGGTGTCAAGCGATGGCTAACGGTGATGTCACTCGACCTCAGTAAGCCAATCCTCAATTTTCGATCCAGCCAACTTGCTTCTTTACAGTCAACGTCAGTGTTTGGAGGAGACGGCAGAGAAAGAAAAAGTACAGAGCCAGAGTAGTGAACAAGCGTGGCGTGACAAACGTGGGTAGAGGACAACGAAAGAGAGAGCGTTCAACTTCTTAATCAGGGTCACGTGGTTCATGGATGATCACACTGATCTCTATGACGATTTTCTTTCTCCGCAAATGCGGCAACCGGTCGTCCATCTTACGTCACTCGCTCTTTCGCTGCAAGACTAGACACTTGCCATGGTTACCATCTGTAGGTCACGGTGCCGTTTGCCAAAAAGATTGAATAATTGTTTAACAGAACACTAGAAATTCGATTCCCCAATAGAATTATTTGAAAGCTTACTATTCGATTCATATTTTGGTATAAGCACACCCCTACCTAAAGTCAAGCTTGTAAGCGCTTCGGTGACTAATTTATTTTTTATTATATATACTAACATAAACGTTTTTATAGGCAAAAGGAAGGGTAGCCACGTTTTTGTTTTGTGCAGAATATTTCTTGTTCGTGTGGTTCCTCAGTGCAAATGATTAGACCTACTTCTCAATTAGTCCGGGGTACACAGCATTTGAACAATTCAACATGCAGGCATGTGCAACTTAAATATTCAAACACTAACTAGCTGCGAATTCTAACGAGGCAAAACAGCAGTATTACTGAACACTACACTACCGATGGGGCACATTTCGTGACAAGATGATGGCACATTGCACTAGGCTGCTTCACGGGGATACTACTAAACAAAGGCAGGTTGAATGTATGTGTCTTAGTAAGACAATTGAGAGCTATACATTTGAGGCTACTAAACTACTCTTTGTTTCATTACAGGCAGCTAATTGGTATCAAACCAGCTAAGGCAACCTGCCTGAGCGGGAAGAAAGAGGACCTTTCATCCTGGTATTTTGGTGGCAATGACCGCATAGAACGTCTTTCAAGAAAAGTAAAAAAAAAACGTAAATGAAACATCGATTTTTTTTTCTGCATTACAGACGGGTGTGGATTTGTTTAAAAAATATTCTTGGCCCCATGGGTAAATAAATGAGTTGGAGCAGGAGAACCCAGCAGCCATGCAGGAGCAGTCTTGTACACGTTACTAAAAAAAAAGTAATCGATTACAATTACTATTACTCTTGGCTAAAAAGTATTCGATTAGATTACTTGATTACTCGACGGCAAAAGTAATTGGACATTACTTAAAGAAGTAACCGTTAGTTTTCCAATTACTTTATTGTGTGAAGACACATCTTTAGCGCTCATAACAATGAACTACTTCCAACCTATATTTCACATTTGCACAAGTATTGAAGAAGAAAAACTGGTTCTTTCTTCGTGGTCGTTGCACCTTCAAAATGCGGACACAAGCATAGAATTCGTTTGAAGAAGTTTAATGATTTGGGCGTTCGCCAGTGTGTGTGTGTGTGTTGGGGGGGGGGGGGGGGGAGCGGAGGGGGCTCTAGATCTTGTTAAGCTTGAGCAAGGATTGTCGCTCAAAGTTTGCGTCGCTCATTTTATTATTCACATGTGGATGAGCTCGCATGTTAAAAGAGCAGCAGCTCCTGAATTTGAAACGGATCATGTGTACTATCTATTAGCGGAAGAGATCGCCCCGACCACTTCTCAACTCGAAACATTGCTTGTCACAAAGACCACGTAGGGGAAATGGGGAAATATTTCAACTGCCTTTGTTATATTTTGCATCCGCTTTAGGCATTCTTCGATTCTGTTTCTCCTACGGGCTGCGAGTAGGTATCCCTAAGAAGGATTTTTTTTATTTTTTTATTTCTCTGTGTGTGTGCGTGAGGGGGCTAGTTTGAACGAAAGAGTTGCAACGCTACATTCTGCTTCCTCAAACGTCGCCCTGAATGGCCTTTGTCACGCACTGTGGCTCCCCTGGGGCTTCCCACTCCCAGTCCCAGCTCGAAAAAAAAAAAAAAAAAAAACGGACATTCCACAGAAACTGTACATAGAAAGGGATTGACCTCGTTTCCTACAGCTCCGCAAAACTTTTTCTTTTTTTCCGTTCGAAAAAAAAAAAATCAAATTTTATTTTTGTCATTTCAGAAAAAAAAAGGCGTGTGCCGGGGGGGGGGGGGGGGGGGGGTCCAGTGGAAAAATAGTATCGGTTACAAGTAATTTTATTACTTCAAAAAGTAATCAGATTACTCTTGTGATTACTGCCTAATAAAGGTAATGAACTGATTACAAAATTACTCCAAAAAGTAATCGATTACAAGTAATTTGATTACTTGTAATGCGTAAGGTACAAGTCTGTGCAGGAGTAGTTTCATCTGGCATCCGACATTTAGTCTAAATATCGTAACAATATACAGTGTCTACAAAGCTTTGTGAGTAATCTTGCCACGCCTTGAATTTGCTTCGTTTCGTGCTTTTCATTCATTCATGAACTCCCCCCTTTCCACTTCGCTTTTACTCGTCGTAGCTATCCCCCTTCTTTGGAACAGACTCCGTCGGTAGAGGATATGTCTTATTCTAGGTTGTCGTTCGAAGGCGAAAGAGTTGTATTTGTCCTTCTATGCCTTTTTCGTCACTATAGTAATCTTTTTATGGTACTAATTTATCACAGCTAGTAGAAATTCCAAATCTAGAGCACTAATTTTTTTTTTTGTTTTAGGTTTTTTAGTTTTTCGCATAGCCTTGATTGCTCTGGAAGTTACAGAGATTGCTTCCCACATGAAAACTAGACGTTGCCCACTAATTATTTTTTATGAATAAAGGTATGAACAGGCTTTACTTAGTACTGAATCTGGTGTGCACTTGCATGGAATTTCTAACACGGTGTTCAAGCACATGTTAATTTTGCGGGGCGCAGTTGGTGGTAACATCTAATATTCACTTGTTACAGCAGGCTTGAAGAAACACATTGAACGCGGCAATTTCATATTGATAGAAATTTTTCGGACTTCCATTGTTGAAATGGTTTCGTAGAATAAGTCACAATTTAATTTCACAGTCTAGTGCCAGCCAGAGGTAATCTGATGCTTCTGCACTGCACGTATGTGTAACTCATAGTTTGCGAAAATCGGGAGGTTTATTTGGTCATCCCATTCTGTTTAGAACATAGTCACATTCCCCTTTTTTTTTGTCAGGTTCTGTAGTTTTAGCCCACATATTATTTTAAAAGAATAAAGGTACGTACATGTTTTACTTAGTACTAAATGTTGTGTGCACTTGCTTGAAATTTAGAACCAACTCTATGTTCAAGCACCTTTTCATTTTGGGGAGGCGCAGTTGGCGGTAAGTTGTGACAGCAGGCTGGAAGAAAGTCATTGAACACGGCAATTACATTTTCAAATGCACGTTTCGTACCTCCCTTGTTGTTGAAATGGTTTCGTAAAATAAGTCACAAGTTAGTTTCGCTGTCTAGTGCCCGTCAGAGTTAAGCTGAGGCTCCTGGACTACGCTGATGTGTAACTCATAGTTTGCAGTGGGAGGTTTATTTTGTCATCACTTTCTGTTCAGAACCTAATCATATTCCACGTTTTTTTACATGTTCTGTAGTTGTTTGCACGGACTCAACTGCTCTGGAAGTTACAAAGATTGCCTTCCAGATGCAAGCTGGACGTGGGCCACTATAATTATTGTTCAAGAATAAAGGTATAAATATGTTTTACTTAGCACTACATCTTGTGTGCACATGCTAAAAAGTCCTTACTAACACGGCGTTCAAGCACTTGCTAGTCTTTGGGAGGCGCAGCTGGCGGTAACTTGTGACAACAGGTTTAAAGAAGCTCACTGACGCGGCAATTCCATCTTGGAAGGTATCTTTCAGACTTCCCTTGTTGAGATGGATTCGTAAAATATAAGTCACAAGTTAGTTTCAGTCTAGTGTCCGCCAGAGTTAAGCTGAGGCTCCTGTACTGCCCTTAAGTGCAACTCATATTTTTTAGAAATGAGAAGGTTTATTTTGTCATCGCATTATGTTCAAAACGTAATCACTTTCCACATATGTTTTTGCTTGTTTTCAAGGTTGTGCAGTTGTTTTTTTTTTGCATGAACGTGGTTGCTCCGGAAGTTACAGAGATTGACTTCCACATCAAATCTGGACGTGGCGCACTAGAACATGTTTCACTTGAAATCGCATCTTGTGTACACTTGCTTGAAATTTATAACTAACGCGTTGTTCAAGCACCTGTTAAAGGGGCCCTGAGGAGGTTTCTGAGATCGCCTAAATATGGCGATAACTCACTCTGCCAGCCAATAGCAAGCGAAGGATCCTCGGGTGTCCGACGGGTAGACCCGCGGAGTGATATTGCCGCGCGCGCATCTGGCCAAGTAGGCAGCGCGGCCGTGGCCTTACGGTTATCCAATGCGCGCGGCTCGTCGCCCGGACAGCCTGGAAACCCGGACTCAGCCAGTTCTTTTAGTCAGTTGTACTCGCAGATGATGACGGATCGTAAAGCACGCTTGGAATACACCTGCGTCGCAAAAAGAATCTGCGCGAGGAAGACCGAATATTCAGCTCGGCGAGCGCGGGCTCGAGAGCAGACCAGAATGCGACCAGACACATCGCACTCCCAAAGACAAAACGAAAACAGTACAGTGCCCTGTTTTAGAGCCCAGCTCTTATGCGCCTGTTTCCGGGTTTCGCGGTGTCGGCGTCGCCGTCGGCGTCGGCGTTACCACCCCACTAAGTTTAGCGGGACAATGAATTGGTGTTGAGGTCACGTGACGTCAATTTTCCCTCTAGATTTAGCGGGGAAAATGACGTCACATGACTTTGTGTCACGTCACCCATGAACAAATTCAGTTTCTCCGCTTGATTTAACGGGAAAACTGACGTCACGTGACCTTAACCTAAATTCAGTTTCTCCGCTAGATTTAGCGGGAAAACTGATGTCAGGTGACCTAAACAACAATTTGAATTATAGACGACCTCTGTTTTGCAGCCGAACCAGGCCGTTTGTTGGCTGCAAAACAGAGGTGTCTATTATAATCCCGCTCACGTGTGGGAAGACATACGTGGGGCAAACGGGAAGGTGTGCCAACGACCGTCTCAGGGAGCATGCTCAAACTTTAAAGACTAATGACGGGGCACATTTGCCTGCGCACTGCAGAAACTGTAAGCGTGAGCCACATTTTTCTGACACTGTAATTTTGGGCGGAAGTAAGGGACAAAAAGCACGTGAGCTGTTTGAAGCCTTCTTTATCAAAAAGAAAGGCGACCTACGTGTGAGCGATACCTCGATCAATTTGTATAATGCTGAGAAATGCTTCCTTGATAAATTTATGTGACGAGCGTGTGATAGTGACACGACGCATGCGTGGACGCATTGAAGTTGACGATATATCTGTATGTTTTCTAAAGGTTCTCACAACAGTAAGTGTACCGGCATCAAACATTATCTGTCGATTTATTTCTACAGTGTACACCATGAACCAGTGTTGATACACTATGCAAGACCACGTTTATCCTGTCTAAACACTCACGCATAATTTGTGTTCCTTCTTGTAGTATTATACCGGCATCCTATACCCGCATCGTATTGGCTAGCGGTCGCACTGCCGCGGCTGGCTTTCTCATATACAGCGTGAATCAGTGTTGATACATTATGCGATACCATTTTTATGCTGTCTAAACACTCATGCCTAATTTGTGTTCCTTTTTGTAGTATTGTACCTGCATCGTACCTACATTGTGGTCGCTAGGGTCGAACTGCGGTGGCTGACTTTCTAAAATACAGTGTGAATTGGTGTTGATACAATATGCGAGACCATTTTTATGCTGTCTAAACACTCCTCCCCAACTTGTGTTTCTTTTTGTAGTACTGGCATCCTAACCGCATCGTACTGGCTAGCGGTCGCACTGCAGTCGCTGACTTTCTCATATACAGCACGAACCAGTGTTGATAGACTATGCGAGACAATTTTTCTGCTGTCTAAACACTCAGGCCTAATTTGCGTTCTTTATGTATATTGTACCTGCATCGTACCTGCATCGTAGTCGATAGGGTCGCACTGCGGTGGCCGTCTTTCTAAAATACAGCGTGAATTAGTGTTGATACACTATGCGAGACCATTTTTATGCTGTCTAAACACTCATGCTTAATTTGTGTTCCTTTTTGTAGTATTGTACCGGCATCGTACCTGCAGCGTACTGGCTAGCGGTTGCACTGCAGTGGCTGACTTTCTCATATACAGCGTGAACCAGTGTTGATACACTATGCAAGACCATTTTATGCTTTCTAAACACTCATGCCTAATTTGTGTTCCTTTTTGTGGTATTGTACCGGCATCCTACCCGCAACGAACTGGCTAGTGGTCGCACTGCAGTGGCTGACTTTCTCATATACAGCGTGAACGAGTGTATAGTCACTATGCGAGACCAGTTTCATGCTGTATAAACGCTCATGCCAAATATCTGTTCTTTGAAGTATTGTACCGTCATCGTACCTGCATCGTATTCGCTAGGGTCGCACTGCGGTGGCTGACTTTCTTATATCCAGCGTGCACCAGTGTTGGTACACTATGGGAGGCCATTTTCATGCTGTCTAAACACTCATGCTTAACTTGTGTCCCTTTTTGAGTATTGTACTGGCATCGTACCTGCATCGTACTGGCTAGCGGTCGCACTTCAGTGCTGACTTTCTCATATACAGCGTGAACCAGTGTAGATACACCATGCGAGACCATTTTTATGCTGTCTAAACACTCATACCTTATTCGTGTTCTTTATGTAGTATTTTACCTGCATCGTACCTGCATTGTAGTCGCTAGGGTCGCACTGCAGCGGCTGACTTTCTCATATACAGCGTGAACGAGTGTATAGTCACTATGCGAGACCAGTTTCATGCTGTATAAACGCTCATGCCAAATATCTGTTCTTTGAAGTATTGTGCCGTCATCGTACCTGCACCGTATTCGCTAGGGCCGCACTGCGGTGGCTGACTTTCTCATGTATACAGCGTGCACCAGTGTTGATACACTATGCGAGGCATTTTTTATGCTGTCTAAACACCCATGCTTAACTTGTGTTTCTTTTTGTAGTATTGTACCGGCATCGTACCTGCATCGTACTGGGTAGCAGTGGCACTGCAGTAGCTGAGGTTCTTATTGGATTGTATTGGATTGAATGGGGCCCTTTGTAACGAGGGGCTGCTCATCGGAAGTTCCGGTGAGGGCCTGCCAAAAACTAGCTAGGATGGGCCCCCCGCCAAGCTACAACGTGAACTATTTGGAACAGTATGCGAGACCAGTTTCATGCCTAATTTGTCTTCCTTGTTTAGCATCTCAAAGGCATCGCACTGGCTAGCAGTCGTAGTGCAGTGGCTGACTTCCTCATCTACTCTGTGAATCAGTGTTGGTATACTATTTAAAACCAGTTTCATGCTACCTAAGACCTCCCACCTAATTTGCATTGCTTTTGGTAGCATTGTGCCTTCATCGTACCGCCACCGCATTAGCGCTTTCCGGCTGGCAGTTATAAAGCACTGGCTGACTTTTTCATGTACAGTGCGAACCAGTGTTGATATACTGTATGAAATAAGGTTTTATGCTGTCGAAACATTCACGACTAATTTGTGTTCCTCATTGTGTTAAAAAAAAAAAAGAAAGATTGATACGTATACTTACGGTTTCGGAGAATCGCTGATTAGAATCACGTGCCTTAAAAACGGTAATCTAAAAAAAAAACGTGACGACGTCGACATTATTTGGCAGGTCGATAGCACCGACTTTCTATCGGCATGATAAGCTGGTGTCGCTATAATTACCTGGGGCCTTTGAGTTCACCCGGCGCAGATCTCTCCAAGTCCGGCGCTATCTCGAGCAGCGTCTGATAGTAATCTTGCCTCGCAAACTTTTCCGACAGTATGACTGCCTCGCACTCAGTCTGCACAAAACATGCGAAGTTTGTTCAGCCATACACTCCAAAAACAAAGGGTGCAAAAGGGTGTATTGTTTCACCCTTTGTCCCATATAATGCACCCCAAAACTTCAATCCAACGTACAGCGCTCTATAGTCGAACAGACGGCCCCAAATTTTACGAGGGCCTTCCTCTTACTTCTTTCGCGACTTCCTCTTACTTCTTTCGGCCGCCTCTCTCTACTGTTCACTGGGCTTTGTTGCCACTGCGACTCGCCTTGCGACCACGTTTTGAGCGTCAGCTGCATCATCCATGTTATCACTAGAAGTGAGCGCAGACCCCGTCACGGGCAGTTTTGTACGCGTTAATCAATTACTGCACCACAAAAGTAAATGCAAAAATTACCAGAAAGTAATTAATTGCTATCCACGTTACTTTCTTTTTAATTTTTATTACGAAATCAAAAACGCATACATACGTACGTATGTTCAAAGTGGTTACATTTTGTTTCATTTTGTCATTCCCACACCAGCTGTCGTTCGAAGTTCTTGTCAGTCATCTTCCCTCGTTTCCTGGTGAAGATCTCTGCCGCGACGCTGAAGACCCTCTCGACGGATGCGCTTGAGGGAAGAACGGTGTTGTTGCGCACAAACACTTTGCGTACCAGTTCGTGGTAGCGCAGTGCTTCGACGGACGCTTCCGAGTCCTGTAGGAAGCGCTTCATTGTTGCGACCGTTTGTTGAAAGCGCTTCAGTTGGGGACGCTGAGCGCGCTGACATTCCAATCCTTCTGGTATCTTTGGTATCCTTTTAGTTGTTTAAGGTTAAAAACAAAAGTGCCCCACGTTGGTGCAACATAGACGATCGACGCACGGGCAAACCGAACGATTTTTCACATAAAAAAAACTCAACTCGATACTTTTAGCTTTTCGGAAGCATATAATTGATTACTTGTAATGTATTTATTTATTTCATTCCTCAGGGCCCAACGGCATTATTACAATTGATTACAAAATATAGTAATTTAATTATAGCAAACATTACTAAAAAAAGTACTTGGAGCGTTAGAAAGCAAAAAAAAAGGTAATTGATTACAAGTAATGTTGTGGTCGAGATACGATTGATTGAATTGCGTACTATAGGTTTACTCTAGCATTGCAATACAGGTGTGAGTCGTGCCGTGTCTGGTCGCGATCTGGCGGAGAGAGGATCCGCGCGCGGAAGCGGCTGGCAGAGTCCATTGTCAACCGGCGGTGGTGGTGATGATGATGATGATCTCTCGACAACTAATCAGTTACTTGTAACTCGTTATGTACAAGTCTGGTCACGGGGGATTGGAAGCCAGGGGCTTCTGCAAGCACTTGGCTATAATTGAGGGCCTGGGAGGGTTGTTTTGTGATGTCTGGTGCTTCTGTCCACTCCAACGGATGCTTTGGCTGCAGGTTTGGGCATGTGAGAAGAATATGTTGAATACTTTTATTCTCCTGACCACAAGCCCGGCATGTCGTTGACTCAACCAGCCGATTATATCGCTGTTGGTAACCCAAAGCTCGTAGCGCTCCTGCGCGTGGCTCAAAGAGCAGGCTGCTGCCCAGGCTGTTGTCGTACAAGATAGCCTCTGCTTATAATGTATTGTTGCAGAGGTTGTACAGTCACAGAGTTAGCCTGGTCTGCCTCCGCCCACAGCATCACCTCTCCCTCCCGCACCCGCTACCGCACTTCCGTCTCCCACTTCGTTGCTGTAGCCATGAGAAGTGCGAAGATAAACAAAATAACGTTTTTTTTTTTTAGTTTGGTAAAGTCTCTTTCTCCACCTTGTCTGTACACCTGTCAGATGGATGCATATAAAAATATGCATTGCTCATTGCCTTCTGTCCAAGAACTGCAGCCGCCAATACAAGACAATCTTGCTTATAGCTTCTCTGGCCTCGAAAGACGACCATACGAGACCTCCTTAAACAGCCTCGTTGGCCACCATGCCATGGCATCCCACAGCCTGACTCCCAACGTCTCGGTGACGGCGGTGACAACCTGGGCACATCTCCGTGTATAATCACGACAGCGTTAGCAAAAGTCGGTTCAGCTACTATGGCCGATTTCCGAAATTCGCGCGAAACGACAAACCGTCCGCAACTCCATAGGTTTGGCTTGCGAAGAACTTTAATGTCTCGCTTGACTGCTTCTCGGAGTTGTAGATAATGCTGGGCTAGGTACTCTCGCTTATTGTAGAATGTAGTTTAAATCTCCTTATATTCGTCTTGCACTGAGTTCTCTCGCCCTTCAGCATGCAGTTGCTCAGATTAGGTTCTTCAGGTCCAGCCAGCTGCATCACTGCCCACTCTTTGTAGTTCAACCGGAGGTGTGGAGAATCCGCCTCCTTGTCGCACATGTGTAGCAACTACTGTAGGGCCTCTGATTCAGAAGCCCTACAGCAGTTGCTAGTCTTCGCTGAAATCTCCGCTATGAGCCCGATATCATCCAAAAAAGTGCTGGCAGTGCCCAAATCACCCCCTCACCTTCCTCTAAATGAGAGAGAAAGTAAACCCGGACCCCGACTGGACCAGGCGCCTCTCCAGCCCCGACACATGTATAATATATAGAAGCGGAGAAAGCGGACAGCACTGTCGGAGACCCCTCGTGATGGTCACTTGCTCCCATTTAGCACTATTTGGCTTCGTTGTCCCAAATATTGCCCAAATAAGTGCATCGGATGAGGTCCAACCATTGCTGTGGCACGTCAAGCTCTTCTATAGGTGCCACACCAGTAGATCGTGACGTATACTGTCGTATGCCTTGGCGATGTCAAGGAAGCAGCACGATAAACTCCTTCCCTCTTTGCAGGCAACCTCAATACAGTGGGCGATGGTGAAAATATATGGTAGACGTCGACCCCGTCGAAAACCTCCATGGAGTTCAGTCAGCACCCCATTCGCCTCTGCCCAGGCCGTTATGTGTTTTTTCGCGATATGCATGGAAGCTTTGTATACCGTGGAAGTCACTCTGAGGGGCAATAGTCTCGGCGGTGTTGTCGGTTCCCACTCTCCTTAGGAATCAAGACAACACGGCCAATGCGCCAGTATGGTGGTAAATGCTCTGTGCCGCGGAGGATCGCGCTGAAGATCAAAGCTATTTGTTCTATGAATTCCTTTTCCATGAATTTAAAACAAGAGGCCGGTATCCCGTCCTGGCCCTCCGAGGTGAATTTATTCAAGTGCGCCATTGCTCACAGGATCGTCACCCAGCCAAAGGCGTCTTCCTGAGAGGTCTGTGCGTGGCATCACACAGTATTGTTGAGATGGTGTAAACTGATTCGAAACAGCAACCTTCCTTAGATAGTCAGAGAGGCGGGTTCCAAAGTCTATAAGTGCCTCCCCTGTAAACTCGTCAACGATGACTTTTTCTTGGTCTCTGCTATCTAACAATCCAAGGTAGCCCCAAAACTTCATTGGTGCATTTTTGCCGCTGCACCGACCATCACCGTAGCCAGATCTGCCGTTCTTATCTCCTGCTAGGTGAGCTGCTTAGCATATTGCTTGCTAATTTGGTACATATCCCATTTCTCGTCTATCTCTTGCTCAAACCCATTGAGAAAAGGTATACGATGGCACTTGACGTACATGAATGGCTGACTTGACAAAACCATTCCACCATCTTTTGCGGCGTGTGCTTTCATGTAGTTTTTTTTTTTCAGGGAATGATGTTTGATAAGGACTTGAAGCACTGTGATGCATTTTTCATATCCCACCACACGTCTCCTGGTGGCACGTTTTTTGTTTTCAATGTTCTGCATAACAAATTTTACTGCCCGCTCATTTAAGTACGTTTGTCCGGGGCGCTGATCTCGTTTCGCTTCTTAGTTTTTCTCCAAGTGGCTTTGCTGAAGTTCAGCCACAAAGGTTTTGGTCACTGCCAATAGTGTGCTCGCCGTCTTCATCTACCCAAACCCGAGTAATATGTTGCCCGAGGTGGTGAGGCACTAATTCATAGTCGATGCAGGTTTTGCTTCATCGAGCACACCATGCGAACAGTCCTTCACATGTTGACCATAGGTTAACCATCTTAAGTTAAAACTCTTCTGCAAGCTTTAAGAGTCGCCGCCCATTACTGTCCTCCCACCCATCTAATTCATCCAGATGTACATTAGAATACTCAACATCGTTAGCAACACACGCCACATTCGCCTGTTTCTAGTCCTCCCGTGCACAGTGCACTTCCTAGCCTGTAGCCCGAGATAAATCACGCAAACCGCCGCAGGACACTAGTAGCTTATCTGAATCTGCTGCGCTGCGAAGTTCTACAGAACAAACGCGTGACCAAAAAATGAAAGAAAAAGTGAAAGCCGTTTACAACTCCCAGTAACGCCGACTTGGAGCGCAGCTCTTGAGGAGGAGGAGGGAAGGGTACCCAGGGGAGGGTATACCCCTCTTCCTCCTCCCCTCAATCTTCAATCTGCTCCGGGGGGTCACGTGACCTCGGGGGGGGGGGGGGGGAGGGGTCACGTGACCTGGGGGGTCAGATGGCCGGGGGGTCACGCGACCTGGGGGGGTCACATGACCTCGGGGGGTCACGTGACCTTGGGAAGGCTCGCGCGGTGCATTATGGGACATTTCCCATAATGCGCCGCGCGGTTACTCCGACGCCGACGCCGCTCAAGCTGGAAACGGGCGCCTAAGAGCTGCGCTCTAAAACGATGAGTTACTTTGAGATGAGGAGAAACACAACGTACATGAATGGGCAGCAGATTCAGATATGTACTATAACCAACTAGCCCCAACCCAAGTCCAAACTAGTAGCTTCCCCGTAACCCAGAGATGGTCTTGGCAAGGCCTTGATTCTCGCTGCCACGATGACGAGCTGCGCCAAGGAGCACCCCCCACCCCCCCTCCCCCCTCCACCCCTCCTGTCCGCTGCCCTTTATGGCGGCTGCACCCGGTCCAGTGCCAGTCCGGGTGTGCAAAGGCTCCCTCAAGGTCACGGAGGTGTTTCTCCGCGACCCCGTAAAGCAGCGTGCCCTCAAAGTTCATTGCACAATAACGTTCTTGCAATTTTCGCTCTCGTCTCGCGCCTTGGAGGTTTAAAAACCCCAACGTCTCTGCCACGTGTCTTCGGTGCTTCCGCCTTCTACGCCTTAACCCTCTTTCCTTTACCACGCCCCCCCCCCCCCCCCCCTTATTGCCCCGTCGAGATATTTCTAACTGCAGACCCTTAATTGTCGCCGCACAGTCTCTGCAACCGAAGCGCACAGCCATAGAGTTGGGATCATCGAAGAACCTCATATCCGAACTGCCCCCATACCCCGTCGCCATTGCGGGTGTTTGCATCCCCATATTGATCCCCCTTAAAGGGACACTGACAGGGTATTTATGCTCGCCGAGGTTTTTAATTGTACGTGAAGTATGAGAGCCCAACAGAAATTGCGGCTCGAAATTCGGTTTCTCTCCGCCCGAAATCCGCCGATCGAGAACTGGCCGCTTTGATTCGCCTTCACTCTCTTTTCCATGGTCACGGGCCGTTTTCTAAGGTTTCGCAGCGACCACCAAATTTAATCAAAGTCGTGGGTTATTGAAGGCACACAGTCAATATTAAAAATGAAAAAAAAAATATGAAACCCATTTTTTGTTGCTTCCAAAAAGATGCAAATACGTTGATTAAAAAAAAAAGTTGCACAGACAACCGGAAACATTCTGTGCGTTTACTGCATAATTCTCAACATGGCGTCGCTTCGCGTATCGTGGGTACAGTGCATCGTGGGACTAGCGGATGGCAGCGGACGACGGGCGTGGGACCTCTACTTCAGAACTGTCGTTCACGGTACCAGCAAATTCAGTCTTCCTTCGAAAGAAACATTTTGGACCGATCAAAAGAATAGATATTTATCCCGTACGACACGCCCGACCAGCAAGCCGATTGCACGAAGACGTCGCCGAGCTGTCGTCCCTTCTCGTGGCTGAAGACATCGCTCGCTCAAACGTCAAGCAGGAAGTGCGTACTTCGAGTTGAATACGCACGCTTACGGTTTCTTTACTAGGTGCGAACGTGGCGAAAGTGGCGAACGTGGCGAATGTGGCGAATGTGGCGAATGCTTGGTGCTGCCCGACTTGAAGCCGGGAGTGCATGTGCGTGAGAGAAATCGGCAGCAAACTTTCCGACATACACTCGACCGGCTCCATTACTACGTGCGAGACAGTTCCTTCCGTAGCTCAGTGGAAAGACGTCCGCTTCACGCGCAGCGGGCACGGGTGCGATCCCTAGTATGGGCGTGCCATTTTTTTGTCAAACATTGTACGATGTTCACATTTCTTTTTTTTTTACTATTATAACTGAAAAAGACATTTTTTGTGGACGGTACGTCGCTGAACTAAATGGTGTTGGATTCCATTTTTGACACCTGCGAACTCAATGTAGTCACTTTCGACAAAATGCAACGAGCATATGAATCGGGTAGCGTCCGCTTTCCGAGGTTCCCGTAACTGTTCTACAGGAATTGCAGTCAGCCATTGATCCCGACCCGTTGATCTTTCGGAAACTTGTGCACTTTGCCGCACAATGCCACTTTCAGATGCAGGACATGTGAGGCAGCTCTTCACGCAACATCTTGGTAGTATTCTTTTCGAAGCCGATCACGGGAAATCACCACGGGCACTCACTAATAATTGCCAACACTTAAATATACAAAACAACTCCTCTTGAAGTACAGAACAGCGAGCGGAACGAACATAACTGAGAAGGAATCGCACGGCGAACGGATCCCGCGGCTCATTTCGTCTGGTACGTGCGGGAAAAAAAAATCGTACGGACGAGTGTAGCCACGGTGGGTGTAGCCACTTCCGCCACTCCCGCTCTCCTCTCCACTTCTCCGTGCGGTGCGGGGATTTCGGTTTCGGTTTCGAGCAGCTGCGTTTTTTGGCTTTATTAAAACAATACGTGACTCTGTTGCAAAATATTAATTGGGTATCATTCCGATACCATGATGAATCAACTGGCAAAAAATGAAAAAAAGAATATTTTGAGGGGTGTCAGTGTCCCCTTAAATGCGGCATTGCCTCGTCCGGCAGTCTCCTGCCATGAACGACTGCAGTCGTTCATGGCAGCTGTCCGGGATGGTGCCAAATTGGTAGATGGTTCATAAGGAATCTTTCACTTGGAGGTGGCAACAATCCCCAGAAATCATTCTTTTCTTGAACATAACATTCCCAGTCTGGCACGGGCTGTGGTCATTGTGGATAATCTAGTTTTCTTTGTGCGACGATGAAACTTCCAGTTTGCTGTCCACTCGTCCAGTCTATAAAACAGAAGTCATAGTGGGATTCTTCCCTAGGACTGCGCGGTGCATTTGTTGATGTCCCAGCTTTACGTGTTGCGTGAAGCCTCCGCTCTCCTCCTTCCTGCGATGTTGAGGCCTGCAGAGATGGTCGTCGCCTTCCTTCCTTTGTCTAAAAAAACTTGGAGACATTCCACTCTGTGAAAGCGGTTGGCCAGCGAAGCTGACGAGCACCACCACAAATGATTGGCCAAGAGACACACAAAAGCACTTCACCAAATGTTTATTTACAGTATATATATATATATATATATATATATATATATATATCATTCTGAAACGGTAGCGATGATTGCTTTGTGATCACTATGATAGAGACTAATGGGTTCCATTACAACTTTGGTGAGATTCTTTGCTAAAATTAAATCTATACATGACCGATGGCGCTCGTCATGGGCACGTTGCTCTTCGGGAGTCCTAACTATACGTGGCCTTTCCATAGCAATTGCAGAACACAACGGAAAGCCCTGCTCAGCAGCTTCTGCTTTCAAATGTGAAAATCAGTGACGTCACCCGACTCGAGTGGGTGAAGGCCCATTGTTCTCGGATGTAACTCCATTATCACACGTTTCGACGTCTTTCCTTATCAAAATGCATATCGAGGTGACGAGGGGTATATGCATTTCCATACAATGGAGCGCTTTTATATCAAATTTCTGACTTGTTTTTGCACACGGATATCAAAAATGCATGAAACCCTATAGTCGGTTACAAGTTAAGAAGGTAGGAGAAGCTCCTCCCACAAGCGTGGTGCGCCGGTTTCAAATCCCTCCGCAATCGAAAGAAGAGTTCACTGGAAACGCTCCTTGTTCCGCTTCCATGGATAGATAATGGCCACAGAGTGGTGCCAACTTGTCTCCGACCCCCACTTTTTAAGAAAGCGACCTTTGTATTCATCGGAGAAGGAACCCAGCCCCTGAAAGCAGCCTTTGTATCAATCGGAGGGGGAAGCTAATCCCCGAAAGTCGTCTTTGTTTCCATCGGAGGGGAAAGACTCTAATCTCCCTCTCGTTGCTTCCACAATGCTAAGTCAAAGTCGAAAGATAAAGCAAATATGTACAGAAAGGCAAGACCCTCCTCGCGCGTTGGCCGCAACGTCACGGAAACGATGGGACGCTCTTGGATGCGGAGGTAGCGGAGGGATATATGATTCCCTTTGAGGGGCATTTGCCGCTACCTTCTTGACTTGTAACCTACTATAGCCATATACAGCTTCGCTGTCAGACGATTGGTAACCTCAGCACTGCGGACTGCCACAACCTGGATACCATCTTGGTTGTAGTGCAGCCCATCTCTATTCATGATCTGTGTGACTGCTAGGTCCTGAGTTAAATCCACATTCTTGGGTCGTGCTTTGTCGTACAATTTTTTTCAGCGTGACGTTTAACATCTTAGCTTTGGCCTGCGTTTTTTTTTTATCTCTAGCTGACACTTCGAATATAAAGTAAACCGCCTGGAAGTTTCTTCTTTTGTCCCATCTCGTCTCCAGGTTCTCGACAATAGCAGCCTTTCGGTGTCCTAGTAATTGGTCGTCTATACCAACATGCAGGATGAACATCGTAGGAATTTTTCTCGTCTGTTTCTCGTATTCCGCGATCATCGTATGAACTGTACCAAGAGTGGCGGTTTGTTCATCAGTATTTCAACAAAAGATTTTATCCTCCATTTCGCCGTAAAACGATTGGGCAAGCTGAGCTACGTTATGGTCTACAGAAATCAAGACCTTACGTTTTATCCTCCATGGTGGTCGTACAGTCCACTGGGCGTTTTTTGTACGCCTCTTCCAGGCATCACCAGTGGCCGTGTTCTTTACACGAGACTGCTTATTGCTGACTGATAGTAATGCAAGCGAAGGTATATTTGGAATGTAATTTCTGTCTGCCGGTTCATTGGCACCTGAAGCACCATCTGGGCTTGTGTAATGAACACACGACTGCTTTGTTCAACCGCATCTTTGCGATATCCTTAGTAAACGTCATCTATATGTGCCACACGCTTGACCCCCTTTGAGGATTTAAAAAGGGTGTTGTTTTTCCTAGGTCATTACAGAGGCTACCTCTCGTTTGCTGGGTCGGTTTTTAGCTGCATTTTAGAGAAGTCTTTCAGCTGCGCATCCAGTAATTTGTGCAGTCGTGCCTCCATCTCTTCCCATTGAGCAGTTAGACCCATCGGCCCTTCGCGACCGTTTCGTCTTTCTTGCCTTTCCCTTTCAAGCGTCTTCAACATTTTTTTCCAAGCGATTCATTTTTTTTTAATTTAAAAGCATCATATATGCCCCATCACGTGAAAAGCCGGCGTCGTTGGAGGCGTGACCGAGCAATGGTACCAAAAATGGCGGACGACGCAAACACGTCAAAATGCTCGGATTGACGTAAAATGTGTCAGGGGGGCTCCTCTAAACAAAGTAAATTAATGGCTTTGAAAAGAAAATTTGGTACCTTTCGGTCAGGGTGGTAACCGAACCCGGGCCTCCGGGGTGCTAGACGAGCACGCTTCCCCGAAACCACGGCGCCTCCACGGTTCTGGCTGACTAAAGGTGTCCCTAGCGCGTGCGTCATTGCACACGTCACGTCGCAGGCATCTGGCTGACTAGAGGTGTGGCCTAGTGCGTGCGTCATTGGGCACGTGACGGCACAGCCAGTGGGGAGGAGGTGGCGCCCCGTCATGAGTGTATAAAATGAGCGCGCTGTCTCCCGCGCGTAACTTGCTCTTCGGATTTCATCGGTGCTGTGTCCCTTGTGATGGACTTTCGACGCCACGTGATATACGTATACGCAAACACACACACCGAATCAGCAGAAAGAATTTTAATGCATGTCGGAAACATGAATCTGAACCATTTCACCAAAAGGCCTATGATGCTTTCGTATTCCCACACGTAAGCAGTCTTAAGTTTCTCCGCCGAATTTTTCTGTCTACAACCGTTGGATGCAGATAGTCTGTCAACTTGCTCAGCTTATGTTCCAGCTCTTCAATCTGACTTTCACTTGATTTTTCTGCACACTCCAGTGATGCGAAAACACAGCTGCAAGGACAACTCGCACTGTCCCCTGTCCACCCCAAGTTGGTAGGCGTAGCCTCACCTCGCATACTGGCTGAAAAAGACCCGTTGCACGTAGGTTCCAGATTTTCATCTTGCACAATCAGCTATGTGGAGAACGTCGTGGGAGCGACAATGCAGTCCTTATCAGGCTTGTTGTTCTGCCATTCGTCGATGGGAATCTTGGTATTCTGGTCAGAACCCAGGGGCAGGGAAGGCTGGGAATATTGCCCGAGGAGCTGGCGTTCCATACTGCCGAAGTGTTCTAAGTTTGGCGAGTTGTTATGATGACATAGTGAACAGAACACAGTACAAAAAGAAAAGGAACAAGAACACCACACAAGCGCTTGTGTGTTGTGCATGTTCCTTCTCTCCGTCATTGTCGTTTTGTTCACTGTTCTCTTCATTATGCTACATACTGCCCAGGGTCTGTGCGTCGGCTGGAATCTGCCGCGAGATCAGAAGAGGTCCGCATTGGGTTCCTTGGGAAGTAGACGTGGTTCCTGGCTCTGAAAGCCCAGACGCGGAGTCCACATGTTCTTCTATAACTCATTGTCTCGCCATCGGGAAAATAAAATGTCATCGTAAAACACGTCTTCTTCGTTAGCTACCATTGTGTGTCCCGGGAGCTCTACAGCAGGATTACAACACTGGACATCTGTAAGCATATTCTTGGGAGATTCCTCAGTGGTTCGTAAGCGTTCCAGGAGCTCGTTTTTGTTGCCACTGGATGAAAGATTCAGTGCTTTCAGCCCACGTTTTAAATCAAAAACCTTTATTGCCGCCATCTTTCACAGCTGCTACTTACACACTAGTGCCACCTGGCGTGAACTCCGAGCAACACGTCGCGGTGGAACAAAAGAACCCGTAGTGCTGTCTGTCGCAGTCGAAAGCAAGCGTGTGAACCAGCCTTCAATAGAGAACGAAATAGAACAAAAAGCTAAACTTAAAGGGGCACTGACACATCAAAATCATATTTTTTTTATTATCCGAAACGATTGGAAACGGTGCCGGGACATTACCCTCAAAATTCGAAACTTGGAAATTCAGTATTTGTGAATTAAAAAAAACAATTTCCAAATGCCGAATTTGAAGTTCCCGCGCGATCCCCGCCAGTGCAGTCAGTCAAATTTTGCGGTCTCCTGCGACTCGACTTTCTCTCGGACCTCCGCTGACCCGATGCGAGGAGGAGGCGAGCTGGCGCGCGGGAAAAAACCGGTTTCTTCCCCGACTCGCCGATCTGCTCGAGCGCCGCCAAGTTTTCTGAGAGAGGACACAAATCTAGGAGGGGACATCTCACCGAACTCTGATTTTTGGTATTTCAAAAAAAAGGGGCCGTAGTGCGTTCGCAATTGCGTTAAAAAACATGTTTTACGATTGCCGTTATTAAATGTTATAGAAATGTCGCCTACAAAGCTTCTAAATTTCCTGATTTTTGACGTCACCGATCAAAAGAAGCAAGGAGGTAGCGGCGGGAGATTTAAACGCCAAAAATAAAAAGGCGCGCGCGCGCGCGGGAAAATTTTTTTTTCATGATGCCGTTTTTTTTGCGTGTCTATGACTACAACTTGCGTCGTTTTAGACAATAAAAAAAAAATACGACCTTTGGGGTGTCAGCGCCCCTTTAAAAGTTGGACGGCGGAACTGTTTTTTTCTTGAACCTTAGAATTTTTAACACCGCGTCCTTACTAGAATAACTATACTGCGCGCTTTTATCGCTTTCATAGGCTTTCGGTGTATAACCTTCAAGCTTTTACTGTCAAACAAAATGCCCGAATAGAAAACAAAGAATTTTGGCTACACATTGAACATAAATTATATTTTTGTCTTCTGTTTTTTTTTTTGTTGAATTTATGTAAAAGTTATATTATTGTCGGTTCTCGTTCGTTTTGTAAACAAACCTACTTGATATTTCGAACTATTTGAAAACACAGTCTCAGTTCGTAAAAGCCTGCAGAAAACAGGGTTCTTTTTCTTGAACTAGAAAAATACTTTTGTTGTAAAATGAAAAAAAAAAAGAAGTAAGGTTGTTCTATTCGACTTAGAAAGCGCTGTACGGTTCGTGAGAATTAGTTTAAACACTGATTTATTTTATACGGTTTAAGAAAAACGAAAAAAAAAATCCTGTTGTATTGATGCAATAAATAAAGCAATACGCAAAATATATATATATTTTGTTTTTTGCGGATAAGTATTTTTATTTATGTATCTAAATACTTTATTGGTAAAGTATTTGATATATCGCTGATTTTTGTTTTCTGTCTTACAAGTTTGTATCATCCCTGTTGGCCGATCTGCCAGTAGGGGGCAAGCGGCTCCAAGCTGCAATTCTGCAGCTTTGTTTGCCTGTCATCATCGCCCATTTGTAATACGGGAGTAAATAAAACATATTTTAATTGTATTGAAACTCCTTCCACACTTTCTGTTCGCTACCAAGACGCACGTTGCGCTGACGTCACATAGTTCGTCGTGGTGCTACCTTTCCTGGTTGGTCCGCGGAGTGAATCGATGCAGTGACTGGTACGTGGTGGTGTTTATTTGACGCATGTTTGTATCCCCAACCTGAGTACTTAAAATACACCCAAAGGTCAACTGTATTCCTTTAGAAGCTCTAGAACAGCGTTTCTTATATAGTTACACAATGCCTGTCAGCTCCGAGCACTTGCAAGCCGGAGGGAGGGGGAAAATAGTACGTGTGGCAGCCGTGCGGTGGAGCCACCTAGGCGGACAAACCTGCCGTGTAGTGAAGCCAACCATCTCTTCCGTAGGACATTCAATGATGTCGCGTCCCAGCTTCACCGACAGCAAGAAATCTAAATGTCATTGACCGACAGTTTAGAGATCGGGACCAGCTCGCTGTTTTGAGCGGAATATTACTAATATTTCCTACCTCTCACCCGCACAAGACCGGACACCAACTATTTCTATGTGCGCGATTGAAGATAACCGCCAGAGCCTCACACTGCCGCCGAAGCAAGCAGACGGCCAAGCGGCCAAGCGGCGTTCGCGTTGCACAAGCGCGGCCTTTCGTTATTTTGTCTCGGCGAAACTCGTTTGAATCAGGGCGGTCACATCCAGGAGAGTGTTTCACATGTTGTTAGAAAACATATATATGATATATATATTCAATAATAATGTAAATTCTAAATTCCAGAAAAAAATGAAAAAAGAAAGTCCGCTTGGCGGCGCTACCTAGCGGTACGTGAGTGTTATGAGGCGGAGCACCGGGTCTGGACACCTCTTGGAAAAAAGCTGACAGGCATAGTGTAACGTATATAGGAGGCACTGTCTAGAACGAAGCATTATTCACATTTAGAAAAGTAAGAAGAAAAAAAAACGGTGCATATTGGCGAATCGGTGATCAACTCACATGGTTCAGGCAATGCTCAAGCTCGGGAGCTTGGTAGGCTGTGTTGATGTTAACCTGCATAAAAAAATAACAATAAAGGTGTAAATGGCATCAAGTTTCAATCCTTGTTCCCGCTGTGTAAGTAAAAAAGACAGCCCACCAGAACGAGTCCCGCCTTGGCTGTCGCAAACTGCGCCACCCCCCATTCGTAGAGGTTCGGCGCCATGATGCCGATCATGGATCCGACCGGAAGATTGAGGGTCATCAAGCTCGCTGCAAACTGATTCATCTACGAGAAAGAAAAAAAAAAAAACCGGTAACGTTTAAAACCGATGAATGACTAAGGAAAGTTCAGAACAACAATGGCCATTAGTTTATGATATTTCTCGGCTGTTTTTGTATTACCCCCATCTTGTACATCGTGAGGTCATATCTGAGGTCGTTGTTCGCAGCGCATGTTCTTAAGAAGATCTTACACGCCGTTTGCTAGAACAACGGTCCGGCATTAGTGGAATGCACGTTGAACATATATAAAAGCGTATTCCACAAAATCAAGACACCTGTTCTTGGCAGAAAATAAAAGGGAGCGAGTTCTCACCATGCACTGCGAACAACGATCTCAAATATGCCGTCCAGTGACAATTCTTCGACAGGGTTATGGTGAGCTAGAAGGGGGAAGTGTAGCCATTGCTCGCGTTTCCCAGCGGCCAACATCAGTTCCGCGCTTCCGCGGAGCATGCGCGCAGCATCAGCGATTCTGAGCTGCTCTGGACTTTCTACCATCGCCCGCACATTATCCCTCTTGGCGGGAGTAAGCGTCTGCGCAGGTTTGTGATTCCGCTAAGCTGACAAGGCAATGGAAGTTTCGTTCTCGCCTGACCAATCAAACGCCTGCCTTGTATCGCCGGAACCCACTCTCGGCACGATAGTATGCGTAGAAAGTGTGATCACGTCAACACCTCTTAGACAGCTTTTAAAGCATGCGCGTCACGTAACTTGACGTCACGTCCCGGAGGCCTGCACGGGCGCTGATTGGATGCGAGTGCCGCGTCAGCGTCCGCGTGGGACTCGTTTTGTATCATAAAACCACGCGAAGGCTGACGCGGCACTCGAATCCAATCAGCGCCCGTGCAGGCCTCCGGGACGTGACGGCATGCCACGTGACGCGCAGGCTTGAAAGCTGTTTAGGAGGTGTTTGATGACGTTTGCCAAACCGACTGTCCACTGGTCCAACAAATACGAAGCTCCCGCCGACCTGTCACCTTACCAGTTGACGGAGCACAGGACCGCAGGGTTGTCTGCTACCCGCATAAGATTTTAGAAAAATGATTCTCTCATCGGGAAAGTGGTTGTTGATAAAATAATCCTCCAGGATACTTCACAATAGTATGTAGAGAGCCGAGTCAGCTGTCCTAAGGACAGACTAACTACCCTTGCATCCTCTCTAATCTCGGACGAATAATAAAGGAGTTATCGTCAACGTCCGTCCAAGACAATGAATCAGTGTTGCTGTTTTCCATGGACACAACAGAATCCTATCTAAGCACGCGTTTTTGCTAGCCACTGTTCTGATTTTTAGTCTATTCTGGGGCTTTTCGGAATTTACAAGAAGAAAAAGGAAGTGTTTTAATAATAATAGGTATCACAATCCCAAAACGTTTATAAAAATTCTTCTTGCAATAAAAATGCTGATCCACGAATGTGTTACATTCGTGGATCAGCTTTATTTTTAATCACAGGTATGCAGAATTGGGAACACTACACGAGTTAAACTCGGCTAAGCGCCAAATTTCTGACAACATAAAATTTAAGAAAGGTTAACCCCAAATAAAAGCAAATACAACGATAGTAAAGCTTCAAGAAACATGTTCTAAATTTGACCAGAATGAATACTCCAACAGAAAGCCGCTCGCTACGTACACATTTTGGCTATAGGCCCACCATTCCTGTGGAGTTTATGACCAGTCTAGTACACGTAGCTCGAAACAAAGTACACGATTACAATTATAATTACTTGTGGTTGAAATGCCTTCAATTAGATTGCAAGAGAATAAAAGTAATTGGCCGTTATTTGAAAAAAATAACCGTTACTTATTGCTTTTTCAAGACGGCAGATTTTTCTCCTGCTTTGAAAATGGGTCTTTGGTACCATACATAATTTGTTTTTTATCACTGAATTATGAACTACTTGTATTTTTAATCCACCGAGTTTGGTAAATCATCCTTCTGCCCGAGACTTGGTTCGAGGATTCCTTGGAAGGAAACTTGTAGAAACGCAGGGCGCCATAAAGAAAGGAAGGAAAAATAGCAACGGTTACAAAATACAAAACAAAACAAAATACAATACAAAACAAAATTACTTCAAAAATTAACTGATTGCGAGTAATTTGGTTGCTTGTAATGAGTATTGTACGCGTCTATCCGGGAAGACATGTGCGAAAAAAACATGCAGAAATCGCACTTACAATTTTAACTTAAAAATAGCCTTAAAAAACTAACTACTCTAGTATTTATTGCACATGAATGTCAAATGTGCCTTTAATAACTTAAAAATAGCCTTAAAAACTAACTATTCTAGTATTTATTGCACATGAATGTCAAATGTGCCTTTAACGAAACCATATCTTCTATTTACGTGCAGAAAATTCTCCGAGGTCTCGATGGTAGTATACCATAATTTTCGTACGTTCCGGATTCGTGCGATTTTCGATTGATCATTCGCGCATGTGATTTGCTTGCCTTTACTAGCGCCAGGTCCGTTTGCGAAACGAAAATTCAAAGCGGTAGAAAATAGTACTAACATCATTTCGGTACTCGGTGTATGTCTTGGTTATTCCCTGGTGGCACGACACAATCGCCTTGTTGTCTCCTTTGGCGTCTGCCGTCTTATCCAACACGTCTGCCAGGGTCCACGGGAGCAAGGGCTGCCTTCCAGGCTTGTGAAAGTAGCTGAGTTGGCTGAGTTTCCTCCTGGAGAGAGCATCATAAACCAACTTCTCAATCCAGTCGACGAATATGTCGACCAGTTTTGTGACGCGGCCGTGTGTAGAACTATACGCTGCAGTGCCCTGAGCATTGTGGTTGAATCCCAGAGAAAAGCTCACCGGAGATAAGCTCACCGGAGAAAAGCTCACCGCGAAACCGGCGGATGCGGAGAAAAGCTCACCGACCATTGAGCGTATGCGGAGAAAAGCTCACCGATTTTTTTTTCTTCTTTTTATATGGAGGCTGTTGGATCATGCGTAACATATATCAAATTATTATCATTAAAGTTCGTCAGCTTTGTCAAAAAGAAAATGTCCTTTTTTGTATTATTTGCTAAGCTTATAAGTATATTGCTCGCAAATTAATAATGGCGGGCCCGAGTTTTCCGTGGCTTACTCTCTAGGCAACTAAAGCCTAACTGAAAACTTTATAAACTTCAATAACATGAAGAAGTTCGAAAACTTATGTCTCCCTAAAACCTAAAAATCAAAACTGTAAACACCGAAAATTCGAAAGTGCATGCGCAACAACGCGGTACCTGAAATTCTCTTTGAAGCTTTTGTTAACCTTCGAAAACAGGATAAAACAGTCAGTAGGATATCGAGGCTTATTTCTTCGACGGACATGCACGTTTTCTAGCCGCTCGTGCTGGTGTTTCCGCGCGTTGCCTTTGTGTGATAGTGCCCTTCTACGGTGAGCCACTCATGACCTTCAGAGCTGCACACTGGCACCGTTGTTACTCGTGACCTATACGGTAGTCTTCTGTAAGTTAGCGAATAGGGCGAGTTGGTAAACGTTATATATGATGAAAACCGCTCAAACGACGACGACGGAGTGAAGACAACAAACACGACAGGACGAAGCTGCTCTCGCAACTAAAGTTCTGTTAGTGAAATTAACAGAAATAAAACGGCGTAGCCGACACTGATTACATCAACAATCACCTACTTATCTATTAGGCACTACACAATATTTGGAGCTGAAACGGTTCACACACCGCTATTCATATTAGCTCACAAAAAACAAACCTCTTTATTTGACAGATCTACCGACGGCGCACCCTCAGTTGTCAATAAATTGTTGTCTTTTTTACCGGTGTACGATGTTCTGATATCATACTTGCGGCTTCATTAATATACAGAATGGGTGATTACTAATTTCCGAAGAATTAGTAAATATGCCAAATGATCTTCAAGAATATTAAAAGGACATATTTTTTTTTTAAATGAAGTGGCGAATGCGAATTGTGTTAAATTGCCACGTGTGACGCAGAATCCGCTAAGTTAAAAAAATCGGTGAGCTTTTCTCCGCACCCGCTCAAAGGCCGGTGAGCTTTTCTCCGCATCTGCCGGTTTTGCGGTGGGCTTTTCTCCGGTGAGCTTATCTGCGGTGAGCTTTTCTTCGGTGAGCATTTCTCCGCCGACCCATTGTGGTCATGTGTTACTTTTTTACGTAACGACAGTAATCAAATCAAATCAAATCAAAGTTCAAAGTTTATTCAGACAACCGTCGAGGAATACAGTTGTCTGGGGGGCCGTCACAAAATGCATCGGCATGCCTGACAAGGCGACAGCCCCCCCCCCCCCCCCCCCTCCCCCCCCCCTCTCCACGGCCAGACAAAATGAAAGTCTCAGAGGACGAAAACTTCTTGATCATGAAAGATCCAACATAAAATCCCATAAGCAGTACAAAATACTGTATACAAAAACAAAAAAAAAACAATGAACTAAAACAAGAGTGTCCCCCGCATTGGACAAACACAACGACGCACATAAATTTTTAGGCCTTCACAAACAGGGCAGACAAAGGGGCCACACACAACATAGTGCAGCCAGCCAGCGATCTCTACAAAGATATCTCTTTAAGCCCGCAGAGAAATGCCGCACAAAAAGCAACATACGCGCACAACAAAAACAAATAATAATGAAAAAACGTTATTTTTGAAGGGACAATATATAAACATTTATGTTTTTCCTTAAAGCTTGTATAGACATACCCTCCTGAATAATGGTAATGAGATCAGGGTGGTCATTCAGAAGTACAGGTATCTGATAATCTAGTTTTTGTACGCCATAGTTTGTGCGTATTTTTTGCTTTCTGTAACTCGTGTGCCGAAACTTGAATGGATGATCTTTCCAAACATACGTACTGAAAAAGACAGTTGGTTCTAATTTGATTTGATTATAGATTAATAAAGATAACTTCTTATTTATAACATTTTGAATAGTTAATATTCGGTGCTTTCTAAAGAGCGGAGCAGAGTGACTCCGGTACGGGGCATTTTCGACCAAGCGCAGGGCCTCAAACAGCAACAGGTAGCACAGTTACCTTACTCATTGCATTTTATTACTACTGCCACAAGCTAAAAATAGGTGGCAGTTGTTTTCTTTTTTTTTTTTTTTTTATTCTTTTACAGGTACTAAGTTTTGAGTACGGGTGTTTTCCATCGCTATTCAGTCGTACAAAATTCTGAACAAAGAAACCAAGTGGAGTGTAATCACACTTTTTATTAAGGTGTCGTTAGGTAAATAATTTATCGTACTAAAAATTCGTGGATGTAAGTTTCTGGGAAAAAAAATGTAAGAAAAGAAAAACGTGCTACTCCAACACACAGGAGGAAATACGATAACGAACTCTGTGACGGACATTGTTACTCACAAAAGACACCACATTGCAGAAAAACTTGAAAGCTTCTTCAAAATCCATCAGATGCGAGCGCGTATGGTACAATTTGGAAGCTACAATGTACGCCAGGCGGTTTGTTTCAGGTTTCCTCTCTGTGCATAAAAAGAACACTTTTTTTCTTGCAATCTTTTTCCTTCAAAACTTTTATCCCATGTAGCACGGCGATACTGGTCCACTATCGTGGCGGTGCTAGTCAAAATTCTGTCCCAACAATCAGCGGAATGTCGAGTTATGCACTACAGTCCAATTTTTGGGAGCTATTCGGGGACCGTCCTTTCGCCACCGGTCTAGTATCAGCGCGATATCGTGCGTGAGGATTGGACGGTCGCTCACGTATCGGCCGGACGTCACTCAGGCGTCTGCCCTGTGCCATTACTGTGATCTCTTTCACTCCGCGTATAAGGCTACTTATCGCGAATCGTTATTGAAAATTGAGCTTTCGAGCTTAACTGAATAAAACGAACAAATAAAAAAAAAAACATCCGCCAGAAAAAAAAAAATAACAGAAAAGCGATAGCGTAGCCACAAGTAATTCAAATTGTATTGGCATTCATATCATGCTCTCTGGCTTTTCTCAACAAATCTATTCTGTCCTATGTTAAGACTACGAGGTACATACAAGAAGTCATTAAACACTGACAAGCCAATTAAACCGAAAAATAAAATTAAAGAATATCGCAGAAAACGCTGAATCATCACACCCTAAAAAAACAAAAAAACGACAAAATTTGTTTTTGCATGAGTTTTTGATGACCCAGGAACTCTTTTAGCTCGTAAAGGACGGCGGTTTCGGCTCAAGCACTATCGTCCCCTGGCGCACTAGGAAGGCAACTGGGCGATGAAGAAATCTTTCCCGTCAAAAAAGGAGCTCAAGCGAATTCTTTATGGGCTTTTCACGAGGAACCCTTTCATGGGGCTCTCAAGATAACTTTTTTAGGGTAAAAAATATGAACAAGCCGAGGAACCCATAAACGTTCTTTTACAACCAGATTTTTCTATTTTTTTTACAGTGGAAAGGACGTTATGCTTCTGTCATTGTTTTACCATCATCACTTTAAAGAATTACAGCAAAGCTGCACTCTTCAAAAAAAAAAAAAGGTATAGTCTTACACTTCGTGTCCCATATGGTACACCCCAAAACTTCAGTTCGACGTACAGCGCACTGACTCACGAGCGGCTCGATAGCTGAGTGGTACCACCTGTTGAAATATCTTATGTACGTGTTAATGAAAAAAAAAGTAACCGGGTTTTCTAGACCATACTACAAAACCTCACTGTTTTTTTTTTTTTTCTGTGGTCTTTGACAGGTACTTTAGCTGTTTTATGAGGTATATATCACCGTTCTCAAGCCCCTCGCAAAAGTTGGGGTCGTCTGGTCGACGTCAGTGGGCTGTACGTCGAACTGAAAATTTTTGATGTCATATATGGGACAAGAGGTGTAAAAATATACCCTTTTTTTTCTTAGGGTATGTATATGACTCGTAGGTTGAATTGTTTCGTGTCGGTGTCATCACGGGAAAACTAACAAAAAACCTTCAGCGATTGAAGCGAAAAGGGTATATCTCACTCACAACATAGAGCACAGCATTCGTTTCAATTAAGAGCAAGCACAAAACAATCATGAAAACCACATAATTGATGATAAGGCGCTCCTTATAACAATGCGAAGCACGTAGTGCTCACCGCATACGTTTCGCGGTAAAGATTACTTACTGTTGCGCAAGCTGCCGCGGCGGCGGCAGATTGCCACGTGGGGATCCGATGTGACTATAGCCTCTCGTACAGGCTGTTTCAAGATAAGAGTGACGAAAATTCGTGAAATTAGTGTATTCGAGGTAAAACGATAATTTTCTCGGGACCGCATTACTCGTGTTGGCAGACGTCAGAAAACGCCCAATCCTTACTAATTACTTCGCAAATTAACTAAAAATTACTAATCAACTTTTAATTAGTGAAAATAGACATATGCTTTCAATTATAAACTTGCTGAGAATCATCGAAAACCACTAAAGCAGCGATTTCTCAGAAAGATTTTGAGCGCGTGAGAAGCATAGTAGTGCGCTAAAGTCACCACTCGTGGAGCAGGTACGAGGCTGGGGCTTTCATAAGAGACAGAAAAAATCCCCCCGGCGCCTTACCGCGACCGTCAGCCTTGTACCTGCTCCACGAGTGGTAACTGTATTGCACTACTACGCTCCTCATGCGCTCAAAGTCTTTGTGAAACTGACTGATCTATGTGTTTTCGATGACTCCCAGCAAGTTTCTAATTAGAACCATATCACAATTTTCACAATTTAAAAACATTTTCAGCTAATTAGCGAACTAATGAGTAAGTATCGCGTATTTTCTGACGTCCGCCACCACGACTGGTGTGGTTCCGGGAAAATTATTTTTTTTATTTCGAATACTCTAATTTAAGAATTTTGTCACTCTTACGGGATATAGGAAGTTTTGGTACAGTGCATTTGCTTTTGTTTCGCCAATGATTTTGTATAGTGCAGTGGGAAATCGTTGCAGGTGATACCACAGATTCGCTGGCCAACCACCTTCACAGCGTGGATTGGGGCCCCGACTTTTTTTATATTATGTTATCCGGGCTGCAATAAAACGGTGCATATCACGAAGATACAGTAAGTGTACAGGCATATCAATCGCATACATAGAGAAAGGAAGTGTTTTCGATCGCTCCCAGGCGTTTATTACACCACTATCATTAAGCCCACTCAGCTTATTCTTGACATATTTAATAAAGTGATACTTCTCAGGAACAAAAAAAAAAGCCTATTAACTAAAATTGCACCATTTTTACGCCAAGTAAAGCCTAGAGACCTGGAGATTTAGACGAAAGCAAGACGGGGCAATATAGACGTACTTACAAAGTACAAAATAATTACAAAGAAAACAGCAATCTGATGTAATCCGGGATAGACGCAAAAGCTGGTCGACACGGGAAGCACAGAGCAAAGGAAATATAAAGAAAATAATTAAGAACGTCGCCCACATTTAACACAAGTTTCACCGTCACCTGTGAGCCGTTCTTCGTCGACGCGTGCCCACAAAACGGCATAATAATCTCCCGGACCTCAACGAAGAAAACGGCCATTACCAAAAAAAAAAGTTAATAGTTTCTTAGGTCCTGGTGTCTTGGTGTACTAAACTTCGTCTTGAGGAAACGGCGTTGTCAAGTGTGAAATATTTTCGTGTCCAGCAGATATTTTGAAGAGCCTTAATTTAATGTCGAGACGTCGGCTCGGTGTGAAGTTCACAAACTTTGGCATGAGCTGAATTCCTTTTAGGACGAAGAAACACGGCTGCGACTGCATTGCGTGAAAGTATTTAGAACACTCAACAACTCTGTGTTATCTTCCTCATTGGTGATACTGTCTTACGTCGCTCTCTGCCCTTTACCATAACATGGCAAATGGCGAAGACAAAGGCCCCAGTGAGCCTATCAACGCGTCAGAGGGGGCCATGTGACAAATGTTCGCCCAAACGATTTTGTTCTACGAGTATCTGTCACGTGTTTCACTCCGTCCGTTTGGTTTGCTCGAAGCAGCCATTGCGTTCACTCAGTGCCACCAAAACAGACACACTAGGCACGTAGCCAGGGGGGGGGGGGGGGGCCCATTGGGCCCGGCCCCCCCCCCTCCCGAAATCTTCCATTTTGCTGGGTCCTCCCCTCCCCCCCGCCCTCATACAGCATTTTGTCATGGGCGCCCCCCCCCCCCCCCCCCAAAAAAAAAAAAAAAAGAATCCTGGCTACGTGCCTGACACACACACACACAAAAAGTGAAGTAGGAAAAACAAAAGATGACGAGGTCTCAGGAGGATGGGCAAGTTAAACTTCCTTTCATGCCTAAAAGGACACTCACCTTCCGAAATATTTTTTTAACATTTTTTTTTTTGCTATTCGATTTAGTATGGTGTCTGAAGACTACCCAGTCAATATTTTGATACAGCATCACAAATACTTTTATTAAAAAAAAAAAAAAAACGCCGCTGCTTGAAACCGAAACCAAGACTGAACAGGAAGGAAGAAGAAACATAGAGGAGGAGAGAGTTGGCGGAAGTTACGTGGTTGTGACACTTCTTTTTCTCCAATCAATGTATTTGTAGCATTTTAGAAAAGACAAAAAATGGGTATCATATTGCTTTTTGATTTTTAATATGTTATGTGTTTCTTCGACGACCCACGACTTTGATTATCTTTGGTGGTTGTGTCTAAACCATAGAAAACGGCATGTGTCCATGAAGAAGAGAGTAAGCGCGACTCAAACAGGTCAGTTCTTGATTGGCGGGTTTCGGGCGGAAAGAAAACAAATTTTGAGCCGCGAATTGTTCTCTGGCTAGTTGGGCTCTCATATGACATGTACAAATAAAAACCCTGACGAGCATAAATACCATGTCAGTGTCCTTTTAAACGCTTTATACACTATACACCAACTCATGTTTACAAACAAACCGGAGCGCTCCTAGCGGAGGCCACCGACGCCGCGCATGCGCAATGAGGGTGTGGGCAAGAAGCTCGTCGTCGCCCATGAACAAACCATTGGAACGGAATGTTTTCGGCGTCGGTGTGAGTCTTCGAGCTCTTTTTTGCGTTGGAATTGTTGATTCTAGGTCTTCCTGGCAATGTCTGACTACTTGAGCTGCCTCAGCGAAATTAACGAGGGTCGTTACACCGCAAAACTTGGCGTAAATAATGTAACATGCGGCGATGCATTCCGCGTGGACGCCGCAGAATGGACGCTAAAGCCTGATTCACATGGTGAGGTTCTGCTCGCTATTTTCAGTCATGACGTCGCTCTGCTGCAAAAGACTGAACCGTAGCTGAGATGTCGACGTCGATACTGAAGATCGCAAGCAGAATCGGACCGAGTGAATCAGGCATAACAAGTTGGTGATGGCCACTGGTAACAATTATCAACATCTCTTTATATCTACTGTTTACACCGAGCCTACTTACCCGAAGCAACCTTCAAACTTAAACGTCTTTTGAGGTCTGCACTTCTTATCGCAATTACCGGGTCAACGTTTGGCCTACGGGCCGCAGTCGTTTGAACGAGCAAACAAGCAGAAACTTTTAAGAGAGCCGACGACAGCTCGAACGATGACGCGGCCGTTGGAACGTGATGATGTACTGAACGTAATCCGCAGGTGGTCCGTGCAACTTGACGGTTTTCCCGCGTTCATGTTGGAACAAAACAAATAAATCTGACGACCACATGTATCCGTGAATTCAATCCAAAGTGCTTTCCGCCCAAGCAATCGTGGTCCGACGGCGTATGTTTTTCCTCTTTAACGGCCCCTGTTCACGTTCTCGGACGAACCGAGCAGGCAGGAAACGCATGAAAACTGAAATTAAAACTTTCCCAACTCTTTTGGTAAAGCCCAAGTCGCGGCGTTTTGACGAGAATGCAGGTTTTTGTCCGGTTTCTTCCAAAGTAACACAGGAATGCACGTGCCCATGGCGGCTTCCGCCCACAGCCCCAGACCGGAAGTGCGCCGGACGCGCCACCACCGCGCCGTGACGTAACAGAGATGAGTTCGTGTATAAGGAGGGTAACACGAACACGCTTGTTTTATACTTAAAGGCTTTGTCTGCTGTCCTCGAGATAAAAGTACTGCGATCACATGCCAATTTTCTTCACCCTTTTCTTCTTTTTTTTTTCTTTTTTTTTGTTGATTAGGTAGCATAAATACGTGACTACCACAGCCGACTCACAAACAACACTAAAGTGACTCAACGAAAATCGCCGGTGGTACGGTATGTCAGGATGCCACCCATCCGATATTTCGCAGATATCGGCTGGATCACAATGGTATCGGCACAACCTTTTCGATCTATCAATATCGGCGCAATACTGTGCGCTGCCTGGGTACTTTTGCGAATTCCGAGCGTGATAAAGAAGTCACCTAAAGTTTTTTTTATATTTTTTTTTAAATTCTTCTCTATTTATTGGTTTATGTCTTTCTTTACGATGAAATAGCACTCGAGAACACCCTGCATTTATACACCAACCTGCTAAACCTTGCACTCATTCGACATGCCTGTCAAAAAAATAAGAAACGGCCTAAGTGGAGATCAAGTCGTCTGCTTCTTGCGCAGGAGTTGCGGTGACGTCAGAACGACGCCGAGCTCTGATTGGCTCTGATTGAACCCTATCGGGTAGACATCAAAGCAAGGTGCCTTAAGGTCTACCCACTATACTTCAATAAGAACCAATCAGAGCTCGCCGTTCTGACGTCACCACAACGCCTGCAAAAGAAGCAGACAACCTTGCGCACTGCATAAAAGTTGCACCCAGGTAATGTTGTAATGTAGAAACTGTAGCGGTTTTGTGTCGCTTAACTCCAATGCACGTGCGTTACTTTTAATTGTTAACGAAAACGCGTTAGTGTTATTTCCTGTAGCTTAAGGAGGCAGTGCGCTGTATCTTTGCAAATAACGGAAAAAGTATATTTTTTTTTTCTGTAATGCCTGCAACACTGCTAAGAGGTCACTTAAAAAAGTGACCACGAAGAATTCCCCGAAATAAAAGCTCCGGTTTAAAAGCGACCATCACAAATTAATCGCATGAAACTCACAAGTAAAACACCATCAACATGCATGGTAAATGCTCAAGATTGCTCTCCTCGACCCGTGATTGGTCAGTTGTTCCCGTCCAAAAGGTCAATCGAACTCAACTTCGTAACGAGAGACGCGTTGGGCGCTTCGTTGCCATGGCAACTCGTTGTTCCAACCCGTTGCATTTGTTCGTTGTTGCGATCGCTGACAAAACTCCCTAATGATCGAACGACACAAACACACACTTCTGAACATTTATATATTTAACGTTTGATAGATTCTTAACACAGTCGGTTGTGTAGCGCGCGACAACACAGCGCTCGGAGTTGGTAATAACGTAATCTCGCAAGGGTAGGCCGGCGGCGCTGCCGATATTAGCCGTCCCAGTGTTGCCTCATGTGGCCACGTTGGCGTTGATGATAAGCCGATGGTGGCGCTCTCTAGAACCCTGCCCAGAGCCTATAGCAACAAAAATTTATTAACCCGAAGTCTGTATATATAGGGTAGGGTAAATAAATAAATACAGACTTCGGGTTAATGAATGTTCTTTGCTTTTGGAAGTTGTTCGTCCGTTGTTGTACGTTCCTTCTCCCTTCCTTATATTCAGTACCCTTAACAACACGCTCGTCGTTTACGAACCTTTTACAATGAACCTTTTCTTTGCCAACAATTTTAATTTCAGTCCAGTCGGGAAAACGATTGCCACACTCCCCACGATGTTTCGGTCTTTCCGAATTCGACGCGTTAAATATATATATATATAGTGATGTAAAAAGCGAAAATCTTGTTTTATGCGCAGTCCTGCTCTTCACAAGAGCCTTCGCGTGAGATTATTACTTCCCAGTTTTATAGCTGGGGGCTCGGATTTCGGATAATGGTCAGCCCCCCCCCCCCCCCCCCCCCCCTCTCGGTTACGCAGCATGTACTTTAGGCCACGCGCTCCGCTGTTTGCATTACCTTTGTACCCGATGTTAACATAACTTAAATCCTTTTGGTGTCTTCTTTCAGTTTCTTTTTGTTTTGTTTGTAAGGCGTACACGCAGCGGCACGTTGTGGAGACACTATAACAAAAACTCTGAGAGGGGTGTTCAGCTCATTTTCTATTGTCTGAATGGCTCGAGCGAGCTTGCTCTAGTTTCAGCTTGTTTGTGCAAAGGTGTCTGACGCACCGAAGTCATTCCGGCAACAAATATGTTCAAAATTGATGTAATGCACACCGAAGGTCGATAGAGGGCACAGTGTCTGGAGATGTAAGCTAGAATGCGAAAACGGCGACCAGGTAGTTCAAACCACGCTGTCGCACGGTTACCGCGTGTGCGTCGGGGGTTGGGAGGTGTCGCGCGCGGCGGGTGGGTAGACATGCATCTCCTACACTGCCATTCTGTCCCTACACTCACCGCCTGCTAGACAGCGTAGTCTGTACTGCCCAGTCGCCGTTTGTGCGTTGTAGCTCATATCGCCAGTCACTGTACTAAAAGATGCACTCAAGGTTGTGGGAACCCATCCTGTTCCTTCTGTTATGACCCGTCCCATCTCCCTGTATTCGTGAGTGCGTGCGAAGCTCGTCGAAGCATTTTCCCAGACGTTAGGACCCCTTTGGGGGAAGGATTAGCCCAGGCTTAGCCGAACGCTCGGGGCCTTGCCAGTCTGGCTGGCGTCAGTCGCTTCCGGGGAAGCGCCGCTCAAGGACTCCTCTCCCTCACGTGTCAACCCTTCTGACTTCTACCTGCGGCTAGCGCCGAGGCGGCGGAACGCTACAACGTGTGTTCCGTGCTTTCCGGATTCTTATCCGCCACGGTGGCGGGAGGGGGGATTAAACGGCGCCGGCTGTCTGCGGGGAAACAATCCAGGGATCGTCCAGCAGCCAATTTGAAGACCTTGGAACTGTTTACCACCTCCTTTGTAGGATTCCAGAGTGGGGGGATAACCGTCGTCTCGCCTTTCCCAAACGTTAAGCTCCCGTTGGGGGAGAGCTCCGCTGGTCCGATTGCCTTCGGTCGCTTCAGGAGAAGCACCGCCCACGGAATCCTCCTCTCCCTCGCGTGTCCACAAAAACCCCGACCGTTCGAGAGACGGTCGTCTTCGATCACATATTTCGCTATGAAATGAACCTGTTAAGTTTTCCCGACTGACTGGTTCGGACGTTGTTCGTGAGAAAGGTTGGACGCCAGCGAGATGACCATGCTACCCGAGAGACAAGGCTGGGCGTCGACACCTAACACTTCCCACCGCATCGTGCGCTGCTGACGCCATGTGGCGATAACACCGAAGGGGCGTTGCCGAAGTGGACAATCTCGTTGCCACAGCGGCGCTGCCCGAGGATGACAAGCTACAAAAGGGACGGAGACACGACGGTCACGGCTCTCGTCTGCGCGGGACGAACGACAACGGCTGCCTGGCTTCTTGACCGCGGGGCTCTGAGTGCCGCCACTAGCCGGCGACCTGCCCGGAACTGCGGCCCCCCATGGAAGATAACTGCCTGGCTTCGGCACCACGGAGCTTTGATTGCCGCCGCAAGCCGGCGACCTACCAGGAGCTGAGCCGCCCCCCCCCCCCTGGATGACAGGGCCGTCGAAACCAACGCGGCCACTTGCCCGGAACCACAGCTTCCCATGGACGACGTTTGCGTGCCGCCAGACCATCGGGAAGCCAACCCATGATGGCGTTTGCGCGCCGCCCGCCGACCGCCGGGACATTGAAGTGAGGCTTGCGTCGTAAACATTGCTGGGGTAATAAACAGTTAACCTAGAGCGTGTGTCATGTCCACCCGAGGAAGGGGCGTTAAAGAACCGCCCACAAGGTAGACTACAAGATTCGAGTGTTCAAATTTACCCGTGGCTTCAAGGCACTAAAATTCCAGAAACAATATCTTGAATACGCTACCAGTAGCGGATATAAGATATATATATATATATATATATATATATATATATATATATATATATATATATATATATATATATATATATATATATATATATAGATATATACATATCTGACAGGGATATAAAAAAAAAAATTCACGCAAGGTTTTGTGTCGAGGGAAGTACGCCTATAACATACGAATCCCGGCTAAAAGCTCACCCATTTTTTTTCATAGACCCGGACAAAAGCTCACCAGGAGAAAATTTCATGTTGGTCTTAACACGAGTGTGGAAAATTTACGTGCATGCGTGCGACACTAAAATGCAACGATATATCAAATTGACAGGAGCATGGTTTGTTGATTAGAGTAAAAACCCGACTTGTGCCCATCTCAAATACTCTACTCGAGATACTGTATTTTAAATACTTTTTGTAGTATCTTGCAAATACTTTTGATCGAGGGTGTTTGATACTGTGTTTTAATTACATGTTTGAGTATGTTGTACTCATTATCTCAAATACATTTTTGAAATTCTGCCATTTTCCGAGTTTTTCGGTATGAAGTGGCATCGGCGTGGCACGAGGGAACGTGAACAATCTTTCCGGCAACCAAATCCTGTTGCTAGCTCCGGTAAGATACGGTGACTTCTCGCCTGATAACAGGTGTCAGGGGAGACGTTTTCGAACGCTCGTTAGATGATCCGATCAGGCCTTGGACTCTCACTTAGCAGAACATCCGTCGGTTGGCTGACACAGAACACCGTGAGACTCGAGGCGGCCGCATCAGTGAGGTAACACCATAAAAACTACTCTCATTTTCTAAAAGCCACTTTCTCGACACTCCAGTGGCTGCGAAACACTTCCTTTGCTTTCCCTTCTGCAATACTCTCTCTCACTCAAGCTGTCACAGTCATCATGATGGAAGACGAAGGTTCTGTCCTACCGTGGCCGTATCTAAAACCCTTTTTTGAATGTGTGTCCGAGAAAGGCAGCAATCTGCAAGTGAAATGCAAGCTATGCCTTCACAAGACGAAAGATGCTCTCCATTGGCAAAGCTTCAAATTCCAATATCCGGAAGCACCTGAAGGTACGTTTGAATGTTGTTTTTTGTTTCCAGGCTTCAACTATACATGTAAAATTGTTTAATGTTATCTACAAAGCATTTGCATTCCTGACAACTCCTATGTGTATTTATTTCGCTCTAACTGCAATGAGATGAATAACCTAATGCATTTGTATTGCCATTTGTCGGTTGTATTTCCTTCTGAAAGGTTAAACCGAAATTATGCGTTGATGTCTTCCAGCGCAAACGAGGACGGATATTTGACGAGAAGTTTGAGAATCAGCATTTGTTGCCTGCTGATAAACCATTCCGGTAAACCAGATTTGCACAACTGTATAAATGTGTTTGTCACTGACGTCGATACAAATCACTCAATGCGGAAGTATCTTCAAAAGTTATTGAATTACACTTCTCAATATTTGTACTCTACCCAAGATACTTTACGGTGAAAGTAACTTGAGTAGTATTTTAAATACTTTATGAAGCAGGTATTTCGTAACTTAACTTAAATACTTTTATTGAGTATTTTGACCAACACCGGTAGAAACAAGTTTATTTATCCATTGATTAGAAGCGAATGCAGTCTCTTACTAGCTCCAGCAGTCTTGGTAGGTCTGGGTGTACCAGGTTCCCCTCAAAAATATTTTTCAGATGATTCTGCAGGCGCAGAGTAGTTTTTCGCACCCACTTCTCTGGGGGTTCACCTCTCCGGGCTTGTGTCAATGCCGTGGCAACGAGCGCCTGATTTTTCTGTAGGCATTCAATCAGCCTCCAGACGCTTGGATGGGCGTGGCTGACCAGCTTCTGGAACACGGTATCCCATCCTTCGCGGTTGTTGTTCGTCCGGTCTTTATCTTGAAGAGTGGCGTCGTACGTACATATTCCACCGCTTCGGGGGCAAACTCCGGTCGTCGTCGGCGCACAGACAGGCAAAGGGAAGAATTTGCTCTGGGTGCCGCCGCAGAAGGACCAGAAGCATAGCGGAGGGGCCGTTGACATACATGCAATCAAAGTGGTCCAACAGGTGGCCGATGTCACCGGTAGACTTTTTCCTGATGTAGGTTAGTCTTTCGGGCACAAGCTGTGGTGGAAGGAACTCCAGCCTATTCAAAATTCCGCACAGCTTTCTAAATTGGTCAAAATCTCTTGTACTTGTCCAAAAGGCCCAACCACCGTTCCTTTAAATACTTTTAAAAATTCGCAACTCAATGGTTTGTATACTACAGTTTTGCAATTCAGTTTCCCTTTCACATCACCCTGAGATACTCCTTGATTTCAAATACATTTACGACGTTCAATGACGGAAAACATTTGATTTTCCTAGCCATTCACTTCAAATATTAACCTGAACCTAAAGAAAACCCATGCATTAGTAATGAAGAGACATTGTGCCTAACCTTTATGTGCGCGTTTAGCATGATATAAGCACAACGAAACAGCGAGGTTGCCAAAGGGTGACTTCACTTCTTCGGTCACTCTTCGGGTTCAAAAACTTCGGTTCACGAAGTTTTTTGGGCGTGGCACAAGGGTGCTCCGGCATACCTTGAGTCAAGCAAACTTGATCTTTTCAGCTCCACTCAGTTTCAGTGACCTAAATTTTGGTCTCAAATCGTTGCTTCTCTGCCTGCTATGGCTTACCTGTCGACACCTTTGCATGGGATGAGATGCCAGTTCTCCTAAAAATGGTGCAATGCCCATCGCATCTGCAGTTTATTCCAGCCCGTGTTTCGCCCGGGTCGGAAAAAAAGAATAGGTGAGCTTTTGTCGGGTCTGTGAAAAAATGGGTGAGCTTTTGTCCGGCCAGCTTCTGTCCGGTGAGCTTTTATCCGGTGAGCGTTTGTCCGGTTACCATAACATACAGGCAGACATGCACGTAACGCATTATTAGTAACGAGCTACTTCTACCTAATTACTTTTTTCGGTAACAAGTAGCGTATTTCGTTACTTTTTTAAGAAACGGAACGAGGAACGTACTTAGTTACTTTTAAAGCCAAATAACGAGTAACGATATTTCATTACTTTTGAGGAGAATTGTGTATAACCCCGTTTAGGCACCCTCGGTTAAGCTCTAACCTGAGTACGCGTCTACTATGACAAAAGGCAGAGGGGCAATCCGAAAATCCACTAAACATGGAGTATGACAGTATCGCAACGTTTATCGCTGAACACGTCAGTCGAACTCAACAGCTGGGAGGGTCCTTCACCCAACGAGCACAATAAGGTTCGTTGGTTGAACCTTCTGGAATTGCGAATAGTCTGTATGTAAACCCGGAGGTTGCCAACGCGGGGACGCACAGAACTCCTTGTCAGCTTCGAAATTTAGATGCATAAAGAACAAAAGAGAGGGTAATCACAGATTGGGAGGCACTCAATTGATCGAATGACGTTTTAGCTAATGAGGCCCCGCCCCCTACGTTTGATCGAATGACACTTTAGCTAACGGTGGTGCTCATTTGAGCGAATAGCCCTTGGCGTCTACCGCTTGTCGGATTTCTGTAATTTTATCTTTTTCGCTTCATTCGTCGTTTCTCACGCAAACTGTGACATCCCCGAGTGCGGCTGCAACCTGACCGCTTACGAGTTTTCAAGACAGCGGCGTCTACGATCACCGCAATGGCTGGATTATGTTAGACTGCGCTAGAGCCGTGTATAGAGAGAGTTTGGTCAATGAGAGGCGCGGGCAGAGCCAGGGCGTGCACCAGACGCAGAAAAAGGGCTTGACGTGCCCTCTTGGCCAACCAGAAACCGGAAAGAATACCCTAGCGGTGGTAGTGAGAAACAGTTTTAATCATTTTTAACAAGCGCGTAAGAGATAAATGTAGTAACCTTTCATGGTTGAAAATAGGATGCACCTGATGTTTCGATCATGATCTTGAAGAAAGATGTAAAAAACAAATGTACCGCTCAACTCTGTTTTGCTCGGACAGAGTGTGACCGCTCGGACGGTAGATTCCCGGCCCTCGGCGCTTGACGTACAGATTATGTCGATCGTTCCGCCAGTCGCCCTCTTCCACCATGATTTTGGATGACCGTGATTGAAACATCACGTGCACCATATTTTCAGTCACCGAGAGTTAATCCGACGCACTTATTAAGTTTGTTTCTCGCGACCACCACCAGGGAATTATTTCCGGCTTCAAGTTGGCCATATTCGGATTTGTGAAGACGCCCCGGAACACGCCCAGCCCGCTTTCGGCCAATGGCGCCTCCTCATTTGTCTCCTCTACTTCCCAACGAATGGCCAACTCTCTACATATACGCCTCTGGACTGCGCGACGAACTTACCGTTTTAAAGTGCAGGGGGAGACATCTAGACACAATCGTAGAATGAAATACTGTAGAAAGAGTTCAGTTTGAGAGATTGTGAGCTGCTTTTATTTACATATCGGCCTATCCAAGGTGCCCGCTCAGTACCCACGCTTTTGGAGCGCGGTTACCCGATCCGGCCATCAAGTCCATCCAGCGTTCCAAGGAGATTAGAAGGGTAGGAGGGGGCATGACGTCAGCCATGTATGCTCCACAAACCATGCTCCCTTGTCACTCGCCTCTTTCTCATTTTCCTCCTTAGCCTCCTTACTGATCAGGCGAACGTGACCACAGCACGTGACCGTCGAGTGGCTGGTGGTTGGGGGTAGCAGGGAGCGTGGTGCTGGAGGGTTTAATTTATCAGTCATCACAGCTAAAAACTGTGGCCCGCGCCCCGCCGACCGATTCCACGCCGGTTGCGCTTCGTTAAGCACCGTCCACTTTAAAGTAAATACATTCTGCTTTCTACAGACCGTTATCATCCTAAAAACCATAGTATTCAACGTGGAGCGTCAGCGCTGTAACGATTGCCTGTTGGCGTGTTTTGGGTAATGAACCGTGCATCTGCGTGCACCAGCGGGGAGTATTCTTTTCATCTTCTGGCCACTAATTACTGCAGTAGCCAAAGCAAGAATAAATTATATACATCCGACAGTTTGGACCAATACATACGCATTTTTATGGCGATGATTTCCATGCCCGCCGGTAAATGATAGCTGCGCTCTCATCGCCTTCATGTTATATCACGCTATAATACGTTTGGCTTTTTTCTTTTCGTTGCGGTCGCTATGCAGGTTGTCCACGGGGATGTTTTTTTGCTGTCGTGACAAATTGAACCAGCTCATCTTGACTCGACGTTGGGAGATGTTTTATTGACTATTGGAAGCGCACGGAGCACACCACGCTCCACTTCAATCGGGTACAGTCACCGCCGCAACCAACGGCAGAAATGCCTAGTTTCTGCAGTTCGGCGACCATCGGAAATCTAATGGCGAATTCCACTAGTCGTTTTGGGGCGCGCCGGGATCGACTTTTCTGGAGCGAGCCTATTTCACTGGGCGATCGGGATCGAGACGGACGTGTTCCACTGGTCGTTTTGGATTAGCTCCCGCTCCAGATCTCGATCTGGATCCGATGGCGAATTCCACAGGGCGTTTTGGAGCGCGCCGGGATCATTTGACCAGATCCGGAGTGGAGCGCGATCGATTCGAAGACGTTTTCGCAATCGCGGCGCAAACACGTGTTCGACGCACGAGCGGCAAAGATGGCGCAGGAGCTCCTAGCAAATTGGCGAATTCACTGGTCGTTTTGGAGCGCGCCGGGATCGACTTTTCTGGAGCGAGCCTATTTCACTGGGCGATCGGGATCGAGACGGACGTGTTCCACTGGTCGTTTGTGATTAGCTCCCGCTCCAGATCTCGATCTGGATCCGAGAAAAGTCGCTCCCCCGATTTCGGCGGATTCAACCGGAAGCCAGCCGGGCCAGCCCTCGGCGCACACACGCGACTTCCTTTCTCGCGGGGCATCTCGCCTTATCTCGCCTCAGAAGAATTGGTAATGGCCGCTTGCTTACCCCTTGGCTCGACAGCCGGTTCGTTTTCAAGGAAGGAGAAGAGAAGAGAAGGTTTTGCCGCGCTACGGGCATTCCGGCAATCTTTGCTAGACGCTCCTGAGCCATTCCTGCCGCTATACTTCGTTTCACCTTATGTGCGAGCGAAGGCAAAACTGGAAGCGCGAACACGGAAGCTCAGTGCGTTCAGGCTTTGCTCGAGCGCGCGAGCTGGGGAGAAATGCAAAAAGCGCTGGTCTCGCGCTTCTAGCTTTGGCTTCGCTCGCAGATAAAGTGAAACGAAGTATAGTGCGTCGAACACGTGTAAGCACCGCGATTGCAAAAACGTTGATGCTTGGAACTTGGAAACAGCCGCTACCAGACACCTGATTTGATTTAAAAATACCAAGGACGTTTTGGGGGAATGAATCGATCACATAGCAGGCGGTAGACAAGTAGAGAGCGTTGAAAAATATTTATTCCACCGATTGTTATGAAGGCCGATGGTGTCGGTGTCGCAGTTTCGAAGCACTGTCAGTTCAGCTCAACACCAGGTTACAAAAGACGCTTGGGGGTACTGCCGGTGCTAACGCAATTTTAGTAGAAATGGGAATTACATGAAAGAACCGGACAGAAACACTTCATACGGTGGCGTAAATCCCGAACATATATCAGCGATGTCACTTTCCTCGGTTAGGGCTATCTGCTTTGTCAGCGAATGAAGAACATTTCGATAAAATAAAGAGCGGAAAATACTCCCCGTGTCAAGTTTTCTAATCACAGTCACTGGTTGATGTCGTACCGTGGTAATTCCCGGCCCTTCGACCGCACTAGCAGTTTGTAGAGTCACATTTCCAGCGATTCTGCGCCGCACACGAACGAAGGTAAACAATCAAGATGGCGGAGTGTTCCCCGTGTTTTCCTCGCCGTCAGCGCGGTGACAGGGTTGTCAGACAATAAATCGGGCAACACGGTTGCCGGGCGATAGCAACATGTTGCCTGACTGTTGTTGTTGCCGCGATGTTACAGGGTCACCGGCAACACGACTTCCCCCTGTTCCCGGACAGAGTTGTCCAACTGTTCCCTCAGTGTGACAGGGCCTTTACCCCTCGGCTCGACAGCCGGTTCGTTTTCCAGGATGGAGAAGAGGAGGTTTTGCCGCCCTACGGGCATTCCGGCAATCTTTGCTATACCTGTTTTCACCTCAAGAACCGTAGTAAAACTAGGATCATGTGACGGGCTAGTTGGTTATACATTACAAAATTAAAAGTAGCGCTGAAGACGAGGACAAGTAGAAGACACAGACACGGACAGGCGCTTACTCACAACTGATATTTAGTGAAGAATGAAAGGAAGATAAAGCAGAAGTGCAAGGACATATACGAAATGAAAAAGAAGACTAACCAAAACGAAAGAAAGCAACAATTATTTTTGACTTCAAAATTAAGAAATAGGAAAAAAGTACGTTAAAAATTAAAAATTCAAATGAAAACCTACTCGAATTAAATAAAAGAAAGAAAAAGAAAGAGGAAGAAGAGGACTCTGAAAATTCATATTAATGTAAAAGGAAACGGGGTCCAGAGGGAAACACGGAAAAGGGCCCATTGCAGAAGAAAGAAATTGTACTAGGATCATGTGACGGGCTAGTTGGTTATAGATTACAAAATTAAAAGTAGCGGTAAGGACGAGGACAAGTAGAAGACACAGACACGGACAGGCGCTTACTCACAACTTCAGTAAAGAATAAAAGGAAGATAAAGCATTAGTGCAAGGACTTGTCCTCGTCTTAAGCGCTACTTTTAATTTTGTAACGTAGTAAAACAAGTCCGGCTCCTCGCGGAGCATTACTAATTTCTCCCTTTATGTTGATACTTAGGATATGTGTAGGTCAATTTTAGATTAGATATATGTTTTCTTATCAAGACGTACACGTTGAAAACGCCAAAAGCATCGCTTTCTCCTCCGACAAGCAAATCTCGTAAGAACTACTTCGCGCCGCGTATGAACAATGCGCACAATTTCCTTTTTTCTTGAGGTGAAAACGGGTAGAGAAGCTCCTGAGCCATTCCTGCCGCTCGTGCGTCGAACACGTGTTAAGCCTGGTTGAGACAGTTGCGTTTGACTGCGTTTGACTGCGTTGCGGCTGCGAGAAACCAAAACATCCTAGCTGCTTATATCTCGTGCCAAGATGATTCCTTGAATTGGATTCCACGCTTCATACGAAGCACAGATGTTCCGGTGACTCGCTTTCTGTTCTCGACGCAACACAGTCAAACGCACTCAAACGCAAGTGTCTGAACCGGCCTTTAGCGCCGCGATTGCGAAAACGTCTTCGAAACGACCGCGGCGGCCGCGGAAAGGGGATTCCCGGGCAGTTGAATGACGGGAAGGCATCCGCCGATCCCGGAGCAGTGGTCATGTTCCACTGGGGATCCCAGGCGGCGCGACCCCGTTAGGATCGTGTGCTCCATTCCGGATCTGGTCAACTGATCCCAGCGCGCTCCAAAACGACCAGTGGAATTCGCCATAAGAGAATTGTAGATCGCTTCCTGTTATCGTAAAACTTTGTGTGTATAATACGCCAAGGGCTTACCGTAGCAAGGTAATTCGTCGTAGCGTCTCGTACCTACACGTACCGATCGTCTCCTCGTAAAGGCACTTCAATAGGGACTTTTACCAAACCGTTACCGTGTTCCTGGTACCGCACTTCCAGAGCCTTTGAAGCATGCTTTCAAAGGACCCCTAAAAAGAAAGAAATATATATATATTTAAACAGTCTGGTTGGGGCACGCGTGCCAAAAGATAAATTTTACGCGAAAAATAATTCTTTTTAGAGCAATATCGACGGCGAGAGATTTATTTGAAATTCCTCGCACAAAGTTCATGATGTCACGGGTCATTCCATAATGACCATCTCGGTCGTGAAGGCGAAGCCTATTTACCTCTCCTCCACCCGTCCCGAAATGCCGAGAGAGAAGACAAGTGGAAATGAGGTGACTGCCGACTGAATCCCGTCTCGCGCCGTCTATATTGCTCTAAATATTTTTTTTTTTTTCGCGTAAAATTTATTTTTTTGACACGTGCGCCCCAATTAGCCTGTATATATATATATTTTTTTTTTTTATGGCGCTTGGCCGGGTGATGCCGTGACCGCGGGGCGCCCGCCTAAAAGCATGCTTCAAAGACTCCGGTAGTGCGGTTCGCGGAACACGGTAACGATTTGCCAAAAGTCCCCTATGTCGAGCGCAGCGTTGTCCATCACGTGCGCCTTTCAGTGGCCTTAGAGCACGAGGTTTGGAGATCTCATTATTGACCATGTCTATGCGCTGCGATAGCGCCCGCGCTGCATCAAACTATATTTGAACGTTTAAAGTCGCACTCGACGCAAATGCGTGAAACACCACCCTTGATAAAATTGACTAGCCGCTACAGATACTGATGCTTTGCAAAGTGAAGAAATCATGACTGATGGCAGTAGGGATGAATGCAGTGTGTACGAGGAGGTTCATTGCCAGGCCGTGGACAGTGCCGCGTGGGCGGCTCTCCTAAAGTCCATGTAAAACAGCAATGAATTCACGGAAAGTTTTTTTTTTCCCCCTCTAGAGTGGGGAACTTAGGTCAAGATGCCTGGATCCAGATATGGAAAATAAACCTAGCTGAGAGGCCCCTCCTCTCCAACGCATAGGATCACCGCCCATGCATCAATTCACAACACCCATGACTGGGTCTTTGAACATCAAGTCTAATAAACAACTCCACGTTTTTTTGTGATATACTAACAGTTTTCTTTATTAGTTTATTTGTGCACCCTCGAATGCACAACGGTGTCTTGCAGTGCACCCTTGTCAGCATCCACGACGTGTAATACAGGGCTACCGCAATGACTTGCGGCAGTCCAGGTTCACGTTGCAAAAACAGTTGTCCCAGACTGTGTCCGATTTTTAACGGCCAACTTGTCGCTCTTAAAAAGGGGCGATGCAACGATTTTTGTATTTTGCGCAAATACCGCTTAGAACGGATCCCTGACGTTAATGACCTGTGAAATACCCGTTCGTTTTTCACCACACGCAATCGAAGTCGCAGAAAATAAATAAAGAAAAACGAACAGAGTTCACCCCCTCAACTCGCAGCCAGAACAAGTGGCCACGTGATCTGGAGCCGATTATATGCCGCCAATGTTGGTCATAGCCACGCGCTGGGGTTGGCAAGGCACAGGACACGCGCTGAGTTACAGACATTGTTATGGTTCGGCTATTGTCGTCGTCGCAGCGATTGGACACGGGCCACTACCCGAATGCTTCTCGAGCTAGTAATTATCACGAGTCCAAATCGAGTGTCCACGCCATGCTCGGGTCCAATCGACGAGCCGAATTCAAATATCGTCACTGGGCGGTACTGCTACCGCCCAGCTATGTCATCAGGTTTTGCGAAGGAGAGATTGAATGAAAACGCTCGGTTTTGTCCTCGAAATTACAGCGCAACAAAGGAGTTTCTTGGTCAGTGGCGTTGCGTGCGAGTATCCTTGAGTCCCACTAGTGCCAGTAAGCTCGTGTAAAGTGAAAAAAGATTTCAACAGAATATCGTTGCACCGCCCCTTTAAAGTTACATCAATTCCCGAATTCACTTACCTCTTCAGATTGGCCATTATCTAGAAATATTGGTTATTAGAGGAGACATTCATTGCTAGACTTGACAATGGGCGTCCGCTCTAAAATTAACGCATACGTTATATTTTTATCGTGTAGGCGTACTAATGTCAAACACTTAATGCGAGTCGTTGCAGTACGAGGAACTGAAATGTTGTGAATCGTCCCGCTAAGTAGATATTTACATCCGAACATTGTAATTCACAGTATGTATATTGTGCATACCGCGTGGGCCCAATGCGTTAAAGGCACTTTAAGAATGCGTGACGTATTTTTTGAGAATATTGAAGAAAACAGTGGCCTCAATCAAGTTAGAAATAAAGACGCTTATTTCTCTATTGACAGAGAGGAAGTTAAGCCTTTTTTATGCCTTTCAGAGAAAATGTTTCTTCTTGGCTATTTGGCTGTTTTGAGCTAAACAAAGACGCGGAAGAAGGGAAATCCTTCTGACCTCGCTTTCATACTTTGTTTTGTTCAAAGGCCCCCAAAACCCACACAAACCTTTTTCTTTTTTTTTCTTTTTTTTAGGCGCACGAAAAAGGCTTAATTTGTTCTCTGCCCATAGAAAAATGAGCATCTTTATTTCTAACTTTTGATGAAGGCAAGTGTTTGTTTTATTATTCTCAAAAAACACGTCCACCACCTAGCAGCACCTTCATTATGAATTAAAGCACCATTTGCGGCGTGTGCGAACTACAGGGGACCTTTCTCTAGCTATCATCATTATCGCTTGTGACGTCACGGGTAGGACAGACTGGGCATGACTGGGACAGAACGCGCAGATCTTGGATCCCTCGGCTCGTCAGCTCGTTTCGTGCGCTGTTCGGGTAACGCGCGGCAAAGCCTGTTTCACGCGTTGTGTTCATTTGAAGTTATATTTGTAGTAGGATATTTTACCGAAGTTCGAAACCGCACGTGGCACGCGGAGTTGTGCCAACAAACGCTTTTGGCGCGTGTCGAAGCGCTCGTATGGTGGTGTGCTGTTCCCTACACCAGAGAGTTCCTGTATTGGTGACGTGAGCGATCGAAATCGTCGCTGTGGTCGGCCCACCACAATTGGCCGAATGCTGACTATGACGTCAGCAAAGGAATTATCATCGACAGAAGTAAGAGGAATATAAGAACTTCAATTTTGACTGTGTTGGCAGTATTGCTTTGAGACCGCTATGATTTCAGGCTTCCAGAATGCTCATTACAAACACCATCGAGCTTGTTTTTCACAAGGTAATGACGTCACGAAAGGCGAGATGTTTTGGTGGCGCCCTCCTATGGTTCCCTCTCGTGACGTCATTCCCTCGCGAACAACAAGTTTGATGGTGTTTGTAATTAGTATGGTGGAAGCCTGAAGTCATTGCGCTCTGAAACCAACATTGCGGACACCGCCAAAATTGAAGGTCTTCCATAACTCTTATTTCCGTCGATGAGAGCTCCTTTGCTGACGTCGTAGTCAACATTCGGCCAATCGTGGAAGGCCGACCACAGCGACGCTTTCAATCGCGCACGTTGCCAATAGACGCTTTAAACACGCGTTCGACTCGCGCTAGAGTGAGCCGCCATTGCCGACCTTCTCCTGTCTTACCGAGATTCCTAGCCACTGAAGCGGGCGTTGACGAGCCTCCACAAAGGCATATGCTGGGGAGAAGGACACAGTAGCAGCTAAAGTGGCAATAACCTGTCCTGCTGTGGTAATGATGATGTGAAGCGAACGAAATAAGAGGAAACAAAAACTGAAGGTCGGTTATGGCGGCGCCCATGCACAGCTGCCTGAAAGCGTCTATAGGCTCCCTACGGGAGCCAGAGTTGCGCGTTCACGTGATGAGCCGGATCAAGGGCCGTGCAGGAAAGTAGACGTTGCGCGCGCCCCGCCGAACGTTCCCCTGCTTTTGAGCGTGCCGCGCACCTCGAACGCGCGGCGCTGCTATTCACCCAATTCAGTCACGTGAGGAGCTGGATCAGCATGCCATGCAGGAAAGACGGCGCTACGGGGATGAACGGCAACTCTGACTCCCGTAGGGAGCCTATACAGGAACTCTATTGGCGACGTGCGCGATCGGAAGCGTCGCTGTGGTCGGCCTTCCACGATTGGCCGAATGCTGACTATGACGTCAGCAAAGGCTTTCTCATCGACCGAAATAAGAGTAGTGGAAGAACTTGAATTTTGGCGGTGTTTTTAATGTTGTATTCAGAGCGCAATGATTTCAGGCTTCCACCGTGCTAATTAAAACACCATCGAACTTGTTGTTCGTGAGGTAATGACGTCACGAGAGGGAACCATAAGAGGGCGCCACCAAGACATCTCGCCGCTAATACACCAGTATACAAACAGCTGGTTAATAAAAATAGAATATCCAGCGTTTTATACCACTGAAACATCTACCACGGCGAAAAGGGTGTATTGTTTATTACGAATCTGACAAAATAAAAGTGAGAAAGGAATGTCCCATCAAACTGAATATAGAAAAGCGACATGTGAGAACCTCTCGCGTGTGTAGTAAACTAGGGTGCCTACATGTCTGTCTGTCTGAGGGCGAAGACATCCATTGTTGCCCTGAATGTGCCAGCACGTGACGCTCTCGCGCACTCGGTGCGTGACCTGGGCGGTAAAATGGCGTCTATGCATTAGCCAAAGCTACGCGCTCGAGCTGAGTGACACCAGATTGCGCGCGCTTTAGGATGCATAAAAAAACGATTGGGCGGAAAAATGGCTGAGATGACACTCAGTTGGGAAACTCGCCGTCGAAACCTGGGCCGCTGGCGTCCACCGAGACCGAGCTAAATGCGACAACAGCGCCACTCTTTGTCATTTGTCTGTACTGTAGTCACCCTGAGCTTTTAGAAAGCCTTTTTTTGCAAAAAAACAAACGGAAAAGACTCTTTTTGTAGTAACTTTTATTGGAGTTCAGTACAAAATGAAGGGCGCGTGATGTTTTTAAAATCTTTAGTTTGCAAGGTTTTGTGGCACAATTAATATTGTTTTTATACAACCATGCCTCAGCGGTGCTTTGGCAGATGGCGCGTCCCGACCTAGGTGCATTTTAGCTTCGGCAGCAAGACGCGGCGCGTCCGCAGGGGAGACGGGGGCGGCGCTCCTGTAACCTCTTCCACAGTATCTGTTCTGGCCCCAAAATGGCCGATTAAAGCCAAAATAGAAGTGACGTGCGGTTTCTCGAATGGCCGCTGCGGGAAAAATGGTGGCGTTGTGTTCGTCATTAGCTCGGTGCTGGAGGACAGATCGGAGACACTTTTTGAAGGCAGTCTCTATGGCAGTTTCCCAACTGAGTGGTTTAATAACGTTGTCACCACTCAAGCAAAAGCGCGTGTGTGTATGAAGGCACTCTATAGTAAACCCAGTGAAAGCGCCTCTGTATATCCTGTTGGTCCAATATGTTATGTGAGTGCTGGTCCCATACAAATTCTGAGTTGATTCCTTTTTGAATTTTGTAAACACGTAAACAAACTATTCCTAAGAAAAAAAAGAAAAAAAAAAAACTGGCAGCAGGGTTGGCTTCCGAAGTCAACTAAATCTCTGTCTATTCACACGGACGACGCGAAATATACGAAAGCCCCTCGCGATCGAAGTCTTAAGTCTAGTAAGTCGGTAACACTTCAGCGTCACACACACAAAAAAAAAAAATAAGGAATACACCTGCTATGAATTACTACCGTTTGTATGTTTAATTCTTGCGAACCCATATGCGCATAATGCGTGATGCGCTTCTCAGCGAGCAATCTTAAATTTGTAAACAATTTTTAGTAAAAATATAGAGGATAGAACAAATTTGTTTTTCTTTCGAGCAGAAGTCGCGATGTGACAAACTTCATTGCCACGTATTCCATTCGGGAGGAGCTTAGCGTCCGTTAAGGAAATGCTGAACCGAAATTCGGATTTCACAAAATGCGATTGCAGAAGTGTTCAACAGGGCGCCATAAACCACAAAACATCACTTACATAGCCATATCTCGAGCGGATGGCCGTATTTCTGGAAAATAAAGGAGCGAATGAGGGAGAATGTTGACTCCATCTTAACGCAGAAGAGTTGAGAAGGAGGAGAAATGGCCTCGCTCCCTTCCCTCTTCGCGCCCTCGCGGAGTCAAAGCGAAAAGAAGAGGAAATGAGAATCGCGAGGTCACGCGTCTTTTCGGCCTTGTGCGAGTGCGCTCTTCTTTTACAAAAATACGACGATCCATTGGAGGTGCCGCTTTATGAGTGACGTTTTGGGATTTGTAGCGTCCCGCCTATCAATTCTGCGTTGTTTTCTGAAATTCGATTTTCGGTTCAGCCTCCCATTAAGGTGTATCCACACGACGGACCAAATTGCTGTTTTGGTCCGCGGGCCGCGCATCACGTGATCTTACGTCACCGGTTTTCGAGGTCCGCCGGCGGTCCGCGGCCCGCGCTTCTGAGAAATGCCAAGCGACTTTTCTCGTCCGGACCTTCGCGGCGGATAGCGGCGTTTTTAGTATAATTAAAGCGCTAAGTCTGGCAACAAGCTGACTTTTGTTGTTTGGATTGGAATCCAAATCCATTGTCGTTTTCTTTTGGCGCCAACTGCAGAAGACGAAGAAGACGAACCTTTTGTTGTGCGACGAAAAGAGTTGACTATGCAGGCCAAGATCTTTCATGCACATCCAGGGCTTCATCCAGCATGCCCTTTTCGGTTCACTTAAGTCCTCCTCGTCCTCAATAGTCAACGCCAGGGCCACCACGGCCAAACGTCTCTTTCGTTCAACCTCCATCAACGTTACTAAAACACTCAGTTGGGAAACTGCCATAGAGACTGCCCTGAAAAAGTGTCCCCGATCTGTCCTCGCGAACCGAGCTAATGGCGAACACGACGCCGCCATTGCTGCCGCAGCGGCAACTCGACGAACCGCACGTTACTTCCATTTTGAATATAATCGGCCAGAACAGATACAGTGGAAGAGGTTACAGGGGTGCCACCCCCATCTCCCCGGCGGACGCGCCGCGTCTTAATAACTGAAGTTAAAATGCACCTAGGTCGGGACGTGCTACCTGAAAGCGCCGCTGAGGCATGGTCGTATAAAAACAATATTAAATATGCCGCAAAACCTTGCAAACTAAAGATTTTAAAAACATCACGCGAACTTGATTTTGTACTAATCTCTAATAAATATCATACAAAAAAAGTATTTTTCGTTTGTTTTTACGCAAAAACATGCTTTATAAAAGCTCAAGGTGACCACAGTACAGACAAATGATAAAGAGTGGCGCTGTTATCGCATTTAGCTCGGTCTCGGTGGACGCCAGCGGCCCAGGTTTCGACGGCGAGTTTCCCAACTGAGTATTCTAGTAACGTTGACCTCCATCTTGGCTCCTTACAAATAGCCTCAAAGCAGCTCGCTGCATGCGTTTGGCGGAGCTGTGAGGTCGAGGGTTAGACCGGCCCGTTCCCTCTGTCGTCTGCTCTTTTCGTCCGCCGTGTGGATGCTCATTGCAGCCGGGCGGCCCGCGGGCCGCGGATCACGTGATCAATCGGTCCGCGGCCCGGTCCGTCGTGTAGATACAGCTTTAAAGGGGTCATGAAACGATTTTCCTACTTCTTCCTCCTTAGCTTTAATCCTCAACTCAAATGCGAATTGTGAAATCACGTGGTCGTGACATTCCTTCGGCACCGGTGCGATGACTCCTAGGTTCCACCGTGCTTTTTATGCACACCATAGAACTTGTCATTCCCCAGTGACAATAAGTTCCGTCAAGGCACTCATTGGCCACGAACGCGAATCCAAATATTCGTCGACGGATTGATTGTTGACGAGCGCATACGTCCGAGTGACGCAGTTCTCGTGTCCAATGCGAGAGCTGGGCTCTGCTGACGTCAGTTTGGCGCCGGTGACGCGTTTTTGGAACCGCCGATGTATCGTAGTGAAAAGGCGGAGAGCTTTCGAAGGAAAGAAGGTACAAAATAGTCCGCTATATTTTCAAATGTTTGTACCGAAAAGCTGGCTTTTGACTTTCTAGCCTCTTTCTTTCGGCCAACTAAACGATATGCGATTAGTGAAGTCCCAATTTAAAATCATTCATCCCAACCCAAAATTCGTTTCATGGCCCCTTTAACGTGCCGCGCTGCGCCGCCATGATCTTTCCAAGGGACGCACGTTGCACGTGCCTCTTGCATCGACGGACCTTGCGCTACTTTAGGAACATGAATGGACTTTGTGCCCTAGCCCAGAGCCGTTTATTGAGAGAGTTTGGCCATACATTGGTTTGAATAGGCGAGCATCTCGGGGCCAACCACAGGCCGCGAAACAGCCCCTAGCGGTGGTCGTGTGCTCTAAATTTGTGACACGACTATACTTCGTTTCACCTTATGTGCGAGCGAAGGCAAAACTGGAAGCGCGAGCACGGAAGCTCCGTGCGTTCAGGCTTTGTTCGAGCGCGCGAGCTGGGGAGAAATGCAAAAAGCGCTGGTCTCGCGCTTCTAGCTTTGGCTTCGCTCGCAGATAAAGTGAAACGAAGTATAATTTGAGCCGTGCCGAGCGGAACTCCGCGTCTCAAGACGCTCGCGCACCCCACCCTTTGCACTGCTTTCTTTCAGCCAGTCTCAGGACGCTGTTCTAGCAGTGCAGACAAAGGCATGGGCACGAGCGCGTGGCTTTGGAAAGTGCCTCCTATGCACGAGGTCTCGTACAAACAAAAGCGTTTCGCTGAGCTAGGCTCACGCGCCTGTGCCTTTGTCTTCACTGCAGACATTTGTGAGATGGAGTAGAGGTCTCCTGATTGGTCGACGCTGTGTCACAAATTTAGTTTACGCTCTAAGCGTGGGGGGAATATTCGACGCTGGCGGCGGCCTTTGCTGCGCCTATTGTCCAAACTCTCCTAATATACGGCTCTGCCCTAGCCCACTCGGCCACTGATCCCCCCCCTAGGTGGTCGCTGGTGTCAACTAGTTTTGAAAGTTAGAAAGTATTCGTAGAAGACAACAAATTTGAAAGTTGGAACGATGACGCGACCAGCGTGTTGACTCTATTAAAAAGAAGTAGGTACAGAAATAATCCTAATCACCCTCATCAACTTACTGACTGGTAATTATTTCCCCTGCCCGGTGATAATTGCAGCGTTTTGAGGCGGAAAGAAATTAACGTAGCAAACAAAAAGGGCCGCAAAACTTTAAGGGTAGGTGGCGCAAGTTACCGCCTGCTATAAAAAGATAGCTTGTATTGGTTTATGTGTCCGTTCATTCATTAAGAGAATCACGATCAGTATGCAAAGTCGTGCTATAATTTTGTAAATTGTGTTCCTATTTTAAAAAAGTAGTTAAACAGAGTGCGCTTTTGAAGAAACTATGCCTCGTGTCAGCCTAAAGTACCCTTGGTCTAAAGGTTCAAAAGTAGAATGCACAAGTTCGTCACATGGCAAAAATACCCCTTCGAGAGTTGCTACATGTCACCTAGGAACCTAGAATCGATCGAGCGAACACAATTCCTCTTCCTTCGACACGCACATGCACATGGTTCCGGCCGAATGTTTAGTGACCGGGGATGTTCTAATCCCGCTGATGCCAGTGGCGTAGCCAGGAATATTTTTCGGGGGGAAGGGGAAGGGGGGGCTGGGGTTGCTGGGATGTCCATGACTTGGGGTCCTGAGAGGGGGAGGGGGGGGGGGGGGGTCAAAATGCATGTGTATATTATAGGCTTGGCTGGATTTCAGAGTCGGGCCCCCCCCCCCCCCCCCCCCCTTTCCCCTGGCTAGTCCCCGGCAGATGCTGATCAGATTTCCTAACTGCGACAACTGTACTCCGTGATGCGCGTGATATTACATTCTCGCTGTGAACTGTGTTATGATTCGTCGTCGTTCGTTGTTATTGCAAGAGAACTGCTGTTGGGATCACAAAAGCACGGATCAACGAAGCCAACGAAGCTACAAGGATCGCAGTGATGGCGGAGATGCCACGTAACGCCTCTTCGGGATTTTTCCGGCGACAGGTGACCATGTCGTAGTGATCGCAGGTGACCCGGATGACCCTTCTGACCCGTCGCTAGCTATCAGTCGGCGCAGCTTCTGCTCAGCTATGTGTATCTTTATTACGAGCCACTACGGCGTTCCACGCTGTAGTGGCTCGTAATAAATTGCTAAGTTCTTTTGCTAAAACCAAAACAGGCATGTCCGTGTCGTTGTTTTTCGCGCGATAAAAAAGGAAAAGCCCGGCAAGCATTTCCGATTTCGGGTAAAAAAAAAAAATAAGCGAAACAAACATATTCGCTAAAACATCGTTTGCTAAAACGTCTTTCGCAGAAATGACCAATATTCGCTAAAATGTCGATTCGCTCAAATGACCTCGTTTTGCTAAAGTGTCATTCGCTCATGTGATATGGAACCCGACTACTGAAAAGAAAACAATAAACCACGAACTTAAGCAGTTGTGCCTTCGAAGTAACGAGAAAAGCAACGCGCTACATTTGAGGTAAAGTAACGCGTTCTTTTTGAAAATCGGTAACGAGTCACGTATTTAGTTACTTTTTGAGTGAGTAACGAGTAACGGGATTTAGTTACTCTTTTGTTGGGTAACGTGTACATGTCTGCATACAGGACAGCACAGCAGGAAACAAGCTTGTTTTTAAATAAATACACAGGTAGAAAAACTTGTACACATTTGAAATGACCACACCGATTCAACAAATCCTTAATACTATGCCCCCCCTTCCCCCCCTTCCCGCAACGGAATCCAAGCTACCACGCAACGAACATTAAGATGTCCCCCACGTTCATAGAATGCAGTTTACTTGAAATTAAAATGCAGGGCCTGCGCGAGACCGAATAGCCAGTATTAGCCCCGTGCGCGACCGAAAGCGTCGCTGTGGTCGGCCTTCCACGATTGGCCGAACGCTGACTATGACGTCGGAAAGGGGATTTATCATCGACGGAAATAAGAGGAATGAAAGAACTTTAATTTTGACGGTGTTGGCAGTGTTCCTTTGAGAGCGCAATGATTTCAAGCTTCCACCATGCTATTTACAAACACCATCGAACTTGTTGTTTGCAAGGTAATGACGTCACAAGGGGGAACCACAGGAGGGCGCCACCAAAACTTCTCGCCGCTAATACACGAGACTTCCTCCATTTATTTTCTAGATATACCAGAATAAAAATCTTCGCTGTTTTTATACACGCTTCGCAACGGCTGTGCATGGGCACCGCCATCATCGACGTTCAGTTTGTGTTTCCTGTTATTGTGGTCACTTCGTTCCATCATTACCATATCACGACAGGTTATAGCCATTTTAGATTCGACTATGTTCTTCTCCCCAGCATTGGCCCTCGTGGGGGTTCGTCGACGCCCGCTTCAGTGGCTTGGTACATCGATAAGACAAGAGAAGGTCAGCAATGGCGGCTGCAATCTTGCGTTTGTGCAAAGCGTCTATCATAAAGTGGCCCTTGTATTCATAATAATAAAATACAAGCCCAATGAGCGTGGCACCAATATTGAGCATGAAGTATCTCAATACAACCTTTTCTTCTTTTTCTTTTTTTTTTTTTTTGTGGGGGAGAGGGGGGAGGAGGGGGCAGGAATTTATCTACCTTATTTGCATGTGGTAAAATGAGAATATAAAATTATCTTATTGACTGGCGTCTAACAAAGAAACTTCCTTTCTTCACAATTTTTAGTTTTGTTTCGCTCGATTTGCAAAAAAAAAGTTACGAAACTCACCTTCGACAAAATTCAGTCCTTTCCGGCCTGAGTCGGCGAAAAGCGCGGCACAACGTGCGACGACTGAATGCAAGCATCGCTGCACCTGTCTTCGAAAAACACAAAAGCGCAATACGCCAGAGATGGGATGTTGACGGCGCGAAGTGAGCTTCCAACCTGTGAATCGACGCCGCAATCTCGTTCCTCGCACCCGCGTCTGTTTTAGCTACGTCCCATCGGGGAAGAGTAGTTGACACACACTGGCCGAAGTCCACGACCGTGAAGATATCCAATCGCCGACGATGTAGCAGGGAAGGTGCCTCGAAAGTAACGCAAAAGCAGAGCCGACGAGATGGTAGGACTTTTACAACTCTGAACGGCCGGCTGACTGTCCTGTTGTTACTTATAGCAGCAGCACTTAGTGCATGCGCGTGCCTCGCGTCAACGGATGTTTTAATAGGCAATTCCGGAGAAATACTACGCTACCATCGTCTTTGCAGTGCATTAGAGCCATATGATGCCCGGCATCTGAGAAAGTGCCCAGGACTAGAAGAAATGGTTTGACATTATGGGATATCAGCACGAAGGCAGGATGACGACAAAATATGATTTGCGTAGGTTCTCATTTCTTTTGTATTTTCAACTTACGGGGATAAATAGGAATGAACTCACTGTTTAGAACTCTCGGCGAAGAAATTAGGGTTCTCAAGTGCTAAATTTCCAACTACCGCATTTATTAAATAATCTCTGTGTGAAAAATGTGGATCTAGACTTCCTAACATTTAAAGACTTGAGGTTGCATGTTTGTCTGTACGCGTACATGAACTTGGCAGAGTATGCGATTTTCTTTTGGGTATTTAATTTTCTCTAGGAGTACGTTTTGTTTTTTTTTTACCTTAGTTTGTTCTAGTGAATACGTTGTTTTTATGTGTGTTCTTTCTCCGCTTGCTGCTGACCATTCTAGGTGCCCGAGGATTCGTCAAGCTGTACATGACAGTTTTTTTTCCTTGCGTCCCCTATCAGAACCTATGAATATAAACGTTATTATTATTATTATTATTATTATTATTATTATTATTATTATTATTATTATTATTATTATTATTATTATTATTATTATTATTATTATTATTATTATTATTATTATTATTATTATTATTATTATTATTATTATTATTATTATTATTATTATTATTATTATTATTATTATTATTATTATTAAACCATTCTGCTTGGATGATATACGTAGTGTTTCAGTCAGCCCGAGCATATTACATCGGGAACAGGTCCACAATTCCCTGGGTCACGCGGTGGATTGTAGGATTGGCATGAGACCTACAAGAAATCGTAGAGTTTTATTTATCTATAATTTAGTGTAATTGCCGCAGACAGATTCGCCACAAGAACAGAAAGCGCCGACCGAGCAGCGGTCGGCGTTGCGTTGTCTATGAAATCGGTTTCGTTTTGGTTTTCGCGACTTCGTCAAATATAGAGTTCCTCAGGGCTCTATCCTACGAATATTGTTTTTTTATTATTTATCCTTAAGACATTGTTAAAATATGAATCTAGTCATGTACGCAAATGACACCGGTTTCTTTCGCTATCACAACTAGTAAAGAAAGTAAGAAAAAAGACAATATGTTTTTTTTTTTAATTAAGCACGTGGTTGGGTGTCAGTAAAATGACAATGAATGCTAAGAAACAAACTGAATGTTATTTCAGTCTACAGAAAAGATATCATATGAGCTCTTATCATCATGGCACTGAAGCCGCCATATTAATTATTATTTTTTTATTTATGGACGAGGTGCATTTTCATTTAACTCAGTTTTGATATTAGGAGAATTAATTCGTACATTGAATGGATTGCGTTTTAGATTCGGTGCAACGAAAAAAAAAAAAAAAAAGACGGCGGCGAAATAGTGGAAAAATAGTTGTCAGCCACGAGATCGTAAGACTCGTCCCTGAAGCAATGACCTTAGCCATCCAGGTAAGTGAGCGGTATTTATCGAAGGCGCTACGTGAAGGGTTTGTACTGGAGTGGCAGTGCGATAATATTTTAGATATACGACTCCCACTTTGTTTAGACCGATGTCTGTCGGGCGAAACAATCAGTACGGAAATGCCCCAATATGGCGAAAACTCGATAATCGATCACAAGTGCACTATAAATGGCGCTCCTTTTTGCATATGGTTAGGTTGCCTACAGGTCTGTCTGTCTCAGGGTGAAGACATCCATTGTTCCAATGAGTGTGCCAGGGCGTCGCGCGGCTGCGCACTCAATGATCGACTGATGCGGTAAAATGACGTCTAAGCGTTAGTCGAGGGCCGAGGCTACTCGCTGGAGCTGGGTTACCGCATTGCGCGCAATTCAAGAGCTAAAAAAACGTTTGGGCAGAAAGATGGCCGAGATGCCACTACTCAAGGAAAAGCGTGCAATAAAGCTTGGGTTTGGGCTAGTTGGTTACTCATTGTATTTGTTCTGCGCTGCTAAGGTTTACGAACTTGGACAAAGAAGACTAGAAGGACACACACACACACGAAGGCGCCTTCGTGTGTATGTGTGTCCTTCTAGTCTTCTTTGTCCAAGTTCGTAAACCTTAGCAGCGCAGAACAAATACGAAAAGCATGCGTGTATGAACGCACTTTAGATATTGTCTGCACTCAGTTTAACGCCCTGTAGATTATTCTATGGTTACCGCGTGTCCATCCGTAGCGCATAGATAGGGCAAATGTAGGGATCTGGATTAACTAAAAAAGACACAAAGGACAAAGACAAGACATTCATTCATTGAAACGTAGTTATTTAACGACCAAAGAAGTGGGCACCACATGCGCCCTGCTGTTTGGTCAATAGACAAGACAAAACGTCGTCTTTTTCTGTTTGTTGTTGATTTCGTTTTATCCCTGTAACTTACCAGCACGCTCCATTTTGTCGAGTTTTCATATGAACCTAACACGGGTTCAAATAGTAAAACCATTATTTACTCATGCGTTAGGCATCAGCAGCAGGATACAAGGCCTTCTTTTTTAAACATTTTTTTTTTAATAATAACGAAGGAAAATTAATTATATTCCTTCTTTAGAGATTCAAAATCTTCTTGCTTTCATCCCGCAACTTGTCTTTCTGTATCTTTCCGGACACCGTCTTCGGGAAAGATTCCGCAAAGAGCACATATCTCGGAATCTTAAAATAGCTGATCTGAAAGAAAAACAAACAAACAAGTTTGTTGAACGTGATGTCATGCCCCCCGCCCCCCAAAAAAAATGTGCGCTGTACGATACACATTGCAATGAACACGCTTTATTTGTCACCATATTTGCCGAATAATAATTTCTTCTAATAAGCTCGAAAACCTTTTTAGAACACGAAGGGCATAACACCTGAATAGTGCAGAGTATTCTCTTGTGTCACTAGCTGGAAATGTCTATATTTTAAGCTCTAATCACGGACAGCATGAGAACGGCAGGGCGTGTCAACGAAGTCCGACCTCCAACACTCGCTCGTCGCCTGCCGATGTGCTTTGGAACCGCGGGCGCGCTCACGAGACACCGAAGCCTTGCTGAAGGTACGAAGCTCGCGCTCATGGCGGGACAGTTGAAACCCCTCACCACCGTTCTCATTCTGTCAGTGGCCCTTTCGTCTTTGGCACTAGAAATTAGGAAAAGCCCGTTCACACACTTGCATACGACCGAGTCCTTGTGATCTCTTAAGACGAGAGAACACACTGGCACGCTGGCGCCATCTATGAGGTGACCTTGAAACAGCATGTCGGTAGAGCGAAGGATTTGAAGCATTTGCGAGATCAAATGTACGTACTATCTATGACAGATGGTCGTTTATAAAATTTTTAAAAGTTCTTTGAGCAAAAACAGAAAGTTAAGCAAGAAAAATTTATAAACACAACTGCCAGTTTTGCCTGCTCTCGCCATGAAAGATTCCAAGAGATTTATGGCGAAATATTAATGGTAATAAATTGTTATGAAATTTGCTCCGTGGATCGAATATCCACCCCTGTGTATATCTACGAAATACCTGATCAAAATATTAATTTATCCCTAGAAAACAAATATTGAAGTTTACGCGTACAACTCCGTATCCCTCCTTCACGGCGTTGTGCGTTGTAGTAGGTAATGAACGTTTGTGTTTTTGCGAATCGTGCCTGGTTTAGGCTATTTGAGGCAGGCAATGGAGGGTGGGGAAATCGGTGATGCGCGGTGGGGTGTAATAAAACAACGAGGAGATGCAGCAGAGTGACATCAAATTGCTTTTCGACCGAAAAGCTTCTGCGACGGAAAGGGGTCCGAGCAGTCCAATGACAACGCGGGCTCTATCGCGTTCGAGTCGTGCTAGAAAACAAAACCTTCGATGCCATTCTGATTCTGAAGCAGCATATCTAGGTCGACATCTCGGCGGAACGCGAATGCAGCCGCCACGGGTTAAGGCCCGTTCACACTTTTGCGACCTCTTAAAACTGGGTTCCTTAAAACCTTTTACAACGCGAGGACACGCTAGCGCCATATATTAGGTAGCAGTGTAAACTTGGCGGTCCGGCATAATTTCTATTTCTCTCGCGCATTATACTTTCTTTCTTGGCTCGAAAAACTTTTTTCAACGTTATAAACGAGCCTTTCTTATAGGTATTACGCACATTTGACCTCGGAAATACCGCAAAACCTTCGCTCTTGTGAAATGCAGTTCCAGGGTCAACGCATGAATGGCGCCAGTCTTCCAGTGTGTTCTCTCGTCCAAAGAAATTTTAAGAGGTTTTAACGAGTCTCGTCTCTCTCGGTCGTATACTCGGTTGCAAGAGTGTGAACGGGCCTTTATCCCCTTAGAGGCGATGCCGGCGGATCGAATGCGAACAGCGAATCGTCTGCAATTTCGTGCTGAAAATCTTAAAATATTTGCTGGTCATTGCTTGACTCAGACAAGACTGATGAACAGTTGTCTATTATTTCTCACTGACGATCCCGGGAGTCTTCTAACCGCTTCTGGCGCTGGGTGAAACAGACTCAACCTGCCCATGTGCTGATGGTTATGCAACATCTAATGTCACAACAAGACGACGAACCACTAAAGTTGCAGGTTAGTTTCGGTTCGGTCATATCGTCATTCTATAATTGAAAATTGGATTAAAAAAATTTCGGGAAATTCATGTGCTGCCCTAGGCAGAGTTTCTCGTGCTCTTTCAGAAAATATCTTTAGTGGAAAACGTTCGGATTGACGCCGGAGACACACGGTCGTCGCTAACCGCAGGAGTTTGAACCAGCCTTAAGAAACAAAAATAGAGGGGGAATGTTTAGCGACAGGTGCGTGACAGAGAGAAACAAAGCGCACAAGTCTACATGGTAACAAAAAAAGAAGGCTGCAGCGAAGGTGTTCGCTAATGGAGAAGCTAGCTGGCCCATCATCTCGTTTGGACACCGATTTCGCTGGCTGTGGAACTAGGACAGCCGCAGGCAACGTTGAAGTGAAGAACCGAAAGCCGAATGGAATGGTCGGTCGTCAGGTGAATGTAATCGTTCTTGTCTGTTACAAGCTGACTAAAAGAAATAAAAATATATGCTTACAAAATAAGAAAAAAAGAATCAATGAGGGTGTAAGCAAGTTGGTGAAGGTTCAGCATGATGACTTTACCCGAGACTCTGGTCTCGTAAAAAAAAAAAAACCAGTCTTGGGTAAAGTCACTAAAATATGCTTATATTAGCCTAAAACACGACTATCATCACTCGACTGTCTGGTATCTAAATTAAAATTCCAAAGCAAGCCGAAAACACCAGATGTTCATTATTCGACTAACTTGATTATATCGCATACCTTGCCCTTGCAGAAGCCTTTGACGTCTTCCTCGCTTAGAGATTTCCCAGGTTTTAATATGATCCAGGCGCAGACCTCCTCTCCCAGCCTCGAGTCTGGGACTCCCACAACCTGCGTCGTCGAGACCAGAGACGGACAAAAAGTTCGTATCCTGTATGAAATCTATATCAGACCTGTGGATTCACCTCGAACTCATCAGCCCCCCCCCCCCCCCCCCCCCCAATCTGCGTTGTTCAACAGGCACTGCCAAAGTGTGTGGAGATCTGGCTGCCCTCCCCCGCGCCGACCCTTCGGGCCCCAAATCCCGGCAGAAGCTTAACGCGGTATGCCTCCGAGATGCGCTATGCCTCGGGGCAGCGGCGATGGCCTCGCGCACCACAAGATCCGGCTGGACCACTCTCCTAGGCCAACTGACGTCACGCGACTGGCTTCTCGGAACAAAGGCGCCAAGGCTTGAAAAGGGGAGACGGGACAAGGAGGTCTCTCTCTCGGACGGCGGCGCTCTCGGGCGGCGGACACGATTCACACGAAGAAGCGTACAGCAGCGACAGGAGACGAGGACGCTGGCGCGGGATTTGGCGGGAGACGGACGATGGCGCGAGGAAAGTGCGGGCAAGACGTTGAGTGGCGGACTCGACGAACGAAGCGGACAGCGACCCTGGACGACGACGTCCCCATGACGCGGTGTGGGCGACCACCGCTGGGACTTGGAGCAGCTGCAGTAGCAGCGGACATTGCCCCGGCCTCGCTGATGACAGTTCCCCGATCCCGAAACCCCCCAGGCAATAAGTGAGTGAATAAACCCTTTTGCCGAGAGCGAAGTATTGCTGTGTCACATTCATTCGGGAACAGGGTCTGTGGGAATCGGAGTTAGAAGCCCGCATAAACTGTCGCCGCAACGTGGGGCCTGATTATCGAGCAGGCTGGCATTTCGATTCCTATCCTGTTTCCGGTTGAAGTGGGGCACTGTCTCGAGCTCTTTTTGGGGGTCATTTTCGTTGCGGGCACGCCGCACGAAGGTCCTGACATGATCGCCTGCCTGACGAGGAGGCGCGGACCTTGACCGTTGTCTTTAGGGGTTAACCCTTTTTCCCAGCATGTCAGGAATTTACTTATCCCCCGTTACGAGATGCGCCTTGAGTATTTGCTGTTCAGCGCACCGTTGGATGCTGGCAGGTTGATCCTGCTGCACAAGAGTGCTGTGTGCGTCGAAATTACCGCACTTATCGAGGCCTGTAGCGTCGGGCGTCACCCCACCTACGCCTCCGGCCGTCCACGTCTGCTGGGAAAGATGCCAGCTCACGGTTTTGGGGATGTGATACGCCCAACCACCTTTGCTCGCGTATCGATGTAATGTTGTGGACCGCTTGTTACCGATCGAACGCGTTAGAAGGGCATTGCTTTGCGTGGAAAATGCTCCCATTGCGGATGGCGGTTGCACGGAATGTGCTTGAAAATTATTCCCGCATTGTATTTTGTCCGGGAGGAGCCTGGCGTCTCGGTTTGACTGCATGGTAGCTCCTAGTTGGCCTTGCTTGAACTGTAAGCGCGGTTTTGAGCTTCGTTAGTTTTAAGGTACGGTATGCGCTCTTGTGGTTCTGGCCAAGATCGCTTTGAACGAGTACCTTGTGGCCAGAGTCTACACTTAGGGGCTAAGCCCCCTAAACGTTGCCGGATACGCGATGTCTGGTGCGTAAAGATCGGAATCCCGAAAACCATCGAGTTTCCGTGTTCACTTATCAGTGGCTTTGTGTAATGCTCCGTGGAGTCCAGTCTGACGCGATGGATATGACCCGTGCGTATCTCGTTGTAGAGTCGTGAGGTTGATCCCGTTTAATTGTGCGCACAGTTGGTTTGGTTCCGAATCCTCACACCGCCATATCGAGGATTGAGCCTCGCGGCGGGAGTTACTCTTTCATGTCGTTTTCTCCGTCTCCGGAGGAGCGGCGGCTAGCGAGCGCTTTGCGCTGCCGCCGGATAGAGTATGGTTCTCGGCCGTGCTTTGGTTCGCGTTGGGACGCGAGGGCGTAGAGAGCGTGATTGGTCGTGCAGAGACCTGGATTAGAGATAAATTATAAATTTAGGGGAGGAAAGACAGCTAGGTGGGGAAAGAGCTGTGCTTGTGCAGTGAAAAGCTGCACGAGGGAATTGGTGGTCTTGCGAGGATGTGACGAGTTATTCATAGTTTTATCCTGTACAGCTGCGCGGGAGGCCCGGGAAAACGTACGGTTCACGTCGGCGGGTGCCCGGGAAACCTAGAAATCATGACAGCAGCATGGCCGTCGGCGGCCTGTTACTGTTGTGCGTTGGGTCAGCCAGTCGCTGTACAAACTGCAGCCCTTGCATGACTGGTTAGCGGGTGTTGGAATACACCGATAAATGCGGTAGACACTTCGACGCTGCGGAAACTGTTTATGCAGAGCAAATATAGTTTATCAACTCGTCTAGTTTCAAGACCGGCCGGTTAGATTGTTTGATATTTCAGTGTCGCGCCTGTTGCTCGGGAGATGAAAGGTGCGGGTGTGGGATAATTACATTGTTCGAATCCTGCCTGTCTTTACAGTCGCAAAAATACTTTCCAGTTATGCGGCGTGTTGACTTGGTTTGGGGGCGAGCTTTGTGCGTACCCTATCTGCGTTTGTATGTGAACACGTTGCTCGGATCGAGAACGTCGAAGAGTTGCGAGACGCGTTGACGACGTACTTTTTTTCCTCGATCCCGGCCGGATTTGACATCAGCAAGAATACTTTTTAGTTATGCGGTGTCGGGGCTAGGCCGGGGGAGAACTCTAACGTGCGTCGATGCGCTTATCGTGGTTGTCGAGCCCGAGCGGGGTTCGGTGTGGACCGCCGTTACGCGCTCGTCGCTCCTGTTGGGAGGTCACCTCCGAGCAATGAAGCGGTAACATCTGGTTACATGCCCAGACGTTACGGGCGTAGCCGTGTAAGGAGGCTGTCCGATTAGATCTGCTGTTCGCACGATCTAGATACTGCTCCCTTTGTACTGGTATTAGTGGCCGGTACCACAGAACACCAGCCTCTCAGTAAGGTGATTATTGCTTCTGATGATGGTGTGCTGCGTAGCTTGCCCGTAGAGTGTTTGTAGTTTGGGTGTCGCGAACGCCGAGTGCATGAGTGCCCGTCTTAATTAATTGCTACTGTTGTCAGCGTGTTTTTTTTTTTCGTAGCTATTTCGAGTCGCACCTCGCGAACGGGGCAGGATTTGTGGCCGTTTCTGTTTTACGGGAGGTTATTGTTAGTTTTTGAGGTTTTATGCGTTCTTCACGAGTGTGTTGGAGATTAATACTGTTGTCAGAAGAGTGCGGTTCTGACTCTCTGGTATATTGTTTTATGTTTTAAAAGAATGCGGTTGAGTTTTATAGGAGCAAACGTTGTATAGTGGGGGTATGTTCGATTGGAGTATACAGTGAGTTCTTATACTCTTTAGTTGAGGAATAGTTTTTCTCTTAGGTACCTCTCAAACGTGTAGCATGACGTTCTTGATGATTGCCTGGCTGTTAGTATTGAAACGAAGAGTTTCGTTTTTATTTCGTGGCATGTCCAACGACCGAAGATTTTGGTTTCGTCGCGCTGTCTGATACAGCGTGCCGGTATTCGTTTTTGCGCGATTAGCTGTCTGGAATATTAGGGACGGAAGCGAACTTTAAGAGCCGGCGTGTTGTGTGTGCCTGAGTGCCCGTGCGTGTTGTGAGCTGTAGTGCTCCGGACTAGTTCCTGGACCGTGCTTCGTCGGTCGCGGACTTCCCAGTGAATGAACGTCCACCGCTGGCCTGCCCGGTCTGATGCCACCACCATTATCATCAAGGGTGCTCCTCATCATCGGTGACACTCAGCTGAGCGAGTTCCCCGCCGGAGGTCCTGGGGACCACGCAACATCAGGCCCCCCCGTGTCCGAGCCTTGAGGGGAGGGAGGTGTGGAGATCTGGCTGCCCTCCCCCGCGCCGACCCTTCGGGCCCCAAATCCCGGTAGAAGCTTAAAGGGATTGTCCGGTCAAATTTTGTATTCAAGAAAACAATTGCATGCATGTATATACTCATCACATTATCATGTTCACTAGACGCGGCACCGCGGGCCTCCATGGTACGGGCTGCTGCCTTTCCGCGGTGCCGCGGCTCTCCAGAGCCAAATAAATAAAGACTAAAGACTAAAGACTAATTGAATAACATTGTTATTGCCTCGAGACGGATCGTACGTGCAATATCTGAAATTTATATGCCCCTCTGCGTGAGTAATTGAATTTATGCTGCTCCAATCGCATTCTAGCGTAAACGCTGCTTTCGTTGGCAACATTGAAGCTCTGACGTTACAAAACACAAAACGAGCATTTTTGTCTGCCTCAGTGTGCTTCGTTTTTGTTGTTGTGCTCGACTTGTTTCGTAGTTGGGCGAGATTTTTGTTGCGCGGTTGGGTGCCACAACCACCGGGCAGCACATACGAGCCAAGACATGACGTTCCACATTTTTCCGCGAGACGTGCAGTGACGAGCGAAGTGGATCGTCGCTGTGCGTAGGGACTAGGTTCCCGTCAAGATCGAGATCCCGCTTATGCAGCAATCATCTCACGGAAGAGAGCTACGAGCTGAGCCCTAAGCGGACAGAAGGCTCGTAAGCTGAGGTGTGATGCTGTGCCAACGATATTAAACTACGTCCATCCACTCCTCGCCCAAATCGGATCAATCAATTTGATTATGCAGCGAAACCGAAACCAACAGCTAGGCCATCTGGAAACGACCAGAAGTTGTATTTAGCACGCAGTGCAGCCCGATTCTGTTTGACCCGCGTGTGAAAATGGAGCGTGACTACGATTCAACAAGCTTGTCCAAGTCAAGTGACGACATGCATTTGAACGATTCGCCGTTTGTCTTCGACCTGCGGACATCGCCTCTCATGGAACGATCCGCAGCCTCATTACTGATCCAGTGGATCCGCTGACATGTGTACCCAGATGCCGCTTCGTGTACTTAGGTGCCGCTTCAGAGGCGAGATCTGCAATCCTTTGCTTTGCAAGCGCCCCTAGTTCGATCGGTGGCCGTCGCAGTTGTGTTTGCGCGAAACGGCATACGTTTGCTCGAAGCTTATGGCTGTCCGCGAGTAATTTCCTGCTAAAAGGCGTGACTTTTTTTGCACATTCTCGGGAACTGCATTAAAAGAACCGTATTTAAGTAGGGTACAGCTACAGTGGCTTAAAGGGGGTAGTGTAACGAACGAAACCGGAGAAGCGGCGCAGCGTTGGAAGACGGCCGCGGGTGGCGCTGGCGCTTGCAGCACCGTCGTTCCGGCTATGGCTCCGGCTTGGCCGCTCGGCCAGCTTGGCTCCGGCCAGCTCCGGCCGATTCGCAGCAGTCGACTACACCGTCGTCTGCTAGTTTCACATTTTTATTCACCTACGAACACAAACCATGCCGTTGGAAGTTCACTGGAAACAAATAATTGTTTTTGAGGTATTTATATTAGTTATGAAGCGTGTTAGGGTGCCTCTTTCTGCCGGCCGATGTAGGCACCCTAACGGAGCTGCGGATCGAAGCGCCACCTACACCGTCTTCCAAGGAGCGGCCGTTCCCGATGCATGGTGGAGGCTACGCGGTAACTACACTACCCACTTTAAGCCACTGTAGTACAGCCTAGGAGACTATATAGTTCGAAACAAAATACAGGACATCCATCGACCAACGCTTGTTATCCCGATCATCCGACAAACCTTTGCGTTTTGTGACGTCACGCAGCACTTACGGATGTCAGCCATTGACACTGGCGAAATTCGGCGTACAGTTTCGTACATAGGCTCATGAAAGGTTTAATTAATAACGGGAGATCATATATCAAAATAAAAATGACGTTTGTCTACATGAAGGCTCCCACGACGTAACGAGCGCAAGAACTTAAGTACTTCCGGTTTCGACCGGACAATCCCTTTAACGCGCCATGCCTCCGAGATGCGTCATGTCTCGGGGCAGCGGCGATGGCCTCGCGCACCACAAGATCCGGCTGGACCACTCCCCTAGGCCAACTGACGTCACGCGACTGGCTTCTCGGAACAAAGGTGCCAAGGCGTGAAAAGGGGAGACGGGACAAAGAGGTCTCTCTCTCGGACGGCGGCGCTCTCGGGCGGCGGATACGAAGAAGCGTACAGCGGCGAAAGGAGATGAGGACGCTGGCGCGGGATTCGGCGGGAGACGGACGATGGCGCGGGGAAATTGCGGGCAAGACGTTGAGTGGCGGACTCGACGAACGAACCGGACAGAGACCCTGGACGACGACGTCCCCATGACGCGGTGTGGGCGACCACCGCTGGGGCTTGGAGCAGCTGCAGTAACAGCGGACTTTGCCCCGGCTTCGCTGACGTTCGTTCCCCGATCCCGAAACCCCCAAGGCAATAAGTGAGTGAGTAAACCCTTTTGCCGAGAGCGAAGTATTGCTGTGTCTTGTTCATCCGGGAACAGGGTCTGTGGGAATCGGAGCTAGAAGCCAGCAAGTGAGAACGGCAAGGACGAGCTTCGCTTGTCCCGCATCCAGCGCGAGCTTCCCAACTTCGACAACGCTTCGGTATCTCGTACACCTCGAGTGCCCTCACGCAACAAAAGCACGGCGGAAGGCACGGAGCGCATGATGGAGGCTGGACGTTCGAAAGACACGCCCTGACGTTTTCATTCTGGCAGTGACCATAACTCGTACGGATATATTCGAATCTGGCCGGGCCGTGCAACAATACTCTCTCAGAATGTTTCTCACTTTAAACGAGCTTACTGGCACTAGTGGGACCCAAGTATACTTGCACGGCAACACCACCGACTAAGAAACTCCTTTGCTGCGGTGTAATTTTATGGACAAAAGCGAGCGTTTTCTTTCGATCTCTCCTTCGCAAAACTTGATGACTTAGTTGGGGGGGGGGGGGGGGGGGGGGTCGCAGTCACTCGGGCTTTGTTCCAAAATTTACTCGATCCGACCCCGGAGTTAAGGTTTCGCACAGTGGCGTTTCAAAACTTACTCGCGCCTACTCGATGACGTCAGAACTCGCCTTCCAGAAGCGGGTTGTTTACTCCGGAGCAATTACTCACGCTACCCTCCTCGATCGGGGGTAATGCCGGATCAAATCGAGAAAGACGTCACCTGATCTGTTCGTCGTCTGCTTTCTGCGCCGGCAGCCGTCATAGCTCGCTTGCTCTGAGGTGCAGCCATATATGTGCGGTTATTGCGACTTGCTGCTTTCAATACAGGAATTGACTGCATCACATCCAGACCGTGCACCTTCCCCGGGAAGGTACGCCTGTTGTTATTATCAGAGTGCGAGGGTAAACAGGAGCTTCTCCGCATCCTCGGCATTGGAGGGAATGCCGTAGTTTCACGTTAGTTTCACGTTCAAGGTTGAAAATGTTCGAACGCAGTAAATTTTGCGGAAGTATTTTTGTTTCCCCAGAGTGTGTGTAATAAAAGGATAACGCTTGTACAGCAGCGAAGGCTTCGAAGATTTCATGTAAATGATCAGTCAACAATCCCACCCCAAGAAATTGTCTAGAGCGGTTTGGAAGTTTTGTTTTTCATTTTGTAATCATATTCGCGTTATAGCGAACGTACGTTGCATATCACTGCGAGAGAGCCCCCTGCGATGTACCGCTACACCGTGAGGAAGCAGTTTCTGCAAAACGTAATCGGTGCGAATTACGATGCGTTGAACATATGCGTTTAGGGCACCTGGACTAGATTTACAGCGATCCCGTTGATTAATAAAAACAATTCTTTTTATGTCTAACTGAAAGGAGTAAGTAATTTTGATCTCAATATACAACCCAAAAGGTAGGTGAGCAAAAGGAGCTGGACCTCAGAAAATACTGCGTCGTCATTAATATTATCGTCTCTTCGAGTGCTTTCTCCATGGTCAAAAAGAGATCGTCTGCTATTTTCTGCCATCGCTGCCAACGTTACTGGATCGGAAAAGTTGACAAGCTCCGAGAAAAAAGTGACACGCTGCCTGCCATTCACTGCCGCGTAGCGGCGCTCGTGTCCAAGCCCGCCCTCGCATCAGGGAGATCAATTAGAGGGAGATGATGCGATACGATATATAGGAGCAGTGATGGAGGAGAAATTTCGGGAACGGGTACATGTGGAAGATAGGAGAACCGAAGGCAGTATCAGTCCAGCTTTTGACATCGCGGATTTTGGACAAGGAGAATGGGAAAAGGCGGAACGAAGAGTCCCTAGTGGCACGTCGACAGGCACAGATGGTATCCCAATCAAGCTGGTGAAGAATTTGGGTCCTAAATCTAAGGCAAAACTAAGGGAGGTAGTGAGCACTATGGTAACAAAAGGAAATATTCCAGATGAATGGAGGCTTAGTAGGATGAGTATGATATATAAGGGAAAGGGAGATAAGTCTGACATTAGGAATTATCGTCCCATAACCGTGACACTAGTTATTTACAGGTTGGTAATGCAGATTATAAAGAACAGACTGGAGGAATGGGTAGATTGCGAGGGCATACTGGGCGAGTTGCAGAACGGGTTTCGGAAACAAAGAAGGTTGGAAGACAATATATTTTCTCTAACACAGTGTATAGAAATAGCGCAAAAAGAAAACAGACAGCTCTGGCTGGCATTTCTGGATATCAAGGGTGCCTATGACAATGTGAACCAAAAAAGTCTGTGGGACATAGTGGAGAGCTTAAACCTAGATGAAGGACTAACAGCAATATTAAGGAACATTTACAAAGATAATAAGGTGATTATAACATGGGAAGGAAAGGCAACGGGGAAAATAGAGATAGGACGAGGCCTTAGGCAAGAAGGCTCTGGAAGGCTATAGATTAAACAAAACAGTTATTGCCAAAGAAAGCATTTATGACAATTCTAGGGGAAGCTCATTGTTGTTTGAGGCAAGGACAGGTGTTTTGCGAACCAGAACATACAGAGCGAAGTACCAGGAAATGGACACAGTGTGCGCTGCTTGTGGAGAGGAGGACGAGACGGCTGAGCACTTGATACTCTACTGTAAAGGGCTTCACCCTATGCATACCGAAGACAACATAGATTTAATAAGGTCATTGGGGTTTAGAGACAGCGAAGGAAAAGTGGATTTCAAGACAGTAGAGATTACCAAGCAAAGATTAAGTGAATGGTGGCAGAAAACGAGAGAAAACTAGGCATTCTCTTATTAACTGATGGCAAGGGGGATTTATAGCCTCACTTTCTTTTCAGTACGGAGTGAATATAGTTTTCACATTTAAATTTTCTAAGCTTAAAGGGTAAGACAAAATGGCTAGGTGGCGTAAGCTACCGCCCGATCCAAAGGGCTCAGCCGTATTCATCCATCCATCCATCCAGCCCGACCCGTTCGGTCTGGCTGGCCTCGGTATTAGTGGATGCGCTGTAAAACATCGTGCTTGTGTGTGTTCACAAAGTGTATTACTAAGGACTGTTGCCAGTGTGATAATGTCCGGATTAAGACAACATTTTTTGGGACTTTTGAAGTAAACTTACATCCGCCGGGCCTTCTTAGTTTTTGCAGTTTTCCGATATTCGGCACCAAGGCAAGCAGCTCGGAGAAATGGCTGCGTCTATCGTTCGTGGCTTCCTGCACATGGACCGTTGTGTTTGGGTCGTCTGCGAATACCGTGAACTTCCCTCTTCTGGTGTTCTGTGTTTGTGTCAGAAGTTCAGGCGTAAACAGCTGCATACATTCCAAAGCCGCATTACGAAAGAATGACAATTTGAAGACGTCTTCGTCATTCGAATTAATCGGGCTGTTTTATATTTGTATTCGGCTACGTCGAGGAATGCTTCTATTGAAAACAACTGAGTTATTACTCTCGTGTGTTATTTACGTGAATGACAACCCCACTCCCTTGCGTGTGCGTGCCATTTCGGAGATGTCTGACTAACAGGGTAAGAATTTCAAGACATCACTTTCGATCAGCTGATCAGCGCGGATTCGTGTATGTATATTTGGAGATTTACGTATGAAAGTGCGGTAGATGTTAGAACCGTTATTTTACGGTACCTACTACAGCCTCGCGGCAACAGTGCACGAATTGTGAGACACCCTTGTTGGCTATGTGAAAACGAGTTTATTTGTGGAAGTGTGTGCGTGCTCCATGTGCCTGACAGCAACATGCCTGTAGACGTGTTTATAAGCGCGCGTTAATTTAAATTCGCTTTATGTTAACTACTATTTTTTAACGTTCAGTTGTTCATAAATGAAACTGTTGTTTTATTGATCTCGTGACGTTTCTGCGATCTATCTCAAGCCAAAATAAAGACATTTTAGCTACTTTGAGAATGCGACATAGGAAGACGGGGGTGCGAATACCACTTTTGAAAACTGCAATGCCACTTCGTTGTAACGCAAATGCTCTTCTACGCGAGATCCATCAATCGAGAGACGACGGAGAAGGTGGCAGTAGCAAACGAGAAAGCTCGGGTCCTGTGATCGCGAACTACAGGTATTTTCAGTCCTGTTTTTTTTTTTTTGCATTCTGCTTCGCGATTTTTTTCATGCAAAAAGAAATAAACGTCGCACAATATTCATCAGCAATTTTAGGCTTCATTTGTTGTGGTAACAAATAAAAGGCAGAAAACGTATTTTGTTCGTTTTCCTGTGACAAGTGGGAGCGTTTATTGAGAACTGCATACGGCGCTGACAGCGCACGCGCGAATATGAGAGACATCAACTATGATATACATCCCGGTGTACTTTGATATTACACGATCATAGAATTGCACTCGAAAGCCAGACACACCCCCTAAGGGGGGGGGGGGGGGTGGTATACCCCCTTCCCCCCCCCCCCCCCCCCCCTTGTGTTTCTGAAGGTACTCCCTTAATTCACGGCGACTCCTCTATTCTCAATGCCCTCCCCTCCCCTCCCCCCCCCCCCCCCCCTTAAAAATATAGATCCCCCCCACTTCAATTCCTGGGGAAACCCCTGTAGGCACCCATGCTGCTATCCGATGAATTACAGAGTAAAAATCGAAGAAATCGTTAGCGTGCATAATTACAATTGCGACTGCAGCAGAATTTACTTGCAGAGTCGATTTCCTAAAAAAGAAGTGCACACGGGCCGTCGACGTGCCGCCGACCGCCTGATTTCGCAATGAAAAGCCAGCGTCCCGAGCTTGCCCAAAGCTTGGCCGGCCTTGCGGACCGGGCGGCGACGAAAGCGCCACCACGCTCGCGCGGACGGAGGGGGCCGGCTTTCTGAAGCACGGCTAATGCGGGGCTTGTCAACTGAGCTGATCTAGTAACGTTGATCGCTGCTGTGTTTTCTTTTTGCCGTGACCCAAGAAAAAGCCAATTCGCGTAGTATCAGGTGATTATCCCGGCCGTTCCAAAATCGAGTCGCCGATCGTTTACTCGCGATGTCACGTGGTATGACCCGCTGACGTGGGAAACAGGTTACTCGGGTATGATTTGGAACATACTCCCGCATATGGCGCGTTTTTACTTGCTTTTCAAATCGATTAATACGGGCTGTTTGGGGCTGTGGGGATTGCACGCTTGGCTAAAACTTTATAACCATACATCGACTTGCAATCGTGTTAGTAAAGGCTAGGAATTATACTTCACTGGATAAATTGCTCACTTAACACGCGAACTGGTGCAGCCACATTCCAAGGGCAGGGCGGCAGGCCGCCCTCATGGTGCCAAAAGAAACTCTTTCACATCTAAAAATATTCCTGCGAAACGTCTGATTATAGTTTTTTTGCTCTAAAAACAAAGAAGAAGTTATTGATATATAAAGAGTATTCACCTGGTATTCACTGGACGCCATATTTGAGGGTGATGTTTAGAGCGCATGCACAGAACGAGCTCACCTTAATAGGCTGCTAAGACCGCTTATCTGGATGGGGCGAATGCACGCTGCAAAAGAAACTGTGCCGTCAGCACTGCGCTCAGCAGACGCGCACGCAGCTATGGCCGCCAGTGAATACTTCCTATAGACGATTGCAAGTAGGGTGACTGGCCGCCGCCATGTCCCCGCTCGTGCGGGAAAGCCCGTGCAATTACAAGCTTGTCAAAGCTATGTTCACACGCTAGCTGCACGAGCCTGCACGCATGGGGCACCATTGCGGCACCATGCTTGCAATTGTCTATAGACCCTTTCAGGCAACATTTCATGGGCGCCGCCATCTTGACGTCACGTGACCCTGCCGCCATAGCCGACCTTCTGTTTCTCGCCGTTGCTCCGCGTTGTGTGCTGCACCGGCCACCACCGGAGCTTTGTTTTCGTGCTCTTTACGTTCCGCGTTGAAATCGTGTGTTTTCTTTAGTTCTTTTCGATATTTCGGGCTTTCACTTAATCATTTGATATCTACATTTCAACATAGCTCTTGTATTTTCTTATTTATGGAATGGAATCGGACAGTGAATGGATCCACATACAAGATTGTGGCCTAGGCTTCCGAGACCATGTAAGTTCATCAAATTCTTATGCTTTTGTCGCTAATAAGGGGCAGTCAACACCATTGCGGCCTATGCAAATTTCAACTGACGCAGTAAGGCTCTCGCAATCGTGCTTCTCGCTGCATGTGCGTGCTCGTTTCCGTAAAGCCGAACCGCATGTAAGCGATTTAGCGTGCGACGAGTCCAGCGACGGCGACAACGACGGGAGTCATCGGCGAGCAACGGAGATTTTTCACTGTCACCCGTCGCATCGCTCGGTTTTTAGTTTTCTAGATAACGTAGCGCTCACCGTCTTCGTCGCTTGCTCCCGTCGCTTCCTTGCGGTTTGCCTCGTCGCGCGACTGATCGAGTGACAGCGAAGCGGGTCGCCGTCGCTTGTCTCGTTTCGCTTTATACTTAATATCAAGGCGCTAATGGTTCAATGCTGTGTGCATCGAAATGAATTAAGTATAAAGCGCATGCAAGCGATTTGGCGAGCAACGATCGAGACAAGCGACGGCGACCCGCTTCGCTGTCGCTAGGTCAGTCGCGCGACGAGGCAAATCGCATGGAAGCGACGGGAGCAAGCGACCAAGACGGTGAGCGCTAAGTTCTCTAGAAATCCGAAAACCGAGCGATGCGACGGGCGACAGTGAGAAATCTCCGTTGCTCGTCGACGACTCCCGTCGTTGTCGCCGTCACTCGACTCGTCGCACGCTAAATCGCTTGCATGCGGTTCGGCTTTACGAAACGAGCGCGCACATGCAGCGATCCTAATTACTGCGTCAGTTGAAATTTGCATAGGTCGCAATGGTGTTGACTGCCCTTTATTAGCGACAAAAACATAAGAATTTGATGAACTTACATGGTCTCTGAAGCCCAGCGAATGGATTGTCGATCCATTCGCTGTCCGATTCCATTCCATAAATAAGAAAATACAAGAGCTATGTTGAAATGTAGATATCAGACGATTAAGTGAAAGCCCGAAATATCGAAAAGACCTAAAGAAAACACACGATTTCAACGCGGAACGTAAAGACCACGAAATCGAAGCTCCGATGGTGGCCGGTGCAGCACAAAACGCGGAGCAACGGCGAGAAACTGAAGGTCGGCTATGGCGGCCGGGAAAGCGCGCGGAGGGCGCGCCGACTGGTGGCAGCTCGAGTAACTGACTCGCTGAAAGCGTCTATAGCCAAGAAGCTTTGACTAAATAGAACGGACGTATGGCCTTACGTCAGTCAGCGTGCTAGCTCAAGTAGAGGAACACACCTGCACCTCCAGCACATCTGAATGTGTGAAGAGAAGACTCTCGATCTCCGGTGGGTAGATGTTCACTCCTCCCCGAATAATCAGGTCCTTGATGCGGCCCCGAATGGTGATCCGCCCATCTTCGCTCATCGTGGCCTCGTCCCTAAGTCGCGGAGGTGGAAACAATTTGGTTGAATAAGAGGCATCATACGTACTTAAGTAAACTAATATTACAGTGAACTTTAAGGTTACATTCAACCAAGCGACCGGTGTTCAGCGTCCGGTGTCGTTGGATGAAGGACAAAACCGTAGGCTTTAGTGACACGTAGAATAAAACTATTTTATTATCTCCTACCACCAGCTAATAGCGTTCCCAGACAAGGATATTGCCGGCAAGTGGCGGTAGGTTCCGTTCCATGTAGAAGCATCTTAATGAGTTTGTGTTGCAAGATCATCAAATGCGCCCATATGCACGAAGCCCATGCGGACAATGTGCTCTGTTAACTGATCGGTCGTTAGATCCTTCGCATCGGTTGTTAGTAAAGCCTACTACCCCAAGGGGCCCAACACGCCCAGGGTTGTTTGGTGTGTAATTTGCCGGCTGCTTACAATTTATAAGTGAGAGAAAAATAATAAAAATAATGTGTCTCTCTTCCTGCACCACTAAACGGTATAACAGGTTTAATTCAATAAAAATGAAAAAGGGGACATAGTCTGACCAAATTAACGTTAATTACAGGAAAAAGCCAATCCTAAAAATAACAGGGGAGACAGCGAAACCCTGGGTAGGTAACTAACTTGGAAAAAGAGCAGTGGGCATTTATTATTTTCACTTTTTTGTAGTTTTCTTCGTTATAATATTTCGATATTTTCTATGTTCCCCAGGTCTCCTGTCTCGTGGGTCTGGGAAGAACGACGAGGAGATCCAACTTATTATTTTTTACCCAGGAAGAAGAAAATATAATACAAAAGAATGTAAATATTAATTACAAAAATATTGATATAGATGTATTTACATGTGAGGGTTTGATTAATTTTAGATGAAATATTTTTTTCTTTTCCCTTGAGCAGTTGGTATTACGGCTGAGGTTTGAAAAGTACACACACACACACACACACACACACACACACACACACACACACACACACACACACACACACAAACACACACATATATATATATATATATATATACATACATACATACAAACATATCCACACACACACATATATATATATATATACATACACACATATACACACACACACACACACACACACACATATATATATATATATATATATATATATATATATATACATAAATTTTCTCTAATTAGGTTTCCTTTTTTTCCGCCATTCTTGTGACATGGTTATATTTTTCTTTTCACTTTTCTTTTCCCTATTTACCTTCAGTCTTTAAAACCCTCTCAGGGCCATGTGCAGACAAACTGCCTTTCGAGGGTGGGATGAATTTAGGTGCAACCCCACCCTTAGTTAGTGTGATTCTGAACCAACAGATGGCGGTTGCATCGCCTTCCAGGCCTGTACATCAATGCCAGAAATTGTGTGTGGTGGCGCTTCGATACAGTGGGGTAGTTTTCTATATCCTGAATTGGACATCCCTGGTACTTTGCTTGTTTTTCTCTGCACGATCCTTCTTCGGAACGCGCACGGCTGCGAAAGTTCTCGAGCTAGGGGGCCAGTTGCTTACGCTCCGAAATCACGTCTCCAGCAAATGTGGGCATAACGAAACGCGAAAATCGTCCTGAGCCAAATGGCGAGACACATGCACAACAAAACCACTGATCCGTTGAAATATATAAAATTGCCTGTTCACCTTTATCGGAGATTTCAGAAGCCAATTACACATATTTCAATGTGATCGGATTTATATTGACATGATTGAGGGTGACGAGAGGACGAACAGTGAACTGAAAAATAAAGGTTTAATCGGCAGACTTGTGCCAAACAAAAGAAGTAAAGAAAGAGCGTCGAGGCAGCAGAAAAGCAGGCGGCGATTCGGCAGCGTAACAGAGAGCGAGAGCGAGACTGACTCGACAAGGTCGCTGGCAGCTGCTTATCTACAGTGCGTCACCGTCTCGAAAGTTCGGCAAAGAAGGTTCGAGCATCGCGCGCTCGGGGCGAGGATGAACTGGCACTTTCGAGAACAAGAAAGCAAGGCGAAAGTTACGTCTGGTGCAAGAATGAACGCGAATCTTCTAAAAGTCCGTGACCGAGCGTTGCTTTGTCGGCTCTGCGGGCGGCAATTTGACGGGCCGGCCCTTTTGTCGTGCATGTCTTTGGCTCTTTGTGGATTTCGAAGGAAACGTGATGACGTGATAGACTTGGGTTTCCATAATTCTAGCTTGAGGAATTAACTCAGGTGTCTCATTTAGGTAGCTGGGTGTTTATTTTGAACAAAACCACGAGACTGGAAAACACAAAAAATGACACTCAGGTTTAAATGTTGAGTTTGGTAAACCCAAAGTAGGACTGGTGCGGGAGTCATAATTAAGGAACGCCGAGGTTAAAAATTAACTCACAGCAATAAATGATAATAATTAATTTTAATACTAATTTGGTAAATGCAATGACTGGCGAGGCGAAGGTTCTGGGTCTGCCGATAGCTTTTTCACATAGTTTAAGCATTGTACGGGGTCTCACAAAACAAAACATTATAGGTTTTTTTTTTTTTTTTTTTTTTTTTTTACCGCAAGAATAAACTATACTCATTAAACTTGAGGAAGAAAACGAGAAGGGACGGACAAAACACAAACTTCTCGTTTTCTTCCTCAAGTTTAATTATCCCTACCAACCCGCTCGTTCTGTCCCTAAAACTATACTCGTTTTCACCTCAAGAAAAAGGACGTTTTGCGCATTGTTCATACGCCGGGCGAAGTAGTTCTTACAAGATTTGGTTGTCGGAGGAAGAAGCGATCCTTTTGGCGTTTGAAACGTATACGTCTCGATTAGATAACATATATCTAATCTAAAATGCACCTACATATATGTTAATTCTCCTCGTAAAAGGTAAAATTAGTAATGCTCCGCGAGGAGCCGGACTTTTTTTACTTCGGTTCTTGAGGTGAAAACGGGTATAGGTATCGCCGAACGCTCATTCTCCGCCCAAAGGTAGGGCTGGAGGTCACAACCAGATGTCAAAGTTTCAGCCCGATCCGATGCCTCATTGAAAAGATATAAGTGATTTTCTGAAAAGTTCAATGGGAAAATGGCGGCCCACGGAGTTTTCGAATACATGGGGCTTTATGGCACCAGAAAACGAAAACGGGCAAAAATGGGCTCCATTTTCCCATTGAAATTTTCAGAAAATCACTTATAACTTTTGAATAAGATATCCATTCGTGCTGAAACTTCGGTATCTGGTTGTGACTTCAAGCTCCACCTTTGGGCGGAGAATGAGCATTAGGCGATGCGTAGTTTATTTTTTTAGTAAAAAGAAAAAAAAACCTGTAATTTTTTTTTTGTGACGTACCTGTACCAGTCTTAATTTGGGGATTTATGCGTGGAAGTAGTGGTGTGCAAAAATGAAAAAGATGCAAACGGGTAGAGTTTGACGCTGTATAAAATATAGTGTGAGCACGCACATGTTACGCTGATTAAGAATGAAACAGCCCTACATTTTACACTAGCGTTGAGCGTATCGAAAGTTTATTGTGCATCAAAAGCTAAAGCTTGTACACATATACTGCCCTGGTCGTTATGTTTGAATGCTCATAGTACTTTATAACCCTCTGATTTGGTGAAGGGTGTCTCTTGCTTGAATGCGACCGAAAGAAGGAAACATTCTAACTCTGGGTTGATAGAAAAACTCCACCTGCTCACAGCTGCCAATCATCTCGGCGCCGATTATGAGTATTCACTGCATGCCAACGGTCGCGTGCTTAGAACGAGTTTTTCCCACGTGATCTCATACAATCGCAATTGTTCATGACAAACAACAATGTTTACTCAGACAAACGGTCACATGTGAAGCTTACAATATTTTGTATTGATTATGGCACACGTGGCAAGTTGCATAGGTTTTTGTTTTACAATCCGCGAAATAGAATGCTCCTGGGTTACCTTGGTCTCTAATGCATGTAGCACAAAAAAGAGCACGAACTAAATCGCAGTGGGAAACGAAAACAATAATGATAAACAAGTGAGCGTGTAATCCCCCGAAAACTTTGCACATAAACAGAAGGTAAGCTTTGTTTCACTAAATACATTACCAGTAAAGTATTTGGTTTTATCGTGCGAGCGAAGCGGAACATACAAGTGCGAGCATACTGCCCTGAACTATACTTCTATTGAACAAGCCAACCATCCAAAACATCGAGCTCGCTTTTATAGCTTTTGGTGCGCTCAAACTTTTGAAAACACAATTATAACCAAATCTAGTAATTCAATTATTTTTATTAAATGCGCCTATGTGTTTTCTTTTTTTTTTTTCTTTTGCGTTCACGTGCCATTTTCTTAGTCATATAATATTTTTCCAGAAGTCCGACCACTATAGTCTGTTTTATCATAAGTAAGAGTCGCATAACCAAAAATTTAGACAAAAAAATAACGCGAACACACAATAAAATGAAATGTAACAGCGCATTCAAAATTATACCCCTGCCAGACGGGCCCGTTAAAGGAGCTGTGCAACGACATTGGGTAGGAATATTTCTTACTTAACACCAGCTTCCTGGCACTGGTGGGACCCAAGAATACTCGAACGCAACACCACTGACCAAGAAGCGTCTTCCTCGCGGCGGAATTCAAAGGATGAAAGCGGAGCTTTTCTTTGATGACGGAGCTGTGGGGATAATGGCAACAGTACGATCCCCGGGAATGCGTCATCGAGCTTTGCGATCCCAGCTGTGAGGATATTCAAATGCTTCTCACACAGTGGACGCGAAGACTGCGTACGCATTCGATCTGGGCTCGTGACAATCGATGCCTCGACATGCATTCGGGTAGTGGCCCGTGTCCAATCGCTGCAACGATGACAATAGCCGAGCCATAACAATGTCTGGAACTCAGCGCGTAACCTCTGCTTTGCTAACCCCAGCGCGTGGCTATGATCAACATTGGCGGCATATAATTCGGCTCCAGATCACGTGGCCGCTTGTTCTGGCTGCGAGTTGAGGGGGTGAACGGCGCTCGTTTTTCTTTAATTTTTTTCTGGAACTTCTATTGCGTAAGGTGAAAAACGAACGCATGTGTTTCATAGGTCATTAACGTCAGGGATCCGTTTTAAGCGGTATTTGCGCAAAGTTCAAAAATTGTTGCATCGCCCATTTAAATGACATTTAAGCAAAATGACATTACTGGTCGGCCAATCCGCTTGTTTAACACGCCACGCGGCGCGTGCACGCGCCACGCGCAGAACCGGGATCACGAGCTGATTAGCTGAGCGGTGAATGACATTCGATCAAAATTACTTTTACTTTCCCTTCTGATAGGGTATAGTCGTTAGTTTTTTAGAGAGTAGCAGTTTCGTAGGGGCGACATTGTTACCCGTTGAAGGTTATAAAAAGTGCAGTAAATCTGTTAGCTCGGGGTCTTTAACGTGCATTACACAGAATATATGGTACACGATCGCACGACGGACAGGATGCAGATCGGCGACAGAACCCAGGGTCCCTGCGAAAGCTACTTGCTAAAGGTGTTTTTTACAAGTACCGCCAACCATTGTTGTGGAAACGCGCAAGACACGTGCCACGAGAGGGTGCTCCGCCGCCATTCGCTTTCAAAGGCCAGTCATTTTAGTGCTGCGCCGCCATTTGCCTCCAATGGCCTCTCGAGACACGGGCCTCGTGCGCTGGCACCATTGAGGTTAATCAATGGTGCCAGTGCACGGTGGTGTTTAATGAACAGTGGTGTTCAATGGAACACCACTGTGAGGTCCGCACTTTGCATCTTATTTAACCGTTTGGTGAGGGTCTTTCGTTATAAGATTACCAACTACGATTTCGAGTTGAGGAGACTTCATTTTGAAGAGTTGGTATAAGCTAATAAGAGGCCCATAACCCTGGAACCAGTCCAGGATCCCCCTAACGCTAAGTGGGGTCTACTCTAATTCCTTGAAAATGTCCAGTCATCCGGTTGCATCATTGTTTGTCATTGCATTTGTTACCCGGAATTAGAGTTCCTCCTTTATGAGTAGTTGGTGTAAGCTAATGAGAAGCCCGGAACCCTGGAACCAGTCCAGGATCCCCCTAACGCTTAAGTGGGGTCTTCTCTTATTCGTTTGCAATTCATTTGTGTATCATAGAAGCTAAGAGGGAAGCCCGGAGCTAGGCACTGGTCCATAGCTCCCCTAACCAAAAGTGGGTCTTCCTATTGCCTTGATCTTGCGCATTTAGTACAGACTGTTGGTTTCAGTGTTCATTTGTCCAAGGATAATGTGGCTAGTAGTTTTTAATATTCATGCAATGTTTAACTTTAATTCCTTGTTTCTTTTGTAGGCCAGCGTTTGTCTAATATTTTTGGTACTTTAGGGTTTTATTTTTTATTAACTTGTTAGTTAATGTGCTTGTGTTGCAAGAGCATCAAATGCGCCCATATGCACGAAGCCCATGCGGGCAATGTGCTCTGTCAATTGATCCATCGTTAGATCCCTCGCATCGGTTGTTAGGGTATTCACACGAGGGAGAAATCCCGGGGATTTCTCCCCGGCACGCGCGCCTCACGAGATGAAAACGCGAGGCTTTTGCACATCGCAAAGCCTGACGTTTCCGTCGTGGGATGCGCGTGTCGGGGAGAAATCCCCGGGATTTCTCCCTCGTGTGAATACCGCTTAAAGCCCACCACCCCAAGGGGCCCAACACGCCCCGGGTTGTTTGGTGTGTAATTTGCCGGCTGCTTAGGGGCATTTTCATTTTGCCTGGCCGATTCTCGGGCCTTTGGAAGAGATAGATCGGCGCATCTTATAATGCCTGTCCAATCGCCGGTTGCCAGCTATCACCACAAGGGTGCGCCGCTTCACCATGCACGGCAGAAAATGTGAACGACGTGAACGACTTGATTAGGCCTCTCTCGTGCGTTCATGCATTGATGAGTTGAGTTGAAGTGCGGAGGTAGAGAGAAAGGGGGATGCCGGGAGATATGTGGTTCTCCTTTAAGGGGCAATTGGCTACCCGGTCGTGGGAGATGGGAGAACCGATGACGGTTAAAGGGGCAGAAGGTAAATGTAAAAATAAATTGGGTTTGCTAAAAAACGAAGTAGGGAGTGAGGAATGAATAATGTTGTGCTCGTCACTAGGTCATTGTTCACAAATGTTCTGAGTCCTGCTTTTACTAAAAAGCTCATCAGGTCCTTGCAGGCTTGAGTGACTTGCGCATGAGGACCCTCGAGGGAGGAGCTTCTCCGGAAAAGGTGCTGCATCTGAAGCTCGCTGACTCACCAATCAAACGAGTTAAGAGATACAAGTATCTAGGACTGCTGGTGGACGATCGAGTGTCGTGGAGACCGGAAGTCTGGAAAATTATTTCGAAGTGCTGGAGCCTTTTCGATGTTCTTCTATGCTTGCGGGAACATACCCGGGGAACGCCTACAGCGCGCACTCCTCCAGCTCTACCGAGGCCTCATTCTTTCGCGACATCCTCTGCGACATCTTAACATTTAGGCAGCAAAGCAACGGGAAATGGAAACACTGCACCGGTGTGACACTTAGAATATGTGTCGGACTACCACGCTACGCCAACAACGTCGCATCGTTAGTCGCAGCAGAAGATTGGCCAGTCCTTTGTGGCGATGAGCGATTCAGTCGCCATCCTGGGCGCGTTCACGGTGTTTCTTGTGGCAACACTTTACTTTCAAACATCAGTTGTCGCCCAAACTCAAGGTTTGGTCACCTGGCTGAGTCTGCTCAAAGATCTTATTGGGCCGCCTGGAAACATTCCTCGTCCCCCTTAGCCACGTTTAGGCCGACCACTGAACATAAGCGAAACACTCCTTTCTATGCGAAGTAAGGCTACCGCTTCTGAGACAGTTGCTTGCCTTCTTGCCCAAAAACGCCTCTATAGCGATTACGAAGGCTGGACTGAGGCAAATATTCCGGGGGTCGCTGACGGACTACCTCCGTGTCAGATACAGAAATCTACCAAGAGCGGATGCATCCTTGATGCACCCGACGTGTCAGTGACCCATAGTGCGAAAACCGCGGGGCTGGAGAGGCTCTTACACACGTGGTCTCTGTGTGTCCCGAGTATGACGAGGAAGGAAAAGTTATTTTCAATCGATACTCCATCAAGTGCCTTCCCTGTTCTTGCACCCTTGGTGCTTTCTTTGGCATTTGTCGTGGTAGCTGTGGGCAAAACATCTGACAGGGCTGTCATTTCACGAGACCACAAGCAACAACCGGGACCTTGCAAACGTGACTGAGGCACATTTCGAGGAAAGACTGCTTCCCAAATTCTTCCTCGTGCTACTGAACAGCATGCGGTAGGCACCGTTCGTGCATCCTGCTTAGGCTTCACTCAAAGCTTATCTTGGATCAGGCATCCCTGGCGTCAAAGCTGGATCAGGTCATGTACCCTTCAGGGTACACTTTTGTTGCTGCTTGACTGACTCACAGTGCTTACCTGCTTTCATCTTTCTCACGCACTTCGTGGCAGTGACGGGCACCTGACAACAGGCACGTTGCGTCATTACAAAACGTGAGCCACGGCACAGCTAACACCTTCTACACTGCTTAGGTGCTTGGTAGCGGTTGTAACCCCAAAGGACCCTGCCGCTGCAATTCCTCTTCGCCTTCTGCTCTTCGCCTGGTCCTTGGCCTTAGACATAAAAACTTTCACTGTTCGCTGTTTCGAAACTGTCAAAGTCTAAAAGTTTGTCTCTTTGATTTGTAATTTGTGTATGGTGATACCTACCGTCCACAACATTTATTACCTTTTGGACACTTCCTATGTTGCTGCTCACCTGCTATAAAATCTAGGTTCTGTTCGAGGCGGGGTTTAGGCCGCACGTCCGGGAGCTTCCTGGCTCGTGACGACGACCATTCCCCGAAGTGAAGAACCCAGGGGTCCCGTGGAGGTGGGAGAATTGGTAACGTAACGGACGGTTTAATTACATGGTAGCGATACAGTCGTCAAATCCGAGAGAACAAATGGAGCTCTCACGCCCCGCCTTATATAGGGGTCCGTTTTCTCCCTCTCCCTCCGCCAGGGCAGCAGGTGCGACAGCCACGTGCTTGGCAGCTGGGTCCGTCGCGTCGCAGTCAGAAATGAGTCAAAGCCAAGGTTCTCCGCAGTTAGGCCAGGCCTCTCTCCCCTTCCGGAGCGCACGAACCCACACGCACACACACACACGTCCCGTTGACGTCACGGACGCGTTGAGACACGTTTTGGGCAGCCTTCGACAGGTGGGCGTCAGTCCTGAACACGTCGGGACTCGTTTTGGGACTCGTCTCCGCAGCGTTGAAACTCGGAAGAAGGTTGCCGAAGGTTCCATTCTTAACAGCCCCTCCGGGGCCAGGGAAACCTCGAATGGCCGGTGGTACAATCGCTGGCCTGAAGAGGTGGGCTTGGAGTAGGCCTTGAGAAGACGCTGCAAGCACCAAACAAACTCCCAAACCTCTCACAACGGAGGCATCAGCGGAAACGTCCCCCACAACACCACGCCACACCGCAGTCAAACGCTCGGAATTCGCCAAAGACCCGCCAGACTGGATTACGGATTACCAAAATTTGGTACAATTCCGGGTATCGAGACCCCCTGTCGCCAAAAAAAACTCATTTTTCCAACGAGGTCACTAAGAACAAAATACAAAAGACAAAAACTCTTCGCAATTTGTGAGGTCAATTTGGGGTTTCAACGAAGTGCCCCCACTTAGATCCTCATTCCCGTGGATGACGAAGACCTCTGAGATCATCCCTACAATTTTTCGTGAAGTCAGAAAAATCTGCTCAACCCATCGGCATTGCCGTTAAATTTGCCTTTCCTTTTCTTACGCTGAAGTCATAGTGATCGATTTTCACGTGATTTCTAGACGTGAAAATGCGGTCCTTATAGCGCCGATAAAACAATCCGCCTTTGTCATGCCCCGTCACATTGGTCCTAGCAATCTCCTGAGCTGTATCGCGAAACCCTGACACACTAGGGTCGCTCTTCTGCTCGACTCTGTCTACTCGTAGCAGAGGACCAAAGTTACGCGACGCCGGAGCTACGAGAGATCTTTCACTGATCCCGTCTTCCTCCGCCTTTTTCGCCGGCTCGTTGGGACGGCGTACGCTTTCTAGCGCTGCGAGGTCAGGCTGTTCTACAACCTGGTCCCTCTCATCCCGGTTTTCTGCCTCCAACTCTGGGAGTGCTTGCTCCCCGTCAGCTGCCTCTGGCTCTGGATTCCTCGTCAACAAAGGGGCGACCTTTCGCGATTTGGACCTCGTACACGACTGAACTAGCCCTTCTCCCAGTTGTTGACCCCTTTCGCGCAGCAGGAAATCTGACCGGTTAGAAAACAAATAAGGATACTCCAACGGGACTGTTTGCGAGACAGCCGCCTCTGTCACTAGCTCTCCGAACGGGCCAGTTATCTTTACTGTCGCCATAGGCAGACAGACACTGTGCTTTTCGAGCAGCTGCTTGATCCAAACTACCTTTCCGGTAAAATCGGATGTCGTTACATACGACGGATGAACAACGTCCATCGTCGCTGCACTGTCACGAAGCACCCTGCACGGCTTTCCGTTTACCTGGAGCTCGTGAAGATAGGGACGAAGAAGCTTCAGGTCCCCGTCACTACCGTTCACGTACGAGAACACAACCCGCGGTTTCTTACATCTGGCCGCTGTGTGTCCCGGCTCCTGACAGTTGTAGCACAGGAACGGCTTCCTGGCCTCGAACTGCCCTGTTGGGCTTTTCCGCGCCTCGTCTCCGTTCGAGTGTTCTGCGCTCTTTTCTGGGACCTTTTGTCCTGCTTCGGGCTTCTCGGGCCCGTTTTCTCGCGAGCCGTTACCCTGTCGGAAGGTCTTGCGCTGATCGCTTCGGCCGGATTCGCTTTCCTCTCCGCTCAGCTTTCTACGCGTTGCGTACTCTTCGGCTAGCTCAGCGGCCCTTTCGACAGAGTCGACTCCCACCCTGTCCTGCACCCAGAGCTTGACTGACTGCGGAATGCTACGAAAGAACTGTTCGAGGCACACACACTCGACTACCTTGTCTCGGCTTTCGTACACTTCCTCGCTCTTCAACCATTCTATCAGGTTGGTTTTAAGCCCGTACGCGAATTCCGAGTAGCCCTCGCTGCTCTTTTTGGATGCGTTTCTAAACCTTTGACGGAACGCCTCGGCAGAAAGGCGGTACCGCTTCAAAAGGCTGGACTTCACCTTGTCGTAGTCGTCCGCGTCTCCAGCACTAAGGCGCGCGACAACCTCTGCAGCCTCACAGGGCAACAGAGTCAAAAGCCGTTGCGGCCACGTTTCTGGGGCGAAGCTCAACTTCTCACATGTCCTCTCAAAGTTAACTAAGAATAGGCCCACGTCTTCCCCAACTTTAAACGGCTGCATGAGCTTCTTCATTTGATACGACTCGGTCTCACTTGCTCGTACCGGAGCCCCAACTCTACTGTTCTGCGAGTTTAATCGCTGTTGTTCAATTTCGAGCTCTAGCCTTTTCAGCGCTCGCTCCTCTGTCGCCGCAGCCTGCGCTCGTTCCTCTCTCGCTGCAGCCTGTTCCTCTCTTGCTGCAGCTTCACTCTTAGCGTTCTGAAGCAGTTCCCACGCAATTTGAATTTCCTCTGCTTCCGCGCTCTCTGAAATCGCTTTACTGATCTCAGATTTCTTCATCTTTTGCTCCACCTCCACACCCAATTCTTCACATAAACAGAGTAAATCTGTTCTCAGTAACCTCATCAGATCCATGATCGCTGCTTTTTAGCTTTGGCTTTGTTCTAAAACTTGTCGCGAGGTTGTACACAAACCTAGCGCACGAGTCAAACACTAAGGATTCCCAGCAGTTCAAAATTAATTACCCATAATCTGAAGCCTGGCGAATCCCAAAGCAAAGTCCAAACGCTCACCCGCAGATGTAGCACGATGTCGCATGGTCCGATCCCAACCGCTGCCAACCAGTTGTTCGAGGCGGGGCTTAGGCCGCACGTCCGGGAGCTTCCTGGCTCGTGACGACGACCATTCCCCGAAGTGAAGAACCCAGGGGTCCCGTGGAGGTGGGAGAATTGGTAACGTAACGGACGGTTTAATTACATGGTAGCGATACAGTCGTCAAATCCGAGAGAACAAATGGAGCTCTCACGCCCCGCCTTATATAGGGGTCCGTTTTCTCCCTCTCCCTCCGCCAGGGCAGCAGGTGCGACAGCCACGTGCTTGGCAGCTGGGTCCGTCGCGTCGCAGTCAGAAATGAGTCAAAGCCAAGGTTCTCCGCAGTTAGGCCAGGCCTCTCTCCCCTTCCGGAGCGCACGAACCCACACGCACACACACACACGTCCCGTTGACGTCACGGACGCGTTGAGACACGTTTTGGGCAGCCTTCGACAGGTGGGCGTCAGTCCTGAACACGTCGGGACTCGTTTTGGGACTCGTCTCCGCAGCGTTGAAACTCGGAAGAAGGTTGCCGAAGGTTCCATTCTTAACAGTTCCGAAAGTATTGGAATCATGCATGTTGCGGTAGTAGCCATGGTTCGCAGCGGAAAAGAATCGTCTTCATTGCACGGAGAGGTGGCGCCCCTGGCGGTGGTTGCGTGAAGCAGACGCAAGGGCGCCAAAGCATGGGGAAACTAGAGATTGGACAGGCATTATCAGTATAAAGGTGGCTATGATCAGCAACGAGCTATAGCTTTGCGGATAATGTTTTTTGTCGTGATTGCCGACGACCAGCCAATTTTGGATACAAACTCCTCTTGTTGCGTTCAGTAATGACAGCACTTGAACATGGCATGCAGTGGCCAAATTTTGTGGATTAGAGTACTTCAATGTCGCTGGGCTGGCGACCCTGCTAGAAACATTGAGCGTTATGCAACGGTTCGGTCGCGAGAGGTGCTGGTCTCTGTACACGCGACGACGACGGCATCTCTGGGAACCAGGACAAACATCACAGCAACATCTCTTGGAACTCATCATTTGAAAATTTATGAATCCTCTCTTCATCAATTATGCTCTGGGAGGAATGGGCAGGGATGCTGCCGGGAAGCGTTTTGAGCGGAAACCCCCTCAAAGTGTTGAAGTGGTATTGGCGTCTATTGGTTGACAGCAGAAATGCCCAAATAAATTGCTGCCATACACGTAAATTTGCAATTCGGACATCGCATTTAATGTAGTATCTAAGTCGGAAGGACCTTTGGAAAACCGCACGAGAACGGCAGTTCCTAAAACACAAGTTGCAAAGTAGCTGCAACAACCTAATAACTGGTATTCAGAGACAATTCCTTCGGATCATTATTGGCGCATGGATGGATATACTGTAAACGTGCTTATTTTCGTGGGGTCGATATTTTGCGAAGGGTGGGTTTCGGAAATATTTCGCGGGCACAAAAAAATCGCGAGTGAAAGGGTTGTACGTTTTTTCAAGTCGCGAAAACAACGTCCTCGCGAACATTATAACGTTTACAGTATAATTAAGATGCGACTAGCTGCACCAGCACTATGTAGTCAGCACGGAACACAATTCTGTGCATATTATCGTCAAAAAAAAAAAAAACAAGAAAAAGGCGCACCACGCTTTGATATAAGCGCCGAGTAGCCCCGTTTCACTCATGCTTATTTCCCCAGATCACTTACGATTACGTTGCTCTTCTTGCGTGCTTTTAGACAATAAAATGGTTTTTCAATGCCCCCAAGCACCGACGCCGAGTGTGATGCCGTACATCTTCGTACCGCCATCACGCGCAGCATCAGTGCTTGGAGGCATTGAAACATAATTTTACTGTCTAGAAACACGAAAGCAGAGCAACATAATTGTAAGAGATCTGGGGAAATAAGCATGAGTGATAGGTTTATTGCATGCACAGTGCCAAAGACGCTCATATTGGCCTAGGAACGCTTTCAGTACGATGATGCTCCATAGCGATCATGATGCGACTGGTTTCAATGACCTTTCGAAGTTTCGAAGCTTTCAAAGGGTCCAAAATGGCGATCGTCATGGCAACCGACAGCGATGAGCCAATCACCTTGAGAGGTTTTGTCTATATGTTGGTATTTGTTTGTGTCCGGCTAGTAGGTGGGAAGGCAATAGCGCTACTTTCCCAGATCCAGTGACTTTAGTGACCCCCAGCGGTCGACCGGAGTGACCAGCCATGTTCACGGGCTCTGTCATTAATACATCGTCAAGTTTGGCCGATGTACACTCTTCCGCAGCTGAGTGGGATCTTTTATACCACACCAACCACAAAATCAACATACTTGTTGGTGTGCTTTACCGCACATTGGCTCTTGCCCCTCGCCTTTTCAGCAATTCTAAGGCAGAGTTGCGCCAACTTTCGAGGTGCCAAAAACACAGTGGAACGTCAGACCGCCCGGCTACCTCTTTCAAATTGTGCAAGACTTTTTGTATGTAAGGGAGCACTTCGGATCTCGTTGTGAGTCTCTCTTTTTTCTGACTTAACCCTCCCTTAATCTTTTTTAGCAACGCCTGCGCCACTGCCGCAATAACTGACGTTGGGAAGCCAGCATCTGTCAGCCGCTGTACCTGCATCCCACAACTTACTTACATTGTTCGCATCTTCCCTCTTGTCCTTGTCTGTAGTTTTTTTTTTTGCGCGCTGCTTATTTCCGTTTACCACGAACCAACTCGCCTACATCATCGACTCTAATATATTCTCTCCTTCTACCACCAGCTTTCCCAGCCAAGGATCTTGCGGGCAGGCGGCAAGAGATCCCACTCCACATTCGGCACGTCTACAAGCAGCAACACTGTGTTCGGGAGCTCACAATGAGAAAGTGAGGACACTCTAGTCGGTGACAGGTTAAGCTTTCAGGGGAAGCTCCTCCCATCTTTTTCATTTTAGCAGAACGAACTCCGGAGAGAAGACAACATCTTCTCCAATGTTCGCCCAGCTAAATTGGAAAGAGATGGGAGGAGCTGCCTTTCAACTCACAAGCGTTGTTTACATGAATGCGACTTCACCGCATTGACTCCAATCGTTCTTCGAATGAAGCCGATGCGACAACGTTTACATGAACGCGCACCAAGCCCTACGCTAAGGTGGCGCCACGCCGTGTGAAAGCTCAAAGTTAAAGGAGCTGTGCAACGATATTCAATTGGAATGTTTTTCACTTTACACGAGCTTACTGGCACTAGTGGGACTCAAGGATACTCGCATGTAATGCCACTGGCCAAGAAACTCCTTTGTTGTGGTGTAATTTCAAGGACAAAAGCGATCATTTTCATTCAATCTCTCCCTTGCAAAATTCGATGACGTAACGCGGGGATCGCAGTACACCCGTATGACGATATTTGAATGCGGTTCATAGATTGGACCCGAGCATTGCGTGGGCACTCGATTTAGGCTCGTGATAATTGATAGCTCGAGAAGCATTCGAGTAGTGGCCCGTGTCCAATCGCCGCAACGACGACAATAGCCGAGCCATAACAATGTCTGGAACTCAGCGCGTGTCCTGTGCTTTGCCAACCCCAGCGCGTGGCTATGATCAACATTGGCGGCATATAATCGGCTCCAGATCACGTGGCCGCTTGTTCTGGCTGCGAGTTGAGGGCGTGAACGCTGCTCGTTGTTTTTTTAATTTTTTTCTGGGACTTCTAATGCGTCGGGTGAAAAACTAAGGCGTGTTTCATAGGTCATTAACGTCAGGGATCCGTTCTAAGCGGTATTTGCGCAAAGTAAAAAAATTGTTGCATAGCCCCTTTAAAGCTGCGTTTCCGGCACCAGGCACCAGCCGCTCCTCGTGACCACTTTTTCCGGTGCATCGCACGTGAAGGCCTTTCACGCTTTCGGGCGATCGTAAAGATCGTGCCCGCTGTCTTCGGTGCTGTGGAAGAAGTTACGAGACGGAAGAAGCATCGAAATCTAAGCGTTTAGGGCTTCAGGCCGGGCCGCCGGGCCACTCTGAACCAGAGGCGACGTATGTGCGCACGCCCTCGTGAGCGAGATCGATTCCAAACGCTCCAAGGACGCCACCGCGCTTCGCCTCGCCATACCTCACCGACCGCGACCGGACCCCGAGGCCGAAAGTCTCCGGCGCAGCCAGGAACGGCACAAAGGTAGGAGCTGCTTGTTCTGCGCTACCATGCAGTGCTCGGAGCTCTCGGCGTCGTTCGTGATTGCGCCGAAGCCTTTAGGGACCCCCTCGGACGCGCAAGTCGTACTTCGCAAGGCTTGGACGGGGGCCACCCTCACCAAGCAGCTCAGCCTATATTCCGCTCACTTATGATGGCAATAAAAGCTCGCGTTTCGTCCCGGGAGAAAACTGCTGGCGACCACACGGGACTGCTCTCCGCGCCACCGACGAGGTTGGCCGCCGCCATGTTCTCTGCTGTTCACTCGCTCCCGCAGCGAGCGCCTTCCCATAATCCTCCCCGTTCCAAAATGCGATACGACCTCCGTTTACATGGGCAGAATGAATGCGCACTCGCCGTCTCGATCCACCTCTGTCTAGCGACGTGAATGCGATGCGCTTCCTTAGCGCGTTATGCCGTTTACATGGCCGCATTAAATGCGGCAACTAGATTCGATGCGACTAAGTCGCATTCATGTAAACGCGGCTACAGGACCATAGCAGAATGTAGCTCAGTAAGTGCTATTATACTCCCTTTACCCGGTGTGGTACCAGTTGTCGCGCACGACCTCCCTTGTCTTGTCGTCCTGCTTGAGGTAGCCCTTGAAGACAGCGTAGCCTCGAGCGCAAAGTTCCCCGCTCTGGTTGAAGGGGACGATCCTGCCTTGCGAATCGACGATCTTCACCTGAGATCCACAGGGCCAGGAAAATGGGGTATTTACAAACATGAAGAGAATACATCTCATTTTTTGATACGTCAGCATTAGTGCCCTGGTACATGCGCTGACCTTGGTCTTGTTGGGAGCACACTTATTCAAAGTTCGCAACGTCGTCATGTAATGGTGCCACAGCTCCACTGGTTGTGGAAACTGGTTAGGAGCAACAGCTCCTAGAATAAGGCCGTAGCGCTCTTCTCGTGACGTCGCAAAAGGAAGGCCATCGGGAGCGCGCGTCGAAGCGCTTTTCGTCAGATACGCGTGTCTTATTACCTAAAATGAAAGCTGCACATAGCAACGGGTCTAAGAAAAACTTCATTACACGGGCAAAACATTACACCGCTAAATAATCGATACGAAATGGCACGAGGTATGCGTAGAAGACGTCTATAGAAAAATGTGATTGTTTTAAGTAGAAAATATTGAGTCACGCAATTATTGCTGTAGGAATGCATATTTTATACATAAATATTTCGACAAAATGGCGAGACACGCAGTGATTGGACACAGCAATACAGCTCAGTTAAAAATCAGGAAGACGTAGCCAACGCGGACACGGCTCGACAAGTGTCACTTTCGATCATGTAAGCGATGTTATCGCGTGTAGTCACTGAATTAAAATTAATGTAATTTCGATTGAATGACAATATGGGGTCGACAAATCAGCTTGCGGCGCTCGTATAATCACTCTAAAACAGCGAGCTGAATAAAGCCCGTATTATTTAATCAAAATATTTAACTTTTCCGTGTGGCAGGGGTACTATACTTACTATTTACAGTCAACTAATTTACTTCTCCCTATGGGCTCAAGCTGCCTCAGAACAAAATATAACCTATTTTGTATACAATAATACTATTACCTTAATACAGTTAATATTTTAGTATACACGCGGTAAAGGCAACAAAATAACACTAGTATAAATAAACACATAAGCACAAACAACGCAGTTTCAATAATCACACACACTTGTTATTTACCTTCCAGTAAAAACTAGAATATTACCACGCATATTTACAAATGTCAACGCAATAGCAAACGGATAACGACGAAGAATAAAATTCCATTCTATCACGAGATTTTAAAAAAAAAAAGATCGACTGCAGCACTTTACTTGCGTCTTACATTACCAAGAAAGCCCGTAAATAAGTTGTTTCTCACCTGTCGATTCTATCTATTCATTTGTCCTACAAAATACATCACAAAAACATTTGAACACGAACTTCAAGAAGACTCTCTGTCGAGAGAGAGGTCATCGACCAGTGTCATCGTTGACTAGTTGCCTTGCCACACACGTCACTCGAACCGTAGCAGGACTTGTTTCGTGAATCCACGTAAATGCCGTAGTATCAAGCGAACACAAACAAAAAATACCCGAGACTGCGGTGGCGACAAAAAAACGACGGGTAGGAGGATCAAAAGAACCACACACACACACACACACACACACACACACACACACACACACACACACACACACACACACACACACACACACACACACACACACACACACACACGAGAGCAGCAATGTAGGACGAGAGGCTTAACATTGTCGACCCATCTCTTGCTCGTGTGCGCTCCCTGCGGCGATGAGTCGATGACTGGATTCTTTTTTCGGTTCCTTTCCCTTCTGAGATGTCTCAGCGTTCCTTTTCAGACAGTCAGCAGCTCACACACAACGTAAAGTTACCAGAATCGGAGCCCGTACGAGGGAAGATGTCTGCATCAGAAATTCGGAGCCGGCTCATTCGAAAAGTGTGTGGAGCTGCGGGACTGCGAGTAGTCCCGCGGTTACGGGGATAATCATATATATAAAATTGGTACTTTCAACTTTAGTAACGCGTTGTATATTACCTTTATATTATATATATATAATAAATTGTACAAGACTGCGCTTTTAAAACGTATATTAATGTCGAATAATCGCGCACGAACACCACCGCGCCGCTCGAGAAGAAACATTTTTTTTTTTCACGTCGATATGCGTCGATAGCATTGTGACGTAACCACTCGGAGCGCTACGGCCTTATTTCTAGGAGGTGTTGTTAGGAGACACCCCTTACAAGCGCCGACCGATGGCGGCGGGGTGCATACTTCGAGAGGCTAGGCGATAGGTCGCATTGAAACGGAGGCCGGATTGGATTGGCTGATTATATAGTCTGGGGTAGTATCGCAATACTTGTATAGCAATACTCTAACTCGTTGTTATTATTATTTTTGTAACTTTCTGCCTGTAACTCGATACATTTTATTTGAAGAAATTGTAACGATAACTTAAATAACTTTTTTGAAAAAGCAACTAAAAAGTTTCTGCAAAAGATACAGATACATTTCGCGAAAACAATTACCCTATTTTGCGAACACTAGAGCGGGTTCGACCATGTGGGGATGTTGGGCCTCACATCGGACGCGTCCAAATGAAACAAGAACTCGAAACCTTTTTCGTCGGAGCAAAGTGCCGGTGCAGAGGGCAGACGTTTTTCTATTACTGTTTCTCCTTTCTCATCGCGCGGAAAAGCCCATTTAGCATTCTCTTTATTTCAACCTTTTAGTGCCGTGGCTTTCTCTCCCCATCTTCACCCTTTACGGCCTTATTTACGGCCTCTTCAGCCAAGCGACAGAGCCACCTCGCGGAAACACGCGACGCTTATAGAGACCTCACGGTGAACTGTTTAACGTCGAACGAGAGCCTCTGTCGTCGGAGCCCCAACAGTCGCAGCGATAGCTTTCTTTGCGAAAAGCGAGTCGCCGCTAGTAGACACTTGTCTGACCGGGACGACAGACGATGTTTCTACTGGTTGACTTTCCCTTTCCCAGGGGCCGTGAGCCCGTGATCTACTGTCGAGTCTTTTGTTCTTCGTTGCATAGAATATATTAAAAATAAAAGCTGAACGCATTCCGAGACGACTTCGTGTTGTTTTTTGTTCACTCCTATCTTTACCTTGTTTGACACTAACGGTTATTGACACAAGCGGTCGGAGAGAGAACGTCGCAAGAAAGACGAAAAATAGTTGGATGGATAACTTAACCGTTATCGCTCGAACGAGACGCTGTCATGAGTGACGAACGGCAGGTGTTACCGTGGCCCGGCTATGAACTGCATTTGATCTTGTCGAATATAGTGGTGATCACTTCACTGCTCCCTGAAAACACTGCAAAAAAGTATACGCAGCCGGAAGGTACTCTTCTTCCAACCTTCGCATGCACCTCGGGCGAGTTTCGACTCATTTCTAGACACTACCGCTAAGCATGGGCGTAAAAAAGAACACATAAAAAGATATATAAATCGTAGTCATTATGTATTGTCGTGAATGTTTTCATAGTTGAATGTAAAAAAACGTATCTTAAAAGTAACTAAGTTACTTAGACGGAGTAATTGTAACTGTAACGCGTTACTTTTATGTTTAAGTAACTGTAACTCTAACTAAATATATTTTTTGACAAACTCTCTGTAGCTGTAACTAATTAATTTTTAGAAGTAACGTACCCAAGACTGGTTATATCGAGTGACTTCGTGTACGTAACACCTTGCAACCGAAAATCGCCGGCGACGTCCCCTTTCGCCGATTCCGGCGCCGCAGAGTGGAGAATGGCGTGTATATCACGGAGGGCGTGTTTACCCACCCCGACCCCCCTGCTTACTCCGCTTCGCGGCGACAGTCTGCGGATGGCTCATTACGAAATATTGTCCGCACGCGCAGCTGGCCAAGTAGGCAGCGCGGCCGTGGACTAACGATTATCGTGCTTGTCTCCCACGCGAAGTACCAGGGTTCGATTCCTGGGAGTTACTCGTCTTTTGTGTATTCTTTCAGTTTAATGTTCTGATGAATTCGAGAACATTGTTGTTTATTCAAGGTCCGAATGTTCTACGCATCGAACCTTCTACGCCGATTATTCCAGAAGCCCACGCGTGTACATAAGGGGCTTCTCGTGGCTAGCCAAAGTCAGTCTCGCCCCTGCGTTCGATCCTGCTGTTGCGCCGCCATCGACGCCCGCGGCGCTCTATTGTTATTTTCTGTTCCATTTGTTTTGGGCACAAGTTCGCCCTATTAAACGTTTAGTTTACTTCAGTTTTCGTCGCCTCATCATTTGTCATTCGTTACATTTTGGTGGAGGTGCGGACTAGTGCATTATATGCCCGTTGAGCGTACCCCTCCGAAGACATCCCGGTCAAGCGACGTGCTCAGCCCCGGAAGGCTACCTTTCGCCGAAGACGCCGAAGCCCCAAGGAGCCGTCGCACCAGAGGTCAGTCCCCCGAATTGGGTCTCTTGCCCGAAAACCGGAGGAAGAAGATACCGACAATGACCACCCCGCCCGTCGTCGTCCTGCCCGTCGCTCCGCGTACACCTGCCCCCTTTCTCGGCGAGATTTATGAGGACCTCGAAGACTGGATCAACCAGTACGATCGCGTGGATCGCCACAACAGGTGGAGTGACGAGCAGCGCCTGCAGAACCTATATTTCTCGCTTGAAGGTACTGCAAGGCACTGGTTCGAAAACCATGAAGCCTCCCTCACTTCGTGGGACCGTTGCAAGAATGAGCCGACGCGTACCTTCGCCTGTCAGCACCGAAGAGAGAGGGTCGAAGATCTGCTGCAATCGAAGACCCAGGGTCCCAGTGAGAGAGTCACAAGTTTTGTGCAAAACGTCCTGCGCCTGAGCTCCCTCGCCGACCCTCAGACCGCCGAGGAAAAGAAGCTGCGTATTCTGATGCGTGGCGTGAAGGACGACATCTTGGGTGGACTCGTACGCAACCCACCAACGACCTTTCAAGAATTCGTCAACGAGGCGACGAACATGAAGCGGGCTGTCCTTGCAAGGGCAAGCCACTACCATCGGCACTCGGGCGTCGCTGCTTCTGCTGCAATGGGCTACGACATCAGCCCTAGCATTCCCGGCATTCGCGACATTATTCGTGAAGTCGTCCGGGAGGAGCTTCGCAAGATGCTCCCCGCTTCGAATCGTCCGCCCTCAGTATCGCTCGCCGAGATCGTCCGTGAGGAGGTTCACCAAGCCTTCCAACCTGAAGTTCCCATGAACCGGACGGCGCCAGAGGAACCGGCTTTAAGCTACGCTGCCATGGCCCGACGACCGCCGCAAGCTAGCCGCCAGGCCACGGCGCCACTCCGACGTGACCCTCCGATGCCGAAGTATCCTCGACGCCAGGAAGGACAAGTTTAGGACGTTCGCCCGGAGCGACATTCGCCGAGGAAGACCGACGTGTGGAGAACGGCCGATCGACGCCCGTTGTGCTACCACTGCGGGGAGGCCGATTTTATCTACCGCCGTTGACCCTACCGGCAAATGGGACTGCGTGGGTTCCACCCGAACGACCCACGCCCCAGGTACGGCGAACGCCCTCGCGACATCGAGGAGTACCTCCGACGCTCGCCCACCTCAGCACCGTCTCTCCGCCATGAATCCCGCTCCCCAACGCCACGACAGTCAGCGTCTCCAGCGCCACGACCCCGCCGAGAGAGCCTGTCTCCGATGCGTCGCCGGGAAAACTAAGTGCGGCAACGCCCGGAGGTGGCGTTGCCGAAGACGACCGAAGTAAAGGGTTTCCCAGAATGCCGGAGCGCTCCCACTCTTTCGACGCCACGCATTGCAACGACACGCCTGCAATGGTGTCCAACAACCTAAACGTCGTCATTGACGGCCACGACGCATCAGCACTCGTGGACACCGGAGCAGACTATTCAGTATTGAGTGGGAGGCTCTCCCGCCACCTTCAAAAAGTCATGACGCCGTGGGATGGACCTCATATACGAACCGCCGGAGGACACCTCATTACACCAGTCGGAAGATCCACTGCTCGCGTCAAGATCCACGGTGAGACGTGCCCTGTGAAGTTCGTCGTTCTGCAAGACTGCGTGAGGGACGTCATCCTCGGAATGGACTTTCTCTGCGATTATGGCGCCGTCATCGACCTCGGGGAAAACCAGTTGACGCTGCGAAAGCCTGTTCTGCCGCCGGTGGAGACCAACACGACGTCAACCGCGATCCGAGTTATTGCCGACCATGTGAACCTGCCGCCGCGGTCGAGTGTTTTAGTCACCGTCATAACCGACGCAACCATGCACGAGGAAGCTCTTCTGGAAGGCAGCGTCCAACTGCTCCTTGAGAAAGGAATCGGCGTCGTACGAGGCGTAACGGATCTCCAAGAAGGACGTTCGACTGTTCTCGTGACAAACTTTCGAGAGGAGCCGCAGCACCTAACGAAGGATACGACCGTGGGCCACGTCGAAGAGCTTCAGGTGCCAGCCGTGGTCACCGTAATCTCTGAGGAAACCTCGTCGTCACAGCAGAAGAGCACGTCGCCGCCGCAACTCGACATCAAGCTCCCAGCTCTTAAGCTTCGGCAACTCCTCGCCGAATACAGGGACTGTTTTGCCACGTCGTCGAAAGTTCGCCAAACAATAATAGCGAAACATCGCATTATTACCGTCGACGACGTGCTCCCTGTCCACCAGTCGCCGTATCGAGTATCCTTAAATTAAAGGAAGGTGATTCAAGATCAAGTGCAGGAAATGCTCGACGACGACATCATTCAACCCTCAAAAAGTCCGTGGGCGTCCCCAGTCGTCCTTGTAAATACGAAAGACGGAACCCTGAGGTTCTGCCTGGCCTATCGTCGACTGAACGCTGTGACCAAGAAGGACGTCTATCCGCTCCCACGCATCGACGATACGTTAGACCGACTGCGCCACTCCCGATATTTTTCGTCGATGGACCTGAAGAGTGGTTACTGGCAGATTGTAGTTGACGAACGTGACCGCGAGAAAACTGCCTTCGTCACTCCGGACGGACTGTACGAATTCAAAGTCATGCCGTTCGGACTTTGTACAGCACCAGCCACCTTCCACCGTGTCATGGACACCGTGCTGGCAGGTCTGAATGGCAGAGCTGCCTCGTCTACCTGGACGATGTCGTGATGTTTTCACGGGATTTCGACGAACGCCTGAGACGACTTCGAGCCGCGCTTCAAGCCACCAAGACCGCCGGCCTGTCATTCAAGCCAACAAAGTATCGATTCGCCTATGGTGAACTAAAGTTCCTTGGCCACGTGGTGAACAACAAAAGTGTTCTCCCTGACCCCGAGAAGACCCACGCCGTAGCTGCATTTACGCCGCCGTCTAACAAAAAGGCCGTGAGAAGAATCCTCGGACTTTGTGCCTACTACAGATGGTTTGTTCGGGACTTCGCCAAGCTGTCCGCACCGCTGACGCACCTTACGAAGGACTCCGTAAAGTTTGAATGGACAGAAGAACACGAGCGGTCATTCGATGAGCTCAAACGAAGACTCCAGACGCCCCCGATCCTTGGCCATTTCGACCGATTCGCTGAAACAGAGATCCACACGGACGCAAGTAACACCGGACTTGGCGCGGTAATCGTCCAAATGCAAGACGGGGCAGAGCAAGTCATTGCATACTCGAGTCGGCCGCTGTCTAAGGTGGAGAAGAACTACAGAACGACTGAAAAGGAGTGCCTTGCTGTCGTCTGGGCAATAACAAAGTTCTGCCCATATTTGTATGGAAGTCCTTTTCGCGTGGTCACGGACCACCACTCGCTCTGCTGGCTCGCCAATCTGAAGGACCCCTCCGGACGCCTCGCCCGGTGGAGCCTACAACTTTAGGAGTTCGACATGACCGTGGTGTACAAGTCCGGCCGGAAGCACAATGACGCCGACTGCCCGTCAAGGGCCCCAGTCGAGGCCGGTCCTGCCTGCATCGAAGACGACAATGTTGAGTGTTTCCTCGGCGCTCTGAATGTCAGCGATATGGCAGCACTCCAACGAAACGACCCTGAACTCCGAGCGCTCATCGAGCATCTAGAGGGACAAGCGAGTACGGTTCCCCGTCCTTTCTTAGGGATCCTGCCTACCTTCTCTATACGGCAAGGGGTGCTGTACAAAGAGAACTTCGTCATCAACAGCACAGCGTGGCTGTTGGTTATTCCTTCCAGCCTTCGAGAAGAAATCTTCCTAGGATGCCATGACGACCCAATGGCTGGACACCTTGGCTACTGCAGGACGCTCGCCAGGATTCGAGGAAAGTACTACTGGCCGAGGCTACCGAAGACCGTTCACCTCTGATGATTTTGGGGTTTAATGGCTGTCACGGAGTGGGGGTCAAATTAATAAAAATAAAGCAATGACCCACTCTGAGGATAAACGAGAAATTACGGGAAAAGAACGAAAGAGCTAAGTTCGACCGGTGACTAGCGCTAGGTCCACGCCCGGTGTATAATCAGTAGAGAGAGACGATGACACAGGGAGGATAAGCAAACAAAACATCAAATTTAATAAAATGAAAAACTTCGCCGCGCACGGCAATAGATCACTCAACACAAACCACACTCCAGCTCAACGCTATGGAGCCCTGCGAGCCAGAAAGTAATACTAAAAATACTCGACGCTCATAAAACAGGAACCAGCCAACAAACAGCGACTAAAACCCGACACTAACACACAACAAGAGCAAACCGAGATGGACTCGAACGTCTCCGATACACACATGGGATCACCCCCAACACAGTCGCGATAGAAAGAAGCACTGCGTATAAATCGTCCTAATGTTCAACAGTTCGTACTTCAGAGCCAGAGGATGAAGTCGACAAATCAAAGAAAACCGGGCTTAGCTTTCCGGAAGATCCTGAGTCCAGAGCAGTCCGTCGTCTGGAGTTGTCGGCCGAAGAACGACGTCTCGGAGTCCGGTGGTCCAGGTAGAAGCTTGAAGAGGCCGACACCGCGCACCACACAGCCACGCACGCTTCAGCACAACAAACTCAAACACTTGCCCGACAGGCAGGGCAGAAGCCGAAAATTAAACGTTCCAAAACTCTCGTGCAGGAAGAAACCGCGTCGAGCAGCGACCCGGCCAGCTCCGGGGCTCCGACCACCTCCTTTGTTCCAGAACCCCCTTTTATAGGCTCGTCTACCGACCAACCTCCCGTTTTCCCGCCTTTCGGGCCAGTCAAGTTCCCAAGAAAAGCAAAGGTACCCGGCACCGACCCAAACGTCCAAAAACATCAATTATCGCCGATACGTAGAACACGACAACCATGACAAGCGGCAGACTGAGTAAAGTCGCCGCCTTCAAAAACCGCTCTTGCCAGCGTAAACATCTTTGTATCCCGGCGGCGCCCTCGCGTCTCAAATCGGCACAATACTCGAGCCAGCACACGCACCCCTCCGTCTGCGAGGTCAAAGCCACACACTGTGCCCCGGGATGAAATATAATCCGCGTCGCCCGTCAACAAAACCCTACCCCGAAAACGAGCAAACCCGTTGGGGACTTAGAAAGGAAACTAAGACGGGACGAACTGAGATTAAAAGCGGCACCGCACTCCCCCGTCCTGACCGTACCGAATCTTAAAGTGGTCCAAAAAGATCATGAAAATGAAAAAAAAAGAAGAAAAGCCTGATTTTGTGACAATGGCGCAAGAGCTACGAGGCCGTCTGCGTCAAACGATAGCAACAATCCGCATACTTTGGTGAGGGTTTCACAAAAGTGCAATCTAAGACTTGGTAAAACTATAGTTGGTATAAAATGTCAATGCTAGTAAGAAAGTCTATAACCCTGCTAAAATGGACTATGAGATTCTCCCCCCACAGGAGGGCCAGATGAAACGGGATCTGTTGTCTAAACAACTCAGGAAACTGAACACGACGCTTTAGGCTCCAGACAGGGACAGGTTCACAAGATATGTAAGATTGTAAGAATATCACCACAGTGATCACAAATAGGTGGATCTTCCCCCCAAAATAGGTACTTATAAGTGATAAAAGAATGCCCAATTCTCAAACGGCACAGCAAGGTTTCATAAAGACGACTCTTGCATGAAGAGCTTTCCCAGGCTCCAAGAACAGGCTGTAACGTGGAGCTTGTTTTCACACTCCCTGTCCCATTCCAACTGCCAACAACGAAAAAGTGATGACTTTATTAAAGGCTTTATATCCTGATATGGTAAACAGGAAGACGATTGGACAAGGTTTCCCTACAAACCCTGCAAGCCTGTCGGCCTTCTCGTTGCCCTCTATGCCAACGTGACTAGGTAGCCAACAAAATATTATGCTTAGACCGTCATGTAGAGCAGTGTTGAGTTTACTCTGAATTTGTTGTACAAGCATGTTTCTAGTGTCTTTAACAGAGCAAACTGCAACAATCACACTCTGAGAATCGACAAACAGAAAAGCCCTAATTATTTTCTTATGTAGAATGTAGTCTATTGCCATTGATACTGCAAAGAGTTCTGCAGTAAAAAGGCTGGCAAACGAATTAAGTCGCTTAACTTTAGAGAAGCGTTCTGAATACACAGCGCAGCCAACGAAAGATGAAGTCTTGGCGCCATCTGTATAAACATGAAGATAACTATCATACCTCATTTGTTCTTCACAAACCGCTTGCAGTATTACAGCATGGGAAATTCCATGTTTGTTCAATTTTGTGAGCGACCAGTCAAAGGCAACTGGCAGTGTCTTCCAGGGAGGAATATGGTCGTCGACATTTCGAATGAGGCCGACCTGGTTCAGTGAAAGATGCAGTGAAGTGCAAAGTTCTTCAATGCGGGAGCTTAATGATGTCACGATGCTTGACTTGTTGTTAAAGAGACGGGAAAACCTCGACCTTGTAAGGGAAGAGTAAGTGGGGTGTTAAGGGTCAGCCAGAATCTTAAAAGCATACGTTAGGCTAAGATATGTACGTCGTTTGTTCAGTGATAGCTCATTAGCTTCTGCATACAAACTGGAGACAGGGGACGTCCGAAAGCACCGGTTGCTAGTCTCAACCCAAGGTGGTGAACTGGGTCCAGCATCCTGAGGGCAGATGGCCGGGCCGATCTATGCACTACCGCACCGTAGTCAAGACGAGATCTTACAAGGGCGTTGTACAACCGTAAAATACATTTTCTGTCAGAACCTCATGACTTGTGAGATAGAACTTTCAAAAGATTCATAGACTGAAGACATTTAGTTTTAAAAGCTTTTAGGTGTGAAATAAAATTAGGTTTTTTATCAAATATCACACCAAGAAATCTGTGCTCTTTCCTGACGGGTACAGGGTTTCCATTTAGTTCCAGTGATGGATCAAATGACAGCCCACGACGCAAAGAAAAGGGTACACAGACTGTTTTGGATGCAGAGAACCGAAACCCGTTCTCGTCAGCCCACTTGGAAAGTTTGTTTATGGCTATCTGCAATTGGCGCTCACAGCTGGACAGGTTAAAAGAGGAAGACGAGACCTGTATCTCATCAGCGTAAAGAGAATATGCAACAGAAGGATATAGCAGTCGTGCAATTGAATTCATTTTTAGCACAAATAAAATCACGTTCAAGACTCCTTCTTGAGGGACTTCCATTTTCTTGCACGTAGGAATCGGATAGGTTGGAGCCAAGACGAACTTGAAAAGTCCTCTTTGTTAGATATTCCCTAATGCATTGCAGCATACGGCCACGGATGTTACATGCATACAGATCTAAAGAATCCCACATCTCCACGCTGTATCATATGCCCTCTCCAAATCGAAAAAACTGCAACACAGTGCTGCCGGTTTACAAAGTCCTCACGTACCACAGTTTCCAGGCCTACCAAGTGATCGAGAATAGAACGACCTCGGCGGAATCCACACTGGTTGTTATCAAAGGCCCTCTGTTGTTCCAATACATACACCAGTCGCCTGTTTATCAGCATTTCAAAGCGTTTTTCCGAGGCAGCTCGTCAGTGCGATTGGGCGGTAACTTGATGGCTGTGAAGGATCTTTATTAGGTTTCAGAAGGGAAATAATACGTGCATGCCTGCAAGTCTGAGGAAAACAGGCCTTTTGCCATAAAGAATTGAAAAAAAAAGAAGAAGGTTTTCAAGGGATCCCGTGGACAGGTTACGAATCATTTCATAGTGAAGCCCATCAGGCCCAGGAGCAGACAGCTTTTTTACATTAAGGGCCATCTCAAGTTCATATTGCTTAAATGGCTGATTATAAGAGGCTGAATTTCCTCCAGATACGACTAACTCTTGTTGCTCCACGCGAGCTTTAAACTGTGCGAAGTTAGCACTGTAGTTGGCCGAGCTAGATGAATTATAAAAATGTTCCCCGAGGATGTTAGCTATGTCTCTTAATGACGAACAAGGAGCATTAAACGTTGGGATGGAAAAGCACCTATAATCCCCATTTACTTTCCTATATCTGTCCCAGGCCTCTTTGGCAGGGACAAAACTAGTTATAGAAGACAGGTACTTCATCCAAGACTTCCAGTTTTGCCTGCTTCCTAGTCCAACGAGCCTTGGCTTTTCGGCGCTTGAACTCCACAAGGTTGTGTGAAGTGGGATATCTACGAAATCTTTCCCTGGCCCTGTCTTGATCTGCCAGGGTTGTGGCACACTCCTTGTTACACCAAGGTTTGCATTTTTTTGGCGCATTACCAGATGTTTGTGGAATAGAGCACTGAGCAGCACTTAGTATCTGCTCAGTGACATAGAGCGTAGCGTCCTCAGGGGACATAGAAGAAAGAAGTGAAGGCTCTAACTTGGAGTGAAGATTAAAAACTGCCCAGTTAGCCTTGTCTAACTTCCACCTAGAGACCCGCTTTAAAAGACTAGGCGATTGGACAGTACTTTCTAAAACAATGGTATAATGATCACTTCCAAAAGGGTTACGGAGAACCTTCCATGAAAAGCAAGGAAGTAATGAAGGTGAAGCGATAGAGAGATCAATAGATGTGAATGAATTGTGTGCAGCACTAAAAAAAGTTGGCACTTTCCCGTTAAGAAGGCACAGCCCAGAAGACAATAAAAGACGTTCAATAACACCACCCCGGGAGTCTTGACGGGTACTACCGCACATGGGAAGATGAGCATTAAAATCACCCAAAATTAAAAACGGTTGAGGAAGCTGTCCTACAAGTCCCTGCAGCTCTTGAAGATTCAAAGGAACATTTGGAGGTATAAAGAAACAAGCGTTACAAGGCGGTCCACGAGGAGATGCACTGCAACAGCCTCCAGAGGTGTGAGGAGGGGAACTTGAGAGCAAGCGACTTTACTCTGCACAACTACTGTAACCCCACCAGAAGTAGTGGAAGCGGGACGGTCTTTCCTGAAAACCTGATGACAGTCTTAAAATGTTAAAAGAATTAGAGGGAAGATGGGTTTCTTGTAAGGCAAGAGCGATGGGCCGAAGCTCATCCATGAAATAATTGACATCATCAATATTTCTTAAAATACAGCGACAGTTCCATTGCATAAAATGTAACTTAATCGTCTATTAAAAAGTGTGTAAATATGTAAATATAAGGGGATAAAACCTAGCAAAATAAATAAAACTATGGAGTGTCAACTGGAGCTAGGTGGAAGATTTGACCACAATACGGCAGCTATCGGGGCCATCACTTGGGCGCTACTACAGGTTGCTTCTTTTTAGATTTACGAGAGGCTGTCTCCCATTCCATACCATCCTGGTCGGACCCAGGAGTAGACTGATTGTCAGCATCAGTTGGTATCTCCATGTCCTGGGAAGTGTCTGATGGATGAAGTATAACGGAGCTGGTCCGGGCTGGCACACGCGGGGGAAAACCCCGGCCACGACCGGATGGAGGAGTGGCGGACGAACTGGGCGAGGGGTCACCCAAGCTCGTCCTGACACCTCCTTTCACAGGAGCTGCATGGGTACCATGCTGCTCCTTTGGTAGGGGGGCACTCTCCAACGAGCAGGAGCGAGAACCTCGCTCCCTCTCTCTAGAAGGGGACCTAGGAGAGGGGGCAGGCGCGGCTGCTGCCGGTCTGTCCTTGGATGGAGGGCAGCCTGCGTGCTACCACCGGGGGCTGGAGGAAGCTGCTGCTGCCCCGGTCGGGGAGCCGGGGCCCTAAGGTCGGCCGCCAGGATCTCGGGAGAGACCTGGGTGGCTCTTGACTCCGAGCGCGGTGCAGGGCCCCTGCGCACCGCCTCAGCATGCCTACCCTTTGACAAAAAGGAAAAACGCTTTTTTTGCTTCTATGTATGTAATATTTACTTTGACTTTAAGGGCAAGAATATCCTTTTCTTGCTGAAAGAAAGGACAGCTGCGGTAGTAAGCGGGGTGTGGTCCACCTCAGTTAGCGCAATGGGCCACGGCCTCGCAAATGTCGGAGACGTGACCTTGACTTCCACACTTTGCACATGTCTCCCTTCCGCGACAGCTGCGTGATCCGTGGCCAAAACGCTGACAACGGAAGCACCGCTGTGTGTTGGGAACATAAAGGCGGATGCGGCAATTAAGGTGCTCTGCTTTTATTGTCTCTGGTAGAGTGCGCCTCTCGAAAGTCAAAATGACATGCTTGGAGGGAATTTCTTCACCAATATTTTTGATCATTATTCGTTTGACGGCGACGACACCAGAGCGTTTGAGGCCCTCAAGAAGTTCATCCTCACTGGTATAAAGGAAGTCATCCTAGGAGAGAGAGAGAAAACATCTTTATTGACCCTCAGTTCAGGGTGTCAAAGTGGTGTCCAGGAGGACGCCATTCAGAAGGGTGAGGTTAGGTGGATCATGGGGGATTGGTGGCGTCTTTCGATGCCCTGAGGACACCACGAATGGTGTTAAGTGAACGGTGAGCGCTCACCGACACTTTCAAGTCAACTATCTTGGTCATCTTGGAGAGTGCTTTGTTTTTTGGTTTCTACCACCACAAGGAGGTCTCCACAGTGGAGTTTCTTAGCCTTGCAGGAGAACCCTACAAGGTGCTCAAGAACTTTAGCTACAACAAAGGGTGAGAGCTTTGCAACTGATTTCTGTTCATCCAGCGAATGAATGACAAAAAACTTTGTAAAGGTTTCTTCCTTGGATTCTTTTTCAATGGGTTTGTGTTCAAGGCAGCGCCTTTTAAAGGCGTGCCCTGAACGGGGTTTGGAGGGGTGGGGCGCCATAGGAGGGCAAAGAGTGTTCAGAATCCGCGGTGCACCGCCCACCACCGAGCCCAACAAGGGGTTAGGTAACGCATCATAACAAGAAGGGCTTGGCTGGAGACGTTTCGCTAACAGTGCTGCCGGGAAACTATACCCAAGTGTGGGTCAAGACAGAGGTCCATCGCCACCCAAGGTTAGCCCTTGCCGCCAAAGAGGGGTGAAAAGGGAGTAAGAGAAATGAGAGAGAAGTAAAAGAAACAGGAAAGGTAAAAGTGAAAGATCGGTGGGGATAGTAGAAGAAAAGGCGACTAGAATGAATCATCCTGGCCGGGCCTTACCAGGACTCCCGTCTACGAGAAGCGGGGACCGAAGGGATGTACTGCCTCACCCGGGGGGCCCCGAAGGGTCCAAACCTACCCCGGGTTCGACTCAACCACCAGGATGCCCTTTTCCCCGGACACGGGAAAGCCACGCACAGCCAGACGTGGGCGGGCGAACCCGCATGGCTTGGGGTCCGTGGTGACGCCACTCTTTAAACACCGGCTTTCACAGGTACCCCCTGCGGGGAGACCGTTCACCTCTACACTCGATCATGCCGCGAGTGTCAGCGATGCAAGAAACCACCGACGAAGCCGTCAGGACTTCTGCATCCGATTTCTCCCCCGTCCACGCCGTTCCAGCAGATCGGAATAGATTTACTTGGCCCTTTCCCTCCGTCAACATCGGAAAACCGCTGGATAATCGTTGCCACCGATTATCTCACACGGTAGGCCGAGACGAAAGCCCTTCCATCAGGTACGGCTGTTGAAGTCGCAAAGTTTTTCATCGAGTCCATTGTCCTCCGGCACGGCGCCCCTGAAGTCGTCATCACACACCGTGGATCTTCGTTCATGGCCCAGCTGACGCAAGAGATCCTTCGTCTCAGTGGCACCGGCCATCGTCGAAGCACTGCGTACCATCCGCAGACAAATGGACTAACAGAACGGCTGAAAAAACTATCGCCGACATGATCTCTATGTATGTCGACAGAGACCATAAGAGTTGGGACGAGGTGTTACCCTACGTCACGTTGGCTTACAAGAGGCGGTACAAGAGACCACAGGAGTAACACCGTTTCAGCTGGTGCATCGCAGAAAAGTAACGACCATGCTCGACGCGATGCTACCCCACGACCCAGCTGACGATGGAAGCCCCGACGCCCAGGTGGTTGCTCAACGAGTCGAGGAAGTTCGCCAGCTCGCCCGACTCCGAATTCAAGATCAACAACGTGTGGTCGCTACCCGGTACAACCTTCGCCGGATCGACGTTCGCTTCAAGCCCGGAGACCGTGTGTGGGTTTGGACCCCGATACGACGACGCGGTCGAAGCCAGAAACTCCCGAAGCGCTACTTCGGACCCTACAAAGTGCTTCGTCGACTTGGAGATCTTAACTACGGGGTGATGCCCGACGGAACAAGAACATCATCACGCCGCCCACCACGACCTGAAGTCGATCACGCCGTGCGCCTGAAGCCGTACTACGCTCGATAGGACTGTGGACATTATGTGCCTCAAATGACTCTTTAGTGTGCCGTTCTTTTTACTTGCTTTGTTTTGCTTTGTGTTGCATCGGGGCGATGCACTTTTTAATGGGGGGAGTAATGGCGCGCGCAGCTGGCCAAGTAGGCAGCGCGGCCGTGGACTAACGGTTATCGTGCTTGCCTACCACGCGAAGTGCCAGGTTTCGATTTCTGGGAGTTACTCGTCTTTTATTTATTCTTTCAGTTTAATGCTCTGGTGAATTCGAGAACACTGTTGTTTATTCTAGGTCCGAATGTTTCTACGCGTCGAACCTTCTACACCGATTATTCCAGAAGCCCACGCGTGTACATAAGCGGCTTCGCGTGGCGAGCCCAAAAGTCAGTTTCGCCCCCACGTTCGATCCTGCTGTTACGCTGCCATTGACGCCCACGGCGCTCTATTGTTATCTTCTGTTACCTTTTTGTTTTGGGCACTAGCGCGCCCCATTAAACGTTTAGTTTACTTCAGTTTTCGTCGCCTCATCACTTGTCATTCGTGACAATATTAGCCCACCTTGGACCACCCGTACACACCGCCTCGCAGCGCCCCATCGGCGGCCTAACTATGCCTTGCCTCGCTGACCCCCCACTGCACCTCAGTTGCTAAGTGTTACGTCACACCGTCGCTTTTTATAAGCAGCCAATCCTGTGCGGTCGCCGTTGCAAGGCGTTCTATTGCCTAGCCTCTCGAAATAAGCGGCCGGGGTCCGGGTGCGCGCTTTGGGCGCCCTCGGAAGCTCCTGCCGCCGGCTTTGGAGACCTGTGGTCGCACCCGGGCTGCGGTCCCGTTCTTCGGCCAGCCACGCCGTTCTTGACGCGCAATCATCTTACCATGTCAACGGGCCGTAAGCGCAAAATGTCGTCACCTCTGTATACACAACATGTATGCACTACAACGAAATTGCTCTGTCGTTCTTCGCGCATCGCGCGCACTTCCTTCACGCATACGCTAAGTGACCTGATCTGCCTGCAGCAGGAATATGAGGGGTTTCGGGAATGTTCGCCACGCGGAAAAGTACCGAGAGGCTATATTCACCATGCGTTTTTATACATAACCGCTGCGCGAAACGCTCACGGATTTCTTTGAGAATCAGCGTGGCGGCAGCAGCGATTTCGGCCCATTTGTTAATGCCTTAGAAGAAGCCTTACACAGAATTGGCCAGCAAGATGATGACATACGATCGAGCGTATAAAACCTGAATAATTGGCCAAATCAATAAACCGCTTTATCCTCATAACACGAAATTCTACTGAAGCGCACAATCATGTTTTCAAAAATAATAAATTTTACAACTCAAACAATGGAAAGTAACCAGCCTCCATGAATAAGACCTAAGTTAATAAACAAAAAAAGTTATTTGTCTATCATTGCATTGTATACATATTGTCACAGATGATTACGCAAAAGTTAACTGAAGTAACCGAATGTGTATGGATGTGAACTTTTTGGAAAAAGACATTAGAACAAGAAAACGGTTTGCTAAAAGTCCCCAATAGGGACTTTTAGCAAACCGTTACCGTGTTCCGGGTATTGTAGTGCCTCTGCCTTTGAGGCATGCTTTTAAGCGAGCGTCTGGGCGATACCATGACCGCGGGGTGCGCGCTTAAAACATGCTTCAAAGGCTCCGGTAGTGCGGCACGAGGAACACGGAAACGGTTTGCTAAAAGTTCCCAATATCCACCATGAAGACCACGTCCACTGACCTCTGTGTGATCGATTGGCTTTCCCACTGTTTCGATCCACTGCTCCGGCGATTCAGCACGGTCTGTGCAGGTTATACCCGGACCCATCTCCGTGGTACCATATAGAGTCTGAAATGTTGTCTCAGCCGTGTTTAGCGTCGTAGCAACTTGAAGAAAAAAATGTCTACTGGTCCTGAGTAGATATACGCGCAAACTTACCTGAAACTGTTGCATGTTCAATGTTGTCATTGCGTTATTCACCACTTCTTGGGGACATGAAGCTCCACCCACGATACCTGTTGGTGTAAACATTTACCCAATACCATAACTATACGTGACATGATTTCGTTATGCCGGTGTTCATTTTTACTCGTTCTTATCGATGATAACGAATGCGGGGGTGCGAAACGTGTGCTGCAGAAGGAACGCGCTCAGCAGCAAGTTCACTACAATAGCCAATGGTGAGACATCATTGCAAACCATGTATACGGATTTACATATTTTTGTATTGTGACATGGGGATTCAATAGTGCTGCGTGGTCAAAACTACTCCAGTCGCGGTAACTGGAAATCAATGTTATTTTTTTTTAGACATTTTGCGTGCGCTGAGCATGCAGGTAGTTGAGTTTTCTTTCATGATTTGCTATTAAAGGCCCATCTCTTTCACCAGATCTCGCCCGATTTGCGTAAGTTCGTCAAAAGTGTTATTCATGTTTGATGAACCAGGCGACCATGGAAAATGCTGGCTGCTGTAGCGCGACGTCCTCGGCGGCAACGAGGGATCGACCCTGATCGCTTTAGGTTCAGTTACAAACACAAAACAGTTTACTTAAACGTCATCGACGATAAAACCACAAAGAGGGTGAGGACTCATTAATTTTGCTTTCGGCTTAGAAGTCGCAAACGACGCATCGGCGTCGGGCGTCAGGCGTCCTACTGTGCACGGCGAAGACGGCGGATGACTCAATGCTGATCACGGTGACCGCACCAACGTTGTGTCGCGCACAACAGAAAACGCGGCGTACTGCGGCACACGATCTTGAACGGGCTCGCGTATGAGCTTGCTCAGACGCTGACGGCACGCGCTAACAGTGAAAGTATAAATAATAGCCCCTAACAAACATTATCTCGCAGCACCGTCAATGATAAGAGCTTTAACTGAGAGATGCTCTTTTACGCACCCCAGATGAAGAAAATAAAGAAAAAATGAGAGCTGCAAGCAAAGTAGTTTGAGGTCATAACCCTAAGCCAGTGCCAACGTTATTAGATCGAACTCCCTTGTGGCACCAGCGTTACTAATTGTGTTTAAAAAAACAATCCCTACAGCCACCCCAAAAAACCCTACATGTCCCTAGATTCGCCAACCCAGACCCTAGTTAATTCCCTAGTCATAAAGAAATCATGGATTATGAAAAAAAAAAATACTACATCGGCGACGCATCCTTAACTTTTCCTTATTCCTTTCGTTCGTGTGTAATAGTTCAGCCACACCTTCAACTTTCCAAGAACGTTCTAGGTAGGTTCAAGAATTAGAAATCGGTCTTGGCTTTTCGCTATGGCAATGCACGTGGAGGTACGTTTAATTGAAGTTCACGTATGAGTTTAAATCCACCGCCCGTGAAATATCAATGTATAATTATGCCTTTTTTTAACATCGATTTTAAGATTTTCCACTTCTATAAACGACGATATTAATTCGAGCAAAGCCAAGGCTGGCGATATTAAAAAAAAAAAAGGTTTTCTTGCTTTCAATTTTTGTGAGCGTTAGGGCTTGAGTGCCCATCTTTTTGGCAGTGTGTCGTATGGTCATACTCTCATGCAGACACACTTTTACTTAAAATGTTAATCGTGGATCGTAGGCGTAGTATTCAATGCATTATATATATTCTGAAAATTGGTCTATTTTATTGTTTTTCTTAACATTGTTTTTCACGTACAGTCGGATTCTGGATTTACTTTCGCATAATTAATGTATGACTGGATTATCCTTGAGTACTTTTATTATTTTGTTGGCCAATCGTTTTGCGTTTGGATTAGTTCCGCTCATGAACCCATCTCAACGATTTACCAGTACCTATAAATAAGGTTTTTAATAACAATTTGTTAAGCGCTCGCAAGTTCTAGCTTTCGTACGTACGTAAATAAAGAAAACATTAAAAAGATCCTACGTAACTGAAAAAAATAATAATGCAGGTACGGGTATTATCTATAAACTATGAAACTTTGGTTGCACACTTGCAATGCTAGCTCAGCGCACACGTCACGAAGAAAGCAGATTGGCGTCTTTTTGTTTGTAGGGCTAAAGCGCCAGGCACATGGACGGCAGAATCATCCGATCCGACGTCCGATCCGACAGTCCGAACGCCGCTCCGAATTGCCGCACGCGACAGTTTGAGACACACGCTTCCGACCTTGCATGCGACACGACGATCCTTTCGGCTCCGCCCAGGAGATCCAAGTGCTCCAGCGGAGGTCCGCTTTCCTATACAGGGTAGATCTTTGGTCCCAGATTGACGGTTTAGCTCGCACGAGCGACATTACGAGCTCGTTCTCGCTAGCGCGTGCATTCTTTGGTGGGGCCATCTTTCTCGAATGGGTCAGAGGGATTCGCGCGTCCGGCTTCCCGTCGCCCGTCCCGTTTTCGCGTTCGTCCCACCAGACCCAGTACGTCATCATGACGTTCGCGCTAGTGGTGCTATCATTGGCTGAGCGCTTCCGACAGTCCGTCTGCCGTGCGAAACTATCTGGCACGTCGGACACACGCCGGATCGCCGATCCGAGAGGCGACCAAACTTTTTGGATCAGGCAGTCGTATTGCCGGGTCGGACGTCGGATCGGATGGATTTATCGCGCATCTGTCTCGCGCTTAACACGAGAAAGGTACAAAAAGTAATTCACAAACGGCTGCGTGGTTTACTCCAATATTTCCGTTTGCAAGTTGCGCCAGGCGTCCAGCTGACAGGCGATGCCACGATGGCCTCTTCTTTTTAATATTTTAGACCGCGTCGCAAGCAATACGCTTGCGTAGAAGACAATTCAGTTTCAGTATGGTGCCTGGAACGCATCTCGCGACCTGTGTGTTTACCCCATCCAAAAGAGTGGTCCCTCGATTTCCGCCCGATGACGTCATAGAAGTGTCACGCTGGCGCCGGCCGCAATCCTGGCGGCGTCACAGCAACCGTGGTGGATGTGGCAGACGCTCGTTCTGCCGCAGGTCGCTTTTCCAACTTGAAAGCTCCACGGAAGCTTCGGCAGCCATGAGTGTAGGACGCAGTGACGACAGCGACACTGGCGTTCGCTCGTGCCTTTCGCCGGTATTTCTACGACCCACCGGAAGGATCGCGACGTCCGACAACGTGACACTCCGGCTTTTGTGACGTCGTTTGTTGCCACTTTTTGGAACCACTTTTGATGCATGGGGCGAAATAGGACGCTAGAAAGACCAGTTGGAGACGCGCTCCAAGCACCACGTAGTTTCAGCTCTCTAGTTTAAAGTGTAGTAACACGACTTCGTGAGGGTTTTGATAGGAACGTGATAACAAATTTGACAATACCGTCTAGAAAATCGGCAATATGCCTACCCATCGGGATCGAAAAGCGCGCTGCAGCAACTGCGATGAATAAAAAAAAAATCCAGTAACTGTAAATGGTTTTACATTTTCCAGTAAAACTAACGGGGCGTCCCTACGTCCCTACCGAAACAAAATATTGCGAGAAGTCCCTAGGTTTAGATACATGTCCCTTCAATTTGTAACGCTATTTGGTAATAGTGTGTGGCGCTCCCGTGGAAAAAGGTACTCCCCTCCCACCTCTCCCCCTCAAGCCCGTCACCCATTGTTTGAAGAAGCGCCACCTATAGAGGCTGAATTTCAAAACTATATTCTTCGGAGACGCTTGGGAGATGCTACGGTGAAGCGCCATCTAGACGCTGTGATAAAACCTGCGCAACTGTATTTACCATAGGCATCCTGTGTTGCCAAGGAGGCGCGGCGAAAAATGACTTGTTAGGACTTGTTTTGGGTAGTACAAACTTGAACGACTCAAACTGCCACACATATAGAAGCGTGCCTGCCCTGGCGCGGAACACGATAACGAGGAAAATAGAAAAAAAAGAAAGAAAAATACTAACGCCGTCGAAGCACAGGCCAAAGCTAAGACGATAAGAGTGTGAACCAAGAAACGCCGTATCACGCGTCCCAAAGGAACGTAAAGGGGAAGAAAAAACAAACACGTCGGGACGCCAGATGTTTTAACGTCACCACTTGGAGATACGAGACGCGTACCCTAGCGGTGGTGGCATGAATCCGGAACTTTCGATTGTCCTGCGGCGTTGAATGTAGCCGATTTCGGACGTCCAAAGGTGTTTTTCCGTTATTCTGCACTATTCAGAAGGAAAAAAAATCACGGCGAAGGCGACACAACAGTGGGAGTCCCAACCAGGTGAGCTTGTACTACCCGAAATGAGGGCGCCACAGGTTTTTCAAAGCTTCAGCGCAGGAGGCCCATAGCGGTCGTTCCCGCAAGAAACGGTGGAGTCCAACGACGGAAGACGGAACTTGAGGGGGGGGGGGGGGGGGGTAGTGTACTGAACGTAGAAGCGGCGCCTTGGGCACTCGTTACAGAGTTGATATAATAACGTTGGCCAGTGCTTCCCTAACTCTAATACTCCACGACCCACCAAACTATTTAAATGCGGTAATAAATTATAAATATAAGGAAGATGTATAATAAAACTGTATATACTACCAAATGTATAGATTGAAATTCAGAAATACTGCCATAACCACGAAATTGAAAAGAAAACAAAATGAATGGGAGTTGCCCTTCATCATGCGCGCGCGCTGCACGATCAAACGAGAGCGGTACTTGGTGAAGTCGGAATATACAGCTATTCATTGGTTATAAAGTTAGAAATGCAACTGTCGTACCTTTCCGAACAGACGAAACGTCGTACTTCCCTTCTTGTTGCTCCTTAATCATGTCTATGTACATTGTGGGCGTTCCATTGATAAACGTGCACCTGCAACAAAGATAAATATTCGAGAAAATGAGAAGGGGGTTGCAGTCACACATCAGATAAACAAGCGTACTGTCTTCAACAAGCACCACGAGTCTGGACACTATAGACCTTTTTCGCACAACCTTATACCAGCGCGCAACTGATGCACCATCGACCCGGTGTGTTTTTGTACTGCCCGGTGGCACAAGGTATGCAACCGCCAAGGGTATGGGCGAAGAGCCTTAAAGACAGGCGTCGTGCGTGAGATTGTTCAGAGTGTTGATTTTTATCGTGTTACAATTTCCGAAAATCTGCGGTTGTCTGGCTATCACTGCGTCGTCGTCGGGTGCATAAATAATTTTAATATTCATAAGAAAAATCGCGGGATGTGTGCGATGAGCACAAGGTGCTGTAGCGCGAGTGTGGCTACGATGTTATTGGGTTTCAAAGGTTCCGCAAGGATTCTTATTTATAAAGTCACTCGATTGCGAGCGTAAACAGCCAGGGGCTTTGTATCAGACTCATCGTCGCGTATATGTTCACGACAACGTCGTCTAAGGCAAGCGGATCGATTTCAACCCGGTGCCGGCGCACAGATTATGGTTATCACTGAACTATTTGCTATATCTCCACTGCATGTGAAGGGTGTAAAAACGTCTACGTGCGACCCCTCAAGATGTAGCGATCAAATGCCGAAAGTTTACCTGCATAGACGACATTAAACTGCTAATATATTGTTTTGTTATGGAACTAAACCAAAGCACTCAACCGCCTTTTTCCTCATTCTTTTGAGGAGGTCCGGTGATGGCCTGTCATTACTCAGCTATATTCAACCTGTCGATTTCCAACCATACCCATCATAGCCAAGTCTAGCCAAGCTTCCCCCACAGCCACACCGTTGGCTACCTACACACTTAAAAAGAAAAAAAAAAGGGGTGCGTAATGGGACCAACCGCCCTCATTTCTCCCCACGAACCTAGCGCCCTCTTTCAGAAGTGGTAACTCGAGCAGTTCGGACCTCGTTGGTTTTGTTGCTTCCATTAGAGTTACTCCCTTATTAAATACTTAGTTCCCCCTTCAACCATAGTTGGCACAATCTTTTGATGAAGGATCACTCGAGTAGCTAATTTTTAAAGAATCCTTGGCTAAACAAGATTTTGGTCCTATGATTTAGCAATTGTGACCACCCGCGCATATTTAGTGAATGTCTACGTCCGCGAAAAGAAAAAAAAAAAACGATTTTGAGCGACGCGGAGGTACCGCTAATGAGGCTATCTACTCTCCGCTGACCGCTTCCGCGCCTCCGAAACGACCAGTCGTCGAAGAGAAATCGGAGCTGGATGTCCTACCGATTGAACAGTGAGTTAAGCCGCTAGACGGCATCGTCAGCGCAGCAATTCTCATGATGGCGGCGCCCTTAAAAAACGTCTATAGTCACGCGAAGTTAAATTTTGGGAACGGTGCACGGTTTACTAACGAAAAAATGCTGTTATATTTTGATTTATCGATCAAACCGTTATATGCGGTACTGCGTTTTATGAGGAACACAGCGGGTGCTAACTCTATAGCCTCAGCCTTAAGGACCTGCTAAACACCGACGTCGAAGATAGCAAACGCGGCTTAGCGCAGAGCACACAGATGTTGATTAGTCGCAGATATTGAGTACCTGCTCGCCGGCCAATGAAAGGCACACGTTCTGCGCTACGCTGCGCTCGCTGCGCTCAACGTCGGAGTATAACAGATTCTTTAAAGGCACACGACGCGGTGTCAGCGTTGTCACGTTCAGATTTTGTACCGTTTATTCTTTCTTGCTGTGGTTTTTAAACTTTCCGCAAATGACGAAGTTTTCTCAAAGCGTCTTCTGAAATCATCTTCGTTTTTTTTTCTTCTTTGTATTGTGTTACGTTTGCATCATGTGGCCAACGGGTTCACGGCGCAGGTATTTGGCAGTCGGCCAACTCTCTTCGACGGCACGCATCACTCGCTTCCTTCGAGGCTAAATCGAAGGTAGCTTTAATAAGAAAAGAATTATGGAGAAACAAATTCGAACTCCAACTGCTAGAATTTCTTTTTTAATGCAGAAAGCATTTTTACATTGCAGTGCAAGCATTTTTGTTCCCGTCTTGACTATAGTCTGAAACGAAGTTGGCGGGGTTTCGATTCTCTACCTCCAGAGTTTGTGCTGCGATTTGGAAGTCTTAGAATAGAAGTCACGTGAAAGACAGACATTCTTTGTATCTTCGTGTGCCGGCAGCTCACACCAAAGAGATATCAAGCCGAACTGTAGCTCAAAAAAGCCAACGCAATGTCTAAAAAGATGGGGTGACACTTTGGTCCTAATCAAAGCGCGTTACCGTTGCTCTGCGATTGCCTCGAGAGCGGCCTTTGCTTTGAAGCTTGGTGACGGCATCACTAGGGTGGCCCCAAACATGGCTGCTGCCAGCGAACCTCCCAAACAGCCGTAGCAGTGGACCAGGGGGACGTTGAGGCAGATCGAGTCGTCCTGGAGACGGGGGACATGTTGTATACTAGAGAGGTCGAGCTTCTGACAAATGCTCGCATAACGAGCATGACACTTCGATGATGAGAAATGCATCGTACTTGCTCATGGAGTCCAAGCAAACGGCCGGTCAAGTGGGTGTTGTTCACTATGCTAAAATGAGACAACAGGGCTTCCTTGGGTCGCCCAGTCGTACCCTGCATAGGATATAAGTAAGGTGCTGTTTTTTTGTTTTTTTTTTCGGATAAATCCAATAAAATTAGAAAAATTATACACTCGCTGGTAAAATTTTTGCTAACTCGTATCTATCGGAAAAACTCAAAATTTCAAAGTCACAATGGCAAAAAAAAAAACCAAAAAAAAAACACGAAGAAACAACACTACAAGTAAGCTTGGACAGAATACAGAGTGTGTGGTCCTGAGGAGAGGCCATCTCCAGTTTCCTTTCAATTCTCGGACTAGTGACAAAAGGGGTTTACCGTTGCACTCGATAAGTTTTTTTTTTTTTTCTTTTTTTTTTAGGACAACGGGGGATTTTGGCTCACAGCAAAAGCCACTGTTCCAGTTTTCAGTCTGGAAATCTAGAGAAAGGCGAGCTTATGTTTTTCATAGTAGTGAAATATATGATCATGGAGGGGAGAGGGGGATATTGGCCAGCCGAAGGCCCTATCTCACCGCTCCACCCCCTGCAGCCATAGGGTGGAGCGGTGCGATACGCTTCTTGCACGTGACGTCAGTCCGTTCCTCTCTCTGCTGGCACGAAGCGCCTCGTTAACTCAGCGAAAGCTATGGTCTCACGTACCCTTTCCCCCAATATGTCTGACCAAGTGACGTCAGTGAAAGATATGTACAGGATGGGGGGAAAATATTTCCAAAAACTACATCGAGGATTTGTTATTTTTTGTAATATTGAAGTTTCTTAAATCATCACTTTTTAACAAGTTTTGTTGCGGGACAAATGGTTTTACCAATGGCAAGGGCGCAAATGCCCGAACCAGGTGAAGAAATATCATTTACAGGTAGGTTCTTACGAATTTGGGGCAGGTTTGTGTCCGGATAATACTTGTTTTCATGAGGAATATTGAAAAGAATCTGACACACAGTAAAATTAAACTCCGAATTTCGGAGAATGGGGAATTTATCATAAATATATAATAGCGACATTGCTATGGTTTCAATTTTTTTTCTTCAGATTTATATGATTCTTTTTTTTTGTGTGTGTAATAGCTGAGTAATTGCATATGTTGTATTTTGTGTCATCAAGTTTTGTATCCCCCCTCATGTATTGCACTTACCAGGCAACTTGAGGTATGTTAAATAAATAATTAAATAAATAAATAAATAAACTCCGCTTTTTGGGCAATAAGGTACTGCAAAAACAATCTTCGAATTTTACGAGAAATAAACTCTGAAAACACGGAATCCTAGATATAACCGGCAAGAATTCTTTCGTCGGCAAACACGTCGTTTTATCACCTCCACTTCTGCTTCAATGCGCCGCTTATTATCCCCTTTTCATAGTAGCCACTACTGGGATTACATTTTTTTTTTTTTTGGAAAATCGATGCACTTTGTAACACTCGGGGGGTTGATCCAGAAGAACATTTGTACAATCTGCTTTTGAAAAGAGCGCTGGACGACTTCCGAAAACGTCGGAACTACATATCGCAAATAGTAAGATACCAGTTACCTCTCCTGCTTGCTAAACCAAGCTTCACATTTTTAACTCGTTTACATTAAATGTATTTCCCTGCGGTCTAGCATGTCGGGGAATGCAGGCACCGTCACACCTTACCAAAGGCGTTTTGCCTGTATTCACACATTGTCCTTCGCGCTGCACAAAGTTGTCCTGTATTTAGTGTGTGGTGTATTTGCGGAGAGCAATATTCTAGAGGCACTTCATTGATCCGCATATCGGCCGTAATGCTTCGTTCACACTTGCGGTTCTGCGGGTTGATCCGCGCGGAATATTATCCCGGGTTGCAAGATCTGCTTGCCGGCGCCGGAATATTTGACCGCGTGAACAATTATTTCGGGACCAACTTTCATGCGCGAAAAAAAAAACGTTCCGCGCCTTTGCAGACGATTAGAACACATGGAAGGAATGACGTTTGCGAGGTCACATCTGTGCCGGGTCGCCCGAGTTGCCGGAATTGCCGCTGGAGTTGCCTCCCGTCTACTCGTTGTTTTATTAACGCAATAACGTTGAGGCGCTCGTGGCGCGCCGGCCTCGGTGGCGTACGAGAAAAGCCGGTGTGACGCGAATAACCCGATTGCGTTCAGGAGCTCGTGTCGCGCCCGCCTCGGTGCCGTGCCAGAAAAGCTGGCGTGACGTGAAAACCCCGATTGGTCCACAGGGTTATGACGTCATAACCACATTACTTAGGCTCGTCTGTCTCGAGGAGTGTACAGTTTCTATTCGTCGCGGAGGAGCGGAAAGTTTACGTCCGTCGCCGAGTCCACCCAGTGGCGCTGCGATCCTGCCGTCATCGTCCGTCTGTGCACAATGAGTACCCTGCCGCGGGGCCGCCGCTAGGCCGCCGGGAGAGAACAGGTGTGCGATGAATGCGGTGTCGTCTACCAGTGCGGGGCGCTCTTCCGGGTCGCCGTGTTCTACGAGTGCGGATGAAGCATCTAGGTCTGCTCCTTCTTGGCGACGGGGTCGGCCACGTAAGACTGAAGCCGGGAAGGTGAAGACGAAGGCTAGGCGTGCAGAGGATTCAATAACGCTATTACGTTCCACTCATAAAGGCAAAGCTTAAGCGCCCTCCGACTTTTTACCGCGTTCTCGTATCACCAAGATGACATATGGCCCTGTCTCGGCACTGCGGGGTGTTAGCTATTTTTTTACGTAGCAATTAAACGTTGGATGCAAAAGAAAGCCTGCAAAAAGCACCTTTTCAAACACCACACGGGTGGGATATTGTTACGTACAGCTCTTACTTTCACTTCATGTCATAGCCATTTTTAACCGCTCACTTCACCCGTAATCCGCAGTTATTGAAAGACGTACGGTGTAGCGCAGGCTAATGATTGACCATAGCCTCCTCTATACGGATAAAGCCTCGCACATCGACGACGGAGCCATAGAGCACGCGGCAGCAGGAAAAACGAGAAGAGGAGCGCGCGGAACGGTGACAAATATGGTATCGCAGAGCAGAAAGGGCAAAGGTAGTGTGCGAGCGCTTCGGTCGTGCAGCGGCCGCTCCCCGAACCACGTTTGTTTTCGTGTTTTTGTCACCGTCGTTTTCGTACTCCGGGAGCAACGGCTGCGGAGATTCGAAAGGGCGCTGGAAACAATGCACCATGCCGGTGTTGTCGGCGTGCCAGCGGCGTGCGTCGTCGTCGGACCATCGTATCGTGCCGCGGAAAAACCGGGCAATGCTAGGCTCGCACGCCTAGCATTGCCTTCGCTCGCACGTAAGATTAAACGAAGTAAATCTTTGACTTCGTTCAAACCTAAGGTGAAACGAAGTATATGGCCCGTGAATCGCCGAACACTCCAAGCACCAGATACCGTCCTTTCCGGGCAGTTCGTCGCACAACCTTCAGCGCAAACGAGACTGACGACCGCGACCTTTCGAGGACCTTTGCGGAGATGCGGACGCAGGGAGGAACGGGAAAGCGTTGACGTTGAGTTTCTCCTCTCCACGATACCGAAAAGAAAAGAGAGAAAAAAAGTGTTTCTGCGTTTGGCCGCTTGCTCTTGTGTGGCGCTAGCAGGCGATCTCCCCTCCACTCCCGATTCCCCTCCCCTCCTTTCCCATTTTCGGCGGCCGCCTCTTTTCGCGACGCGCGAGGCTTTTTCCGTATACAGGAGACTATGGAATGACACGTGGGAGCAAAGAAGAACCCTTGTATTTGCGAAACTGTGAGATGCTGCAGCTTTAAGATTCGTTGTATCAGCGGCAACAAATGTGAATGGCGCGGTTATTTCCGCCATGGAAAAAACATTTTTTGCAAGTGTGAACGAGGCATAAAATCTGCTAATAGGGAGATGGAGCTACGACACCCACAGCCGGAAAGCTTTTCCACCCATGACTACCACAAACACTTTGAAAACAAATGGGTATCTATAGTCCTCCCTAAGGGGAGGAACGGCCTTGGAACCTATGTTCGTCTAGAAAGGGAGCAACTTTCGTTCCTGAAGCTGGGGAGCAAAGTTCCTCCGTCGCCTGCATCTCATTATGGCGGCCCCGAATCGAGCAAATCGAGCTCAATAAGGCTTAACGAGGACGCCACGCCTCTTGTACGGGACGAGAGGAGCAGCAAATAAAAGCGTAACACGAGCTTTCCGCGAACTGTGCTTTTTTCCGAAGCCTGCTTCCCTCCGCAGGTAAAGAAACTTGCGTTTCAAATGCAGTTACTCAGTCTTCTCGTCGTCAGCACTGCAATGTTAAATGAAGGCAACCGATACTCAGTTACTTCGCGCACATTACGTCTGACTTTTGCTATTCCTCGAGCCACAGTCCCTTCGTCAACCGCACATCAGCGGAGGAGTGGTAAACCAATCCGCGAAACCAAAAGCCGCTCTCAAACGAACAAACTCAGAGCCGAAGATTAAATCGCTTGCTACCAGATGGCAGGGTCAAGCCGTGTAATTGCAAGTAGCTCTACTCTATTTCATACTTAGCGTGCAACGCTGTCAAAGCTACCGGCGCGAGCGTTTGGCTTGATCTCGTTCATCATTTGCACGCGTTCTCGCGCAAACAAAGCCATAGATAAAGCTACGCGCTCGCGCCAGTAGCTTTGACAGCGTTGCACGCTAAGTATGAAACTGAGTATAGGCTAGGTTGCGGTACCGCCCGATTCATGTTCTACCAAAAATATTTTCATTTGCTCACGCCTCCATTGCGCTTCGGGATCTTCAGGAACCTTTATTCTACACACAAGTAGACACATTACGCATACTACAAGCATCAGCTGAACATACATTGAGCAAATACACATACATGGCACATTTCAATATCAATACAACAGCACACTAACCCGATCACTACTTGCGAGCTCTGCGTTTCCGTCTTTAATACTGGTCGTTTCGAACGTACAGAATTTCTCGGTGACCACCCAAGCAATAAAAAATATTCCCAGCATGTTGAGTTTTTTCCAGCAATGTCATATTTCTGAGAGTATTTTGAACGGCTCAGGGGATGAATCTCTTAGTAAAAAGTAAACGCTCGATCATGCCGTAATTATTTTAAAGCCAATAAATCGAGCCTCTCAAATGCGGTTCCAAGCCATGTGCCTGCTTCCCCGCACGGCAGGTCGTAGCCACTATTTATATTGTAGTGTTTCTTCTTCTATGTGTGCTGTTTGCGCACGGCTGCAATTGTCGTCTTGAGTTAATCTCTGTAGATCGGATATTCACTCAGCTGGAAGTGATGCTTCACGGGCAGAGAAATCGCTTTTCGATCAACTTGAATGCAGTCAAAGCCGCGACTTGCGGCAGGTGTTAAATGTATGGAGCTACGCCGTGGTGAGCTCGAAAACTTCTAGCGCTCATCCCAGCGCGCCACTTGGAGGGCAGTTCCTCCAGGAACCGTAGTATATTAAAAAAAAAAAAATAGAGGATAGCTTTTTTTTCGATTTTACTTACTATTCTTTCTTAATGCCAAAGTTCCAAACTGTAAATATAGTACTTTCCGTCATATTTTCATACGGTTCAGTCCTTTCCCCCGAGCGCGATCGCTCTCGGGGAGGAGACAACTGACAGTCACATTGACCTCTGTACGATTGGAGCTACGGTTCAGACCAGCGATCCAACATGACAATCCGCATGTCGATCGATTGTACCTAGTCCCTCAAATGGTCTTAAACGCTTTAATGTATAGCGGAATGTCAACCTGTGACACCCCGACCCTCCGATCACGGCCCGACCAGCGGCACCAATGCCCGACAGTTTACGTCATCTCATCTTGTTGTTACACCACTGAATCGCGAACACACTGTCACGTCGGTGATATTCCATTCTTCTGTTCACAACGCACAACACTTCATCGCGATGTTGCTGCTACGTTGATGACACGCAGAAATACAGAACCACGTTGACTGCCGGTTGGCACTTGGAATCGAAAAACAGAACCGAACTCAGCACAGAAGGCACCCAGGCACCCGGCAGCAAAACCTGCCTGTCTTGGACGCAGCTTCCGCGATTTCCATAACGTCATCAACGCCGACACATTAACTGTGGACCGTGCTGTGGACACATCGTTCCGCGTGGTCCGCATGGTTCCGCGTGGTACGCATGGTTCCGCGAGGGTTCCGCAATCCGGAGTTGGCCATCTTAGCCCAGTCTACGCAGCGCTGCTGGCACTACTCCGGAACTTGGCTGTTTCTAGCGGCTTCGTTTCCTCGTTTGATAAAACTAGTGGTAAAAACGAAAATGCAACCGAAATGTTGTGCACGTTTGGATTGGGAGACGGAATTACAGGCGGCCTTCGCTGCCGCTGGAACTCAATCAACTCAACAACATTTAACCAAAAGAAGATGAGGCGGGAGGACAGAAGCTTCCTCCTGTCTGCCTGGAGGAGAAGAACGTCTCGTTCCTCCCTTCTTCTCGTCTCCGCTTGGGGGCGCGTCATAGAAGGGAGGAAAATGCGCCGTTGCTATCTTTTTCCTCCATTTTAGAGCGGAGCTGTTAAGGGCTAGGTTCCCCAGGATCGTGTCCACCAGCAAAGAAATTATGACACTGAACTCTGGACAGCTACCGCCATCTATGAGGGACGTCGATAACCAGACAACTGGTTGCCGCAGTCACTTATAGATGGCGGAAACCTTTCTTCGGAGGAAGAAGAGTGGGATGGGAACGAGCGACGATGGGTTCAGCAGCGCGAATGGTTCCGCAACTGCCGCGAGGCCGCTATCGCCTAAAGTTCCACTTCGTCGAGCGCTTCAGATTCCCTTGCGACACAAGAGCAGATCGCTCGCCTGGAAAGCCACCGCCGAGAGCAGAATCTACAGCTCCGCTGCTCTTCCTTCTTCACCAGAGTGGAAAGAATGAAAGTTTTTTTTTTTTTCTTACAGTGCACGTGCTCTCAATGGAAGAAAGTAGCTGAACCCTTCCTGATTTCGAATTTTCCAGAACATCCGCACTGTGGTGGAGACGCTGTATTTCAAAGCGGAGATATCCTTGGTTTCTTTGAGTGCCACAACTGTTGCGCGCCAAAACAAACTATCAACAAACTTTAAGCAGTAAAAAAAGTAAATGCTCTATGCATGTAGCCGCAAAAGCCTGGCGATGAAGGACACCAAAGTGCATGCACTTTGTCAAAAAGAAAAACATCAGTAAAACATACAAATAATTACAAATAGGTGGTAAGATTGGCCAGTCGTCATTATTCTGCACAAGTTATTTTGTTCAATGATCAATCAATCATGCAGCGAACCCTAAAGAACTGGGTGCCAATTATTACCGGCACCTAAGGTGTTGATTTTTAACCGTATTTTTATAACAAATTTCAGCAGCTGTATGACTATCGAGCCCTATGTACGCTAAAGAATTAGAAAAAAAACAGAACAAGAACAAAAGATACGCAATGTCACCCTTATTGACAGCGACATAAGTATAATGGTGTGCCCTACTGAATACCAAAAAAATAAAAACGGATACTGAAAGAGATAAAGCAGAAAATGTTAGCCCTGAAAGGGATGAGCTTGAGGTTCGTCAATGGCATAAATTAAACAACCAAGCGCTTACGGACGTAAACAGCACGTTCGCCGCTGCGTCGAACTGCAGCTTCGAAGAGATGGATTGCATGGCGGCGTGGTCTGCGTTCGTGGCAGATTTCATCAGGTCGTCGAACGTCACTGTGCCGCTGTTAAGGACAAACATAAAATCACTTTACAAAATGCACCTAAAAAGTAAAATTTTGAAAAAAAATGGATTGAGGTAATTTTTATAGTGTGCCTTTCCATTACCTCAGCGCTCAAAAACAAGGCCTCTCACGACGATTGATTCACTTGGCGCAAGTCAGACTTCACGGCACACAGCGGTGTGCAATATTTACAGATACTGCGAACATTGCCGCAGAATAACGCCACCAGACGCGTGTAGGATATGTCCGTGTTTGGAAACGGTGTAAATAGTAATAACTTAGTCCCGCTTCGCAAGCAATCAAGGAACAGCGATCGCAGACGTTTTTAATACTTGACGATTCTTTTCTTTAACTCTAGAACGTCTTCATTAGGGTACGGAACCCGGTGGGTAGTGGGACGCCGTTCTTCCATAAATTTCGACAGGGTTTATCGTACGGATGTAACTCTCAACTTTCACGGCCTATAGGAAGCGCTCTTACACCTATAAAGATGGCCGCCATCTGGATGATCGACGTGGACACTGATCTCTATTTAAGTAGGCTGGATCTCGGAACGGGAGCCCGCCAGTGGCCACACCGGTGGCCATCGCTTGGCACCAGGTAGTACATGCAAGTGTATGGTAGAAACACAGAGAAGTAAGGATTATGACGTTTATAATTGGCGCATCATTACGAATCCCTAATGATATTTTGCGATCATTGATTCATGTATTTCAGGGCAGAAATTAGAACCCATGAAGATGTTGAACGCTCATTCAAAAATCATAAGTGCAAAAGCACCCACGGCTGAGCTGGCAAGCTTTCTTGTGTCATGGAATAAGCAAATCAACTTGCCTTCATTAGAAGCGTCTAACATTACGCTCAGCTGTCACTGGACGTCCAACACGTTTGACGGTAACAGTGGTTTCCCCGGAGTTGGAACATTGCGCGTAACAAAACCTTCAAAACTGTCATCTCCTAATTTCAACTTGCTTCGAAACCACGACCAACTCTGCGGTTATTCTCTGCAACTCTTGTCTTGTTGAGCTGCGTCATGTTTCTCGACCCGTGGATTCTGCCTCATCACATAATACTTATATAAAAAAAGTTGAAAGGCCTACCGGTTTTCATGTTTGTGCACGAAATATTTTACATCATTCCCCGAAAAGACCTGAGAAGTTTAATTGCCGTTTCTTTCACCAAACCTCAAAAACGAAAATTATGTCTTTTGCTCCATGGAGTATCACTCATTTGCCGGTGTCAAGCGATGGCTACCGGTGGTGTCACTCGACCCCAGTAAGCCAATCCTCAATTTGCGATCCCGACTTGCTCTTTTAGAGTCAACTTCAGTCAGCTTTGCTAGAACCCACAGTTGGGAAACTCACCGTTGAAACATGGGCCGCTGGCGTTCACCGAGACCGAGCTAATTACGACAACAGCGCCACCCTTTATCATTTGTCTTTACTGTGGTCACCTTGAACTTTCAGACGCATGGTTTTTTCGTAAAAACCAACGGGAAAATACTTTTTGTAGTAACGTTTATTAGATTTTAGTACAAATTGAGGGCGCGTGATGTTTTCTAAAATCTTTAGTTTGCAAGGTTTTGCGGCACAATTAATATTGTTTTTATACAACCATGCCTCAGCGGTGATTTCAGGTAGCGCGTCCCGACCTAGGTGCATCTTAGCTTCGGTAGTAATTCGCGGCGAGTCCGCCGGGGAGACGGTGGTGGCGCCCCTGAAACCTCTTCCACCGTATCTGTTTCGGCGCCATAATGGCCGATTAAAGCCAAAATAGAAGTCACGTGCAGTTCCCCGAGTGGCCGCTGCAGGAGAAATGGCGGCGTTGTGATCGCCATTAGCTCGCTTCAGGAGGACGGGTCGGTGCCACTTTTTCAGAGCAGTCTCTATGGCAGTTTTCTAACTGAGTGGTTTAGTAACGTTGACATCAGTGCTCGGAGGAGACGGCAGAGAAAGAAAAAGTACAGAGCCTGAGTAGTGGGCAAGCGTGGCGTGACGAAAGTGGATAGAGGACAACGAAAGAGAAAGTGTTCAACTTGTTAATCAGGGTCATGTGGTTCATGGATGATCACACTGATCTCTATTTAAGATTTGCTGGATCGCAGATCGCACCTCCGCAAATGCGGCAACCGGTCGTCCATCTTACGTCACCCGCTCTTTCGCTGTCAAGACAGTTACCATAGTTACCATACATCTGTAGGTCACGTGACAACCGACTCAAAGGTCACGGTACCACTGCACTGACAACGCTTTAGCGGGTTACGTAAGACAACCGACCGGTGGCCGCAATCTCGCAATGGGCTCGAAGCGGGGATGCGCGATCCAGCAAGTTGTCCGGGATCAGTGGACGAGCAGCCGTCGACGCAGTATTGCCACAGTAGGCAAAGAAGGTCAGAGTTGTGTAAAGGTTGCCTGGTCACCAGATGTGAACCGCGAACATTAAAAAATATTTTTGTAATTATTAGGGCCCTAAATATTTTGAGATGCATTGTGTATGTCCAATAAACTATGGTGGTTTCATATAACGAATAATCGAATTCTTCTGATTTTCGTGTCCTGCCCCTTTAAAGTAATCTCATTTGGGCTTACAACTTTCCGAAATTACACTGGAAGCACTGACTTGCAACATGACACATCTTGCAGTTTGTGTGAGCTCAGACGTTCATGAAAATAGGTGCGCGTTTATAGCACTTGCACTTCGGCATAACTAACATTTTGCATGAATGGTGCTTGCGTTTCAGCGTTTCAGGAAGAAAATTGAAAATATTTATGTACCATTTATAGTGCACTTTTTTTTTTCAGTGAAAAGCATCTTCGATGCGCTATGCCTCCGGGCCGTGGGCAGGGAGCAATGCTTTGAGCAAGTAAGCTATCTGGAGGCGATTGAACTCAATGTTCGCCTTTTACTATTGTCTGAATATCAAATACCCAAGTGAGCTTTCCGCAACACAGGAATTCATGCATAGGTAAAAAAAAAAAAAAAATCTCCATACCTTTCTGCATTGATTTATGAGAAGGGAGTACCCGTTGGACCTTAGAACGGCAACCAACGTTTCACTGATACACGCATTTTCTACTCCTGCTCATTCTCTTAGCGAAATTCTGGCTGCCATTCTGGGGCTTATTTATGATGTCTCAGAGTCTCAGCTGCACCACTGCCTTGTCTACTTTTATTAATGATTCTTGATACGCATTATGGACCATAAGTGTCGCAAGCGATAAAAGTCATAACAAATCAGAGTAATAAATATTGAGCTTTCAACTTGAATACCTCATTAACCGTAGCATCACAGGACGTTGCTGCAAGAAAAATTGATATATCTTACATGCCAGCATGCTTATATTATGTCACTTATTTACCATTAATATGAATATATGTTATAAGGTGCATCTAAACAGATATAATAACGTCAGAGGGTTGTGGCCCTAAGAGTATCTTGTGGTTCGGAGGTTATCAAAAGCGCAGACGCAGCACCGCAACATTTAGTATTGAATCTGCTCTTGAAAGGATATACTTCTTGAATTATGCTGTGTTTGCCAGGTCACAGTTGAACGGTAGACCAGAAATATGTCTCGCATATTTGGAAGTTCAACACCACTGTGCGCTAGAACGGGGAGCGGAAAACAGGCCTTTCGTTAGGTCTGCGTCAGCCACGCGCCGTTTGCCAAATGGACTGAATAATTTGTTAACCGAATATTAGGAATTAGATTCCTGAATCAAATTATTTGACAGCTTATTATTTGATTCATATCTTGGTATTAGTTCACCCCCACATAAAGTCAATATTGTAAGCGCTCTGGTGTCTAATTCCTTTTTTTATTATAAATACAAACATAAAAAATTATATAGAAAAAAAGGAAGGGTAGCCACGTTTTTGTTTCTTGTAGAACATTTCTTGTTCATGTGGTTCCTCGGTGCAAATGATTCGACCTACTTGTCAATTAGTCTGGGGTACACAGCACTTGAACAATTCCAACATGCAGGCATGTGCAACATAAATATTCAAACACAAACTAGCTGCGAATTCTAACCAGGCGAAACAGTATTACTGAACACTATACTACCGATGTAGCACATTTCGTCCCAAGAAGATGACATATTGCACTAGGCTGCTTCACGTGGCTATTACTAAACTTAGGCAGCTTGGATGGATGTGTCTTAGTGAAACAATCGACAGCTACACATTTGAGGCTACTAAGCTCCTCTTTGTTTCATTACAGGCAGCTTATTGGTATCGAACCATCAAGGCAACCTGCCAGAGCGGGAAAAAAGACGACATTTCATCCTGGTATGTTGGTGGCGATGACCGAATAGAACGTCTTTCAGGAAAAATGAAGAAACATAAATGAAATTTAAATTTTTTTTTCTTCGCTTCCCAGACGGGAGTGGATTTCTTTTTGTAATAGTTTTGGCCCCGTGGGCAAATAAATGAGTTGGAGCTGGAGAACCCAGCGGGCCATGCAGGAGTAGTTTCATCTGGCATCCAACATTTTAGCCAAAAGTATCGTAACAATATACAGTTTCTACAGAGCCTTGTCAGCAATCTTTTCACGCCTTGAATTGGCTCCGTTTCGTGCTTTTCATTCATTCATAACCCCCTCCCCTTCCACTTCGTCTTACTCTTCGTCGGTGTAGGATGTGTCTTATTGTAGGCTGTCGTTGGAAGGCGAAATCTTTGTATTTGTCCTTCTACACCTTTTTTATCATTATAGTAATCTTTTTATGGCACTAATTTATTACACTTAGTAGAAATTTCAAATCTAGGGCACTAAATTTTTGTTTTGTTTTAGGTTTTCTAGTTTTTTGCATAGCCTTGATTAGTCTGGAAGTTCCCGAGATTGCTTTCCACATGAAAACTAGACGTTGCCCTCTAATTATATTTCAAGAATAAAGATATGAGCATACTTTACTTAGTAATGCATCTGGTGTGCACTTGGATAAAATTTCTAACACGGTATTCTAGCGCATGTTAATTTTTGGGGGTGCAGTTGGTGGTAATTCCTAATATTAAGTTGTTACAGCAGGCTTGAAGAAACACATTGAACGCGGCAATGTCATCTTCAAAGGAATTTTCCGGACTTCCATTGTTGAAATAGTTTCGTAGAATAAGTCACAAGTTAGTTTCGCAGTCTAGTGCCAGTCAGGGTTACTCTGATGCTTCTGCACTGCGCTCATCTGTAACTCATAGTTTGCAAAAATCGGCAGGTTTATTTGGTGATCGCATTCTGTTTAGAACATATTCACATTTCACTTTTTTTCTTTAGGTTCTGTAGTTTTAGCCCACTAATTATTTTTAAAGAATAAAGGTATAAACATGTTTTACTTAGTACTGCATTTTTTGTGCACTTGCTTGAAAATTCAAACTAACACTGTTCAAGCCCTTTTTAATTTCTGGGAGGCGCAGTTGGCGGTAAGTTGTGACAGCAGGCTTGAAGAAACTCATTGAACACGGCATTTTCATTTCTAAATGCACGTTTCGGACTTCTCTTGTTGTTGAAATAGTTTCGTAGCATAAGTCATAAGTTTGTTTCACTGTCTAGTGCACGCCAGAGTTAAGCTGAGGCTCCTGGACTACGCTGATGTGTAACTCAAAGCTTTGCAGTGGGAGGTTTGTTTTGTCATCGCATTCTGTTCAAAACCTAATCCTATTCCACATTTGTTTACAGGTTCTGCAGTTATGTGAAAGTACCTAATTGCTCTGGAAGTTACAAAGATTGCCTTTTAGATCCAAGCTGGACGTGTGTCACTAATTATTGTTCAGGAATAAAGGTATGAATATGTTTTACTTTGCAATACATCTTGTGTGCACATGCTTGAAAGTTCTAACACGGCGTTCAAGCACCTGTTAGTCTCTAGGAGGCGCAATTGGCGGTAACTCTTGACAACAGGTTTAAAGAAACTCATCGACAGGGCATTTCCACCTTGAAAGAAATTTTTTAGACTTCCCTTGTTTAAATGGATTCGTAACATATAAGTCACAAGTTAGTTTCAGTCTAGTGCGCCCGCCAGAGTATTATACCGGCATCGTACCTGCATTGTACTGGCTAGTGGTCGCACTGCAGTGACTGACTCTTTCATATACATCGTGAAGGATTGTTGATACACTATACGAGATCAGTTTCAAGCTGTCTCAACACTCATGCCAAATTTGTGCTATATTGTTAGTATTATACCTTCGTCGTACCTGCATTGTAGTCGCTAGGGTCGTACTGCAGTGGCTGACTTTCTCATATACAGCATGAACCAGTGTTGATACACTATGCGAGACCATGGTTAAGCTGTCTAAACACTCATGCTTAACTTATGTTCCTTTTTGTAGTATTGTTTAGGTATCGTACCTGCATCGTACTCGCTAGCAGTCGCACTCCAGTGGCAATACTTTCTCATATACAGCTTGAACGAGTGTATACTCACATGCGAGGCCAGTTTCAAGCTGTCTGAACACTCATGCCAAATTTGTGCTACATTTTTAGTATTGTACCTTCGTCGTACCTGCATCGTACTCGGTAGGGTCGCACTGCAGTGGCTCACTTTCTCGTATATAGCGTGCACCACTGTTGATAGACTATGCGAGGCCATTTTTATGCTGTCTAAACACTCATGCTTAACTTGTGTTCTTTTTTGTAGTATTGTTTAGGTATCGTACCTGCATCGTACTGGCTAGCAGTCGCATCTGCAGTAGCTGACGTTCTTATTAAACTGGATTGAATTGAATGGCGACCCCTTTGTAACGGGGGTCGCTCACCGGAAGTTCCGGTGAGGGCCTGCCAAAAACTAGCTCGCATGAGCCCCCGCCAAGCTACAACGTGAACCATTTGGTACAGTATGCGAGACCAGTTTCATGCCTAATTTGTCTTCCTTTTTTTAGCATCTCAAAGGCATCGGACTGGCTAGCAGTCGTAGCGCAGTGGCTGACTTCCTCATCTACTCTGTGAATCAGTGTTGGTATACTATTTAAAACCAGTTTCATGCTACCTAGGACCTCCCGCCTAATTTGCATTGCTTTTTGTAGCATTGTGCCTTCATCGTACTGGCACCGTATTGGCGTTTTCCGACTGGCAGTTATAATGCAGTGGCTGACTTTTTTATGTGCAGTGCGAACCAATGTTGATATACTGTATGCAATAAGGGTTTATGCTGTCCAAACATTCACGAGTAATTTGTGTTGGTCATTGTGTAAAAAACAAACAAAAAAAGATTGATACGTATACTTACGGTTTTGGAGAATCGCTGATTAGAATCACGTGCCTTAAATACGGTAGTCTAAAAAAGGAATCGTGAAGTCATCGACATTATTTGGCAGGTTGGTAGCACCGCCTTTTTATCGGCGTGATAAGCTGGCGTTGCTATAATTACCTGGGGCTTTTGAGTTCGCCCGGCGCTGATCTCTCCAAGTCCGGCGCTATCTCGAGCAGCGACTGATAGTAATCTTGTCTCGCAAACTTTTCCGACAGTATGACTGCCTGGCACTCAGTCTGCACAAACAAAACATGCGAAGTTTGTTCAGTCATACTTTAGTGCAAAGTACTTGTGCGATCGATTCATCTTATTTTTTGCAACTTTATCTATGAGGTAAGTTTCGACTAGTTTTGACATTATTTAAAAAAATCTAGAGTCTGGTTCACACACCGTTTGATTGCGATCGACTGCGCAACAACCTCTTGCAATTGCTGAGGAAGAGATTAAAGCACTGCATGAATTTTGGTAAGTTTCAAAGTGCTGGCAGTCTGGTGGGTGCTTGGACGCACTTAAGCAAAAAATTACGGAGCGGCACCGCTAACGTAGTAAGTCGCGGCAGCGCGGTGCCGGCGTCTACTGAAGACCAATAGAAACGTGTTCGCAAACGGCGGCGCGTCACTGGCTGCCACAGCAGACCCATAAGACAGTACGCGTCCGAATGTGACTCAACTCAATACTTTTAGCTCTTTCGGAAACATATAATTGATTACTTGATGTAATGCATTTATTTATTTCATCCCTCAGGGCCCAAAGGCCTTAATTACGATTGATTACAGAATATAGTATTTGAATTATAGCGAACCTTACTGCAAAAAAAAAAAAAAGAAGCAATTGAAGCGTTGAGAAGGTTCAATAAAATGTATTTATTTATAAGTAATGTCGTGGTCGAGATACGATTGATGGAATTGCGTAGGTTTACTTTAGCATTGCAATACAGATGTGAGCCGTGCCGTGTCTGGTCGCGATCTGATGGAGAAAGGGTCTTCGCGCAGAAGCGGCGGGCAGAGTCCAGGGTCACACGGCAGCGATGGCGATGATGACGGCGACGGTGGCGATGATGATGAAGATCTCCCGACAAGTAATCAGTTGCTTGTAGCCCGTTACGTACAAGTCTGGTCACGGGTGATTAGGAAGCCAGGGGCTTGGGCAAGCATTTGGCTATATTTAAGGGCCTGGGCGGGTTGCTTTCTGTTGTCTGTGTTTCTGTCCACTCCAACGGATGCTTTGGTTGCAGGTTTGGGCATGTGAGAAGAATATGTTGAATACTTTTATTCTCCTGACCACAAGCCTTGCATGTCGTTGACTCAACCAGCCGATTATATCGCTCATGGTAACCCAACTTTCGGAGCCCTCCTGCGTGTGGCTCAAAGAGCAGGTGGCTGCCGAGGCTGTTGTCGTACAAGACAGTCTCTGCTAATATTGTATTCCTGCAGAGATTGTACAGTCACAGACTTGACTTAGCCTCGGCTGCCTCCGTCTACAGCATCATTTTTTGCTACCACACTTCCGTTTCCCACTTCGGGGCTGTAGCCATGGGAGCTGTGAAGATAAACAAAATAACGTATTTTTATTTAGCTTGGTAAAGTCTCTTTCTCCACCTTGTCTGTACGCCTGTCAGATGGATGCATAAAAAATATGTTTTACTCGTCGTCTTTTGTCCAAGAACTGCAGCCGCCCATAGAAGACAATCTTGCCAATCTTGCTTATAGCTTCTCTGGCCTCAAGATACGGCCATCCGAGGTGAATTTATTCAAGTGCGTCATTGCTCACAGGATCTTCACTCGGCCAAAGGTGTATTCCTGAGAGTTCAGTGCGTGGCATTACCCAGTCTTGTTGAGGCGGTGTAAACTGATCCGAAAGAGAGACCTTCCTTAGATAGTGAAAGAGGTGGGTTCCAAAGTCTAAGTCCCTGTAAACTCGTCAACGATGACTGCTTCTTAGTCTCTGTTATCTAACAAACTACCAATGAAGTTTTGGGGCAAAAATGCCCCAAAACTTCATTGGTGCATTTTTGCCGCTGCACCGACCTTCACCATAGCCAGATCTGCCCTTCTTATCTTCTGGTAGGTGAGCTACTTAGCATATTCTTTGCTAACCTGGCACATATGATATATCCCATTTCTGGTCTATCTATTCCTCAAGCCCATCTGCGAAAAGATATACGATGGCACTTGACATGCATAAATGGCTAACTTGACAAAAACATCCCACCATCTTTTGCGGCGTCTGCTTCCATATAGCCTTTTTCTGTGAATGATGTTTGATAAGGACTTTAAGCACTGTGATGCATTCTCCATATTTCCCCGCACGTCTCCTGATGGCACTTTTTTTCTTCAAAGTTCTGCATAACAATTTTTACAGCCAGCTCTTTTAAGTACGTTCGTCTGGGGCGTAGATCTTGTTTCGCTTCTTTGTTTTTCTTCAAGTGGCTTTGCTGAAGTTCAGCCTTAAAGGTTCTGGTCACTGCCAATAGTGTACTCATCTTCTTCATCTACTCAAACCTGAGTAATATGCTGTCCGAGGTGGTGAGGCATTAATACAAAGTCAATGCAGGTTTTGCTTCATCGAGCAGTCCATGCGAACTGTCCCTCACATGTTGACCGTAGGTTAACCACCTTAATTTGAAACTCTTCTGCTAGCTTTAAGAGTAGCCCCCCCCTCCCCTCATTACTATCCTCCCACCCATCTCATTTCTCCAGATGTCTATTAGAATCCTCAACATCGTTAGCAACACACGCCACATTCGCCTGGTTCTAGTCCTCTCGTGCACACTGCACTGTCTAGGGCAAGATAAATCACGCAAACCGCCATTAGACACTAGTAGCTTCCTCGTAACCCAGAGATGGTCTTGGCAAGGCCTTGACTCTCGCTGCCACGATGACGAGCCGCGCCAAAGAACACCCTTCCCCCCTCCTCCCTTCTCTCCGCTGCCTTTTATGCCGTTTGCACCCGGTCCAGTGCCAGTCCGGGTGTGCAAAGTCTTCCTCAAGGTGACGGAGATGTTTCTCCGCGACCCCGTAAAGCTGTGTGCCCTCAAAGTTCATCGCACAATAACGTTCTTGCCATTTTTGATCTCATCTTGCTCCTTGAAGGTTTAAAAAGCCAGACGTCTCTGTCAGGTGTCTTCAGTGCTTCCGCCCTTCTACGTCTTAACCCTCTTTCCTTTACTACGCCCCCCTCTCCCCCTTTATTATCCTGCCGAGATATTTCTAACTGCAGCCCCCAGTTGTCGCCGCACAGTCTGTGCAACCAAAAGCGTACAGCCATGGAGTTGGGATCATTGGAGAACCTCCGTTGATATCCGAGCTGTCCACATGCCCCGGAGCCATTGAGGGCGTTTGCATCTCCATATTGATCTTCCTTGCATGCAGCATTGCCTCGTCCGGCAGTCTTTTGCCAGTCGTTCGTGGCAGGCTCTCCGGGATAGGGCCAGATCAATAGAGGGTACATAAGGGATCTTTCGCTTGGAGGCGGCAGCAATCCCCAGAGATCATTCTGTTTTCGAACAAAATATTCCCAGTGTGGCCGCTTCGATTGCACCTTGGTATTCTGCACAGGCTGATGTCGTTGGTGGGCAGTCTGATTTTCTTTGTGCGACGATGAAGCTCTCGGTTCGCTGAATACTCGTCCAGTCTGTAAAACGGAAGTCCCAGTGGGATTCTTCTCTAGGACTGCGTGGCGCATTTGTTGATGTCCCATCTTTACGTGTTGCGTGAAGCCTCCGCTGTCCTCCTTTCTCCGATGTTGAGGCCAGCAGAGATGGTCATCGCCTTCTTTCCTCTGTCTAAAAAGGAAATTCGGAGCTATTTCACGCTGTGAAGGTGGTTGGCCAGCGAAGCTATAGAGCATCACCACAAATGATGCACCAAGAGACACACAAAAGCACTTCACCAAATGTTTATTTACAGTATATATACATCCCTTTTAAACCGTAGTGATGATCAGTTTGTGATCAGTATGATATGCACTCATTGGTTCCTTTACAACTTTGGTGAGATTCTTTGCTAAAGCTAAATCTATACATGACTGGTGGCGCTCGTAAGAGGCACGCTGCTCTTCGGGATTTCTAACTATATATAGCCTTCTCATAGTAACTGCAAAACACAATGGAATGCCCTGGACGGCAGCTGCTGCTTTTATATATGAAAACATATATAAAAGCAGCCGCAGTATACGTATATATATAAATCAGCAGTATACATATATGTATGTGTTTATGCAGTGACGTCACCCGACTCTAGCTGGAGAAGGCCCACTGTTTTCGGATGTACTTCCATTATCACACGTTTTGAAGTCTTTCCTTATCAAAAGGCATATCGAGGTGACGAGGCGTATATGCATTTCCATACAATGGAGCGCTTTTATATGCAGTTTCAGACTTTTGTTTTTGCAGACGGATACCAAAAATGCATGGAACCCTAGCCATATGCAGCTCCGCTGTAAAACGATTTGCAACCTCAGCAATGCGGCCTGTCACAATCTCGATACCATCTTGGTTGTAGTGCAGCCCATCTCTATTCATGATATGTGACTGCTAGGTCCCCAGCTAAGTTCGTGCTTTGTCGCACTTTTTTTTCCAACTTGGCGTTTAACATCATAGCTGCGGCCGGCATTTTTGTTATCTAGTTGACACTTCGAATATAGAGTAAACCGCCAGGAAGCCTCTTCTTTTCTCCCATGTCTTCTCCAGGTTCTCGACAATAGCAGCTGTTCGGTGTCTTTGTAATTGATCGTCTATTCCAACATGCAGGATGTACATCCTAGGAATTGTCCTCGCCTGTTTCTCGCATTCCGCGATCATCGTATGAACTGTATCCAGAGTTTCGTTTTTTGTTCATCAGTATTTCGAAAATTTTTCATCGTCTATTTCGCCGAAAAACGATTGGGCAAGCTTACCTACCTTGTGGTCTACAGAAATCAAGACCTTACGTTTTATCCTCCATAGAGGTTGTGCAGTCGACTGGGTGTTTTTTGTACGCCTCTTCCCGGCATGACCAGTGGCCTTGTTCTTTACACGAGACTGCTTATTTCTGACTCATGGTTCATGCAAGCGAAAATATACTTGGTATGTCATTTCTTTCTGCCGGTTCGATGGCACCTGAAGCGCTATCTGGGCTTGTGTAATGAACACACGACTGCTTCGTTAAACCACATCTTTGAGATTGCTTTAGCAAACCTCATCAATACGTGCCACACGCTTGACCCTCCCTTTGAAGATTTCAAAAGGGTGTTGTTTTTCCTAGGTCATTACAGAGGCTACCTCTTGTTTGCTGGGTCGGCTTTTAGCTGCCTCTTAGTGAAGTCTTTCAGCTGCGCATCCAGTAATTTGTGCAATATCGCCCCCATCTCTTCACATTGAAAAACCAGACCCAGCAGTCCTTCGCCACGGTTTCTTCTTTCTTGCGTTTCCTTTTTAGGCGTGTCCAACATTTCTTCCAAGGGATTAATTTTTTAATCCGAAAGCATCATATGATATGCCACATTACGGGAAACTCCGGCGTCGTTGGAGGCCTGACCGAGCAATGGTACCAAAAATGGCGGAAAACGCAAAGAGTAAAAACACGTCAAAATACTCGGATTTACATGAAATGTCTCGGGGGGGCTTCCTATAAACAAGGTAAATTAATGGCTTTGAAAAGAAAATTTGGTACACTTCGGTCAGGGTGGGCACCGAACCCGGGCCTCCGGGGTGCTAGACGAGCACGCTTCACCGACGCCACGGCGCCTCCACGGTTCTGGCTGACTAAAGGTGTGCCTAGTGCGTGCGTCATTGCACACGTCACGTCGCAGGCATCTGGCTGACTAAAGGTGTGCCTAGTGCGTGCGTCATTGCACACGTCACGTCGCAGTCATCTGGCTGACTAAAGGTGTGGCCTTGTACGTGCGTCATTGGGAACGTGACGGCGCAGCCAATGGGGAGGAGGTGGCGCCCCGTCACGAGTGTATAAAATGAGAGCGCTGCCTCCCTGCGCGTAAATTGCTCTTCGGATTTCATCGGTTCTGTGTCTCCTGCGATGGACTCGGCACTCTACGAACGTCGTGGAAGCGACAATGCAGTCCTTATCAGCCTTGCTGTTCTGCCATTCGTCGATGGGAATCTTGGTATTCTGGTCAGCAGCCTGGGGCAGGGTAGGCTGGCAACATTGCGCGAGGAGCTGGCGTTCTATAGACCCCTTTCGAAATACTGCCCTCTGTTGGCAGCTGTGGAATCCCTGCACAATGGCAGACTAAAGCCGCAACGTCACGGCACACTTTATGCGTTTGGTTAAAGCAGAAGAAAAAACAGACCCTCAGAAAAAGGCGATCAGCGCAGTGACGTTTCACTTTCGACGCTGTTTGATTGGCTCGTCGACTCCTAGCACTGACTGCGCTCTGACGTTCGATATCTTATGAAATGACTTGCACGTGTCACGATGTGTGTTGTTCCGCCATTGTGCAGGGGTTCCGACCTTCCAATAATCGGCACGGGAATTTCGAAAGGGGTCTATACTGCCGAAGTTTTGTAAGTTGGGCGAGTTGTTATGATGACATAGCGAACAGAACAGCGTACAGAACGACAAGGACATAGAGAAGGAACATACACAACACACAAGCGCTTTTGTGTTGTGCATGTTCCTTCACTCTGTCCTTGTCTTTTTGTTCACTGTTCTCTTCACTATGTTACATACTGCCCAGGGTCTGTGCGTCAGCTGGAATTCTGCCGCGAGGTCAGAAGAGGTTCGCATAGGGTTCCTTGGGAAGTAGACGTGATTCCTGGCTCTGAAAGCCCAGCCGCGCAGTCCACATGTTCTTCTCTAACTCCTTGTCTCGCCATCTGGAAATTGAAAATGTCCTCGGAAAACACGTCTTCTTTGTTAGCTGCCATTGTGTTTCCCGGGAGACCTACAGCAGGATTACAACACTGGACATAAGCATATCCATGGGAGCTTCCTCGGTGGTTCGTAAGCGTTCCAGGAGCTTGCTTTTGTTACCGCTGAATGAAAAATCCAGTGCTTTCAGCTCCCGTTTTAAATCTAGAACCTTCATTGCCGCCATCGTACAGAGATGCTACTTCCACACTAGTGCCACCTCGCTTCAACTACGAGCAACGCGTCGCGGTGGAACACAAGAAGTCGTAGTGCTGTCGGTCGCAGTCGAACGCAAGTGTGTGAACCATCTGCAAATTTGGACGGCGAAGCTTTTTCTTTGTTGAACCTTAGAACTCTGAACATCGCGTCCTTACCAAAACAACTATACTGCGCGCTTTCATTGCTTTCATAGGCTTGCTGTGTATAACCTTCAAGCTTGCACTGTCAATCAAAATGCCCGAGTAGAAAACAAGGAATCTTGGCTACACATTTAAAATATATTTTTTTTCTGTCTTCTGTTTTTCTGGTTTAATATCTGTAAAATTAATATTATTTTCTGTTCTCGTTTGTTTTCTAAACAAACCTACTTTATATTTCGAACAATTTGAAAACACAGTCTCAGTTCGTAAAAGCCTGCAGAAAACAAGGTTCTTTTTCTTGAACTAGTAAAAAAGTTTTGTTGTAAAATAAAAAAATAAAAAGAAGTAAGGTTGGTCTATTCGACTTAGAAAACTTTGTACGTTCGTGAGAACCAGTTTTTACACTGATTTATTTTACACGGTTTAAAAAGAAACGAAAAAAAACGCTGTACTGATGCAATAAAAAAGCAATAAGCAAAATATTTTTGCTGATAAGTAGTTTTATCTATATATCTAAATACTTTAACAGTAAAGTATTTGATATATCACTGATTTTTTTTCTGCCTTACAAGTTTGTATTATCCCAATTGGCCGATCTGCCAGTAGGGGGTAAGCGGCTTCATCAAGCTGCAATTCTGCAGCTTTTTTTCTTTTCTTCATCGCCCATTTGTGATACGGAAGTAAATAAATAATATTTTAATTGTATTGAAGCTCCTTGCACACTTGATGTTAGCTACCAAGGCGTATGTTGCGTTGACATCACATAGTTCGTCGTGGTTCTACCTTTCCTGGTTTGTCCGCGGAGTGATTCGATGCCGTGACTGGTACGTGGTGGTGTTTATTTTACGCATGTCTGTATTCCCTACCTGAGTACTTAGAATACTCCCAAAGGCCAACTGTATTACTTTAGAAGCTTTAGAACGAAGCCTTATTCACATTTAGAAAAAAGAAAAAAGCCGGTGCATATCGGCGAATCGGCGATCAACTCACATGGTTCAGGCAATGCTCAAGCTCGGGAACCTGGTAGGCTGTGTTGATGTTAACCTGAATAACAAAAATGAAGGTGTAAATGCCATTAACTTTCAATCCTTGTTCCCGCTGGGTTAGGATAGAAGACCGCCTACCAGAACGAGTCCCGCCTTGGCGGCCGCAAACTGGACCACCCCCCATTCGTAGAGGTTCGGCGCCATGATGCCGATCATGGACCCGACAGGAAAATTGAGGGATATCAAGCTCGCTGCAAACTGATTCACCTATGAGAAAAAAACGCCCGGTAACGTTTAAAACCGACGAATGACTAATGAAAGTTGAGAGCAACAATGGCCATCAGTCATGCTATTTCTCGGCTGATTCTGTCTTGCCCCCATCTTGTGACATCGGGACGTCATATCTGCAGTCGTTGTTCGCAGCATATGCTCTGCAGTATATCATATACGTCGTTCGCTAAGAACAACGGTCCGGCATTGATGAAATTCATGTTGAACATATATAAAAGCGTATTCCACAAAATCAAGATACCTGTTCTTGGCAGAAAATAAAAGGGAGCGAGTTCTCACCATGCACTGCGAACAACGATCTCAAATATGACGTCCAGTGACAACATTCGACAGGGTTATGGTGAGCTAGAAGGGGGAGGTGTAGCCATTGCACGCGTTTCCCAGCGGCCGACATCAGTTCCGCGCTTCCGCGGAGCATCCGCGCAGCATCCGCGATTCTGAGCTGCTCTGGACTTTCTACCATCGCCCGCACATTATCCTCTCGGCGGGAAGTAAGCGTCTGCGCAGGTTTGTGACTCCGCTAAGCTGACAAGGGCAATGGAAGTTTCGTTCTCGCCTGACCAATCAAACGCCTGCCTTGTATCGCCGGAACCCACTCTCGGCACGATAGTACGCGTAGAAAGTGTGATCACGTCAACACCTCCTAGACAGCTTTCAAAGCCTGCGCGTCACGTGACATGACGTCACGTCCCGGAGGCCTGCACGGGCGCTAATTGGATGCGAGTGCCGCGTCAGCGTTCGCGTGGGACTCGTTTTGTATCGTAGTAACCACGCGAAGGCTGACAGGGCACTCGAATCCAATCAGCGCCCGTGCAGGCCTCCGGGACGTGACGGCATGCCACGTGACGCGCAGGCTTGAAAGCTGTTTAGGAGGTGTTTGATGATGTTTGCCAAACCGACTGCCCACTGGTCCAACAAATACGAAGCTCCCGCCGACTTGTCACCTTACCAGTAGACAGAGTACAGGAACGCAGGGTTGTCTGTTACCCGCACAAGATATTAGAAAAATGATTCTCTCACCGGGAAAATGGTTGTTGATGAAATAATCCTGCGGGATACTTCACAATAGTATGCAGAGAGCCGAGTCAGCTGTCCTGAGGACAGACTAACTGCCCTTGCTTTCTCTCTAATCTCCGACGAATAATAAAGGAGGAGTTGTCGTCAACGTCCGTCCAAGACAATGAATCAGTGTTGCTGTATTCCTCGGACACAGCAGAATCTGCTCTAAGCGTGCGTTTGCGCTAGCCACTGTTCAGGTTTTCAGTCTATTCTGGGGTTTTTCGGAATTTACAAGAAAGAAGCAAGTGTTTCAATAATAGTGGAGATGATAATCTCAAAACTTCTATGTAAATTCTGCTTGCAATAAAAATAAAATCTGTATTTTTTTTTTTACTTTATGATACACTCATGGACCCAATCACCTTTATTTTTAATCACAGGTATGGAGGATTGGGAATGTTACACGAGCTAAACTCCGCTAAGCGCCGAATTTCTGACAACCTAAAATATTAAGAAAGGTTCAACCCCAGTAAATGCTAGTATAGCGATAAAACGGGTCCGAAAAACGTGTTCTAAATTCGACCAAAAATAATACTCCAACAGGAAGCTTGCTCGCTACGTACACAGCTTGGCTATAGGCCCAACGTTCCTGTGGAGTTTATGACCAGTCTTGTACATATAACTCGAACAAAAATACACGATTACAATTATAATCGCTTGTGGTTCAGAAGTATTCAATTATATTACTTCAAAAAAGAATAGTAATTGGCAGTTACTTAAAAACAAATAACCGTTACTTTTCCGATTACTTCAGATTTTTCGAAACGGCAGATTTGTTCTACAGTTTTGAAAATGGGTCTTTCGTACTCTACATTATTTGGTTAGTATCACCGAATTATAAAATACTAGTTTTTATTCCCCTAATTTCGGTAAAGCATTATTCTGTCCGATTTTTGGGTCGAGGATCCCTTGGAAGGAAACTTGCAGAAACGCAGGGCTGTCATAAAAAAGGGAAGGAAAGTAGTGAGGGCTACAAATAACTTTAGTACATTCAGAAGTTTTCAAATTGCACTTGTGATTACTTTCTAATAAGTGTATTTAAATGATAACAAAACTACTTCAAAAATAATTGATTGCGAGTAAGTTAGTTGCTTCATAAATTTTAGGGTTCGGAGTTTTCGGTTTAAACCGATAAAAACCGATAAAAGTACGCCGAATCCATTTTCGGAAATTCGGTATTAACCGAAAAAGGTCAGTTTTAGGTTCGACATTTTCGATTTAAACCGATAAAAGTACGTCGAATCCTATTTTCTAAAATTCAGTTTTAACCGGAAAAGGTCACTTTGCCCTTCCAGTCGTACCGCAGAGCAGTGGCGAAAAACTGAACGACAGTGTCTATCGAAACGTGTCCCGATGTATGGGATACACGGGTGCCATCACGACGTTTTAGTTTAATGTGCGAATCATCGATCGGAACGTGAAGTCCGAAATGCCCCATGACTTCGCCATGTACGAGCGTGTTTTCAAACTCGTTGTAACGGAAGACTGACTCGATGCAAGCTCTGCATGTTGTGTTGAGGTTCTAAACGTCACACCGTGCCTCTTTTGGCGGTCACAATTGGTTCATTGGTCGATTTTGGCTCAGGCAGCGCTTCATCTCCTCAGCCTGCCAGTGTCCAGTGTTAGCGTTGAGAGGGCATTCTCGAAGCTCAGGGTCATATTAACAGGAAAGAAAGAGTGCGGATCAACGAGGAGAACCTGGGCAAGTACATGTGTGTGCGTACTATAATAAGATAACGTAATCCTGATGTACAGAAGGTGAAGTTCCACGCTTTTTTGGAATAGGCTTCATATCTGACTTGTTTGTACTTCTGTATTTCTTCTTGTTTCTTTTACAGTTGCACACATTTGGCAAATAAAGTGTTCATATCTTTTTCAATGTATCTGTGCCGTTATTTTTTGAGTGATCACAAATATCAGACCTACAAGGATCATCTGATCCGGTGTCCGTTGGTGTTTATTTTATATTCACCGAAAAAAGCCGATAAACTTTTGTGGGCATGAATATACGCCGAAAAAAAAACCGAAAATTTAATTTTAAAATGAACTACCGAAAAAAGTACGCCGAATTTTGAAGAAATAGAAACCGAAAACGCAGGAACCCTACAAGTTATAATGAGTATTGTACGCGTCTATCCGAAACAGATGAGCGCAAAAAAACAAAAAAAAAAAAACACGCGGAAGTCGCAATAAAGTCTTAACGTAAAGATAGTTTTAAAAGAATTAACTAGTTTAGTATTTATTGCACATGAATCTCAAATGTGCCTTCAACGAAGCCATATATTATGTTTACGTGCAGTGAATTCTTCGAGTTCTGGATGATAGTACAATTTTCGTACGTTCCGGATTCGTGCGATTTTCGATTGATTATTCGCGCATGTGATTTGCTTGCCTTTACTACGCCAGGTCCGTCTGCGAAACTAAAACTCAAAGCGGCAGAAAATAGTACTAACATCATTTCGGTACTCGGTGTATGTCTTGGTAATTCCCTCGGTGGCACGACACAATCGCCTTGTTGTCTCCTTTGGCGTCTGCCGTCTTGTCCAACACGTCTGCCACGGTCCACGGGAGCAAGGGCTGGCTTTCCAGGCTTGTGAAAGTAGCTGAGTTGGCTTAGTCCCCTTCTGGAGAGAGCATCATAAACCAACTTTCAATCCAAACGACGGATATGTTGACCAGTTTTGTGACGCGTCCGCGTGCGGAACTATACGCTGCAGTGACCTGAGCATTGTGGTCACGGGTTACTTTTTTTCCCGTAATGACAGTAATGCACTTGTTACCTTTTTCGGACAGCAACAGGTAGCACAGTTACGTTACCCATTGCATTTTATTACTACTGCCACAAGCTAGAAATAGGTGGCAGTTGTTTTCTTTTTTTTATTCTTTTACAGGTACTAAGTATTGAGTACGAGGGTTTTCCAGCGATATTCAGTCGTAAAACAATTCCGTATAAACAAACCAAGTGGAGTGCAATCAAACTTTTTATTAAGAAGTCGTTAGGTAAATAATTTATCATACTGAATTTCGTAGGTGTAAGTTTCTGAAAAAAAAAAAAAAATGTAAGCAAAGAAAAACGTGCTACTCCGACGCACAGGAGGACAAGCGATAACGAACTCTCTGACGGACGTTGTTACTCCCAGAAGGCACCATATTGAAGGAAAACTTGAAAGCTCCTTTGAAATCCATCAGATGCGAGGCCGTATGGTACAATTTGGTAGCTACAATGTCCACCAGGCGGTTTGTTTCAGGTTTCCTTCCAGTGCATAAAAAGAACACTTTTTTTCTTGCAATCTTTTTCCTTCAAAAATTTACCCCATGTAGCACGGCGATACTTGGCCACTATCCTGGCAGTGCTGGTCAAGTTTCTGTCCCAGTGCCAGCTGAATGTCGAGTTTTGCACCACAGTCCCATATTCGGTAGCTATTGGGGTACCGTCCTTTCGCCACCGGCCCAGTATCAGCGCGATATCGTGCGACTAATGATCGGACAGTCGCTCGCGTATCGGCCGGACGTCACGCGTCTGCCCTGTGTCGTTACTGTGGTCTAATTCAATCCGCGTGTAAGGCTACTTATCGTGGGATTGTTATTGACAACTGAACTTGCGAACTTAAAGGAATAGTACGAACAAAAAACATTTCCGCGAGAGAAAAACAAAAAACAAAAAAAAAACAGAAAAGCGATAGTGTAGCCACAAGTAATTCAAATTGTATTGACATTCATATTCTGGTCTCGGACTTTTCTCAAGAAATCTATTGTGTCTTATGTTCAAATTACGAGGCATAAAATATCATTCAAACACCGACAAGAAAATTAACTAAACAAATTAATGAATATCGTAGAAAACGCTGAATCATCACACCCTAAAAAATGAACCGACAAAATTTGTTTTCATGAGGCTTTCATGCCCCAAGAACCCTTTAGCTCGTAAAGGACGGCGGTTTCGCCTCAAGCACTATTGTCCCCTGGCGCACTAGAAAGGAAACTTGGCCATGAAGAAATCATTCGCATCAAAAAAGGAGCTTAAAAGAACCCCGTATAGGTTTTTCACGAAGAACTCTTTTGTGGGGTTCTTAAAGACCGACCAACGAAACCATATTCCGCAAGGTAGGAAAATGCCCCTCGCGCCCTCCTCTTTTCACCCTCTCCCAAAAAGCACGTGACGGCAGGGGCTTCTTTTGTGTCGGCTTTTTCTGTAGGGATAATCCTCAAAAAGCGAGCGCCACAACGACCTTGAGACGTCCAGGTGTCTTCCCTCGTTGACGCGGGCACGCTCCGCGAGATTGAGGAAGCCAGCGCGACAGAACGCTTTTTCCCATGAGCTGCAGGTCCGAGGCCGCTAGGTCGGTGGAGATCGAGGGGTCGTGGTATGCTGGGTTCGTTCCAGCAGCCGCTCTCTGGCATCGCGCGGCTGCTGGAACCATTCCCGTGTCTGCACCAGTGTTGGACAAAATACTCGATAAAAGTATTTAAGTTAAGTTACTAAATACCTACTTCGTAAAGTATTTAAAATACTACTCAAGTTACTTTCACTGTAAAGTATCTTGAGTAGAGTACAAATACTCAGAAATGTAATTCAATTACTGTTGAAGATACTTCCGCATTGCGTAATCTGTATCGACGTAAGTAACAACGACAATTATACAGCTGCGCAAATCTGGTTTACCACAATGGTTTATTAGCACGCAACAACATAAAACAAAAAAACTATCGTAGAGGTATTTTATGCAGCCCAACTATAAGGAGCAGGATATTGTCACGAATGACAAATGATGAGGCGGCGAATAACTGAAGAAACTAAACGTTTAATGGGACGAACTTGTGCCCAAAACAACAGAGAAAGGCTAGCGTCGCAGGCGTTGATGTCGGCGAAACAGCAGGATCGAGCGCTGGGGCGAGACTGACTCCGGATGGCCACGCGGAGCACCTTTTGTACCCAGGTGGGTTTCTGGAACATTTGGCGTAGAACGTTCGGCGCGTAGAACATTCGTAACTCGAATAAACGACAAGGTTCTCGAACATACGAGAATGTCAAGTTGAAAGAATAAATAAAAGAGGAGTCCGCTCCCTGGAATCGAACCCGGAGCCTCCGCGCGGGGGCCAAGCGCGATAACCATTCGGCCACGCGCTTTTTTTTTTTTTGTTGTTATTTGGCCACGCGTTTCCGACCGTTTCCGCAGCCTGCTAAGCACCCGCATTGCGCTCCGTAATTCGCCACAAGACCTTGAACTATGCAGACAAGGCTGGCGGCGCGCATGCACAGCCTCGGCGTTTTCTTCACGGATACCGTAGCGGAGGAGAAAAACGGTCTACTACTATTGCCTAATATCACTGATACATGTTGCAAAACATTTCTGGGACAACAAGAAAGAGGTCGCTTCAGCTATTGTGCAGGAGACCGAACTATAGGGGGCGCTCTGACCCGTTTGTTGTCCCCATACTCGGTGTTTATTCAACACAAGGCCTGTGCACATGCCTAGAGGCCTTATGGGCATGTCCATGTCATCTTGTACAATAGAGCGCGGGGCACAGTTTAATGTAAAAAATACTAACAATCGACAAAGCGACGTTAAGTGCCGGATCTTTCCTCAGAGAATGCGAGCTTGACCCACTTCGGCTTTTGTGCTGAGCTGGGACCGTGCATGCTGCATTGTTCATGCAGGCCGGAGTGGAAACAAAAGAGCCCCTCCTCCCCCTCACCGGAGAACACGAACTCCAGCCGAACGCTGACGCCGCGTTCGGTTATGTCGGCCGAGCGTTGAGTCATTGTACTTGTTGTCGCCATCCTAAAGTCCTAAAGTTAACCGCTTGGATCGTCACGGTCGCTCCTCCTCCCCAATTGGGGAGGAGATCAGACCGTGGCACCCCAAGCGGTTAACTTTAAAACTACACGGATGGGGACAACGAATACAATGACTCAGCACTCGGCTGACATAACCGAACGCGGCGTCAGCGTTCGGCTGGAGTTCGTGTTCTCCGGTGAGGGGGAGGGGTCTCTTTTGTTACCACTCCAGCCTGCATGAACAATGTAGCATGCGCGGTGTCCAGCTCAGCACAAAAGCCCTCAAGCTCGCATCCTCTTACTACTGCTTTCCGGAGAGATCCGGCACTTCGTTTATTATTAGTATTTTTACATTACACTGCTGTGCCCCGCGCTCTATTAGAGGAGATAACATGAACATTCCCACAAGGCCTGTGGGAATGTGCACAGGCCTTTTGTTGGGTAAACACCGAGGTGTGGGGGCAACAAACGGGTCAGAGTGCCTCGCCAATAGTGACATCGCTGAATATCACGTCCTGCGGCGCACCTTAGACGCATCATTGAACTACAATCCACATTCCCTATATGGGGAGTTCACTATAAACGAACTTGGGATACAGATATGAGTGAATGGATAACAAAGAAAACCCACATAATATCCACGGCAGTGGTCGCACCTTCTTTAAGTAGGTTGCGTTCAGAAGGGCACTCAACGTTTGGAGCCGCTTTGTTGGCATTTTGAGATGTCATCCAGCTCCTAGTTCGTTTCCTGTCCTGTTCTCTGCTTATCAATATTCGCTTACAGACACTGTTCACGAGAGCAATAAGTGACGGACTGACGACAAAAAGAAACGAAAGAAAACCTTGACGCTTTGCGGTAGCAGAGTCAAATATACACCAACTCATGTTTACAAACAAACCGGAGCGCCCGGTGCGCCCCTAGCGGACGCCACCGGCGCCGCGCATGCGCGATGGGGGTGTGGGCAAGAAGCTCGCCGTCGCCCATAAACAGATCATTGAAATGCAATGTTGTCGGCGTCGGTGTGAGTCCCCCAGCCCTTTTTCGCGTTCAAATTGTTGGTTCTACGTCTTCCTGGCGATGTCTGACTATCTTGAGCGGCGTCAGCGAAATTACCGAGGCTCGTTACACCGCAAAACTTCGCGTGAATAATGTGACATGTGGCGATTCATTCCGCGAGGACGCCGCAGAATGTACGCTAAAGCCTGATTCACATGATGAGATGTCGCTCGGAATTTTCAGTCGCGACGCCGCTCGGGCTGCAAAAGCGTGAACCGTAGCTGAGATGGTCGACGTCGATACTGACAATCGCAAGCTGAATCGGACCAACTGAATTAGGCATAACAAGTGGGTGATGGTCACTGGTAACAATGATCAACATCTCCTTGTATCTACTGTTTACATCGAGCCTGCTTACCAACCTTCAAATTTAAGTCTTTTGAGGCCTGCACTTACTTCTTATCGCAAGTAACGGGACAACCTTTGGTCTACGGACCGGCGTCGTCTAAGAGAGCAAACGACAAGCAGAAACGTTTGAAAGAGCAGACGACAGTTCGAACTATCAGGTGGCCGTTTGAACTTCAAGACGCACTGAACGTAGTCCGCAGGTGGTCCGCACAACTTGACGGTTTTCTGGCGTTCATGTTGGAACAAAACAAATAAATCTGATGACCACAAGTATACGTGAATTCAACCCAAAGTGCTTCCCGCCCAAGCAATCGTTGTCCGACGGCGTCTGCTTTTCCCTTTTCATGGCACATATCCAAATTCTCGGACTATCCGAGCACGTGAAAACTGACCTTCAAACCTTTCTCGACACTTTTGGTACGGCCCCAGTCGCGGCGTTTTGACGAGAAGGCAGGTTTTTGTCTGGTTCCTTTCAAAACAACGCAGGAATACACGTCTGGCATGGGGACTTCTGCCCACAGCCCCAGACCGGAAGTGCGACCGACGCGCCACCACCGCGCCGTGACGTCACAGAGATGAGTTCGTGTATACAAAAAGCAAACATTTTTTTGTGTGTGTCCACTTTATATTTTTTTTATTTGTTATTTTATTGACACTCAAGTCTGCATTGTTGTCGTAGGTCGTTTCCCGGTCTCCGTTGCGCCCTGTTGTGGCAATCGTTACTTCCGTAAAACCACCTCTTTTGTTTGAGGATTTTTGGGGGGAAACTCTAGAAAACAAAAGGCGCCTTTGGGGAGGCCGGGGGAAAACCTTCATTTTACGAACTTTGGGTTGAAATATGAGTCGCTATCGGCAAAAAAGCGATGTTTTGACGAGCTCAATCGAAGTCACCTCAGCTAATCGGAGCTAGCAACAAGATGTGGTTGCTCGAGAGTGTTCACGTTTGCTCGTGCCACGCCCACACCACTTCATACAGAAAAACTCGGAAAATGGCGGAATGTCAAAAATGTATTTGAGATAATGAGTACAAGATACTCAGAAAGGTAATTAAGATAGAGTATTAAATACTCTCGATCAAAAGTATTTGCAAGATACCAAGATACTTCAAAAGGTATTTTAAATAGAGTATCTTGAGTAGAGTATTTGAGATAGGCACAATTCTGGTCTGCACAAGGATTGGCTTGAGCAATAAAGGATTCAGGTCGTCGATAATACATTTATTTCCGAAACTTATAAATCAAGTGGCTTTCCCTAATCTCTTCATTACTGTTTGAAACACAGCTCCTCTCATAGGTTGTTCATCCCATTTTGGACTTTTTTGCGTATTTATTCGTCCTTACCTATGCTTGATGACTGTTTTATAACTTGATAAAGAACTTTAAATATTGGCGCGGGCTTGCGCGATCATCGCTGTCCCGGGTTTACCCAAAATTGGAAAGATTGGCGTCAGGAGGTGTTGAAGATGCAAACCGAAATTCTTGCTTCTAATGAAGACGGCACAATCGTAAGATATGTCTTTGCTTCACCTGCCTTCACAACGCCCCATCGTTTGCACTATGGCAACTTCTCAGTAACATAGCTGTATACCACATTTTACTCATGGTTAGTATAGATGTGGCCCCACAGGCTTTCCCGTTATGAGCGAGTCGACTTTTTAACGACCGGCGACTCTCCTGAGTGAGAATAAATATTATCACCTTCCCACAACATCCACCCCTTTCTCTCTCTCTCTCTCTCTCTCTCTCTCTCCCCCCCCCCCTTTCCCGAACTGGGGAGATATCAGGCCACTCCAGGAAGCAGCCTGCAGACTGCGCTTTTCGGCTACTTATTCTCAACGCATTCGAACGTGGAAGTAAACACACCGCATGAACGACGCCCAGTTCATTTGCAACCTAAATAATGTGGCTCCACTTTTGGGACCCAATCAATTTCATCACCAATCATTATTTGTTACGATTTCATGGTGAAAGTGTGTTCATCGTGATGTCACAAAAGTGATCGATTCAAATGGAGAAAAAGGTCCTCGTATTTATTTTGTGGAAATACTCGCTCCTGTGACGCTCTAGTGCTAGAGGTCAAAGCACCCGAGGCAGTGCGTAATACTTTACAACTGTCGTTGACAATGAAATATTTGTGAGAAGTGCGTAAAATTGTTTACACCACAAAAGCACACCTAAGCACAATGAAATATCGCAATAGACCCTTTACAAAAGTCACTCAAGACTATGAGATACCGAATCCGCCGCCATTACTGCGTCGTCGTTTCGGGAGCGAACGATGGCAGGTGCTTGTGGCAGTACTCCCGGTACCTTTGGCTACGGTCCTCAGGGACGAGTGACTTTGCCTTCCCCGTGGAGCACTGACCTCACTGCAGTTCCGCGTAGCTTTAACAAATGTAAGATAGAGGCGTACCGCGCCTCGACACTCGCTTCGAGCCGCCAGGTTGCCCGAAGCAACAAGTTCATCCCCGAGGCCTACGTTGATCCGGCGTCGGTTCAAGTGTTGAGGTAAGCACTGTTCTTTCTTGTCGCCCGTTCAGACCTAAGCGTGAGCGAACCCAAAGCTACAAGCGGGCGCATCACGCCGTGAACGTGTCTTTTACGTGCATGCAGGCGGACTTGTGCCGTCTGCCGCAGCACCATGCACAAGCAAACGCCAAAAGAGGCCTAAGATACGCGCGCATCTTCGGCCTCTTTTGCATGATGAAACGAAATGTAATATTTTCCGGCTCGTTGACTTCTCACAGCTTGAGATAATGTTGCAAGGCTCAGTGGCGTACGGACTAAAGAGTACGAGGCGGGGGGTGAGAGGTAAACAGAATCGCTCTTGCGTCATGCCGGTGAACTTCGCCTCTGTACGCCGTGCTTCATATTATCGTATTGCTTTCTGTGCTGGCAAGTTTCACGTTGACGGTTGGACGTGTGTGGTGCCCGCGAGCGTGCACTATGTCCACTATCAGCACGAGCATGCTAGCTCAAAAGTTAGAACAAACCAGTCCTAACTTTTGGCGTAGTAAAAGCTTCCGGCGTTAAGTAAACGAATAATCGCATATAAGACGCGTCTTTTCTCACACATGGCTAGCACTGCTAAGATTATGCCTCTTACTTATCTAAAAAACAATGTGGGTGAACACATAGTATGTTTGTTCACTGTACAATCTATGCAGTAAACATGAGTAAACAAGAACGCAAATTTACTTCAGATCCACCACCGGAGTGCTCATCGTGACAAGCTGCTTCAGTAGCCAGAGGAAAGTCAAAGTAGGAAACCTGGGAGCAGAAATATTGCGGTTAGAAAAAATGGGGTTGTATAACTTAAACGATGCAGACGAAACTTTGCAATAGAAACTTGTTTCCGTTGGGCTGTTCTACTGGTTGTTTTTAAGCAGCCTTCTGTCAAGACTCAGGTGTGTCTCTCTGTCCCTACTTGTTTTGTTACAAGCTCTTGAAACGACCTTAATAAAGTCAACTCTCCTATGCATCCCATGTGCACGTCTGTTTTACTCTCCAGTGTTATTCTCAACAACACATCGTTCATTCATTCATTCCATACTTTATGTTGTGGCAGACAAATACTTATGCTGTGTGAAGTATTCTATGGCATGCTGTGCCTTTGGCGGTTGTGATCGGGTGAGTTCTATGCTTACAGACAAAGTTACGAGGTAATGTGGTCAAAGCACTTGAAGAGCAGCTCTAGCATAACGTTGCGGGGACGAGCAAAGCAAATCGTTCTCGGAGGCCCGATACCGCCCCGGGCGCGCGCTTTAAAACATGTTCAGAAGTTGCAGCACGAGCTCCTGATACAGGCATTAAAGAGACGAAGTACAGCTCTCCGTGCTAGCAAGAGCAACCATGCAATGCCGATGCCGTGAACGTAAAACAATGTTCTATCGAATTTCATGTAATGTCGTGACGTGCGAGCACTCCTTGCGTTCGTTTTTCTTTTTTTTGCGCGAGTGCTTGTGCGGACGAGGTATTATCCGAAGCTAGGTGCCCATACCTACTAGGAAACTTCACACAACTTGTGATCGGACACTACAACGCAACGTTGTCAGAAATCAACTCTGAATACTGGTCAAGAGTCGCTCGCAGCTACGAGATCCATCGCACGATTACTCGTGCAGTTCAAACGCATTTCGAAACGATGTCGCGTGGACAGGGGTTATCCTCTATAGGTTATTTTTATTTGTGCTAACTTTACACTCCGAAGCGGTGAACACGCGCTCGAAGCTTCGAAAAGCGTTGAGGCAGCAGCGGACAGGCAAAATGTGATCGTCGCTCACTCCGCGCGGATCTGCATGCCCCGATTTCTTCGAATACTGGTGTTTTTAACGTGAAAAAAAAAAAGACTCACCTTGTGTTGTTTTTCATCTTTTGGCCCTCTTTGTGTGCATTGAGGGACGCAGCAATGGGTTGGCATGTCAAACGCTATCACCACTGCCAAACGCAGCGGAATGGATCAGGTTCAACCGTTCCCCTCGATGCTTGACGACGCAGTAATGGCGGGTTTTGTCAAGTTCGCGCAACCGACACTAGAGGCGCTGACTTTCGTAAAGGGTCTATTGCAAAAAAAAAAAAAAAAGATCAGCCTGCGAAAACCGTTGCTTTCCCCCTCTCTCTCGCTTTCTCTCTCTTTTTTTCGCGCCACTACAAAAAATAGCGGCCGAGCAACGAAATTCGATCAAAACCTCGCTTCTTGGGGAAAGGACATCAGGCTATATGGTAGTGAATCTGCCAGGGAGTTTGTAGAAATAATAGGCGACCATTGAATCTAGCCTTCTGTACAAAGCATGCCCGGGATATTTCCATTTTCCTTCCACGCGATTAGAAGGCAAGACGCTGGGCGAATTTATGTGCACTAACGTGCTGCTTCTAAAAGATAGTACCAGATTTCTAGTGCATGCAATTTAGATGTAAATAGTTTAATTAGTGTGCACAAACATTCGCGGCCTGGAGGAGGACATAGAAGCATGGCGGAAAGCAGCTTGCTGGAAATAGAAGTCTCTATTGCATTGCACTGGTGTGAAAAGTTATTACGTATTTTTGTTTTCTCTCTGTGCGAAAAAAAAAAACGCGTTTAGAAACCGAACACTGTACGTTTTGAGGATCCCCGAAAGGACATAAAAAACCGGGACAACCTGGACAATACGAGGCGCCTTGCGCCACTCGGGTTTTCCCGGTTTCTTGTTTTTCCGGAGCCTTTTCCTACCTTGCGGAATATGCTTTCGTTGGTCGGTCTTTAAGGTAACTTTCTAGGGTACAAAATATGAACAAGCCGAGGAACCCATAAAAGTTCTTTTACAACCAGATTTTTCTTTTTTTTTAGAGTGTAGGGCATATTTTTGTGTCATTTTTTTTACCATTATTAACTTTAAGAATTACAGCGAAGCTGTATAGGACTCGTAGGTCGAACTTTTTCGTGTCGGCGTCCTCACCTAAAAAAAAAACAAAACAAAACCTTAAGTGATTGAAGCGAGAAGTGCATATATCCCACATACAGCATAGAGCACAGCATTCGTTTCAGTAAAGAACAAGCTCAAAACAATCATCTGAACCACATAATTGATGATAAGGAGCTCCTGATAACTAGAGGCCGGATTTTTAGGCACTAAAAAAGCACGTTTTAGGCGCCAAAAATACGCGGCAAAAACAACGTTTTAGGCACTAAAAAGAATAAAATAGGCGCAATAAATTTTTAGATAAATGCTAATAATTTCAAGTGAAGACATGAGCGAACTGTAAGCACGACAGGAAATCCAAAAATGTCATTGCTATGAGGCCCCAATGGCAGTAACAGTTCAATTCAATTCAATTCAATTCAATTCTTTATTTTTCTCTCATAACAAGTTCTATACATTGACCTTAGATGTGGAATTGCCCCGTAATACCTCTGGGCTAATGGCGATCAATTGGCTTAATTTCACAAGCGCATTGTTTACATACATGTTCAGATGCGAAAGTCACTCAAGCGTCGCATATTGTGAAACAGGCAGGAGAAACAATACTTGAAATATGGTAATACTGATTTATAAAAGCGCAAAGTTATGTCTGCCTGACGCAATTAAATTAAAATAAAGCAAGAAAATAATAAATGCAAGATAGACAACGTTTGTTAAGAAATTAACATGTTGTTACGTGAGAACTTACGTACAAACTTCAGCAATTTTCTACAGGTACCTTAATTATACAGGCAAGACCTTTCAACACTGCCAAATACACATACGCTCATTCGAAATATAAATATTAAGAATTGTGTTTGGACAGAACGCGGAACCTAGTTTAAGAATCACTATGAAAATTATAGAAACAATAGATAACTACCAGCATCTCCAGATTTCCGGGTTCAAAATTGTGCCTCTTGTCGCTGAGAATGAGTTTGTACGCGGAGAACGAACGCTCGACGTCGACAGATGTGATTGGTGCGTACTTATACTTGGGAAGATTCGATGGGTTAATTGACACTGGGATCCAACAGTGCTCACCAGCAAGGACTTCTGAGGCTTCTTTAAGGACAGAAAACCCCTTGTTTTTGTCCAAGACCGATTGCAGCTTCGCACCTGCCTTTTCGGCGACGGGTCCTTCGGGAACGGTGGCGATTCTTTCCTGTGGGTGGAGAATTAGCGCAACGTTCGTAACAAGAGTTTCTCCCGCACTTTCAAGTTTTTTGATAGAATCCGCTAAGAACGTGAAGTTGGCGCAAAGGTACGCGAGGTCTCCTGGAAGGCTATTCACGGAGAGGACAGCTTGAGCCTTTGTGACTTCAACACTCTCGTCAATTGGAAGGCCGTTGATCACGGCCTTGATGTCCGAAAAGTAGCAGTTCTAGTACTCAACAGCTTCTAGCCACGTTCCCCATCGTGTGACGACGGGTTCTGGCGGAAGGGGCACATCAGGCAGCATCTCCTTGAAGACGCGCACGCGAGAGGGTGCCTTCAGGAACACGGCCTTGGCTGAACCAATAAGCTCGTTGACGTCAGTGAAGGGCTTCCTCAGTTCCTCGCAAACACGATGAAGCGCATGCGCTAGGCAGGTGACATGGAGCATCTGCGGGAAGAAGGCCTTCAGGAGATGAGCGGCCTTGAGCATGTAGGCTGCAGCGTCTGTGTAGAGCAACAGAACCTTGGTGGCCTCGACTCCTGTAGGGTAAAGAACCTTTAGGGATTCGTTTACAAAGAATGCTACAGACTCCCCATTTGTTCTCTACAAAGGTTTCGAACACACGAGGAAAGCCCTTGTCTTCTCGTGCGCCGCAAGCTTCCCAGCAAGAAAGTGAGCGACAAAGCGCCCTTTGACGTCTGTTGTTTCGTCTACGGAAATCCAAATGCAGGAGTCGCCAAGCTCTTCTCTGATTCTTGCTAATGTCTGTTCATACAAAGGCCGGAGGTAGTTCTTCCTCGGCACAGGTGCGTCTCTCCTCCACTCTCCTCCTCTCCTCTCTCCGATAGCGAACGCGGTCTCAGTCGACGGTCGTCCGTGCTCCGTTTGCTCTCTCTCGCAGTACTCGACGATTGCTTGATGCGACGGTTCCTTTAGAGAATCAACCCAACGGAAACACATATGGAACCACCCAGATGCGTTGCATCACACCAGGGTTCCCGCGAGGGGAGGTGGGCGTAATTTTTCCCCATCACTTTCTTTGCCCCTCACGGTATCATAGTTCCCCTGGGGAGTGGAGTTGTGCGTCCACCGCCAAGTCCTGCGGGAAAGCCACCCGTAAAGCATGCAGAAGCCGCCGCTCCGGCTGCACCGGCGCAAAGGGAGGGGGGGGGGGGGGGGGAGTGTTAAAAAGAGGACCAGGTTCAAACCCATAGAATTCAGAGCAGTAAATATTTCCAGGTAGAATGAATAAAGGTATCAAATTGTACTCGAAAGCGAAACTTGACGCTAAATAGTGCTGATTTAGGCGCCAATTTGAGAAAAAAGGCATTTATAGGCATTTATCGGAGTTTAGGCACCAACACCCAAAATAGGCATTTATAGGGGGTATTCACTGGCCGCCATATTTGAGGTCACTGTTTAGAGCGCATGCTCAGAACGAGCTCACATTAATAGGCTGCCAAGACCGGCAATCTTGATGGTGCGTGGTGCACGTTGCAAAATAACTGTGGAAGCTAGCCATCAGCACGTGCTCAGCATTAGCGCACACAGATATGGCCGCCAGTGAATACGCCCTATAGGCACTATAAAACCACCATAAAAGCCATCCTTAACCTCCAATTCGTGCTCATATATCGAAATGGGGCGATAGGAACGCAAGGAAAAAAATAGGCATTTGCCTAAAATCCGGTCTCTACTGATAACAATGCGAAGCACTGAGCCCTCACCGCATACGTTTCACGGTAAAGATGACTGTTGTGCAAGCTGCCGCGGCGACGGCAGCTTGCCACGTGGAGAGTGATGTCACTAGCCCTTCATACAGGTTGTTTCACGTAAGAGTGACAAAAATTCCTGAAATTAGCGTATTCGAGGTAAAATGATAATTTTTTCGGGACCGCATTACTCGTGGTGGCGGACGTCAGAAAATGCGCGATACTTAGTGATTAGTTTGGTAATTAACTAAAAATTACTAATCAACTTTTAATCAGTGAAAATAAACATATGGCTTCCAATTAGAAACTTGCTGAGCGCACCCAAGTGATACAGGCGCGACGAAACATCCTTACAGCTTGCAATTCGCAGAACGAGTATCAATGAAGCGTTTGTGCAGACGAACCGTTTGTCCATTAAACGTGTGTCCACAAAATTTGTCCACGAAACGAGTGTCGACGAAACGATAGGGAACCCCCGCCACTGTATTGGCACTGCTGACATAATCTACACGACCGCTTTGTGCCCTGTGTTTACCTTTGATCCAGTAACCCCTGTATATGTTAGCGCCGATATGACGAACAGAAATACCATCCCACTTGCGGCTATGCAGTGTCCAGTGTCCACTTCGTTGGAGGGATGCCCTCCAAAGATGGCTCGTCCCCATCGTACGCGTCGATAATATTTCTGGACCAGTACGGCATGCAGTCTACTTTTTGAAGAAACATTCGGACGGTACGGGATGTGAGACATATGAATCTAAACAAAAGTAACATCAAGCATGGTATCACTGGAAATCGACGTTTGAGTGTAGTAGTTTAGGAAGAAGGGAAGGGTATGCCCCTCCTCTCTCTCCCTTCCTTCTTGCCTGCTGCCCCCCCCCCCCCCCCCCCACCCATTTAGCGGGAAATTTTCGCTAAATTTCCCGCTAAATTTAGCGAAAATTTTCCTGCTAATTGAGGGTCACGAGTGACCCTCGGACCCTTGTGACGTCACACGTGACGTAACGTGTGACGTTATTGTGGGAAACGTCCCATAATGCAACGCGCTGGTTTCGCTCGTGACCCGCGTGTTGCATTATGGGACGTTTCCCATAATAACGTCACGTGTGACGTCACGAGGGTCACGAGAGTTACAAGTGACGTCACGACGGCCACGAGTGACGTCATTATGGGAAACGTCCCATAATGCAACGCGCCGGTCACGAGTGACATCACGTGTGACGTCCCGAGGGTCACGAGTGACGTCACCAAAGTCCCTAGGGACGTCACACGTGACGTCACTCGTGACCCACGCGTTGCATTATGGGACGTTTGTTGTAGTGACGTCACACATGACGTCACGTGCGACGTCACAAGGGCCACGAGTAACGTCACAACGGTCACGAGAGTTACGAGTGACGTCACAAGGGTCGCCAGTGACACCACTCGTGACCTGCGCGTTGCATCATGGGACGCGCGTTGCATCATAACGTCACACGTGACGTCACGCGTGACGTCACGAGGGTCACGATTGACGTCATAAGGGTCTCAATTGACGTCACGATGGTCACGAGTGTTTCAAGTGATGTTACGAGTGACGTGACGAGGATCTCTAGGGTCACGAGTGACGTCACAAGTGACGTCACGAGGGGGCAGAAAGGGAGAGGGAGGAGGATGGGAGGAGGAGAAGGAGAAGGAGGAGGGAGGATGACGAGAATGGAAGGGGGAGGAGGAGGGGAGGAGGAGAAGGTACGGAGGAGGAGGAGGGGCATACCCTCCTCTGCGTACTTTTCCCGCCTCCTTCTCAAGAGCTGCGCTCTAATTCGGTATTACAGGTGGTTGTAAACGTCGTTCATTTTTAGATCGCAGCTCTTAGGCGCCCGTTTCCGGCTTAAGCGGCGTCGGCGTCGCCGTCGGCGTCGGCGTCGGCGTAACCGCGCGGTGCATTATGGGAAATATCCCATAATGCACCTCGCGAGCCCCCCCTCCCCGGGGTCACGTGACCTCGGGGGGGGGGGGGGGGGTCACGTGACCTGGGGGAGGAGGGGGAGGGGGTCACGTGACCCCCTCCCCTCCCTGGGGGGTCACGTGACCCCCCTCCCCTCCTCCCCTCCTCCCCCGAGGTCACGTGACCCCCCCTCCCCTCCTCCCGAGGTCACGTGACCCCGGGGGGTGACGTGACCTGAGGGGTCACGTGACCCCCCTCCCCCTCCCCCCGAGGTCACAGATGACGACCCCCCTCCCCCGGAGGAGATTGAAGAATGAGGGGAGGAGGAGGAGGGGTATACCCTCCCCTAATTACCCGTCCCTCCTCCTCCTCAAGAGCTGCGCTCCAATTCGGCGTTACAGGGAGTTGTAAACGGCTTTCACTTTTTTTTATAAAATTAATACAATAAAACTGGTACATCTGAATAAAAGAAGAAAATAATCATGATGTAAAACAAAAAATAAATCCTTTATATACAGGCTTCGTTTTTAAGCTTAATATGTTTGTTTGAAAGAAGCCGTGAAAGTTACACTTATACGGTTGGCGCAGGTGAGTTAGACGGCCAGGGGGACATAGTATGGGGCGCTAATTGTAACGATCAGGCGGCTAATAAAGTAAACTTTTTCATTAGCTTTTAATTAGTGAAAATATACATATGGTCCTAATTAGAAACTTGTTGAGTGTCATCGAAAGTTTATAAATCAATAATTCTTAGAAATACATTGAGCGCGTGAGAAGCGTAGTGGTGCGGCAAAGGTATACCACTCGTGCAACAGGTACATGTAAGGCTGAGGCCATGGTAAGAAACGGGAAAATCGCTCAGCCGCGTTTTAGCACCGGTAGCCTCGCTCCTGCTGCACGAGCTGTAAATTTAGCGCACTACTGCGCTTCTCACGCGCTAAAAGTATTTCCAAAAATTACCTATTTAGGGGTTCTTGATGACGCACAGCAAGTTTCTGTTATCATGTCTATTTTTATTAATTAAAAAGTTATTTAACACGTTGCGATTAACCTCCTATACTATGTCCCCCCGGCCGTAAAACTCACCTGCACAAACCGCGTAAGTGAAGCTTACATAGCATTCCTTAAACAAATCTGGTAAACCTAAAATAAAAAGAAACAAAAACAGGAAGATGCATTGGTGGATTCTTAGGGAAGGTGTTAGCGTATACGACTCTTTGAAACGCCACGTACGTCCCCGTTTGGGAAACGCTAACGCTTGCCTATTTACTTTGCTCTTATGGCTATCTCTTTTGCTTCCTCTGTTTTTTTGCTGTCTTTTTTTGACCTCGTTACGGGGTCAGTCTTAGCATTTCCCGAAAGGGAGGACGTGTGTGGCGTTTACCAGTGGAATTTTTAAGAAACCACGAATAGATCTTCCTGTCATTTTTTCCCCCTTTTTCTGCACTCTGCCAGTCAGAGTACGTCGACGCCCTTGGATATGGTCATTCATATCACTCGTGTAAAAACTCTTATCCATACCACTCGTGGAAGGAACCGCATCCATATCACTCGTGGAGGAAACCGCATCCATCGTTTCAACTGCACACGCACATCACAGCTCAATTAGCGCTACTACGGAAACCCTGGGCGAAGAACAACCGGCGGCGGCAGAGCGGCAACTGAGCACGCCCGCATTTCACCGCGCCTGCACCGTGCACCTGCTCCACGAGTGGTAACTTTGGTGCACTACTACGCTTCTCACGCGCTCAAAGTCTTTCTGAAAATGACTGATTTAGGGGTTTTCGATGACGCTGAGCAAGTTTCTAATTGGAACCATATGTCTATTTTCATTAATTAAAAAGTTAATTAACGACTTTTAATTAATTAGCCGACTGATCATTACGATTAGCCCACTATAATATGTCCCCCTGGCCGTATAACTCACCTCCGCAAGCGGCATAAGTGTAACTTCCACGGCTTTTTTTAAACAAATCTGTTAAGTTTAAAAAAAAACACCCTGTATATATATATATATATAGGGTCCATATCACATGAGCGAATGACATTTTAGCGAACAGCGACACTTGAGCGAATTAACGTTTTAGCGAATAACGGGAGCGCGCGCTAACCCATCCGCCGCGCTGCGCTTACGCCGCTTCGCGGCGACAGTCTGCGTCGGCTCATAACAAAAATGTTAACCCATTTGGCCCACCCGAAAACGCCGCTTCGCGGCGTCCGACTATTTGCTAAAGCGTCATTCGGTGAAACGTGGGCGTTCGCTCAAACGTCATTCGATCAAGTGAGTGCCTCCCATATATACATATATATATATATATATATATATATATATATAGGTGAGGTAAGTTAAATATAAAAACAATGGACCGGGAAAAGTTAATAAGTCAAAGATGCGTACTGTCGGAGTTACTAATTCGAAGTTTATTACGACGTTTTGAGCGGGGACCGCTATACAGAGCGTTTTAGGGGCGAAGCTCCTTAAGGTCTAGCCTTGTCCGTCCGTCCGTCCGTCCGTCCGTGCTCACATCGATTGCCATCCCATCTGTCTTCTTAAAAAAAAAAAAGAAAAAAATGTTTGCGCAGTCGACAGGATTCGAACCTGTGCGGGGAGACCCCAATGGATTTCTAGTCCACCGCCTTAATCACTCGGCGACGACGGTGGGACGAGTAGGGGGCTCTGAGATGTGGTAGTAACTCAAGAGCTGGGGATGTCATGGATGAAACGTTGCATGTAGCCGCTCAACGTCTATACAGGAGAGGCGCTGCGGTCAAGTGCGTATATAATCGCGTTAAACTTTGCATGCATGGCTCTGCATTTCACCGTCAGCACCATCAGCACTACCCAGCACCATCAGCACTACCTATGAACAATTAAATCAGTATCATCAGCACCACCATGTATCAACATCATTCACCACGTGGAGATGCGGTCATTTTTTTACTTATTCTTTCAGATTTGTTTAAAAAAAGCCGTGACTGCGACACTTATGCGGTTTGTGCAAGTGAGTTATACGGTCAAGAGGACATTGTATAGGGAGATAGTCGCAACTGTTAGTCGGCTAATTAAGTAAAATTATTAATGAACTTTCTAAGTAGTGCAAAAAAGAAACAGATTGTTTCAATTAGAAACTTGCCGACCATCATCGAAAACCACTAAATCAACTCTTTTTAGAAGGATATAATGCCGGGGCAGCATTTTACGGCGTTCTGTAAAAACGCTCCATTTGGACGCATTTCTATATTTCGGTTTCTTATCCGAGCGCATCTTTGCGCCCGCGGTCCTTCTCCCGGGTGGTCGCGGCGCGAAGCCACCCCCTCGACTCCCTTGTAAAATGGAGGGAAGCAGCTGGGCGCACGTGTGTTGCGCGTCTCAGCCACTCGGGAGCAGGACCGCGGGCGGGGTGATGCGCTCCGATAAGAAACCGGAATCTAGAAACGCGTCCAAATGGAGCTTTTTACAGAACGCCGTAAAATGCTGCCGCGGCGTTATATCCTTCTGAAAAGAGTTGATTTAGTGGTTTTCGATGATGCACAGCAAGTTTCTAATTAGAATTAAATGTTTCTTTGCACTAATTAAAAAGTTAATTAACAAATTTTACTTAATTAGCCGACTGATAGTTGCGACTATCTCCCTATTCGCGACTCCAATTCACTATAGGTGGCGCCACTCGTTTTCCAAAATGGCGGGTTTAGTGAGGGTCGGAGATGCGTGCCGCTGCTGAGACTGTTTAGTGTGCCGGCTTCACTGAGCGATACAAATTATTTCTGGTAACACTAGGAAGCTAGGGTGTCAGTGAGCGTAGGTCACCTTTTTATGCTGAAAACAAAAACGGTATTTAGCGTAATATTTAGGCCAGGAGGTACGTTTTAATTCCGGAGCGAAACCGAAACTAACCTTGATTTTGGATTTAATTTCTCGGTATAGGTCTTAATTTCAGATTCTTTCATAACTCAAAGTGTGTCTCACACCGTAATTATTTAGTTAAAGTTGTTCGCGAAAACCTTTGTCTCTTTAAAGACAGGATCTTTCATACACCTTAGAGGTAACATAGAACGTTATTATTTGTTGAAAATATCAGTGCTGATATTTGTGCGTTCTTTCTGCCTTTTCTCGATCAGATAATTGCCATATGAAATAATGAACTGCGGGCCTTTTAATGGCTTTTTGGGTATTTAGATGATTAATCTAAATGAATTAAGAAACGCTGTTCTCATTACAAAAATTCAAAGAGGGGATCCGAGTCAGGCAGCTGAAGTGTGCGTGTTTTTAAAGCAACGCGTGACGCATAGGAGTTTATATTTCATCCAGTGTTTGACTGTTTGCCTATCTTGATAACGATGACAAAGTTTTTCATATGCTAAAATGAAAACAAAATGATACATTTCAGGAAAGACTAATATGGTTAATGGCGTATTTTTGTGATCGTGGCGTTAATTGGGGGCATGCATTGCCGCGATTTGCATTAATAATAATAATATAAATATTAAACGTAAGATATGTTCATACACAATTTTTCAAGCTCTAAAATAATTAGTTGCTTATGATCCAATTTCAAACGCGCGAACAAGTAGGACAATCTATGCTAATTATCATCACTGGTGCCAATTGCAGCATTTTCAATTAACAAGTTATCAAATAAACTTGAAAATCAATGACAACATTCTAGCTAATGTGAAAAATTCGTGTAAAATTTGATTAATTAAGGGTGCTATCAAAGTAGCGACTTTTGACAATCGGCAAAACTTCCAAAGTCGCCGCCAATATCCTTCCAAACCAAATCGTCCTTCCCACAAAAAAAAAAAAATAATAATTATTACTTTTTTTAACATTAAATTTATTTACTTTCGTATTTGCTCGCCGTCGGTTTGCCAATCTCAGCTTTTCTAGTTCAAAGGAACGCCTACCTGCTTGCCCGTCTGCTCACTGCAGCACGTTTCGTTGGCGTTGGAAGCCGGTGAAACGGTAGTGAGTTTTAGTATTGCATATACGAGCGAACGCAAGCGCTGTGTGTTTGCGTTAGCTTTGCGTGTTCCACGCTGCACGTGTGCGGAGCCCAAAATTGCGGTCTTGGATCGGAGCATGGCAACGATACGCACGCTGAACGTGGAGCACGCCACCCTAACGCAAACGCACAGCGCTTCCGTTTGCGTTTATAGGCAATACTAAAACTCTCTAATAAGGTACAATCCCATACCGGCTGCAGCCCCACGTTGGGACAGTGAAGAGTGTTGTTTGCATTCGGAAATGACATTTAGCGAGCCATGATCGCGAGCAGTTCCGCCGCGCCCGCTGAGCAGGAGAATCGGGGGACCCTCAATAGCGCGCTTCCCGTTTCCGCCGCAGGAGGGCGAGCGTCGAGCTGGAGACGCGAATACTATGTCCCCCTTGCCGTATAACTCACCTGCATAAAACGCATAAGTGTAGCTTTCACGGCTTCTTTTAAACAAATCTGAAAGAATAAATACTCTCTCTCTCTCTCTCTCTGTCTCGATATATATATATATATATATCTTGTGAACGAAGAGAGGAGGAGGTGATTATTGAATTTATTGCATTAAAGTTAGGAAAATGGAAAGGGAAAGAGAGCTGGCGAAAATTGGGCCAGGAGCGGGGATTGAAGCCGCAACCTTCGCCTGTCCGGGGCGACGCCTTAACCGATTAGACCCTCCGAGCCGCTGGTTTCAGCGGACTCAATTTTTGACCAGCTCTCTGTGTACTGTTAGTTTCGAATTCGCTTAACTGGGTAGACGACAGCCGTTGCTGATTTAAGGCCCGCGCTAGTTCCGAATTGCGGCAGTGATGTGGCACGTCATCTCAGCTTGCAAAAATGTCGGAAATGCTCCGTCTTCCAAGATGTCTAGGGAACCTTTTCTTCCCTTTCCCTAACTTGAATGCAATAAATCCAATAATCACCTCCTCCCCTCTTCGTTCACAATATTACTACGGCTGCACTTGTCAATCTTCACTAATTCCCATTATATATACGGTGCAGCCTGTCCCTATGGGGAGGAGTGGTTCTCTAGACATCTTGAAAGACGGGCCCTTTCCGATATATCTTGTTAGATGAACATCAGTTTCTGATGGGAAATAAATGATCGATTGAGTGATTGATTAATTAATTAATTAATTAATTAAATAGTTAATAGAATAATTAAATAATTAATTAATTAATTAATTAATTAATTAATTGATTCATTGATTGAAGAGAAAGAGCGCCCAAACGTGTCAGGAGACTTGATGTCCAGCACGTCGGAAACGGGAGAAACGTCCAACTTGGAAGCCACCCGCGGAAGTAGATTCTTGCCGAACGTGGTGGAAGCAGCCACAATGTGCGTGAACTGGAACTGTTTGCAGGAGGCCAGCACGACCGGTGTGATCCGCTCGGGCAGGGGACCATCGAAATATTTGTTGTCGGCCACTAGGAGCTTCATCAGTCCGTCTCCTTTGCACACCGCCTTTGAGATGCCCTTGCCGACGACGAGACAGGTGACGTCCCCGCCAATTTTCTTGGCAGCTGCGATGGCGCTGAGCGTCGACGGCAAAAGCTGGCCTTCATTGTGGTCCGCGATAACCAAGGTGCTGTTGTTGCGCGACAGCGCCCTGGTTATTTGCCTGGTTAGTTGTGGCCAGGCCCTGAGCGACATTTCTTTGCAGCAGAAGCCTCCGCGCAGCATTTTCGATGTTTGGAGAGAACTTTCCAACGGTCACGGAAGGGTTGCGGAATAGGAGAGAAAGTATGACGAACGTCCATGGGGGAATTTTCACGAAAACTCCCCCAACTTCATGAACAGTGCCAACGTTGGGGAGCACTTCGGAATCGGCGCATATCAGGAGCAGAAACTATCACTCGCCTCCAGAATTGCGTTGCGTCATCCCCACTTTCATTGACCGGTGACATTGCTTCCCTCATCCGAACAATAATTAAAGAGCTCGCCGCCTTGTCTCCCTCGCCTCAACGAAGCTTAGCAACAGAGGCACATCTTACCTCCGACGAGTTACGATCACTCATTCGAACTGAGTTGTCTTTATTTTCACCTCCTCCTGTCTAGACCACATCTTTACCTCTACCAGCGGCATTCGACACAGTATGCGCTACGTCTCCGGCACAGAATTATCAGCCCATCACGATATACCATCCCGACCCTCGAACATCTTTCTCCCGGCCTTATACTGAACAACGACCTTGGGCTCCTCCACTAGTTCCTCCGAACTATTTCACGGACCGTCGACCAACTTGCTTCTACTGTGGTATACCAGGTCATATTTCGCGCTTCTGTCGCCGTCGGCTGTCGGACACTGCAAGAACCGCATCTGGCTCCCGGTACTTTACGCCATATGAATCCAACCTGCTCTACAAAAAACCTAATGACGGTGATGATCACCGCTTCGGTCAACAACGGCGCTCGTTATCTCCTTCCAATCGTGGTCGCAAACACCGCAGCCCCTTACCCGCATACCGGCAGCCGTCCCCTCTCCGTGGTAAGTCCACGTTACCAAAAGCTTTCCTCGGTGCGGAAAACTAAATGAGGTAGCTAAAGGGGGTACGGCTGCTTCTTGGTTTCCTCAGCATCCCCCACCGACTGCGTCCTCATCTAATTTAATTGACATAATCATCAAAAAGGTAAGACTGGCAGAACTTGGAGTATCCTGGCCCTACTGATCATGGAGCATCGATTTCAATAATTAGCGAGAACATTCGGAAAAAGTAAATGCCTGTAACCACTCCCTGCGACGGTGGCAGTCTTCGTGGAGCCAACACGTCCCTTATACATCCTCTTAAGCTAGTTTCCGTTGAAATTTCTATCGATAACGAACCTCATCGCCATTGCTTTGCTGTCTTGGACAATTGCACACAGGACATAATTTTAGGATCGGATTTCTTAGCCAACCGACGGGCACTTATTGACTGTGGCACACGCACACTTCTCCTCGCGAAGATATGAATGACGCTCCCACATCTCGATAACAATGTGTACCTTTCCGCGCAGTGAGTCACAGACGGATAGCACCATTTACTGGCGCTATTGTACAACTGGCAGGATCTGTGACGGACGACACCAACATGCTGGAACCAAATCTCGAAGTGTTATTTCAGAAGGGGCTTGCTCTACCCTTGACAATTTTAACGTGTACTGCCGCCAAAACCACCCTTTTTAATAGCACATACCACTAACATTGCACACGACTTGTCGGCTGGTACCTGCGTGGCGTTGGTACCCCTTGGTACCCCTTGTAGGGGTACCAAAGGCCCTTTGGTACCCCTTGTAGGGGTACCAAAGGGCCGGTCAAGCTGCAAATAGCAGCTTTTTTTCCTTTGGTTTTCCCCCATCGTTGATGGAAATAAAGAAATGTTTCAAAAATGTTTCAAATGTTCACAACAATTAACAACATAGAGTATGAGATAGTGTCAGCGATCATACTGGAACCCTGACATCTCATCTGAATGATCAACATAACTCCTTCAAGTTGCTTCGGAAAAACGTTACCACTGATTTGCCACCAGAGCAGCAGGATACGCTATACAAGCTATTATGCTCCTTCATTGACATTTTTTATTTTAGCTCTCGTCCCCTGGCTCAAACATCTGCTGTTCGACACACTATTGATACTGGAACAGAAAAACCCATACGCCGCAGCCGTCCGTATCGAGTTTCACTTTCAAAACGAGAAGTCATCCAGAGGCACGTGAGTGACATGTTACAACAAAATATAATTGAAGAATCCGCAAGTCCCTGGTCTTCTCCCGTAGTGCTTGTGAAAAAAAAAAAAATAGATGGCACATGGCCTTTTGTGTTGACTACAGACGACTCAAGGAAATTACCAAAAAAGATGTTTATCGCCTTCCCCCAATTGATGACGCCCTTGATACGCTACATGACGCCAACTATTTTTCGTCGATTGACATGCGCTCGGGCTACTGGCACATTAGTGTTGACGAAAAAGATCAAGAAAAGACAGCTTTCGTAACACCCGATGGACTTTACCAGTTTCGAGTCATGCCTTTTGGCTTATGCAATGCTCTTGCAATTTTCGAACGAATGATGGACTCGCTACTCCGCAGGTTCCGCTGGACAACCTGTCTGTGTCACCTGGATGACATTGTCGTCTTTTCGTCTACTTTTCCCGAACATCTCTCTCGATTGACAACTGTTTTAGAATGCTTCCGAAACGCCGGCCTTAAACTCAACTCTAAAATGTGTCTTTTTGGTACACGAGAAATCAAAACTCTTGGGCATGTCGTCAGCCGTCACGGAATATCACCAAACCCAGAGAAACTCCGCGCTGCTACCGACTTCCCACTCCCCGCAACAGTTAAGGCACTCCGTTCATTCCTTGGACTCTGTTCATATTTCCGACGATTTATTCGCGGATTTGCTGCCATTTCAGCTCCTTTAAACTCTTTCCTCAAAAAAGATCGACCGTCCGTATGGTCTCAGGATCAAGAGGACGCATTCGCAACCCTGAAGATCGCACTGACCACCAAGCCAGTCTTGGCACATTTTCACCCTGCTCTTTGTTGTTCCAAGGTATCTTCGACCTGATATCTTAGGTGCTCTACATGACGATCCCACAGCTGGACACCTAACTTTTATTAAAACTTATATGCGTGTGCGCAATACCTTCTACTGGCACGGCATGTACCGCGACATCTCCAAGTACGTAGCATCATGTGTCCAATGTCAGCGACAAAAAAGGCCAACGACCGCACCAGCTGGACTTCTACATCCTCTCGATCCACCTCACTGCCCATTTGAACGCATCGGTGTCGACCTGTTGGGGCCCCTTCCTCTTACACACAACGGTAACCGCTGGGTCACTGTTTCCATGGACCATCTGTCACGTTTTGCAGAGACCGTGGCCTTACACTCGGCAAATTCAGAGGAAGTCGCCACATTTCTCTTGCACAACATCATTTTGCGACACGGACCTCCTCGTCACATACTCAGCGATCGAGGAACAGTATTTCTTTCCCAGGTGATACAGAAACTATTACATCTTTGTGAAACCATTCACAGACCCACAACAGCATATCATCCACAAACAAATGGCTTGGTGGAACGTTTTAATCGCACCATTGCCGATATGATTTCCATGTATGTCCAGTCTTCCAACGCCAATGGGATGCTGTTCTTCCGTTCGAACATTACTTACGCATACAACACTGCCATTCAAGACACTCACGGCTATTCTCCGTTTTATCTTTATAATCGCCCTCCCACCACATTCTTGAACACGCTCCTACCTTACCGTCAAAATGACGAACTTCCCGACACTGTAGCACATCTCGTGTGTCGTGCTGAAGAAGCGCGCCAACTTGCCCGGTTGCACCTCTGTCCCTCTTTCACCCCATTTCCCAGCAGGGTGATACAGCTGTCCCCTCTCCTGGGAGACTAACCTATCACCCTCGACCCACCTCTTGTTTTGGAGTATTTATTAAAACAACATCACCCCCACCCAACGCCAATGCCGACGGTATAACAAGACTCACCGCCCCGTTTCATATGAAATAGGCGACCTTGTTTTACTTTGGACGCCTCAACGTCACCAGGGCTTGGCTACTAAGTTCCTCCACTGCTACATGGGCCCTTGCGTAGTCGTGCGCAAACTGTCCGACCTTTTATACCACGTGCAGCAACAGCAAGACACTACTGACCGACGCCGAGCAACCTCCGATGTAGTCCACGTCGCCCACATGAAGGCAAATAACACCGCCACCATCGTTACCGAAAAAAAGAAGAAAAAAAAAAGATTATTGCGACTAGGACGACCGCGAAAAAAAAAAGGGGGGGGGGGGTAATGTTACTTAGAAGAAGAAAAAGAACGCGCCAGAAAAATGGCTAGGTCACGTGACAGCTCGAGCTGAGCCCGGCAGTTTGAAATAAAGGCCGACCGCCAGAGGAGTCCTGGGGGGCTAGCTCGCCTTTGGCGAGAATCTCTCCGATGCTACGTAACGGGGGAGGGGAAGAACTTCTCTTGACTCCGCCCCGGTGATTTTCCCACTCCTCTTACATTTCCGACTCCCCCGGCGGCGGCAAGTTGCCCAGCGTAGCTCCGATTTGTCCCTACGCTCCGCAGTGAAGGGTTTAATTTTATTTAAATCGGGGGATCGGTGGCCGGTTGGGCTAGCGCACACCTGCTCGGAGCACGTCGAGCGAAAGCTCGCGTTGCTGAACCCAGGATCCTGGGTTCAATCCCCACCCCTGCCCGTTTCGATCTTGATGAGCATCGTACCAGCGTGCGGTCAAGTATCACTACTGCGTGATGCACGTTAAAGACCCCAGGCTAGCGGTTGTACTGCACTGGCTAAACTTCTCATCCACAGCTGGGAGAAGCGTCGCCCATTGAGGTAGACCAAGTTTTAGGCTGTATGAACATACACACAACCAAATTATTTTATTTAAATCGTAAATGACAAATAAGAATCGGTAACAGCACGGATGCTAATTATCCAAATATTGCTTGGATATGGGCTAGTTGGTTAGACATTTTGATGGTTTGCTGTGCTGCGAAGATGCAAGAAAAACGCACTTGATAAAGTTTTAAACTAAAGCAGAGAATAGACGAAAAACAACATACCTGAATGGCGCACACTAACAACTGTGTAATTTCTTTGTCATCTTTTTCCCCCCACACCGCCACACAGCCACAATGGGCGCGTTAAGTCGGTGTTCCTTTCTCCTACTCCGACGCTCCGAGTTTCATACTCCGAGCGCAGCAACTAAACGACACATAGCGTACAGGAGAGCGATACACCGAGGCTGCGTTCCAAACCTACTCGAATGGATCCGAGTTACCCTGGCGGATTATGTCACGTGACAACAAAAATAGAGAAAAGCTGGACGTGGGTAGGTTTTCGATAACCATCTTTACCCTAGATTTAGATCGAGTAAGTTTTGGAATACGGCCAGAAACTATCGACGGGCCACACGAGCTCCTTCCGACCGTGGATACGGGTGGCAGAAGCCGAATATATTTCGAAGATAAATAATTAGGCCCGAGTGGAGCGGCAGAGTCTAAAGCAAAAGAGACGGCGACGTTATGAAGTTTCTACGAACGTTTTAATATTTCCTGAAAGGTTTGAAGACTCGCTTCGTGCACATATGTGGAAGGTTACTTTGGCCGATCTACTTATTGACCTTGCATGCTGTTCCGAATTAAATTAAAGACAACATCCTTGAACCCACTCGTCGACGCAGGAAACCCTCAAATTTGTCAGAGATTCCCTGGTTTCGTTGGTTCCGTCTGGCAGCGAGACGGAAGCGTTGCCGATACCGGCACACCGTCGTTCGATAGCACGTCAATTCGTTTTTAGGCGGTATGCATGAACAAACCTTTCCCGCGACGCTAACTGGTGTTTCGGCTTTCCAATCTAAGTATCTTTATTCGCTGCGGCTGGGCTATGCATTGTGAGCAGGGCAGTGGTCTGACTGTCTTTTCATCACTTTTCTGTCGCCGAGCTATCGGCACGCTCGTTCGATAGATAAATTAGTTTTTATGCAAGACGCACGAACAAACCTCTTCCTCAACGCTCACTGATGTGCCGACTTTCAAATCGAAGTATCTTTATTTGCTGGGCTAAGCATTAGAAAAGGGACAGAGCGGTCCGAATGTCTCATCTCAACAACTTTTCTGTCGCTGTGCTATCGGCACGCTACCGTTTGATAGATTAATTTCTTTTTCAGGCGCGATGCACGGACAAACCTTTTTCGGAAAGCTAATTGCTGTCTTGGCTTTCAAATCAAATCGTTTTTACCTGCTGGATTAAGCACTAATCAACTGAAAAGGGGCAGCGGTCCGGCTACGCCTTTCGTCTCAACTGTCTCAACAGCAGCGCAGCCATCTTGTTTGTTTACGTGACGTCACGGAGCGCGAAGAAGTCAATCGCGCCCACGGTGGAAGATAATACTCTTCAGGTGAGGACACGGCGGGGCTGAACGCGCGGCGCGAGGAATCAGCTAGTGTTCGTTCGACGGGCATCCGAAAGGCTGCATTATTCCTCTGCCACCGTGCCCGCAGAGCCGTCGTGCCCGCGGCTGACAGTGTCGCCGGCGGCCAAACGGCGAAACTTTGTGAGAGCGAAAAAAATTATCTCGTTGCCATGACACCCCGGTACACCGTGGTCTTTCTGCGCGAGCGACAACCTCGCTGGAGCTCTGCGCGTGTGGAGCATGAGGCGGCACGAGCCGTCTTTGCCGTACCCACGGGTCGACGAGTCACCTGCCGGCGCCGCTTGAAACCATAGTGAGAGAGAGAAAGGAAGAGAGTGAAGAGCGAACTTTATCTGCACTGCGCGAGGAGCGCGCTGTCCTCACCTGAGGAGTATTATCTTACACCGTGCTCGCGCCCCGAGAAATTCTCGGTGCACGAAGAGCGCGCTCGAGTGTGAGTCTCCGGTGGCACCTCTAGGTGGCACTCGTGCCCGTTTAGTCTGTTTAGTGAAAGGAGCGCCAAACTCTCGCGCTCCGGAGCACGGACGTCACTTAACGCGCCCAATATCTTGTCTTCAAATTAGAGAGCACGTGGAGCGAAAGCTCGCGCTGATCCTGGGTTCAATCCTCAGCCCTGCCCATGTCGATCTGGATGAGCATCGCACCGGCGTGCGGTCGTGTATCACTGCTGCGTGGTGCACGTTAAAGGCCCCAGGCTAGCAGTCGTACTGCATTGACTAAATTGCTTATCTACAGGTAACAATGTCGCCATGTTCTGGCAGACTAAACTCCTACTACGACCAATTTGTTTGTCAAAATGCGGCGTGGAGGGAGACAGATGAGAAAGAAATTACGCAGTTGTTAGTCTGCGCCTTCATGTACATTGGTTTTCTTCTATCCTCTGTTTTAGTTTAAATTTTATCGAGTGTGTTTTTCTTGCATCTACGCAGCGCAGCGAACCATCATAATAATTATAAAAGCCTGTAGGTTATGATAAATTGCTTTCCTGGTTGCAGATTGCCGTAAAAACAGATTTGTTTCTAGGGTTCACTTTGCGCTTTAGGATGCGCTCCGATAGCAAACCGAAACTTAAAAACCCTTCGAATTTGTACGGTTTTTCAGAAAGCGTAAAAGGCTTCGCGTGCCTTCTATCGTCCGCAATTGCTGATTTAGCTTTTTCGATGATGCTGAGCAGTTTCTAATTGAACCGTGCCCTTAAACGCATATCAAAAGCTTACGCAAAAAAATAATTAATCTAATTATCGGCAAAATTTTAAATAAGCCCCTTCAAGACCAAATGCACGAACCTTTAAATGGCGATGCCTATTTTCGCTCGAATTTGTGCAATTGTGAAACACCCTTATAGATATATATAATTACAGCTAAGCTAACAAATGTTTTAAAAACCATGAGGTACGCGGTCTCAGATTTACGAGGGGACATGTATAGGAGCTAGCGATCGCGGTTTTTAAATTCGTTCAATTTTAAAATGAAAGACATATATTCAATTAGACATTGCTACGTTAAAAAGCTAATATAGTTCAGAAAGATAGCGAGAAGGTAGAGTGCCTAAAATTAGCATATGAGCGAAAATACGGTGCGTGCCCCGCGCAATTTTCCGTGCTTACACAGCCTTGAATCACGGGTTAACTTTCTCCTATAATTCAACGTTCAAAGTCTTTCGAAATACTATTATGGTTCAAGACCTGAAGCAACATTTCATTGAACTATAAGCCATTTTCATTTCGATTATCGAATAGAATATTGGAAGTACGTTAGTTTTTCTATGTTCACCCGTCTTATACCCCGGCAGACGCATAACTAGCTTTCGTTTGTTTTAAAAATTTGTTAGCATAAAATAAAACACCCTGATATATATTATGATGTATGCCACCCCTGACGAAGCCGAGCCTTGGCGAAACTGTCGTAATGCACAAAACTCCTAGCATAGCAACTCCGCAAGTACGGATCTCTGACTTATATATATATATATATACGGCAGAAAAACGCGCTTGAGGCGGTTGTTGGAGTTTTTAAAACATATTATTCGTAAAGTTCGTCGACGTTTCGGCCTGGGACAGGCCTTTTTCAAGACTGAAAAACGCACTTGATAAAGATTTAAACCAAAGCAGAGAATAGACGAAAAACAACATACATGCATGGCGCACACTAACAACTGTGTATAATTTCTTTCTCACCTTTTTCCCCCCACACCGACACACAGCCACAATATCTTTTTTTTTTTTCAAAATTGGGTGCACGTGGAGCGAAAGCTCGCGCTGCAGAACCCAGGATCCTGGGTTTAATCCCCACCCCTGTCCAAGGTTACTGGAGCAAGCTCAGTTTCGCAGCTCCCTATAGACCTTTCCAATGTTTACAAAATCACAGTCCAGCGTGCGATCTTCACAGCCCAGCACGTGCGTGTTCGTCGCTTCGGAAAGCGAGCAAAGCACGCGCCATACGCACGAACGCTCAAAATGGCACCGGCCACAAGCTCGTTTTTGGAAAGGTCTATTCTCGCCTGCAGAGGTGAGTGGCCCAGGTGGCGGTCACGAGAACTAGCGGCGCTGCAGTCGCATCCTGCTCCCCCACTGATCTCTATGACAATTGCTGGATCGCGTTCGCCCTCTCCGCGAATGCGGCCACTGGCGGCCATCTTTTTGGTAGAGTTATATTACCTCCAGCCAATGTACAGCAGGTGCAGCCACTAACATCCATCCATGGCAGACAGCGTTGTGGAAATTGAGGTGGCAGGCTGCCATCAAAATAGTGTGGGTGATATTTCGTGCTATTGAAATTGTTTCAACGAAACACATTTTTGATACCCGGCGTGAACGGTAGCCTGATCTTTGAGGACCCGGTGAAAGTTTCACGAAATCGCAACACCGGGAAAAACAGCACAGCACGCATCGAAAGTCGCATCGAAAGAAGCATCGAAAGCAGACGCCGGTACGGGGTCTCCTTTCGATGCGAGCTGCGATGCTTTCCCCCAGTGCTGCGCTTTCGTACAACTTTCGCAGGGTCTTCAAAGATGAGACTACCGTTCACGCCGGGTTTCAAGAATCTGCTTCGTCGAACAACTTCAATCAAGCACGAAATATCACCCACGGTACAGTGAACTAGATCCACGGCTATTTTGTGGCAGCCTGCCGCCATAGCGCTGTCCGCATATTACCCCCCTACCATGGCTAGAGATAATATAACTCTACCAAAAAGATGGCCGACCGTGGCCGCATTCCCATCCATAGGCGGAGCGGATCAAACGCAATCCAACAAATAGACATAGAGATCAGTGTGCTTCCCTGTCTCGCGCGTCGTCTGCTACCACCGCGTTGAGAGCTTCCTTTTCTTCTTCTCTTCTTCCTTTTTTTTTTTACTTCCATGTGTATAATTGACCCCGTAAGTGATTACGTCACAGCACGGCGTCTGGGTCCAAACAAACCGTTGCTAGGGATGTTGCTATGGACTATCGCATGGAGACTCCACGGGAGGCTGGATTTTTGCTTACAAGTAAGTAAATAATTTTTTGTAAGCAACCTAACTTCTTGATATCTAATTATGAAGATGTTCTTGTCGTCTCAGTGCCGTATTGCAACGATGAAAGCGATTTCTGAAGTATTACACTCCGCTTTGCTTTGGTAGCAGACGACACGATAGATTCGCTGGCCTCTGTTGCAGCGGGCGTCTTCATTGAATTGCGTCGGTAAACGAGCGACTAAAACAAGTGCATCGCCATGCCCGTAGAGGCCTCCGCAATGTGCGTGTTTTTCGGTGAAGAACCCAGCTTAGTTCAGAGGGGTGAAAATGCCGTAAAATCAAACCACGCCATGCAGATCAGTTACGACGACGACCTGAAGTGCATTACCGGCATCAGAAACAAATCGTACGCCGTCGAGGTAAGTCGTTTGTTATTATTATTATTGAGGTTGTCAGCATGCCAGGTTATTAAAGAATAGCCTGTCTATCGCGATTTCACAGTATTTTTTTTCCCTTGGTATACATCAAATTTCGTGGATGTGCTCTTTTGGTGAAGATCTCCACGGAACCCGCGATGCGAGTACAATATGTAATAAACTCACCTTATGTTTTTTATCCAGTTCTTTCGCGCTTTGGGGTCTTGCGGAAATCTGAAGAAACTGCAAGAATCTTTCTCCACGCGATGGTTACAACCGGGTACGAAGCACCCTCTCATAGCGCGAGTCCGCAAACAAAATTTGGGATCTCAACCGATCGCCTGAAGTGCCTTTCTCACGGGTGCAATGATCTTTTAGCAGACGATCAACTCGATCGACTCCCGGGCTTTCGATAAATCATATTTTGCATCGCAGCCCACTATGAATTCTTATAAGTGTCTGAAACTCATTATATGTCAAGCAAATGCAATATCAGAATATCGTCTTTATTCACACGATTCAGACGCCGGCGCCGGCTTGGCCGGCGGGCGTGTGGCAGACGGCATACACTTGCATTCGTCGTCTGCTGCAGGCATCTTGAGGACCGGAAGTTGCAGTTGTAAATATTTCAGAAACAAGCGATTACCGGCACACTTCTGTCGAAACATATATGGCATTCAAGCTTTCTATATCTGTGATTTTTAGAAGTTTAAATCCCACTCCTGATTTTTGAGCGGTCGGGTTTTCGTAGCGAAACCTAGCCACATGCATTTGTCCATAACAACGACCCTAGCAACGGTTTCTTTGGACCCATGACGTCACACTTACGGAGTCAATAGCAAAAAAAAAAAAAAATATGATGAAGATGAAGTGTAATACACCACAAAGATCAGAGTCAGCGCATTGTGAGTGTTCTTTCTTTGAATGTTTGAAATTTATTTTTGTGTGCGTCTGTTTCCTTGCGCTGTGAAGTGTTAGTATGAATCACCAACTCGCCCAAGCTCAAGTACTGCTATTCAAACTTGGCGGGCTAGACAATCCGGAAGTGATGCTCGACTGCAGCGCTGCTAGTTCTCGTGACCGCCACTGAGCCCACGTCACAGGCGGAGCTGTGAAACAGAGCTTGCTCCAGTAACGTTGCCCTTGCCTGTGTCGATCTGGATGAGCATCGCACCGGCGTGCGGTCGTGTATCCCTACTGCGTGGTGCACGTTAAAGACCCCAGGCTAGCAGTCGTACTGCACTGGCTAAATTGCTTATACAGGTAACAATGTCGCCATGTTCTGGCGGACTAAACTCCTGCCGTATAAACAACTAACGACCAATTTGTTTGTCAAAATGCGGTGTGGAGGGAGAAAGATGAGAAAGAAATTACGCAGTTGTTAGTCTGCGCCTTCATGTACATTGTTTTTTTTCTACCCTCTGTTTTAGTTTAAATTTTACCAATTGCTTTTTCTTGCATCTACGCAGCGCAGCAAACCGGCACAATAATTATAAAAGCCTGTACAGTAATGATAAATTGCGTTCCTGGTCGCAGATTGCCGTAAAAACACATTTGGTTCTAGGATTCACTTTGTAGGTATGTAGGTATATATATATATATATATATATTGTAAAGATGTTAAAAAATGATGATTTAATGCTGGATGAGATTTACAATGAGGTTTGTAGATCGGCGGTTGGGGTCAGCACGCTCAAAATCCTCGAGCTCTCTCGTTCGCCTTTCGCTGAACGAGCTTGTCGTCCTCTTCTTTTCCTAACAGTATCCCCCCGGTCGATAGAGACGCCGGTCCTCCGGCGGCTGTTAACAGAGGACGGTGGTGGTATTCAGGTGTCCGGGTTGTGATAGTGCCGCATTCTGGAGACGTGGACAATGTCCGATGCGCGGATCGGCAATCTCGAGGTGGCGATACAGGGGCAACCTCGTAGTTGGTAGCGGAAAGTTGACGGGTGACACGAAAAGGGCCGATGAACTTGCTTTGAAGCTTTTCGCATCTCCCGAGGGCACGTGAAGGAGACCAGATAAGAACCTCGTCTCCGATGTTGTAGGTCGCTGGGCGGTGGGATGCATTGTAGCGCAGCTCTTGCTGCTGCTGGCACTGGGACGTGTGGATACGAGCGAGCTGGCGGGCATCTTCGGCGTGGGAGACGATATGGGCCAGATAGGAGCCCTGGGGCCGTTCGTCCACGTAGGGCAGAACCATGTCCAGTGTCGTGAAAGGTTCTCTAGCGTAAAGAAGATGGTATGGTGAGAAACCAGTTGTTGATTGGCGAGCCGTATTGTACGCATATGTAATGTAAGGAACAACGGCGTCCCAAGTAGTTTGATTGCCGGTGACATACATCGAAATCATATCAGATAAAGTATGATTGAGGCGCTCGGTTAGGCCATTCGTTTGCGGATTGTAGGCGGTTGTGACGGTGTGAATGGTGGAAGCCAGCCGCAAAACTTCTTGAAGAAGTTTTGAAACGAAGGGTGTTCCTCTATCGCTTATGATGTATTGAGGCGCTCCGTAACGCAACAAAATAGTTTGTTAGAAGAAGACGGCAACTTCCTCGGCGGTAGCAGATGGAACGCATTTTGTCTCGGCGTAGCGGGTCAGGTGGTCAATGACGACAATTATCCACCTGTTGTTTGATGTGGACAGGGGAAAAGGGCCCTGGAAGTCGATTCCAATCCGCTGAAAGGGTCGTTGCGGTTGGGGAATCGGACGCAGTAGACCCGATGGCGAAGTTGTGGAGCTTTTCTTCGTTTGACAAAGATGACATGATCGGACATAACGATTGATGGTACGAGTCATGCCTGGCCAGAAGTAGCGGGTACGAATGCGGAAGTACGTTTTTGAGAAACCAAGGTGTCCGGCAGTTGGGTCATCGTGACTGGCTCGTATGATTTCTCTTTGTAATTGGCGAGGGATGACGAGGAGCCATGGACGACCTTGGACATCGTAGTTACGTCTGTAGAGGATGCCGTCGCGAAGTTGGAACAGTCGTGCACGCCGCAGGGTGTGTCGACTTGCATGGTTCGTTGGATGGAGTAGGCAGGAGATTATCTGACCCAACGTATCGTCAGTTTGTTGAGCCATACGAATGTCAATAGTGTCTAGAACTGCGGTGACATCGGTGAGGAGAGGGATGACAAAAGGCGTGGAGTCATTGGGAAGAGGGCATCTAGAAAGGCTGTCGGCATCGATGTGTCGTTTTCCGGATTTGTACTTAATCGTAAATTGGTAGTCTTGCAACTTTAGGGACCAGCGGCCAAGGCGTCCTGAGGGGTCCTTAAGTGTGGCCAGCCAACAAAGAGAGTGGTGATCCGTAAGAATTGTAAAGTGAGTTCCATAAAGGTAAGGACGGAATTTAGTAATTGCCCACACAACAGCCAAGCATTCCCGTTCGGTAGTAGTATAATTGCGTTCGTATTTTGTCAAAGTTCTACTGGCATAGGCAATGACACGTTCGGCACCAGATACGGTTTGAGCTAAAACTGCACCGATACCATGTCCGCTGGCGTCCGTTCGAATCTCAGTAAGGGCGCCTTGAACGAAGTGGTCAAGGATGGGGTCTGATGTCAGTGCATCTTTTAAGTTTTGAAATGCAGTACTCTGAATAGAAGTCCATTGAAATTATGCGTTATTTCGGAGGAGGCTGTTTAAAGGCTCGGCTATGTGAGCAAAACCGGGGATAAATTTGCGAAAATAAGTGCAAAGTCCAAGAAATGTACGTACGTCTTTCGTGTGTTTTGGGACTGGAAATTTTGTTACAGCTTGAACTTTATCTGGATCAGGACGCAGACCATCAGCACTGACAAGGTGTCCCAAAATTTTGATCTGGCGGGCTCCGAACACGCACTTCTTTGAATTCAGTTGCAAAGTGGCTTTTCGAAAGCAGTCGAGGACTTGACGTAGACGGTGTAAATGTTGGTCAAACGTCGATGAAAAGACGACAACGTCGTCCAGATAGCAGAGACATATGCTCCACGTTAGTCCCCTAAGAAGAGTGTCCATCATCCTTTCGAAAGTGGCTGGGGCGTTACATAGGCCGAACGGCATCACATTGAACTGGTACAAGCCATTGGGTGTAATGAATGCTGTCTTAGGCTTGTCAGTGTCGGCGACAGGTATTTGCCAATAGCCGGATCGGAGATCCATGGATGAAAAGAAGGAAGACCCTTGGAGGGTATCTAATGTGTCGTCAATACGAGGTAGTGGGTAAACGTCTTTTTTAGTAACGCTGTTCAAGCGGCGGTAATCCACGCAAAAACGCCAAGAGCCGTCCTTTTTCTTAACAAGTACAACCGGAGAAGACCAAGGGCTTGAAGAGGGCTCTATTACATTCTTGTGGAGCATATCAGTAACATGATTGGCAATTGCATTTCGTTCGGCGGCGGAAACACGGTATGGGCGGCTCCGAAGTGGTGATGCGTTACCAGTGTCGATGGTATGATGAAGCACTGTAGTCTGGGCTAGTGGACGACTATTGAAATCGAACAGCGCCTCGTATGTAAGTAAGAGTCTTGTTAGGGCGTCTCGTTCGCAGGTTGTTAGACTTGGGTCAGTCATCTGAGTAATGGGGGTTGAGCTGTCACTTTTTGTGTTCAGGAGGACAGGTTCGGCCTCGGGAACGTCAGAGAGAGTAGCTAATGTATCCTGGAAATGTCGTCGTAGCGTGGCTAGGCTAGTACCTTGACAAATAATTTGTGGCTTGGCGGAAACATTTGTTGCGAAGATGCTGATGCTTCCGCTTACCGTGGGGACAATAGAGTAGGGAATGATGACAGGGGTTTTTCGGCAGTGGTTTGGATTGGCTCGACGAGACCGTACGGCGCTTCGAATTGCTGTGAAGGTTTGAGAGTGACAGCGACAGGAGACAGTGGAGGGATTAGATAGCCATCATCTGCGTGGAGGAATACAGGAGCGTCGTCATGGGAGTCTTCACATCCGGCCGAAGAGTTCAGGTGAATTTCTCGTCTAGAACAATCAATGAAGGCGTCTGTAGATGACAGGAAGTCCCAACCCAAAATTATATCCATGAGACAATTGCTAAGCACGGTAAAAACAACAGTGTAGAAGCCGCCGCCCAGTGCAAATGAGAGGGTTGAGCAACCAATAGGTTGCACAAGGTCGCCGTTTCCCATACGTAAGAAGTTTCCTGAAGGGGGAGTGAGCACTTTGTGCAAGCGACGGCGAAGTTTATCCGACAGACATGATTTTGCGGCCCCAGTATCGACCAAGGCAGTAAACAGCTGATTTCCTATTGTAACAGTGACTGTAGTTGGTCCAAGAGAGGGAGGCTTTTGAATGGTTCGTAGCAGCGCAGCCTGACCTCCAGTGTCAAGACAGGCTGCCTTCATTAGTTTGACGGTTGGCTAGCGGCGGGGGCATTTTTGAGTGGAGAGACGGAACGGGGGCGTCGAGGATACGGCGATGGTGAGCGGCCACGGCGGTTGCCATACGGAGAGTAGGAGCCCACGGACCGGCGATTGTCGAGAGAGGGGCGGTCCTCGGCGTTGGCGGCGGGGCGACGGTTGTTTGAGAAACGGTTGTAACTGGTATCGTCAATGCGGCGGTGACAATAACGGGCAATGTGTCCTGGGATATTGCAATAAAAACAAACCGGGCGATCATCGGGTGTTCTCCAGGCATCCGTCCTTCGGAGTGGTGGGTTTCTCTGTGGACGGTATGAAGTTGTGTCTGGTGACGAGCTTGAGTAGCAGCGAGTAGTGTCTGGCTGCATAGAGCAAATCGGAGTAGGGGTGTGTGGTGCCGGCGTGTAGACGGATGGAGGCGGGGGGATTGGATGGAGTGCAGCACGGAGTTCGTCTTGCACAGATTTTCGAATATGCTGGAGCTCGGTGTTAAAGGGGCCCTCCAACAGTATTTGAGCGTCTACTTTTTTTTGCGGTTTCTCCACGCTAGTGGTCCCGGAAACCCAGTGGACAACGAAAGAGTTTAAAAATATTAGCGCATCATATTTTAATTTGACAAGTCGGAAACCCCTCCTCCGACGGTGGCGCCGCGAGGTGCCGAATGCGCGCGCACAACGGCGCTCCCTTTCACTATACGTCACATTCACTGGGTTTCGTGATTGGCGAGAGCCGTCCCAGAAATTTTGAAGCGGAATAAAGTATATCACACGTTAACCGTCATTATTTCTCTAAAAAGTCGTTTTTATACAGCTAATAAAGTTGCAAATTAAAGTTCAAAAAGGGCGAAAACAACGCCTCGTCGCCCGTCGCTCATGCGCGCCTCCCAGCGGCGGAGTACCTCCTACTCGCCGAGCTGGCTTCGGTGGCGGAGTTGGCGGAGTTGCGGGAGACGAGCCTTCCGCGGCTGTCGAAGCGGACTGCGGCGCTTGCGTGGTGTGTCCTCGTACGGCGCGACGCCCAGCTCCGCACTCCTTTTCAAGAATTCGGCGCTCAAAATCCGATAAGCCCGGTAAATTCATCGATGATGGCAACCCGATTCCAAAGCTACGATGGTTGCAGCGAGGCCTAAAGGCCGACCGGGCCGACGGCGGCCGACGGGCTATCAACCAAACTCGCGTCCAATTGGCCAACCGCTTTGCTACAATCGCTAAACTGTTTCATTTTACGTCATGAAGCGCAATGTTTTGCTTATTTAAAGTTGTTTTCTGCAATATTTAATTTGCTAATAACTCACAAAATATTGCGAATTTCTGTAATATTTTTTTTCCTCGGTGTTCCTGCTTTCATGGAGCTCCGTTTCAGCGCGAACTTCAAACCAGTCAAAAAATTGTTGGTGGGCCCCTTTAAGAGATGAGCCATCAGCGGGCGAATGAAGAGACCGGAACAATTCACGGAGTTCATCGCGAATGATGTCTCGAATGAGTCCCGGAAGATCAGCAGTGGCATCCATTAATGATACCTCAGGAAGCCGTTGAAATGGTGTCGTAGATATGCGACCACTCCGAAGTTCTTCGTATTTTCGGCATTCTTTGATGAGGGTTTGAACTGTTGGTGGCGACTTAGGAGCAACGATGTAGAATAGCTCTTGTGACAAACCTTTAAATATGTGACGTATTTTGTCTTCTTCAGTCATGGCAGGATCAGCACGGCTGCAGAGGCGAATGACGTCTTCGATATATCCCGTTGAAGACTCGGAGACCGCTTGGTAGCGGCGAGCAAGCTTGTCTTGTGCTCGCTGTCGGCGGCTCTCAAGCTTCCCAAAAACCTCGGAAAATGCTGCTTTGAAGCCGTCTCACGAGAGGAAGTCTTCTTCGTGGTTGTCATACCACTGATAAGCGGTATCCGTCAAAGAGAAAACGACGTTGGCGAGCTTTAGGGTATCATCCCAACGGTTGTGATCGCTGACGCGATCATAAGTCTTCAACCAGTCGTGCACGTCTGCGTCATGTGCGCCCGAGAAGTTGGGGGGGTCTCGTTGGCGTGTTTTGACCGGTCGATTGATAGTGTTGGCGTTTCCCGTTTCGTCAGGCATGGGGCGAGAGGTAGAGCGCCCACTGCGCAGTTCCAGGGCAGCAGACGGGGTCGTGAGGTAGGAGAAAGCTCGCTTACCTCCACCACTTGTAAAGATGTTGAAAAACGATGATTTAATGCTGGATGAGATTTACAATGAGGTTTGTAGATCGGCGGTTGGGGTCAGCACGCTCAAAATCCTCGAGCTCTCTCGTTCGCCTTTCGCTGAACGAGCTTGTCGTCCTCTTCTTTTCCTAACAATATATATATATATATATATATATATGGGAGTTTTCATTTGGATTCAGGCAACGAGTGGCAGTCGTGTTTCTTATTTTGCTTCAAATTTTTATATTTTGTGGAGCATATTCCAAGAATAACAATCTTTTTTATTTTAATGTACTGACATGATTAGATCCTGAGAAACAAAATCTCAAAGAAGCGGGAAAGAACTACGAGGTTTTGACGATTGTCGTGTGTGGCATATTTGAATCACTCGCAATCTGAAAGTATTCAAAAGAGAGCGTCTATATTTTTTAGTGTGATATATATGCAAGTAGGTAAGACGACATTATAACTGCTGCTTATTATTCGTCCCTCCATTTTTTGTAAAAATCCCCAAACATGCCTCTGCGAACAACTGTGACCTAAATTCCGGATTTTATTTTGAGTCGACTATGTTTAGTATCGCTTTTAAAATAATACCACGTGTAGAACCTTTCATTGCCTTCCAAATTAAGCAAAGTTTGTGTTTTTATCAAGTACGAGTACTGAGAAATAAATTATGAAAAAGAGAGGGTTTTTACTTTTCGTTCAACTTCAGCACGCTGTATAAAAAAAAACATTTTTAATTTTTTTTCTTTTTCTCGCGTCGCGTTCTCTTCACACTCTTCTTTCAGCCAGAATACATTCCGTTAGAAGTATTTGCCTTGGTTTTGAGTTTTAAGCCTCTAAATGTGGAGGGAGAAAGATGAGTAAGAAATTACACAGTTGTTAGTCTGCGCCTTCGTGTACATTGTTTTTTTTTCTACCCTCTGTTTTAGTTTAAATTTTATCAGTTGCTTTTTTCTTGCATCTACGCCGCGCAGCAAACCGGCACAATAATTATAAAAGCCTGTACAGTAATAATAAATTACGTTCCTGGTCACTTTGTAGGTATGTAGGTGTGTATATATATATCGGGTGTTTTTGCGACGATTTTAAAAAAATCCTAAAAATTACGGCGTTTGAGAAAAAAGAAGCGACTCTCTTCGGGAACAAACTGCCAGCCACGGCGGACGTCAAAAACATACTAATTCGCCAGCTAAATAATTAAAATTCGCTAATTAACTTTTTAATTAGTGGAAATAGACATATGGTTTTAATGAGAAAGTTTCTGAGCGTTATCGAAAACCACTAAGTCAGTCATTTTCGGAAAGACTTTGAAGAGAGTAGTAGCGCACTAAAGTTACCACTCGTGGAGAAGGTACAAGGCTAGCGGTTGCGGCAAGGCGCCCGCGCGATTTTTCCGCCTCTTATCCGGTGTTGCACGGAACAGCGTTCCAAGGAACGGCGTTTCTGGAGCGCGTTCCTCTTAGGAGGAACGAAGAAACGCCGCCGTTTCATTTTGCATCGGTGGAATTGGAACGGGAACTTGTTACATTTTTACTGGAACGGAAAAAAGGTCGGCGTTCTTTTTCTCGCCCCCTGGGGTAATTTTTATTTTATTTCTTAGGTGGAAATTTTAGAAGTATAAAAACTATGTCTTTACGAAGAGCAGAATCTCATTAACGTTTTGGTACTTATCTAAGGGTTTATTTTGTGCGGTCCTCGCTCGGTAACAGTTGGGTACAGGAGAGCTAGTGGACATTGATTTTTTTTTTCAGTGTCCAAGGCTGCGGTGCAAAAAGCAAAACCTTTAGTCAAAGGAAAAGGCGCAGAAAGAGGGACGTTTCAAACTCAGCTACTTTTTTTGCTTCCACGAAGCCTCGTACACGCAGAAACCAAAGGCCGGCTACAGCCGCCACTGAACTTGCACAAAGAGACCCAGAGTTACAACAAAAGAAGAGTTTACCAGACATTGAACGCACCCTTTTATCCCGAACATAGGTCACTTAAATATACACAAAAATTTATCGTTATTCCTTCTCCCCTTGTTCCCCACCTTCAAGCTGAACAACGACTCCAACCTTCACAAACAAGGACTTGTAGTTTTCAAGACTGTCCTCCCAAAAGTCCTACCCTTTTCTTCACTTGCTCGTCTTGCAGACAGCACCATTGAGAAGCAACGGTTGTTAAGTTCAAAAAGGGACTTTGTTAGATTGAAGCGTGTGAAGGTTGTAAAACGCTCGTGCAATGTGGGGTAAAAGTACATTTGGCTCGTCTGAATCGCCCATCACAAACGTGAATAAGGTTAAAAGCTGTTATTTTTATTGGTGAATACATAAATAAATAGATCTCTGCTTCCGCTTATTTTCTCTTCCTGGTACCCTTCCATCACGCATTCAAATTCGTATGTTCCAATTTAATGGGATAGATTAAAAAAAACTTTCCTTCATCTAACTAAATATGGTAATCAGAAAAATACAAATGTAACGTATATGTAACGATACGTTCCATTTTTTTAACTATAACGGGAACGAGTTCCTTTTTTAGATATGAAACTTGTAACGGGAACGCGTTCTAAAAATCAGAAAGAACGAGGGACGAGCTTTCGTTCCTTTTTTTGAGGAACGTGTACAACACTGCTCTTATCTAGCCTCAGCCTAGTACCTGCTCCACGAGTGGTAACTTTGGTGCTCTACTATACTCTTCTCACGCTCTCAAAGTCTTTCCGAAAAGGACTGATTTAGTGGTTTTCGAAAACACTCAGCAACTTTCTAATTGGAACCATATGTCTATTTCCACTAATTAAAAAGATAATTAACAAATTTTAATTAATTAGCTGGGTAATTATTATGTTTTTGGCAATCCCTGAAATCCGCAGTGGCTGGTAGTTTGTTCCCGAAGACAGTTTCTATTTTCTTTTAAACGCCCTATTTTTTAGAATTTGTGACAGACTTCGCTAAAACACCCGGCATATATATATATATATATATATATATATATATATATATATATATATATATATATATATATATATATATATATATATATATATATATATATATATATATATATATATATATATTGGGGCATTCTCTCTCACCACTTGTCCGGAGAAAGGAAATATAGTTCTCCAATCTGGAAGCTCCACCCTGTCTAAGTTTTGCCGGTACCAGGATGCAGAACAGCAGGAGCAAGGCGGGAGAACGAGACAGCGTTAGAGTCAACACTTTGACGAAGCACGTGATACTATCGATGTCATCCTACTTGCCGTCGGCTCTGTCGACGACTGCTCGGCATTTTTGATTTCCTCAGCATTAGTCTTCAGCGTGCCCCCCGAGATGGCACAGCACAACAGCTACTGCACATCCCTCGGGCCCAATGGGATGTTTTCCTACATGACTGGTATGAAGTTCTTTGTCTTGAACGAAATATTTGGTGAGTGCCGTAGGTGAGAGAAACAGAGCTACCACAAGCAAGCCGTTGTTGACGTTGGCGGTACACAATTTATCAGCTTCGTCTGTCGTGCAACAGGGGTCGATGGGTACAGCACAGTCCCGTACCCATGTAAATAGCCACTTGAATAACGAGTACACCACGTTTTCATACGTGCCTCTCTGTAATTTATGAATGGTGATACGAGGGGTGATCAGAACGTTTTGCAACTCGCATATAACGAAAACTACCAGGGTTTTGAAAAAATATTAATTTTGAACATAATTCCCCCACACTAATGCACTTCTCCTATTTGCCTTTAAGGTTTTTAATACCTCGCAGAAAAAAAAAGAAAAAAAAAAAAACTTTCTTCCTGCTTGTCAAGCCACTGCTCTGTGGCAGTTCGCAGTGCACTCAAGTCATCGAACCTTGTTTTTTTAGGTATTTTGTTTCAGATTCAGCAATTAAAAAAGTCACTAGGGGCCAGATCAGGACTGTAGGGTGGGTAGTCAACTTCTTCGAAAGCACACTTTCAAATGACGGCCTGGGCAACGCGAGACTTGTGAACAAGTGAGGTGTCATGCAGGAGGAGGATGCCACTTGTCACCAATCCCTGTCGTTTCTTCATGATTTTCTCACGCAGTTTGCGGAGAATGTTGGCATAGTATTCGCCTGTTTTTTTCCTGCTGTTTTCCAGATAATCAATCAGTGGGATCTCTTTTGTGTCCCAAAACACTGTCACCATCACTCTCCTCCCCGAGCGTTGCGTCTTGAATTTTTTCGGAGGAAGAAGGGGGAAGGGGAAGAGGGGGGAGTAGGGGGAGGAAGGGGGGGGGGGGAGGACACCAAATGTCTCCACTGCATAGACTGCTGTTTTGTTTTGAGGCACCACTGGTAAAGTCACGTTTCGTCCCCAGTCACAAGGCGGGCGAGAAAATCTTCTGGGGTCACTTTCATACATACTAAAAGGCTGCCTTGCCGAATGTGACCGGTGCTGTCGATCTTGCGTAGAAAGGTTCCGTGGCACCCATCGTGCCGAGACCTTCGACATACCCAAAACGCCATGGATAGATTGTGAAAGCACTGCCATATGAAATGTTCAATTCTGCAGCAGCTTCGGGCACCTTAATTCGGCGATTCTTCATGATGAGGCTCTCAGCCAGGGCCGGATTAAGGTACGGGCTAAGGGGGCTGCAGCCCAGGGCCCCAAACTCTCTGGGGGCCCCCATGACAAAAAATTGATTGACGCAGCTCGTAGAAAAAAAAACAAAACGAAAACTAAAAATATTTTGGAAAGCGATGTTGCTTTGCCGCAGCATTCGAGAAGAGGGATATACAAAGTTCATCGCGATGTCAGCGAGGCCAAACGCACACTTCGCGTAGCACACTCCTATCCCTGTACAAAGCCGGCCCTTTGGGTGGGTGACCGGCTTCTTAGGGTGCTTGTTCGCTTTCTTTTGACAGCGGCTTCGAGCAAACGAAGAAAACACGCAAGGGGCCCCACGATCTGGGTTTTCTCGCTCCTCTTTTTTTTTTTTTTTTTGTCAAGAAGGGAAATGTCATAAACACCTCCCTCTTCACCCTACTCGGGCTCTTATCTCGTGCGCGCAAACACCTGTTTTTGAGCAGCGCTTACACTTTGAAAGTGCGGCCTTCGACGCTGCTGGGGAAGGGAACAAAGCTGCATGCCGCCTCCGCGGTGGTCTTGCCGAAGTGCTCCCTAGTTGAAACCAGATGGGAATGGTAATTTTTTTGTATTTTGAGTAGGGGTGTGCGAATATTGAAATTTTCGAATACGAATCGAAAACGAATAAGACTAAAAACAGACTTCGAATATCGAATGGAATATCGAATATGTGTCTAGTAATAAAAAATTGCAAAACAAGAGGTAACAGCAGGTTTTATTGCCTTTTTAAAATAAATCAATGCAGCTGCATTTTACTGGGCTACAGCCGGCTAAAGATACTACTAGTAATGCACTCATTACAAATTATCATGTAGGAAAATTAACTGTTCAACGTAGAAAGGCCCTTTCACGGAAACCTGCGAAATTTCACTAAAGTTCGAAGTTCGACTTATAGACAGTGTTGCCCGGCTGCTACACGAATATTTCAACTTTTGGGAAACAAATAATTTAGAAAGTACTTTATTTTATATTTCATAAAATGGTTACCAATGTTTACACCATATAAAAGCGAAAATATGCACTTTTAACACTTTCATTAGCTATTAATGTGAACCAGTGATGCCAATAAACCGAACAAATATTGCACTTTTCCTCTGCCAAATAAAATCAACTAGTTTTTTTTTTTTTTTTTTTAATTTTCGCGCATGCACACGAAAGCCGAAGTTCAGTCGAACCTTTGTCGAACATCACACTGAAGGTTCGAAAAAGTCGAACTTGGTCGAGCTCGAGCCTGAGCAGGTTCTCGACATTCCTAGTTTTGACTGCGCGGGAGTGGCAGGAGTTGTGGTCAATGGCGATGAAATGTTCTGCTCGCTCCTAGATTTTTTTTTTTTCAAACATTTATATTAGATAACACTCTCGAGATTTATTTTATATTTATATTTCACTCTCGAGGTTTATTTTATTGTATCATTTTATAGAACGCGCAATTAAATCACATATTGCTATAAAAGTGCCCCACAACAAAGGGCTTGGTGAAAAAGAAACCGAAACTGATCCTGTCTTGCTGCCATCGGACAGATAGAAACGGAGCAGACCGATAACGCACGCATCACACGCCTTTCTCAGTGAATAAACATATTCATAGGGGAATGCGTGGCAGGTAGATTATTCGTTACTTGCTCGAATATTCGCAGTTTGGGCGAATATTCACTATTTTTCCCGAATATTCGGCTTTGACCGAATATTCGGGAACTTCCGAATATGCAATTTTCGAATCGAATACGTTTCGAATAGAAAAAAATATTCGACTCGTATTCGAAATTTCGAATATTCGCACACCCCTAATTTTGAGGCTATTTTGGAGCGCTAGTTTTACGGACAATGGTGGCCCTCTATGTAAGTGCACGATTGTTTACGCCAAAGGATGCACACATGGTTCCACTTCGCGAGATGCTGAGTCCGGGTGGCGCGGAGTAATTCCTTTTCAACACACGATGTTTTAGGGAAGCGACAGTTTTGTCCGTAACAATGAGCTTGAAAGCCCTGCCTATGACAAGATCAGCCCCCAAGAAAAAGCAGCACATGGTAGTAATTTTCAGGATTCCCAGAAATAAAAGAAAGAAAGGGAGCACTTCGAACATCCTATGAATGACGGTCTTATAGTTCCTGGACTTTACGTTTCAGTTGCTGATTGGCCGATTTTGTTGAACCAGAGAGTGAGAGTAAAAGGTAGCCAATCATATCACTTCGTTCGTCTGCACTAACCATATTTTAGCGTTTTGTTCAAAGTTACGAAAACTCACTATATGATGAGGCCTTGTTTTTCCGGCGGGACAAATCCTTCCAAGTCGGAGTCCAAATGTCAGGTCGCAAGTATCTGAGTGGAGCAGCTAAAAGAAAAACGAAGTTCGAGAGGGAAGAAAGTCAGAAAAGGTTGCCAAAGCTGACTAAATATTTAGCCAGTTGCCCTAAGACATCTTCAAATAAGCCTCTACCATCGGGATCACCGAAACTAAAAGCTGACTCCCAAGTGCACCAATCCCCCGATCATGCCAAAGGAACTGGTGAAGAAGCTGATCCTCTGCCCTGCCCCCTTCCTGTGGCGCGTGAGCCTCTGCCACCACGGACCACCCAGAAACCCGCCACCACAGACACTGGAAATTGTCTCAAGGTCCAGGAGCCGTTCCAACAGCGTGCTGAACAGTGTTCCACAGGCGTCGGAGACTGTCTGCGGGCAACTGTACTGGAGCCGGTCGCTGTCCATGGAAGTGAGGATGTCGCAAGAACAGTTGCGTCACCACCCAGCGATTCTGACGAATGCGTGGATTTGTCTCCGCAACCTCTCGAGGTAGGATCCATCAGCGTTGAAAGCGATCCAGCTAAGTGGCCTGATACTGTGCCTGACAAATTTCGAACCACGTGTATCGAGAGAGGACCGCAGTACTTTCAAAATCGATCGAAATATTACCCCACTTCAGAGAGACAGTACACTGGCTGTGCCAGTGTACTGTCTCTCTGAAGTACAAGACCGAGACTGGCTCTTGTACTCTCAGTTCAACGGGTCTGTGTATTGTTTCATGTACAATTCGCCGCCTCAAACAGTCCTTTTGCGACGCACGGGTTTTGTGATGGGAAAAGGGCTGAAGAAAAGCCAAGAGCCCACGAAGACAGCATTGACCATCGAAATGCTGTTGTTGCGTGGCTAGCTCGCTCTACTGCTCGCGACACAATTGACAAAGAGTTAGTTCAACACTTTGTAACCCAATGCGCCTACTGGAAAGAAGTACTGAAGCGCGTCGTGGATGTTATTAAATTGCTGGCTGAGCGAGGCCTGGCATTTAGGGGCAGCGAAGAAGCGTTCGGTTCTCCTAGAAATTGAAATTTCTTAGGGATCCTTGAAGTGATCGCGGAATTTGACCCCTTTCTCAGCGATCACATCGCTCGCTATGGCAACAAGAGAAAAGATCACCCGTCGTATCTCTCGAAGTCTATTTGTGACGAGTTTGTTGATTTGATGGCTCAGACCGTAAGGAAACGAGTTGTCAAGGAGGTACAACGTGCCAAATATTACTCACTGATTGTGGATTCTACTCCCGACATTTCCCATGTTGACCAGTTGTCTGTTGTACTTCGGTACTGTTTGCTGGGTAATGTTCACGAGAGGTTCATTGGATTTGTTCCAATTGAACCGCACACTGGGCAGTACCTGGCAGCCACAGTACTATCCCTTCGCGATCGGAACGGCATTTCAATTGGTAACTCCAGGGGTCAGTCGTATGACAGTGCCAGCAACATGGCGGGGAAGTATAAGGGTTTCCAAGCCCAGATAAACGAGAAAAACGAACTCGCTGTTTATGTTCCATGCTCGGGTCACTCTTTAAACCTAGTAGGAACTCGGAGTGTTGACTGTTGTACGGAGTCAGTGAAGTTTTCTATCCTTACTCAGAAGTTGTACGTATTTTTTCTGCCTCCCCAAAGCGCTGGAGATGTTTTATCAACAGTCTAGGACAGGGAGGAAAGCCATCTGTCCTGAAAAGCCTATCTCCTACGAGATAGTCAAGGCACGCTGATTTGTGCAAAGAAATTGTTAACAACTTCAGACGTAGTCAAAATTGTCTGCAGACTATGATGAGGGACAAAGAAGAGACCTGCGACACTAGCATTGAAGCGCGGTCTCTTCTCAAGAAGCTGTCTAAGCTCGAAACTGCGTTTATGGCAACGCTTTGGAACGATATCCTGGGGCGTTTTGACAAGACCAGTGTCGCACTTCAGAGACCTGGTTTAGACCTATCAACGGCTGTTGACCTGCTGAACTCTCTTGACGGGTTCGTGAGTTCTTTCCGGCCTAAATTTGAAGCTTTCGAGGAGAAGGCAATGGCACTAAGCGTAGAGCAGTGTTACCAAGGTAAGCTCACTCGAGACACCTCAAGGCAACTCACGGCAGTGGAGGGGGATGCGAGGGCACATGGTAGCAGAAGGTTCGAGGTAGACACGTTTTACGTAATTCTCGATAACCTGAGCTCAGCGCCGAGGACTCGGAAAGCCGCGTATACCGATCTCTGTGAAAAATTTCAGTTTTTAAAACTTCTTAGGGAAACTGGAAGCGAAGACGAGAGAGCAAGTTGATGGGCCCGCTGAAACCTACAAGGAGGATCTCGAGTCGACCTTTTCCACTGAAGTCGTTCAGTTCTCGTACTATCTGAAGACTTGCGTTTTACAGGATACAAGCGCACGAGGACTTTTGCAACTTCTGCAGGAACGAGACATTTTAAGCGTTTTCCCCAATGTTTCCATCACCCTTAGAATATACCTGTGTATTCCTGTATCGAATTGCGAGAGCGAACGAACGGTCATTTTCGAAGTTGTGCTTGATTAAGAATTGCCTTCGCTCCACTCTCAGCGAGGAAAAGTTGAATTCTCTAGCTATCTTGTCTATCAAAAGGGATATATTGCGGCAGATATCTTTCGACGAGACGATATCTGAATTTTCAAGCTTGAAGAGTCGCAAGATGCCGTTTTGAATGTAAAGTTAGTTCGCATTCAGATTTTTGTTAGTTGTGTTAATATTTGTTGTATTTAAGACACCCGTGACAAACACTGCTGTTTATTCCGTCTTTCATTGTATTGCACGGAGACATGTAAAACGGTCCAACAAGATGGCCCTTTGCGTTCCTTTGCAACGTAGATAAACTGACAAATCACAGATATCATTGCATAGTGTATAATATGCGATATGTACGCATTGTACAGCTAAAACCTGCATTGTAAATATTGTTAATACTCGTATATTTGCGGTACCTTTTTGCACTTTCATTCAATTTCGAGCGTGATTGTTTGAATAAAATATGTTTCTCATAGAAAAGGTTTCTCATGGAAAAGGTCTCATGGAAAAGCGATTATTGTTGACAATCGAAACACAACAAGTTATCTCTTAGACGATAATCAAATGCGAGCTGTAATGAATGTGTCGATGACACTGAAAAATATAGGCTGTACTTTCTATTGATTAAAAAATAAAGGAAACTGCAGTATTTCCCAGGTTCATTGCCTTAACCAGACATCATTATCATCATCATTGTCGCCATCATCATCATCATTAGGGCCCCTGAAGCGTCCTTAGCCCAGCGCCCCGAAATGCCTTAATCCGGCTCTGCTCTCAGCTCGTGCTGAATGATCCAAATCGGTCGAAGTGCTGGGCCGCTCTGACCTTGGGTCGTCTTGCACGTCCACACGACCGCGTTTAAACTCGTTGAACCAACGAGTAACTGTAGCATATGAACGGCATTCCTCGCCATACAGGTTCACCATTCTACAGTGACTTTCCTTGGCGGAACTCCCTTCTTTGCACAGAAACTTTACCACGCTCCGGTACTGAAGCTTGAAATCAGGGGAGGAAGCCATGTTTAACTGACTGGTGCAGGCCAAAACCGGAACCGGAAGTCTTGATATTAGGGACATGTTTGGCTAGAGAGATGAGCTAACCAACGGTAGTAGAGACATCACTGTCAGACTTTTGTTTATAGCCAAGTTGCAAAACTTTCTGATCACCCCTCGTATCACTTGCCTGCACAACGGGTACCTGGCATCTCCCCTCCTCCTCCTCCTCCTCTCCTCCTCCTTTCTCCTCCCTCCTCCCCCTCCTCCTCCCCTTCTTCTCCTCCTCCCCTCCTCCTCCTCTCTCCTCCGCTCAGTGCACTCGGGGAAACAATTGCCATACTCCCCAAGATATTTTGCTATTTATTTTTAGTTTTTTTTTTCTTTTTAGTGCGCTAAACGTCGACCAACATGAACAACCAACCCGCCTAATCTGAAGTTCTAACAGCGTTCGACGCGTCTTGGTAGGACTGAAACTAAAATTGTTAGAAAAGAAAAGGATAATTGTAGAAGGTTGTTGAAGGAGACTGTTCGGATAACAAGTGGGGGCTGGTAACTGCATAAGTGTTTCGTCCATTGCATTAGACAAGGAGTTGCGGACGTTCTTATCTTGTGGGAGTTTGCGGTGGCCCCGAACTTGTAAAATTACAAAGCGTTGCTTCCTTTCAGTAAAAAGTGGGCCCCAAAACTTCCGAGGACACCTAAGCACTTATGAGTTGAGAATGCGAAGGCATGAATGCCGTTCTTCCGCTCCCTTAGTTCTTCTGCGACGTACTGGAGTGGACGGCCACAGGTTGCGGCGCACGGCCGAGCTATCGTAAAGTGGCCGCGCCGCGCTGAGCTCGGCCGTGCAGCCTCTCCGGAGTTTGCCCGTGCGGGCTCTGCAGTCAGGCCTGCACCTATTACCAGTGGGCGGGCTGCTACATGCGCTGCGCCGCCATGAAGAGGGTGTCTCTGGTGGCGTTCTTTGGAACTAGGCCGCGCGAGGGCCAATGGGAGCCTATCCATAAAGATTTCTGCTACAGACGACAGACTTTACCTACATTAAGACAGGGAAAGGTGCCGTTTGACGCGGCTTCAAAAGCTGATGACGTCAGTTCCCACCAAGGGACAGTTAATGCCTTGGCGTACGCGTATTGATAGACACAAGGCTAGGGGTTGCGATAAGGCGCCCGCGCAACATATATATATAAATATATATATATATATATATATATATATATATATATATATATGTCTACTGTGACAAAGGCAGATGGGCAATTCGAAAATCAACTAAACAGTATGACAGTATTGCAACGTTTATCGCTGAGCACGTCAGTCTAACTCAACAGCTGGGAAGGTACTTCACCGAGCGAACACAATAAGGTTCGTTGGTTGTACCTTCTGGAATTGCGTACAGACCGAATGTAAACCACGAGGTTGCCCCCTCGCGGGGAGGCACAAAACCCCTCGTCAACTTCGAATTTTAGAAGCCTAGAGAACAAAAGAGAGGGCAATCCCAGATTCACCAGCTCTTCTTGAAGCACAACACTGCCGTTTTTTCGAGCGCGTCAGTAGAACGACCCTGCAGCGTCGCCGGAGATGTATTCTCAAGGAATTGGGGTACATAATTGATGAAAACTTCGAGAGGCAGCTACTGCTTAAGTGCAACGACTACTGAAAAGAAATCAATAAACCACGAAACAAAAGCAGTTGTGTCGTTGATGTAACGAGAAAAGTAACGTGCTACATTTGAGGTAAAGTAATGCGTTCTTTTTGAAAATCGGTAACGAGTAATGTATTTAGTTACTTTTGGAGCGAATAGCGAGTAACAGAATTTAGTTACCTTTCTTGGGTAAAATGTACATGTCTGGACAGCACAGCAGGAAACAAGCATTTTTTTTAATAAATACACACAGGGTAAAAAAACCTGCCCCCCCCCCTCCCCCCCCCCCCCCCCATTTAAAATGACCACACCGAATCAACAAATCCTTAGTATTATGCCCCCCCCCCCCTCCCTTTCCCGCAACGGTGAGTAATAGCTCTTCTGTATACTTCCCGCAAATTATCGATTCTTTTTTTTTTTTAATGTAAACCAAGCTACCACCCAACGAACATTAAGATGTCTCGCACGTTCATAGATTGCAGTTTTCTGGAAATAAAAACGCAGGGCCCGCGCGAGACCAAATAGGCGAGACCAAATAGCCAGCAGTAAACTAAATATTCTGTACACGAGACTTCCTCAATTTTTGTGTTTCTAGATATACTTGAATAAAAATCTTCCCTTTTTTTATACACGCTTTGCAGCGGCTGTGTATGGGCACCGCCGAAATCGACGTTCAGTTTGTGTTTCTTTTTATTGTGGTCACTTCGTTCCATCATTACCACACCAGGACAGGTTATAGCCATTTTCGATTCGACTATGTTCTTCTCCCCAGCATTGGCCCTCGTGGGGGTTCGTCGACGCCCGCTTCAGTGGCTTGGTACATCGATAAGACAAGAGAAGGTCAGCAATGGCGGCTGCAATCTGGTGTGTGTGCAAAGCGTCTATCATAAAGCGGCCCTTGTGTTCAGAATAATAAAATACAAACCCAATGAGCGTGGCACCGATATTGAACATAAAGGATCTCGGTACTACATGTTTCTTCTTTTTTCTTCCTTCTTTTTTTTTTTGGTTTGGGGGGGGGGGGGGTGGGAGGATGGAGCAGAGGTTTATCTAGCTTGCTTGCACCTGGTAAAATGAGAATATAAAATTATCCTGTTGACAGGCGTCTAACGAAGAAACTTCCTTTCTTCACAATTTTTAGTTTTTTGTTGCTCGATTTTCGAAAAACGTTACGGAACTCACCTTTGACGAAATTCAGTCCTTTCCGGTGTGAGTCGGCGAAAAGCGCGACACAACGTACGACGACTGAATGCAAGCATCGCTGCACCTCTCTTCGAAAAACACAAAAGCGCAGAACGCCAGAGGTGGGATGTTGACGACGACGCGAACTGAGCTTCCAACCTGTGAATTGACGCCGCAATCTCGTCCCTCGCACCCGCGTCTCACGGGGAAGAGTAGCTGACACTGACTGGCTAAAGTCCACAACCGTGAAAATAGCCAATCGCCGACGCTGTGGCAGGGTAGGTGCCTCGAAAATGATGGAAGAGCAGAGCCGACGAGATGGTAGGACTTTTACAACTCTGAACGGCCACCAGGTTGTAGGTGTACTCATAGGCAACACGCAGTGCATGTGCGTGCCTTATGTGAACAGATGTTTTAATAGGCATTTACGGAAAAATACTACGCTCCCATCGTCTTTGCAATGCACTAGAGCCATCTGCTGTGCGGCATCTGAAAAAGCGCCCAGGACTATAGAGGAAATTGCTTGACATCATGGGATATCAGTACGAAGGCAGAACGATAATTTGTGTAGGTTCTCATTTCTTTTGTATTTTGAACTCACGGGGACAAATAAGAAAAAACTCACTGTTTAGAACTCTCAGCGAACAAAGTATGGTTCTCAAGTGCTCCACTACCGCATTTATTAAATAATCTCTGAGTGAATAATGTGGATCTAGACTTCCTAACACTTAAAAACTTCAGGTTGTATGTTCGACTGTACGCGTACATGAATTTGGCAGAGTATGCGATTTGCTTGTGGGTATTATTTTGTCTAGAAGTACGATTCTTTTTTTTCCTTAGTTTGTTTTAGTGACTATGTTGCTTTTGTGTGTGTTCTTTTTGCCGCTTGCTGCTGACCATTGTAGGGGTCCGAGGATTCAAGTTCTACATGACAGCTTTTTTTCCTTGGGTCCCCTATCACAACCTCTAAATATAAACGTTATTATTATTATTATTATTAGTAATAATATAATAATAGTTAATAAAACTTTTATTATTATTATTATTATTATTACCCTAAAAGATTTTGGAGAGGAGTTAAATCGCGCAGGGGCGATCGCGCAGGAGAAAATGCTATTGTCATGGAAGGGAACGGAGGCTCTACAACTGATGTATGTAATGTTTTCGCTGGTGTCTTTGGTTCGGTTTACACTGTTGATACTGGCGCACTTCCTAATGAGACCCTTCCATGCACGAACACTTTATCAGTTAGTAATATTGCGATAGACGAGGTTACTGTAGAAACTTGTATAAAAGCAATGCGTCCGACGCTATCTGCCGGTCATGACGGCATCCCCCAAGCTATACTCAAGTCTTACGGCTGCATTTTAACACCAGTCCTTTGCGCTATCTTTATTAATTGTCTGAAGTCGGGCATTTTCCCGAGTATTTGAAAAATTGCTGTTGTGGTCCCGATTTTTAAGGCGGGCAAGCGGACTGACGCTTCTAACTACAGACCTATTTCCTTACTCTGCTCGTTTTCTAAGCTCTTTGAGAAGGTCATCCACATATCTCTGTCTTTTTCACTTCAAAGCACGATAATTACCAACCAGCACGGTTTTTTCGCTGGTCGTTCAATGACGACAAATCTTGTGGCATTCGTGACTGCTGCGTCTAAGGTTGTGTGCGACAGAGGTCAAATTGGCGTTATATACTTTGATTGTAGCAAGGCCTTCGACATTGTAAACCACAGTATACTTTTATCTAAGCTCTCTGCAGTTGGTCTTTGCGGTCCGATATACTGTCTTCTGGAGGACTACCTAAGGGAAAGGGTTTGTTATGTGCGTGCGAACGGGTCTTGCTCCCCCACGTATAACGCAACTTCGGGTGTACCATAGGGCTCCGTACTGGGCCCGTTGCTATTTTCTGTTTTTGTGAATGACGTCGCAAGCGCCATCACCACGTCTTCTTTCTTGCTATATGCAGACGATATAAAAATATTTAGAGAAATAGGCAGCGAACCTGACTGCATGGATTTACAGTCTGATATAACCTCGTTTGTTGGCTGGTGCTCACGTAATCACCTGAAGATAAACATTCCAAAACAAAAGTCATGACCTACTCTAGAAAAACTGCCACAGTACCATTTAACTACACAATTAACACTAATCAACTATCCCGCGTTGACGAAATCAGAGATCTTGGTGTTGTATTTGACTCTACTTTGCGTTTCCAGGGTCATGTTGTGCATATTGTGAAGTCTGCACTGCGCACCCTGGGTCTTGTGTGTCGTGTATCACGAGAATTTCGTGACCCTAAAACATTTTTAACCTTATATTGTTCCCTGTGTCGTTCTCACCTTGAGTATGCATCTGTTGTGTGGGGTGGGACGTGCCACTCTAATCTATTGAGGATTTCTCGTGTACAAGCGAAATTCGTATCTATTTTTAAACACCGTTTCAACTTTACAAAAGCAGTTGATGACGTGCATAGTTCACCTATTCGACTGCAAGACTTGCAGGGACGCCGAAACACTGCGGAGCTGCTCTTTCTTTATAAATATATACATGGTCAAATAGATAGCTCCGACATCCTGCATCAGGTTTCTCTGCACGTACCGCGAGTGACGACAAGAAAAACGTCAACCTTCTATCTGTCATCTAGAGTTAATACACTTGATCCAGTATCTCGTGCGGAACTCCTTTATAATAACTCTTCTCTTAATCTCGATATATTTCTTGACAACTTTTCCGATTTTGTTAAATCTGTGCGGAAGCTCTTTTGTGACTTTTGATGAACTTCCTGAATTAACTGCCGGGTTTCCATATGTATTTCTATGACTTGTTGATTTCTTGTTCCTATTTGTACGGAGCTGTATGTGTAGTGTTCAGACGTTCGCGTCTGTTTGCGTCCAAGTGAAGCATCCATATATATTGGAACAATTTTCTTCGTGTCTTCATTTCTATGTGCAATTTTTGTGCACTTTTTTGTTTTGTTTTTTTGTACAATTTTGTGTACACAGTTCTCGCGTCTTCTTTTTTGTAGAATTTTATGTAAAACTGTCTTCCGTGTTTTTTTTTTTTCCTTTTTGTGTATGTGTGTGTTTTTGTTCTTTTTTACGTGCGCCAGCACCAAAACCGCAAGGTTGTTCCTGGGCACAAATAAAAACTATTCTTGATTCTTGATTCTTGATTATTATTATTATTATTATTATTATTATTATTATTATTATTATTATTATTATTATTATTATTATTATTATTATTATTATTAAAAACAAGGATTGATTGATTGATTGATTGATTATTATTATTATTATTATTATTATTATTATTATTATTTTATTATTAGACTATGATTAATATCATTATTATTATTATTATTATTATTAGACTATGATTAATATCACTATTATTATTATTATTCCATACCGCTTGGGTGATATACGAAGTGTTTGAGTCAGCCCGAGCGTGTTACATCGGGAACAGGTCCGCAATTCCTTGGGCCACGCCGTGGATTGTAGGATTGGCATGAGACCTACAAGAATTTTCCGGAAGGTTGTATTGCGCTTTGGAAATCGTACAGCTTTATTTATCCTTATTTTAGTGCAGTCGCCGCAGACAGATTCGCCACAACAACACAACGCCGACCGAACAGCGGTCGGCGTTGCGTTCTTTATGAAGTCGGTTTCGTTTCGGTTTTCGCGACTTCGTCAAATATAGAGTTCTACCTAGGGCTCTATCCCAGGACCTTTGGTTTTTATTATTTATCTTTAAGACAATGTTAAAATCTTAATCTAGTCGTGTACGCCGATGACACCAGTTTCTTTCTCTATCTCAACTATTGAAAAAAGTAAAACAAAAACATTTTTTTTTTTAGTTTAAGCACTTGGTTAGGTGTCAGTAAAATGCATTTGAATGCTAAAAAACGAACTGAATGTTATTTCAATCTACAAGAAAAAAATTCCTATGAGCTATAATTATCATGCTACTCAAGCCGCCATATTACAATGTTTTTTTTTTTTTTGTTTCTTTTTTCATCTACGGACGAGGCGCATCTTCATTTAACTCAGTCTTGATATTAGGAGAATTAATTCGTACATTCAATAGATTGCTTTTTAGTGTCGGTGCAAAAAAAAAAAAAAAAAAAAACGGCCGCGAGATTGTGGTAAAATAATTGTCAGCCACGAGATCAAAAGACTAGTCCCTGAAGCAATGAACTTGGCCATCCAGGTAAGTGAGCGGTATTTATCGAAGGCGCTACGTGAAGGGCTTGTACTGGACTGGCAGCGCGATAATATTTTAGATATACGACTCCTACTTTGCCGAGACCAATGTCTGTCGGGCGAAACAATCAGTACGGAAATTCCCCAATATGGCGAAAACTCGATAATCAATCACAAGTACACTATACACCTTTCCAAGAAACACTCGACCCCAGGGGCAGCAAACCGCTTTCGAGCCCATTCACTGGGTTTGAGGCTAGACTCTCACCGGCGTCCCTGTCAACCCTCACCGAGTGGACTGTGATTTCGATAGGCGCAGCCTGCGTAGGCGCAGTTTCAAACACTGCTGGCGGCTAAATTCTCGTCTTTCCCCGCTGTATTGTGTGTTTCATGGTGCATGTATTTTTCCGAGGTCATTAAGAAAGCATTGTACCACATTTGAACATTTGAAGAAAAAAGCAATAAAGCACTTATAAACTATTTTTGTTGGGTACGCGCGCGGCAGAACGAATGCAACTGGAATGTATGGTTCTAGTTTTTTTTTTTTTTTGATAAGTTTTGACGGCACCGCACGATTCGCCGCATCTCAAACGACAAAGCGCTTAGCTGTCGAAAATACTTTACAACAGAAGATAGCCGAAAGGCATGCATTCTTCACGCTCACAAATAACGTGTTTTTCGATGGACAGGACACGGACATACAATTTAGCAAGTGTTAACATTCGAACAATATATTGTACGTACCACACGATGCAGCGTTATCTAAAAATAATTTATTTGAGAAAGATCTCAAATAGCACAGTCACGACGATCGGACGGAATCCAAGATGACTTCCTTTTGGGGCACGTTTTGGGGAGAGCTTCCTTTTTTCACAACACCAAGGCAAAGGAACGAACGCGACTGACCTGTTTTCCACACCAACCCGGACAACTATTTTTGGAGACGACTGAGGATTCTACGCGGATTATCTCTGGGAAGGGGGAGAGCAATGTTCGCAAAATCGCGTCGAGGGCCGTTCGACGTCCTTCACCTCCTTCGTTTCCCGTGAATGTCGAGTAGAAAAGCTTGAATGGCAGGCACGTACCAGGCTTATTTCTCACAATGGAAGATAACACAGAAAGGGTACGCAGAACGCATTAAAAAAAATAAGTTGAAACTTCCAAGAGGCGCCTGAAAACGTCGAATGCAAAACCGCAAAAACGTAGGTAGAGAACCGCGATGAGCGGGTCTTCACAGTCCAAGAGGGCGGCAGAAAATTTCTAGCTGATAGAGAGCGTGAGAGTCGCACCAACCGCATCAGCATCAGCAACATGGCGACGGCCTAGGAGCGTTTTTTTCCATAGAGTTATTACAATAAACGCTAGAGGCTCAGCTGGCGCTAGTGTCTACGGGACTTCCGGTTGCAAATTGAAGCAGACAGCATGCAGTCTACATTTCCAGCCTCCCTGTGTATTCCTATGGGAAAACGCGCGTGAATTTTGTCTCTTTGCCGGAAAATAACATAAATAACTTTTGTCATTTCGGTTGTACCGTATAGTATGTACCTTTTTGGGTACTGTGAAAGTGTAATTGCTTTAGTTACAGCATTTTTTTTACCACTGAACGATGTTAAACGTCCCTCTATTTCAGGCCCAAAACCTCTGTTTCAAGGAAGGTATGTGAAAAGGAGCGACGATTTTAAGCAAACTAATGATCGAAAAGAATGTAGAGTGTGTTCAAGGTTTGCTAGCATTGCGGTGGCGCTTATATATTGCTAATATGCCCGTCCTGTCACTCAATGAAAATGACTCCGTTGTGCATCTTTACGAATGGTTAAAATTAAAACATTCGAATGTAAGAAATAAAGTACGTGGACTACGAAAGGTGTGCTTTTTTATTATTTCCTATGTCGGGCAGTTTTTATCGGGCACCTGTTCTCTGGCTTCTCCCTACTTGCAAAGATTTGGAGCGTGCGGTTGATGATTTGAACATGCATCTTTGCACATATTCATGAGCAGAAAGAATAAAGCAGAACATATTTATTGCAAATCGGACGTGGCTTTCAATTTATTTTGATCGTCTGCGTGCACAAGGAGTTACTTATCCAGTGTTACTGCGTAGTTCTTGCCGTCTCTCTTGATATTCCAGATGTCCTTCGTTCGTTTGGCACGTATATCCTCCATGCTGGAAAGCGTCGACGCCGTGTTCGCGCTAACAGTGCCCGACAGTGCACATAAATACACGTACGAAGCGGTTTTAACACCGTTTTTCATGCCACGAATTTCAAATAAAAATGCTGAAACTGACCAATTATTTTGTCTGCGTGACTGAGAAATGTTGCAATGTGCCTAGTACATACAAATTATTCGTGATATTTGCTCTTATAATCCAGCGCAGAGAGATAATGCACTCGCTTTTTCCCATAGAAATGCATTACCGGAAGTCAATTTCTGACTGCTTGCTGTCTGCTTCAAAATGCAACAGCACACTAGCGCCAGCTGAGCCTCTAGCGTTTATTGTATTAACTCTATGTTTTTTTCGGAAAGGTATATAAATGGCGCTCCTTTTTGCATATGGTTAGGTGGCCTACAGGTCTGTCTGTCTCAGGGTGAAGACATCCATTGTTCCAATGAGTGGGCCAGGGCGTGGAGCGGCTGCGCACTCAATGATCGACTGATGTGTAAAACGACGTCTAAGCGTTAGTCGAGGGCCGAGGCTACACGCTGGAGCTGGGTCACCGCATTGCGCACTTCAAGAGCTAAAAAAACGTTTGGGCAGAAAGATGACCGAGATGTCACTACTCAAGGAAAAGCGCGCGTGCAGCTGTCTAAGTAACCAGCGCGGCCGTGGCCTAACGGTTATCATGTTTGCCTCCCACGCGAAGAGTAAGGGTTCCATCCCTGGGAGCGACGTGTCTTTTACTTATTCTTGCAATTGCGTGTTCTGGTAAATTTGAGAATCCGGTTGCTTCTTCGAGGTCCGAAATTTCTCCGCGCCGAACCTTCTACGCCGATTGTTCCAGAATTCCACGCGCGAACATAAGGGGCTTCGCGTGGCAAGCCAAAGTCAGTCTCGCCCCAGCGTTCGACTCTGCTCTTACGCCGACTTCGACGCCCGCGACGCTCTGCTGTTATCTTTGGTTTCCTTTTTATTTTTGGGCACAAGTTCGCCCTATTAAACGTTCAGTTTACTCAGTCACTCGCCGCCTCCTCACTTGTCATTCGTGACAATATTGCCTGCACTCAGTTGAACGCCCGGTAGATTATCCTCTGGCCACCGCGTGTCCCACTGCCACCGTAGCACATAGATAGGGCAAATGCAAGGAGCTAGATTAACTAAAAAAGACGCAAGAAACAAAGACAAAACAAAACGTCGTCTTTTTTTTGTGTGTGTTGTTGATTTCGTTTTAGGTGTATCACTGCAACTTTCCAGCGCGCTCCATTTCGTCGAGTTTTCATATGAACCCAAGACGGGTTCATATGGTAAAACCACCATTTACTCATTTGTTAGGCATCAGCGGCAAAATACAAGGCCTTCTTTTTAAAATATGTTTTAATAATATACCGAGGAAAATTAGTTATATTCGTTCTTTACAGATTCAAAATCTTCTTGCTTTCGTCCCGCAACTTGTGTTTCTGTATCTTTCCGGACACCGTCTTCGGGAAAGATTCCGCAAATAGCACGTATCTCGGAATCTTGAAATAGCTGATCTGAAAAAAAAAATTAAAAAAAACAAGTTCGTTGAACGTGATGTTACGCCCAAATAGAAAATACGCTATACGAACCACATTTCAATGAATACGTTTTATTTGTCACCATATTTACCGAATAATAATTTCTTCTAATAAGCTCTAAATACTTTTTTTAGAACACTAAGGGCTTAACACCTGAATAGTGCAAAGTATTCTCTTGTGTCACAAGCTGGGAATATCTATAATTTACACTCTAGTCCCCGACGGGATAGGATGTCTCAATCGGAGGTCCGACCTCCAACACTCGCCCGTCGCCTGCCGATGTGCTTTGGAAGCGCCTGGGCGCTCACGAAACGCCGAAGCACTGCTGAAGGTACGAAGCTCGCGCTCATGACGGGACAGTTGAAACCCCTCACCACCGTTCTCATTCTGTCAGTGGCCCTTTCGTCTTTGGCACTAGAAATTAGGAAAAACCCGTTCACACACTTGCATACGACCGAGTCCTTGTGATCTCTTAAAGACCGACCTACGAAACCATTTTTCGCAAGGTAGGAAAATGCCCCTCATGCCCCTCCTCTTTTCACCCTTTCCCAAAAGTCACGTGATGGCAGGGGTTTCTTTCCTGTCGGCTTTTCCTGTAGGGATAATCCTCAAAAAGCGCAAAATGAGTGGCTAGCTGCGAGCGCGACAACGACCTTGAGACTTCCAGGTGTCTTCCCCTCGTTGACGCGGTCACGCTCAATCCGCGAAACTGAGGAAGTCAGCGCGACCGAACGCTTTTTTCCATGAGCTGCAGGCCCGAGGCTGCTCGGTCGGCGGAGATCGAGGGGCCGTGGTATGCTGGTGTCGTTCCAGCAGCCGCCCTCTGGCATTGTGCGGCTGCTGGAACCATTCCCGTGTCTTCACAAGGATTGGCTTGCGCAATAAGGGCTTCGGATCATCGATAATCCATTTCTTTCCGAAACATATAAATCAGGTTGCTTTCCCTAACACCTCCATTACTGTTCAAAACACATATCTCCTCTCGTATGTTGTTCATCCCATTTTGCACTATTTTGCGTATTTATTCTTCCTTAAGTTTGCTTGATGACTGTTTTATAAGTTGATAAAGGCTTTAAATATTGGCGTGGGCTTGCGCGATCAACGCTGTACTGGATTTATCCAATATTGGACAAGACTGGCGTTAGGAGGGTGGAGGAAGCAAACCAAAATTCTGGCTTCTAATGAAGACGGCACAGTCGTAAGATAGGTCTTTGCTTCTCCCGCCTCCACAACGCCCCGTCGTTTTCACTATCACAACTTCTCAGCCACCTAGCTGTATACCACATTTTACTCATAGTTACTATAAATGTGGCCCCACAGGCTTTCCCGTTATGAGCGAGACTACTTTTTAATGACCGGCGACTCTCCTGAGTGAGAATAAACATTATCACCTTCCCACAACAGCCACTCTTTTTTCTCCCCTCTCCCCCCTCCCCTTTCCCGAGTTGTTGAGATATCAGGCCACTCCAGGAAGCAGCCTGCACACAGGGCTTTTTGGCTACTCATTTTCAACACATTCGAACGTGGAAGTAAACACATCGCATGAACGACGCCCAGTTTATTTGCAACCTAAATAAGGTGGCTCTACTGTTGGGACCCAATCAATTTCATCATCAATCATTATTTGTTATGATTTCATGGCGAAAGTATGTTCGTCGTGATGCCACAGAAGTGATCGATTGAAAAGGAGAAATAGGTCCTCGTATTTATTTCGCGGAAATACTCGCTCCTGTGACGCTCTAGCAGACTTGGACGTAGTTCAACTACTCTACTCAAACTACTGTAGTTTAACTACTTTTCCGAGTAACTTGGTAACTTTCAATTACAACTTTATTTGGGTAATTAGTAGTTTAATTTAACTACATTTTTCAGGTAACTTCTACTCAAATCACTAACTACTTTCGAAATCGCCGGCAGATGAAGTGGCCTTTCCGAACAAGGGGCCCCCTCGCAGCCGTAGAAACTGCATCACAGGCGTCCTTGGGCCAAGGTGGCGATGAGCAGCCAAAACATAACACCGACGCGCACGAACGCAGGAAGAGAAGCTTAACAAGCCTTGGTCGGGTATTGACCTAATCCGGTAATGCACGCAGCGCCGCGCCTCCAGCTGCAACCGTGCAAGTAAAGAAGGGGGCACTCCGAAGGTTGTTTTTGCTTTCATGCTGTCTGCCCTTTGTGAGTTCTGACTCAAGCATTTGGGGGTTCAACGGGGGCGCCACTGGCATGACCTCGGAGCTGGGCGCCTGCTCCCATCGTCGCCTCGTCGTCAGCGAATACTCGCTTGCACAGCCGGACTCCACCGCACAGAAACGCAGACACGGATAATCCGTTCATGGGAGTACATTCCCGCTTCCAGCTGCAACAGTACTAGCGCCGATGCTTGTTCACGTAATCCTTCGAGCCCTTCCGACCTTCAACAACAGGGAGACCTCTTCTTTGTTGAAAACGATTTACTTGTCAGGCGTGTCAGGCGCGTCAGGATACCGTAGTCGCCGGCGAGGGTTGCGACTCGCGAGTCACCCTTGGGAGTTCCTTTTATTGGACCCAGCGTAAGCGGCGAAGTATACTTCGTTTCATCTAAAAAAACTTTTTTTCCAGTAGCGTAGCACTAGCACTCTAACGAGACGCGCAGTTGTCCAGATGATCTCATCGTCATGGCGCGAGACTTGAACCCTTGACGGTCAGGTGCACTCGCTCAGCGTACTCTCCGAACGTCGTGGGGATAAAGAGGGGCCAGTCATAACAATCTCAACTTGCCGAAGAAAAAAGACAAAAGGAGGAGAGTTTGTTATACAAGACCCTCTAGACGAGGCAAACCTCACATGTTTCGTCATGGACACCTAAGATGCCAACACTCGCTTACCCGACCCAGCACAGCCTGTTTCTCAAACTCAACGCTGCCGTTCCATTCAGCGCGTCGGAGGAACTTCTTTTTAGCTTAGCTGGGGACGTCGTTAGGAGGAAAAGGCGAAAACTCTCCTATCAAGAACTTTGAAAGTAAATTGCTTCTGCGAGCGAATAAACTATTTTGGTGAAAACGCAAGCCATAAAATGACTGCATTTATTTTAGGCTCGCAGTTTTTTTCACGGATCAAAACTGCTGTTCACTTTGCTACCAGAAAAATATAAAAAAGTAACTTCGAAAGTAACTTCAAAGTAACTGACTACTTTTCTACAGTAGTTAGTAGTTTACTCAATTACTATTACAAATGTGTAATTTCTACTCTACTCCAATTACTTTTGGCGTCGATACTCAGTAACTTAACTTAACTACCTTTTTTTGAGTAATTTGTACATGTCTGCGCTCTAGTGCACGCTGGCGCCATCTATGAGGTGACCCTGGAACAGTATGTCGGTAGAGCGAAGGAAGTATTTGCGAGATAAAAAGTACGTACTATGTATGGAAAATTGTCGTTTATAACATTTTTAAAAGTTCTTTGAGTAAAAAAAAAAGAAAACAGAAAAATTTATGCAAGGCATATATAAACGGAGCTGCAAGTTTCGCCTGCTCTCGCCGTGAAAGATTTCAAGAGATTTATGGCGAAATATTAATTGTAATATATTGTTATAAAATTTGCTCCGTGGATTGAATAATTTCTTCCGATTTCTTCCGAGAAAATAAATTTTGAAGTTTACGCGTACACCTTCGTATCACTGGCAATTGGCACTACTGGCAACAACGAGCAGGGGCGCTCGTGACGTCAATTGTTTTATTTGAGAGCAGACAACGTACCCTCCTTCACGGCGCTTGTGCGTTGTCATAGGTAATGAACGCTTGTGGTTTTGCGAATTGTGCCTGGTTTAGGCTATTTGAGGCAGGCACTGGGGAAATTGGTGATGTGCTGTGGGGTGCAATAACACCACGATGAAATGCAGCAGAGTGACATCTAAGTGCTTTTCGACCGAGAAGCTCCTGTGACGAAAGGGGGTCAGAACAGTCCGACGACAACGCTGGCTCTATAGCGTTCGTGTCGCGCTAGAAAACAAAACCTTACATGCCGTTCTCATTCGGAAACGGCATTTCTAGGTCCTAATGACAGCGGAACGCGAATGCAGCCGCCACGGGTTGTCCTCTTGGAGGCGATGCCGGCGGATCGAATTCGAACAGCGGATCGTCTGCAATCTCGTGCTGGAGATCTTAAAATATATGCTGGTTATTGCTTGACTCAGACAAGACTGATGAACAGTAGTCTATTATTGCTCACTGACGATCCCGGGGGTCTTCTAACCGCTTCTGGCGCTGGGCGAAACAGACTCAAGCGGCCCAAGTGCTGATGTTTATACAACATCTGACGGCACAACACGACGACGAATCACGAAAGTTGCAGTTTAGTTTCGGTTTCGGTCATATCGTAATTCTATCATTGAAAACTAGATAAAAAGTCTTTTCGGGAAATTTATGTGCTGCCCTAGGCTGAGTTTCTTGTGCTCTTTCAGAAAATATGTGTAGTGGAAAACGTTCAAACTGACGCCGGAGACACACGGTCGTAGCTAATCGCAGGAGTTTGAAACAGCCTTAAGAAAAAAAATAGAGGGGGAATGTTTAGCGACATGTGCGTGACAGAGAGAAAGTAAGCGCACAAGTCTACGTGCTAACAAAAATAGAAGGCTACTGCGAAGGTGTTCGCTAATGGAGAAGCTACTGGCTCATCTCGCTTGGATACCGATTCCGTTGGTTGTGAAACAAGGACAGCCGCAGGCCACGTTGAAGTGAAGAACCGAAAGCCGAATGGAAATGTCGGTCGTCGGGTGAATGTAATCTTTCTTGTCTGTTACGAGTTGACTAAAGCCAATCAAAATATATACCTACAAAAAAAAAGAGAAAGAAAGAAAACAACGAGGGTGCAAGCTCGTTGGTGAAGGTTCAGCAGGATGACTTTACCCGAGACTCCGGTCTCGTAAAAAACTCCAGTCTCGGGGAAAGTCACTAAAATATGCTTATACTAGCCTAAAGCACATATATCATCACTCGACTGTCTGGTATCCGAATTAAAATTCCAAAGCAAGCCGAACACACGAGATGTTCATTATTCGACTAACTTGGTTATTTCGCATACCTTGCCCTTGCAGAAGCCTTTGACGTCTCCCTCGCTTAGAGATTTCCCAGGTTTTAATATGATCCAGGCGCAGACCTCCTCTCCCAGCCTCGAGTCTGGAACTCCCACAACCTGCGTCGTCGAGACCAGACACGGACAAAAAGTTCGTATCCTGTATGAAATTTATATCAGACCTGTGGATTCAGCTCGAACTCATCAGGCCCATCTGCGTTGTTTAACAGTCACTGCTAAAGTGAGAACGGCAGGAGGAGCTTCACTTGTCCCGCCTTCAGCGCGACCTTGCCATCTTCGACAACGCTCCGGCCTCTCGTGCACCTCAAGCGTCCTCACGCAACCAAAGCACGACGGAAGGCACAGAGCGCGTCATGGAGGCCGGGCGTTCGAAAGACACGTTCTGCCGTTTTCACTCTGGCAGTGACTATATATAAGTCGTACGGACATATTCGAATAGGGCCGGGCCGTGCAACAATATTCGCTCGGAATGTTTTTAACTTTACACAAGCTTACTGGTACTATAGTGGGACCCAACACGCACGCAACGCCCCCGACCAACCATCTGCTTTATTGCGGTGTAATATCAAGGAAAAGCCGAGCGTTTTCTTTCAATCTCTCGTTCGCAAAACTTGATAACGTAGTTGGGGGGTCGCAGTCACTCAGGCTGTATTCCAAAATTTACTCGATCTGACTCCAATGTAAAGGTTTCGTACAGTGGGGTTTCAAAACTTACTCGCGCTTAGTCGATGACGTCAGAACTCGCCTTCCAGAAGCGGGTTCTTTACTCCGGAGTAATTACTCACGCTACCCTCCTCAATCGGGGGCTAACACCGGATCAAATCGAGTAAATACGTCACGTGATCTGTTCGTCGTCTGCTTTCTGTGCCAACAGCGGTCAAAGCTCGCTTGCTCCGTCGGCTTTGATGGCCGTCATTCGAAATGACAAATGAGGTGCAGCCATTTACTTGTGGTTATTGCGATTTGCTGCTTTCAACGCAGGAATTGACTGCATCACATCCAGACCGTGAACCTTCCCCTGGAAGGTATGCCTGTTGTTATTATCAAAGTGCAAGAGTAAAAAAAAGCTTCTTCGCATCCTCGGCGTTGGAGAGAATGCCGTCTTTTCACGTTCAAGGCTGAAAATGTTTGAACGCAGCAAATGATGTGGAAGCATTTTTGTTTCCACCAGAGTGTGTGTAATAAGAGGATAACGCTTGTAAAGCAGAGAAGGCTTCGAAGATTTTATGTATATGATCAGTCAACAACCCCTCCCCAAGAAATTGCCTATAGCGGTTTGGAAGTTTTGTTTTTCATTTTGTAATCATATTCGCGTCAAAGCGAACGTAAGTTACATATCACTGTTGAGAGAGCCCCCTGCGAAGTACCGCTACACCATGTGGAAGCAGTTTCTGCAAAACGTAATCGGTGCAAATTACGATGCGTTGAACATATACGTTTCAGGCACCGGGACTAGATTCACAGCGATCGCGCTGATTAATAAAAACAATTTTTTTTTTATGTCTAACAGAAAGGGGTAAGTAATTTTTATCTCAATATACAACCCAAAAGGAAGGTGAGCAAAATGAGCTGAACCTCAGAAAACACCCCGTCGTCATTAATATTATAGTATCTTCGATCGCTTTCTCCATGATCAAAAGAGATCGTCTGCTATTTCCTGCAATCGCTGCTGTGTTTTCTTTTTGCCGAAAGCCAATCCACGCAGTATCCAGGTGATAGTCCCGGCCGTTCCAAAATCGAGTTGCTGATCGTTTACCCACAATGTCACGTGGTATGACCCGCTGATGTGGGAAACAGGTTACTCGGGTAAGGTTTGGAACATAGCCTCAACGACCGCGCCTACGGCGCGTTTTTACTTGCTTTACAAATCGATTAACACGGGCGTTCGGGGCTGTGGGGATTGCAGGTTCGGCTAAAAATGTATAACCATACATCGAGTTTCAATCGTGTTAGTAAAGGCTAAGAATTATACTTCACTGGATAACTTTCTCACTAAACACGCGAACTGGTGCAGCCACATTCCAAGGGCATGGCCGACCTTAAGGTGCCGAAAGAGATACTTTCACATTTAAAATGATACCTGCGAAACGTTCTGATTATAGTTTCTTTGCTCTAAAAACAAACAAGTTATTGATATAGTTTTAAACGTCTATTCCGAATAAAAAGTGGGAATCGCTCTTTAAAAACGTAATGTGACATAGGTTTTCGTTTCGTTTCGGTTTCACCTGTGTCCCTTGATGCGCATCTGAACTGGGGTTGTTATGCCTATGTGCCGCGTAACAACGGGAAACTTAGTTGAGCTCAACGAGTTGGGAGATGCCAACGACCTTTGGCTTAATGATAGATGAGAGGGCTAGTGTATCTTGGGAATTAAAAGGACCATGAAACGAATTTCAACTTCTTCCTCACTTTTAATTGTCAACCCGAAAGCGCGAAATGACTAATCCCGTGGTAGTGCCGCGCTTGAGCACGGGATGCGACGACTCCAACCTTCTATCATGCTTTTTAAGCACAGCATGGAACTTGTCATTCGCAAGTGATGACAAGTGATGATAGGTGCCTTCTGGGCACTCTTTGCCCACGAATTCCGATTCAAATATTTGTCGACGGATTGAATGTTGACCGACGGACAGGTCCGAGTGACGCAGTGCTCGTGTGCAATGCGTGTGCTGAGTTCGGCTGACGTGCTTGGTCTCCGCGGATGCATTTGTGAAAAGGCGGAGAGATAGTCAAGGAAATGAGGTAAGCAATAGTCCGCTATATTTTCACATTTCTGAACCGTAAAGAGGGTTTCGGACTTTCTTCTTTTGTGTACTAGTTCTTTTTTGGCGCACTAAGCAATATCCGATCAGTAAAATTCCCATTTATCCTAGCCCGAAATGAGTTTCATGGTTTTTTTTTAACTTTATTTTTTTACGCGTTGCAGAAACGGCATCGGGAAAATATTTAGTTCTTATAAAAATGAACGAAACACTACATCTGCCTTTACCTTCCTTGATTTTAATTAGTAACTCACGCACTACTCACAAAAGACGCCATCGCATGCAGCACCTTGTAAAGGAAACACATAACGCCCAAATGGTTCAACGGAGGGGTAATTTGCTAACAGACGAGATAACAAATACATTATCCCGGGAACCTAAACCACTTTAAGCGAAACTGTCTTCTTGAACAAAACTTAGCTGCGTTTGTTTTCTGGTACGTTTTGTTTCTAACCAGCGAAAAACTGAAAATAATCTGTGCTTGTTCCAAGGCTGCCGCTAATTATTCCCTTCCTCGTCTAGGCCTCGTGATGTCATGTCTAGAAAGTGCGTTGACCAACCATTATTCTAGTTGTTTCTGCACGTTGTTGTAGGCTTGGAGATTTGCTCGGTAAATTCAATTCAGCGAACTACCGTCAATCCAGTTTTACGTACCGACAAAGGACATGTCGTTCGGACGAATGACAGAATGACATGTGATTGTGTTCCTACATAGTGTAAGTAGAGTATTCGTTTCCTATGGCAAAGTTAGTTAACGCGTTACGGAACTCGCGCGTTAAAAAAAAAAATGATTTGTAAACAGCTGCTTTTAAGATCTGCATTGGTGCAATACTATGAGCTCCACTGAATTCGACATCAGCTGTGGGGGACGAGATCGGACCGTTATAACTACATCGATGACAACAACAACAAATTCTTTTCTTTTCTTTTTTTTTTTTTTTTTTTTAGGTAGCGCTCGGCCAACGGGGCCAAAGACAGCGTCAACGTTGGGCTGGGGCTTGTGTTCAATCAAGGAGAAAATAGCGAGTCCTCTGAGACACAGGCTGGATAATACTCCCTTCTTCGTTCGATCTCCTCCTCGCCAAGAGTCAGCGACAACATAAAAAATCCGGAGTGGCGAGTTTCAAGCATCTTATTGCTCCGTAGCCAATGAAATTGCGGTACTGGTCCCGACACAAATGCCGGAAAACGAATCGGAAAGAGAAAAGCGTGAACGTGTTAAACACGCTCATTGCTTCGTAATTAATGTGTCGGGAACTGTAGACGTTCTTTTTCGGTAGCAGTGTATGGGCGCCGCTATAACTGAGCTTCACATCTCTTTCCTGACGTTCTATTCGCTGCGCTTCATCCCTGTGGTCGCACTACAGGTTGTTCATTTCCTAGACACCACAGTCTTCTTAAGGTCAAGGCAAGCTTCGTGTAGACAGATCCCTGCCCATTTCGCTGTGTAGTGATCTCAGCGAGGCATCCGAAGGTCAGTTATGGAGGCGCAAATTTGACGCGCTGGAGAAGCGTCTGTAGCTAAGAAGATTTGACTAGAAGGAACGAAATTATGATCTCCCGTCCGTCAGCGTGTCAGCTTAGGTAGAGGAACACACCTGCACTTCCAGCACATCTGAATGCGTGTAGATAAGGTTTTCGATCTCCTGCGGGTAGATGTTTTCTCCTCCCCGAATGATCATGTCCTTGATGCGGCCCCGGATCGTGATCCGCCCATCTTCGCTCATCGTGGCCTCGTCCCTAAGTCGCGGAGATTGAAGAAATTTGGTTAAAAAAGAGGCAACGTCTTCAAGTCAACTAATATTACATTCAACTTCAAGGTTACATTCAACGCGAGCAACCATGTCCGGTGTTTTGGTCGACGGAAGTAAGAACCAGAGAAGACCATAGGCCTGAGTGACACGTAGAACAAGAATACTTTGTTTGCTCCTGCCACCAGCTGGTAGCTTTCCCAGACAAGGATCATGACGACAAGAGGCAGGAGGTTCCATTCCACATAGAAGTTTCTTGGTATGTGTTTTATAAGTATACTTCAAATGTGACTATGCTCGAGGCCCGTGTGGGCCTTCTGCTCTCTTAATAGATCGGCCACTAGATCTCTAGCCTCTGTTGTTAGTAAAGCCCAACACGCCAAGGGGCTTGATGGGTTAGTGGAAATTCTCGTTGTGACAACTTTGTCGACACTGCTGCAGGCTTTTCCGTTTTGGTGTGTAAGTGGCTGGCCGTTTACGGACGTTTTCTACTTGCTTCGCCGATCATAGAGCTCTTAAAGAGATAGATCAGCGTAAAGCTAGAGCTTTGCGTAAAACGTTTTTTTGGCGCGGATGCCAACGCCTAGTCGATTTTGTATACAAACTAGTCTTGTAGTGAACAGTAGCCGTAGTACTTCGAGAAGGCATACAGTTATGTGGCAAAATTTCTGGATCAGACTGCCTCAGTGTTGCTGGGCTGGCGGCCCCGCAAGCAACAATGAGGCACTCTACTCTAGGAGTTACGCTGGGTTTCGTGATTGGCGGGAGCCGTCCCAGAAATTTTGAAGCGGAATAAAGTATATCACACGTTAACCGTCATTATTTCTCTAGAAATTCGTTTTGATAGAGCCAATAAAGTTGCACATTAAAGTTATAAAAGGGCGAAAACAACGCCTCGTCGCTCATGCGCGCCTCCCAGCGGCGGAGTACCTCCTACTCGCCGAGGTGGCTCCGGTGGCGGAGTTGCGGGAGACGAGGCTTCCGCGGCTGTCGAAGCGGACTGAGGCAGAGACGCGTCACGGCGCTTGCGTGGTGTGTCCTCGTACGGCGCGACGCCCAGCTCCGCACTCTTTTTTAAGAATTCGGCGCTCAAAATCCGATAAGCCCGGTAAATTCATCGATGATGGCAACCCGATTCCAAAGCTACGATGGTTGCAGCGAGGCTTAATGGCCGACCGGGCCGACGGGCTATCAACCAAACTCGCGTCCAATTGGCCAACCGCTTTGCTCCAATCGCTAAACTAGGGAAAGAACAGGAAGGAGGGGGCGACCGCCCTTTCCCCTTTTACTCATCCAAAGGTAAACTTTTTTAAAAGAAAACAAAAAGGTACATACACCAATTTTTTTAGGAAGAAATGTTTAGTTTATGGTGACAAAAAATATTAGGTCAACAAAATACATCTTAGCAAAACTTCACCCGTGACGTCCAATCTCTGCGGGGCGGACGCCAATGCGCGCGCGGTTGCTGGGGCGAATCTGAAGTTTTAAGTGTGCGGAGCGCGTATGCCTTGGTTTGTGCTACAAAATGGAATGTGAACCAGGTACTTGGGCTGGTCCTAGTAGGCGGCAAAAAAAATAAAGGAAGATCCATTGGTGAATCCTTACGGAATGCTTTAGCATGACCCTTGGGAAACGCCGCACAGGCCCCCTTTTGGGAAACGCTAACACTGACCCCGTAGCGAAGCCAAAAATAGGCAGCAAAAATAAAAGAAGCAAAAGAGAAAGCCACAACAGAAAGCCAGAGCAGAAAAGAGGAGGGGTTAGCGTTAGCGTTTCCCAAATGGCGACGTGTATGGCGTTTCTCGAGAATCATGCTAACGCATTTTCTAAAATTCCACCAATGGATCTTCCTCATTTTTTTTTTTTTAATTCAAGATTATTCATCAACAAATATATTTGAAATACGCAGCAAAAGCAACATAAGTTTAACGACACGTTCCGTTCCTAGAAATTTCACGGAACGCGTTCCTTTCGAACCACTGGAACATGTAACGGGAACTCGTTCCAAGATTGAGGAGGAACGCGTACAACACTGCACTAAAGCTGGTTAAGAGTCCAGTGTCCATGCAATGCACACTGAGCTGACTGACCACAGACATACCAAGCGCGCGCGAGGGAGGGAGAAGCTTCCTCCGCCGGGAGAAGCTTCCTCCGCCGGGAGAACACGACACATTTCGGGGATCTATTTCACGCAGCGCATAACGCGGGCCTTTTCACACTCCGATACTGGCGCCATCTAGAAGTCGCGCGTTCAACCACGTCGCGAGCCGCGCGCCATCTGGTGGCTGAAACGGACGAATAAATAGAGGTACCGCGCCCTCTTAACACTTTAGCAGAGCGAACGCCGAAGAGAAGGCGACCTCCTCTCCAGCGTTCGCTCTGCCAAAGTTGACAGAAGTGGCAGGAGCTTCCCCTGAACTCCTAACCTGTCTCCGACTATGGCAGATTGTAGCTCAGCGAATGCTGTTGCTGCCCTCACCCGGTGTGATACCAGTTGTCGCGCACAACCTCCCTCGTCTTGTCGTCCTGCTTGAGGTAGCCCTTGAAGACGAGGTAGCCCCGAGCGCAAAGTTCCCCGCTCTGGTTCACGGGGACGACTGTGCCTTGCGAATCGACGATCTTCACCTGAGGCCACAAAGTCAGAAAGCACGATTTTGACGTCCATCACAAAGTAGCAGGCCAGTGGAGTCTTTACAAACATGATGATAATACATCGCTATTTCTGTTTGGTTTTAAATGCCTTAGAAGAAACCTTTCGCGGAATCGGCAAGTAAGATGTTGGCATAGGATCGAGCGTATGAAACCTGAATGATTGAGGAAATAAATTAACCGGTTAATCTCATAACACGAAATCCATCTGAAGCGCACAAGCGTCGTTTTCGAAAACATACATATATTTAAAATTTAAGGACTGGCAAGTAACCAGCCTCTACGAACAAGACCTGCTTTGGCTCATTCATGTTTTACACACCGAGGGTTGGATTTTAGAGCACACTTTATTAAACAAAAACAAAATAGTTGTTTTTCTATCGTGGTCACAGATGATTACGTAAAAGTTGACTGAGCTAACTAAATGTTTTTTTTTTAACGAACTTGTGGCAAAATGGCTGAAATAAGTGGTTTCCGAGTGTGGATGTCTGCGTAGCAACTGGATTGAGGGCTGGAGAAAGAATGAATCAAGAAGGTTTTAAATTAGAACACTGGGTAACTCACGAGGATGCATTGGAACGTTCCATTGAAGAAGAAAGTAAAATTAGCGTGGCGGGATTAAAACCTACCCGCTTTATACGCGGAGGAGCAATGTGCCTGATCGCTCGGCCACATATAATATAATATCCACAATGAAGACAACGTCCACTGACCTCTACGTGATCGGTTGGTTTTCCCACTGTTTGGATCCACTGCTCCGTCGATTCAGCACGTTCTGAACATGTTATAACTGGACTCGTCTCTGTGCAACCATAGAGAATCTGAAATGTGGTTCCAACTGTGTTCAGCAACGTAGTAACTCGAAGAAAAAAAAAATTAATGACGGTGTCCGAGTAGATATACGCGCAAACTTGCCTGGAACTGTTGTATGTTCAGCGTTGTCATCGCCTTCTTTACCACTTCTTGAGGACAAGGAGCTCCAGACATAATTCCTGTTGGTGTAAAACGTTACCCGTTACTATATGTGACGTGACTGCATTATGCTGGTGCTTATTTCTACTCGTTCTGGTCAACCAAAACGAATACGGGGTTCGAAACGTATGCTGCAGGTGGCACGCGCTCTGCAGCAAGACAACCACAGTGGCCAACGGTGTGACGTCATTGCCAACCATGTATACGCATTGACATGTGTTTTTTTTTTTTGTATTTTGACGAGCGGATTAGAATAGCTAGTTCTGCGTGGTCATAACTACTTCAGTCGTTGTAACTGAAATCAGTGCCGGAAGCGACAACCCTGAAGGCGCGATTACCTTTTTCCTGACGGGTACGTAGTTCAACTTCTCTACTCAAGTTACTGTAGTTTTTAACTACGTTTCTGAGTAGTTTAATAACTCTCAATTACATTTTTATTTTGGTAAATAGTAGTTTAGTTTTAACTACTTTTTCCGAGTAACTTCCACTCAAATTACAAATTACTTTCTAATTTTAGCGGCAAGTTTGCTTATCAACAAACATTCCTGCAGAAGAAAATATAATATCTTGGAAGATCAGCTGATATTTGCTAAGAGAGGGAAGCATGTGGCGTCGGAAGGGGGGGTGGGTGGATGGTTTGGAGGGTTCAAAACCCCCTAAAAATTTCACAAGCCGCACCCCCCCATTCAATGCAATAAGCCTGCTACGAGGCGCGGGGAGAGGACAGACAGGTCGCAAGTGAGGCCGAGTAACTGCGGGATTAACGCAGAAGGCTGGTGTTTCTTTGTGTCCCGAAGCTGAATGAGACTTGACGCATTTGAAGAAGGGGCTTGATCCCGCTTCTCCGCAACGTAGGAACTCTCACCCACAACAAAAAGTGTACACATGCATCCTCACTCAGAGGAGGCAACAAAATGTACCACCCGCTCTGAAGCTTACCTGGTGCTCCCGTGGTTTGTGCTGTACTTGAAGAATCACGTGCTTAAGGGCAAAGTAAAGGTAACCTCTTTGCGTTGCCTTCCCTCCCAAAACTCAGAATATGCAGGACTTACAAGATTCGAAGATCGGTCAAGAAATCTTAGTAATTCCCCCGCCGTTTTTACAAAAAATAAAATAAAATAAATAATAATAAACAGGTAGTGTTGGAAAAGACTATAAGTACATGGCACTTAAGGTGCTACTTCAAGTAGATTTATAAAAGTTGTATTTTACTTGATGTACACTCTGTGAGCATGCACTTGTACTTTGCTAAAGTATTTGTTTTTCTTTTGAATTTTCTGAGGACAGTTCAACTCTCGACTTAAAAGTACATTCCTCAAATTTGAAAACAAAAAATAGCGTATTATTATGTGAAAACGCGCTATCGTCTTTCGATACGTCATCTAGTCATTTCGCTGAGTGAAGTAATGACGGCTGTAAGTCCGATAGATATAAGTAGATTGTGTTAAATATTTCGTCAGCGAGAGTAAAACAACTATTCTGTGGCGACTTGACTTCATCCAAGATTTGCCGCAATTTGCGAAAAAGAAAAAACTGATGCAACTCCGATTACTCCTAAAGCAATGCATACCAGTTAAAAAAAATTGTATAGGGGATGAAAGGGCATCATGAAAGTTTGTGTTAAAATTTACTTGTACTTTACATTGAAAATACATTTTATTTATAGAACTTTACTTCAAGTACATTGCACCAGGTGTACTTACTACTTTACTTGAAGTACATAGCATTTCATTTACTTTGTACTTATTTCAAGCACTTGTTTCATGCACTTTACACAACCCTGTAAACAAGCAAACACTATCTGAGAAACCAAGCTCAGGCAGTGCTAAACCTCAAAGTAGAAATTATGCATCCGCAACACAACGTTTATAAAAAAACAAAGTGCAAAACAATTAGGCACGCAGTAGCAGAACCAGGTATTAAAGCATATATGTAAAATCACAAGCTGCTTTATATTTGACTAGCAGAATTTCGCTAACAGATCAAAACCTATATGCTTTCTTATTACCATAAAAACATATAAAAGTAACTTCAAAAGTAAATCGCTACTTTTTTACGGTAGTTAGTAATTTACTAAATTACTTTCCATTTGAGTAATTTCTACTCTTCTCAAATTGCTTTTGAGGCCAATACACAGTAACTCAACTTAATTTTTTTGAGTAACTTGTACATGTCTACCCTTTCTCCTAAACTTCTTCTCCGAGCCGAGTATGCAGGTTGTTGAGATTTCTTTGATGATTTGTCATTAAAGAACCCTCACTGTTCACCAGATCGCGCTTGGGTTGTGTAAGGTCGACAAAGGGGTTATTCCCGTTCGATGAACCAGTTGATCATGGAGGATGCTGGCCGCGCTATGGCGGGTTCTCAATGGCAGAGTTGGCCCAGAGAGCTTCACGTTCCGTTGTAAACACAAAACAACCTTTAGTTAAACGTGGGAGAACATAAAACTAGAAAGAGGATGCAGAATAATTAACTGCCGCTCGAGGCTGCGGATGACTCGGGCATGGCGAAGACTGCGGATGACTCGTAGACTGTGACTAACGTTGTGTCGCGCACAACAGGAAACGCGGTGGCACGAGAACTTTCTCACGCACGATCCCGTTCCAGATTCAGATGCTGACGACAGGCTCTCACAGGGAAAGTATAAAAAAAAGCCGCTGACAAAATTTTCTGGCAGCACTGTCGATGCAAAGAGCTTTTGGTGAGCGATACTTTTTTTACGCGCCCCAGAACCCGAAGAGAAAGAGAAATAAGCGCTGCGATCAAACTGGTTTGATGACGTGACATAAAGGCTCCTATCGGATATTGGTCGCATATTCGCTCCATGGAGTAAAAAGCCGCCGGACGAAATTCGTCGATTTCTCGCAGCACATTCGCCCCATTCAGTCCATCCTTAAAGGGCTGGACTTCATGGCGTTCGCTCGCGTTCGCTCGAACTAGTGAGTGGGGCTCTAGTAGAACATTAAAAATAAAATAAAGATGGAATTTGATGTGTTTCAAATAGTTGAACAGAGTTCGGAATTTCGAGCACATCTTCTATAACATCCAGTTATGAAGATGTGAACACCGCACGGATTTACGGCTATTCCAAGCAAAGAATCTTGCGATTGAAAGTATCAGAATGGGTCACGTGCACCTATTCAGCCAGTCCTACGTCTAGAATTCTATGTCGTCATTATTCGACGCTCTAGACCAATGTCGTCACTGAACGCTCGTGTTTGACACTGATAAACAGGCCCTTCGAGCAGCTTTCGGTTTTCGTCGTCCCGTGGACGTGTCCCTTGAAAGGGGCAGGGAAACGAAATGTTTGCACTTATTTCTTTGTTTAAATGTGGTCTATGTCGCGCCGGAAGCTGAAAAACACTGCTCTAGATGGGCTGCCAACAAAACATTCAAGGACACTAATTTTAAAACGAATTAACATGTTGAAAATGTACGCCTGTGTCGGTTTGTGAAGCTACGCTGGAATCCCGCCACGTCACGAGTTTCTATAAGAAGCATCGCCAGATAGCGGCAGTATGGCTCGCTCGTGAAGTTACTTAGTCCTGAATGTGACTTGGCGCAGAACGCTAACGAGTTTACTATGCTATATATGTTAAAGCTTTCACAGTGGTCCCGCAACGTGCATTCCACACCATCAAGATTGCTGCTTTTCACAGACGATAGGGAGTATTCACTGGTGGCCATAGCTGTGTGCACGAATGCTGAGCGCGTGCTGATAGCGAGCTTCCACAGTTCTTTTGAAACGTGCATTCCGCACCATCAAGATTGCCGGTCTTAGCAGGCTATTAATGTGAGCTCGTTCTGAGCATGCGCTCTAAACAGCACCCACAAATATGGCGTCCAGTGAATACTCCCTATAGGTAGGGGCTTGATTTGTATGAGACGCTCTCGTGCCCACACGTTCGGGCACAACAGTTCACTACGTAAAAAAATATCGAGGTGACGCTTCGCACCAAGCCCCTCCCTTTTGAAAAATCTCATTTGTACGAGAAATTTCTGTGTTCAATAAACCCATATGAATCATACTAGATATACAAGAACATACAAAAACAAGAACACAAAAACCATATAACAACTATATAAAATGTATAATAACATAAAGGAACCATATAAGAAACTTGTGAGAAGTTTCTTATATGGTTCTTATATATCTTATATAGGTCTTTTATAGTTCTTATATGGTTTTTATATGGATCTTATATGTTCTTATATATCTTGAATGAGTCATATGTGTTTATTGGACACAAGAAATATCTCATAAAAATGGCCTTTTCACTAGGGCTTTCAGCAGAAATGAACCGGTATCCTGACCACAGCGCCACTTTTGTCGTCATAAAGCGGCGGCACGTGGAACTACCAGAGAACGCAAAGCGCTTAGTACCGAATTTTTACTTCTGCGCCATTCAGCAAGTAAACTTGAAACCGGATAAACATACAAGCAATCGACACGTGTAGCAGACCCGCGGCTACGCGTATTTACCCGCCTTTCTGATAAAATTGATCTCATCCTCGTGTCCAATCTCTAGACTACCCTGGCCTCCTGGATACCCTGGCAGGAAAGCAGTTCTTCCCAAGCTCCGCTACACCGCGACCCACCAAAATAATAAATTGTGGTAAATTATCATACATAAAATATGTATAATAAAAGTATAAATAATTCCAAAGTTATAGCTCGGAATTCAGAGATGCTTCCACAACCGAAAAATCGAGGGTGAAATAAGGAGGTGACTTGCCCTTTAATAGAGGCGCCCACTGCACGATCAAACGATAGAGGTACTTGGGTAACTCAAAATATACAGTTCATTCCTCATATGTTTAGAAGTGGAACAGCCTTACCTTTCCGAACGGACGAAACGTCGTACTTCCTTTCTTGTTGCTCTTTTATCATGTCTATGTACATTGTGGGCGTTCCATAGATAAACGTGCACCTTCAACAAAGATTACGTATTCAATTACACGGGGTAGAGTTGCAATCACACATCATATAAACGAGCGCATCGTCTACAAAGAATCATCACGAGTCTGAACGCTATAGACACGCGATGTTAAATTTTCGGAACGGTACACGGTTACTGACGAAAAAGTTCATTTGTATTTCAATCTATCCATCAAACCGTCATATGCGGAACTGCGTTTTATGACGAACGCAGCGGATGCTAACACCAGCCTCAGCCTTAGACCCACACGCCGTCGTGATTGCCACGTCCTCATTTTGCACTCGTTTTTTTTTCTTAGTTTTCTTGCTGTTGTTTTGCGAAGTTTCTGCACTTGGCGAAATCTTCTCAAAGCGAATCGAAGCTCTTTCTTCTGCCTCTTAGTTTTTTGTTTTATTTTTTACATTTACATTGTGTGGTCGGCGTAAGCTCGCGGCGCGGGAGTTTGGCAGCCGACCAACTCTTCTATTGCACGCTTCACTCACTTCCTCCACGGCTAAATCAAAATAAACCTTAATGAAAAATGCAATTCTGCATTTAAAAATTCTAACACCAAGCTCCAGATTTTTATTCTTACGCAGAATTTTTTCTCTTTTTTTTTTCATTGTAGCGAAAAGTGTTTGTCTTCCGACAAAACTAGTCTCGAACTAAGTTGGCTGGGTTTTTAATTCTCTCCGTCAAGAGTTTGTACAGCGTTTCGGCAGTCTCTGTCGCGTGAAAAAGAAACATTCTTTGTATTTACGTTTGCCGGAAGCTCGCACACCAGAGGTTTTAAGCCGAACTGCAACGCAAAGTAACAACACAATGTCTGAAAAACAAAAAAAAAGACATGCGTTTTTACTGAGCGGTTATTAAAACAATAGGGTGATATTTTGGTCACAATCAACGCGTGTTACCGTTGCTCTGCGATTGCCTGGAGAGCGGCCTTCGCTTTGAAGCTTGGTGACGGCATCACTAGGGTGGCCCCAAACATGGCTGCTGCCAGCGAACCTCCCACACAGCCGTAGCAGTGGACCAGAGGGACGTTGAGGCAGATCGAGTCGTCCTGGAAACAGAGGGCATGTTGTATACAAGACAGGTCGTTCTTTTGACATGTGGTTGCTTAATAAGCATGACATTCCGATGGTGAGAAATGCATCGTACTTCTTCATGGAGTCCAAACATACGGCCGATCGAGTTGGCGTTGTTGACCATGTTGAAATGAGACAAAAGGGCTGCCTTGGGTTGCCCAGTCGTACCCTGCATAGAATATAAGCGGCAAGAAACCGCTTGTCAGCAAACACGTGGTTTCATCCCCTCAACATTTGCTTGAATGCACAGCTTATTGACCCCGTTTCAGAGTAGCACCTACTGGAATTTCTTGTAGTTGTAAATTGATGCAGTTTTGAACATTTATGTGTGTACGTGTGGGGAGGGGGGGGGGGGGGGGTACCCAAAAAGGCATATTAAGAATCTGCTTTTAAAAAGGCGCTGGAAGACTTCCAAAAACGTGCGGACTATATATTCCAAGTAGTAAGATACAAGGTACATGTCCTGCTTGCTACACTTGCGTAGAATAATGCATAGCTAGTTCTTAATCTATAAGCTTCATCAAGAATGGCTAGTTTTTGTAGTATGCTCAATGCGCTTGTGAATAAAATCATAGACCATTCCATTGTTCACAAGCTTCACATTTTTAACTCGATTACAAGAAATATATTTCTCTGCTGCCTAAAGCATGTATAGAACGCAGGCTCCGGCAGACCTTACCAAATGATTTTTTATTTGTGTATCCACAGCTGCGTAAAGTTGTATTGTATTTTATTTTGTAGTGTATTTTTGGAGAGTAATATTCTAGATGCACTTTACAGATCCTCCTGTAATGCTTTTTCACACTTGCGGTTTTGCTGGTGGATCCGCGCGAAATATTACCCCGTGTTGCAAAATTTGTTCGCCGGCGGCAGAATGTTCGGCCGTGAGAGCAATTAATTTCGCGGATGAGAGCAACTCTCATCCGCGAAAAAAATTCACGCGCCTCCGCAGCCGATCGGAACACACGGAGGAGAAGACGCTTGCTGACGTCCCTGCTCTGCCGAGTCGCCCGAGGTGCTGAATGGGCCGCTGGAGTTGCCGGAGTTTTCAGTTGTGCAAATGTCGCATTCTCGCAGCTCTCGCTGTGGTGGCAGAAATACTCATCGAGACTAAAAGTATGATCCAACCTTTTCCAATAAACGGCATGCAACGAAAACAGCGTCCACAAGGAGCATCTGCGGAATATAATGGGCGCAGAGGCTGTACGTATACACACTATTTGGTTCCCGTTTACTAGTTGTTTTGTTACCGCATTGTCGTATCGCCAATATAACACATGCCACTATCCCAGCACTGCAAAGTGTTGGCTGTTAATTTTTTTTTCTTTTTTCATGTAGGAGTAAAACGTTGAATGCAAGAGGAAGCCTGCGAAAGCACGTTTTCAAACACCACACGGACGAGATACTGTTTTGCACAGCTCTTACTTTTGCTTCAGTATCATACACATTTAACGTTCAAGTTCACCTGTATTGCGCAGTTGTCGAAAGACGTACGACGCAGCGCAGACTGATGAATGACGCGTGTGTGCTGGAAGAAACCTCGTATTTCGGAAACTGTGATGCTGCAGCATGAAGACTCGTCGTGTCCGCGGCCTTTTTCTACCGCCACAAAAGTTTTCTTTTTTTTTTTTTTTTAAGTGTGAACGAGGGGGGCTGAAACTTTGACATCCGCAGCCGGGAAGATTTACCTCACACGACTGCCACGCGTGCTCTCAATGGAGGAAAATAATGGAAGCCTTCTCGATTTCGGGTTTTGCAGTATATTCGCACCGCAATGAATGCCTGTCTATTTCAAGGTGGAGTTATCCTTGGTTACGTCAAGTGTCGCAAGTAATGTGCGCCGAAACAAACCAACAACAAAATTTAAGCTCTAAAATAGTTTAAAAGCGCTAACCATATAGCTACACGCTCTAGCGATAAAGGACGCCAAAATGTGTGTTCTTTGGGAAAAAGAAAAACAGCTGAAAAACGTACGAATAATTACGTGGCAAGATTGCCCAGACGTCATTACTCAACACAAGTTAGTTTGTTGAAGGGGCTCTGAATCAATAAACCATACAGTGAACCCTAAAGAACTGGGTGCGAATTATTACCGCCTATTTGATTATCGAGCCGCGAGACACGCTTTGGCGTAAGATTAAAAAAAAAAAAAACTAATTAGAAGACAGACACGCGATGTCACCCTCACTTGACAACGAGATGTGCCATTTGTGTGCATGTGCGAGGCTAGCAAAGGCAGTAAAAATCTTTTGTCACGACACTTACTGCCATCATGCGGTGCCCCTTTGTTGAGACAGTAGAGCATGCACTTTTGTAGTTTCTTTCATCTACCCATAAGTACAACGGTATACTTTACTGAATACTGAACAATATAAAAACAAAGAGACTGAAACAGAAAAGCAGAAGAAGTCACCCCTGAGAGGAATGAGCGTGAAGTTCGTTAATGACAAATTAGACAACCAAGTGCTTACGGAAGTAAACTGCACGTTCACCGCTGCGTCGAACTGCAGCTTCGAAGAGACGCAACGCATGGCGGCGTGGTCTGCGCTCGTGGCAGATTTCATCAGGTCATTGAACGTCACTGTGCCGCTGCGAAAGACAAACAGATAAAATCACCTTACAGGGTGCACCTATGGAAAGTGAAAGCTGAAAAGACAGATAAATTGAGCTGAGAGTGCGTCTTTCAATGTCCCCAGCGATCCAAACAAGGCCGCTCGCCACGATTCATTCACTTGGCGAAACTCCGACTTCATGGGAAACAAGGCTGCGCAATATTTCAAAACGTATACTGCCTGCGAACATTGACTCGGGAGGACGAGCGCGTAATGCATAACCCTCCTTTCGTGTTTGGAAACGGCGTGAGTAATAATGACTCAGTCCCGCTTGACAAGCCATCGAGAAACATGGATCGCAGACATTTCGAATACTCGAAGATCCTTTTCTTTAACTTAGAACGTCTTCATCGGGGAACGGAACACGTTTGTTAGTGGGGTCACCATAAAATTTCCCGCCTTAGACATTTCGTGAAAAACAAGGAAGGTGCGATAGCACTAATACGATGTTCCTACTGCGCAGCAAGCGTTCCTACGCAGAGGAGTGGCGAGGGGAAGAAAACGAAGCGTTATGCTCTGTTTCACTTGAAGTGCGACCACAGCGGACGATACGCTCGTTTTATACAAATCAAGCAGCGCCAAAAGCGCGTCGACGACCATTACGTGGGAAAAATAAAAACTATAAACGCATGTTTCACAGGTCACAAACGTAAGGGATTCGTTCTAATCGGTATTTGCCAAAAAAAAAAAAAAAATAGCGGCACCGTCTTTTTTAGGCAAGCGACTGTTTCGGGAGAGGGGAGGGGGGGGGGCGACATTGTGGTTAAGCATATTTTATAACAACCGTGTATATTGATGTATCGTATAGCAACGTGCACTCGACGTCCACCTCTACAGAAAACAGTTCCATTCGATTTCCGAGTTCCGCTCGCAGTTTAGTTCATGCTGACATCACTGCTGAGGTTGATGATGAAGAGGACTCAAAACGCATGTTAGGCGGACACTTTGCTGGAGACTGTTCAAATTACACAGCAACAGAAAATGTAGCTACAAGACCGGTTACGAGAAAGAAAACGAAAAGAAAAAAATATTCAATGGTAATTCTCAACTTGGCATTGGAGGTGTTAACTTTTCAAGCATGTGAGGCATTTCTTTGGGTTGTTCATGTTTAGAAGTACACGAACTGCGCTTTTCTAGCCTGCCTACCGCGTTGTAACGAAACTACAATAGGCTGTTTATACAAAGTCGCTAACTTTGCAACAGCGCACATTAAATAGCCAAAGATTGATTGTGAGAAGAGAAATGGCGAAACACGCGCAAGCTAACCGTCCAGCAACCAGAGTCTTTATTTTACGGAACGGGTCGTTTCATACACATGCATACAACTTGTTTCCCCGAAAGCTACGTCAGACAGCGTGGTTCTTGAAATAAAAGAATACCAGTTGCGCAGGAAAGCAGCGTCGGAAAAAGAACACACAGTGAGTCGCGAATATAAATCAGTTTGCTCATATTATCGGCTGCACCCCGAAAACCATTAGTTCCAAAGTCAATAATGTGGAAAGGCATTTTTGTTTATCTAATATTCGTTCACTGTTTTAAGCCACGAACTATAACGAAGAGATAAAATAACCAAATTGTCCTGGTTATTTGTCAGCCGCCATCTGTTTAACAAAATAGACCCCCAACTCGTCTCAGCTGCATTTTGTTTTTCGTACAAATAAAATAGGTACAAACAAAAAAAAACGTTCATTTTGAACTTTAGCTCATTTGAAAAATAATTATACATGCTGAAATTTCCAAGATGTGCGTTCATACTTTTCAGAACGTTTCTGGAAAATACAGTAATCCGGGTAATGACAATATATTTCTCAATCAATTTATGGCCTCAAAGAATAAACAGTTCGATTAAATTAACAATCTTACATTTCGACGAGAAGTAGTCGACAAAAAAAAATGAATGGATGTGTGCAAAACAAAGTGCATGAAAATATTGAATCCCCATTACTGTCCGTCTTGATGAGAATGAGCATTTTACCGGAATCGTACCTTCGTCCCCCGGTGAGCAGTCGAACTGCAGTGGCTGAATTTCTTACTTTAACGTGAGCCAGTGTTGATACCAGGCACGTATCCGGGGGGGGGGGGGGGGGGGGGGGGCATGGGGCCCGGCCCCCCCCCCCCCCCCACCCTCGAAATCTTTCATTTTGCTTTGTCCTCCTCTCCCCCCTCCCCCTCATACAGCTATGTGCCTGGTTGATACAATGTGCGAGACCAGTTTCATGCTGTCGAGACGCTCCTGCCTAATTTGTGTTCCTTTTTGTAGTACGATACCGTCATCGCACCGGCATCGTACTCAGTTGTACTGCGGTGACTGACTTTCTCACCTACAGCGTGAACTAGTGTTGGTATTCTATGTGAAACCAGTTTTATGCTGTCTAAACACTCACGCCTAATTTGTGTTGCTGATTGTGTAAAAATAAAAAAAGACATTTTTATGCATACTTACGGTTTTGGAGAATCGCTGATTAGAATCACGTGCTTTAAAAACGGCAGTCTAAAAAAAGAAACGTGAAGACATCTACATTATTTGGCAGGTCGATAGCACCGACTTCTTATCGGCATAATAAGCTGGTGTCGATATAATTACCTGGGGCCTTTGAGTTCACCCGGCGCAGATCTCTCCAAGTCCGGCACTATCTCGAGCAGCGTCTGATAGTAATCTTGCCTCGCAAACTTTTCGGACAGTATGACTGCCTCGCACTCAGTCTGCACAAACAAAACATGCGAAGTTTGTTCAGCCATACTTCAAAGAACCCATGTGCGATCGATTCATCCTCCTCACTCCCTCCAGTACGCCTCCCTTCGTTTGAAGCGCCATCTAGATTTTCGTTTAAAGGAGCTGTGCAACGATATTCAATTGGAATGTTTTTCACTTTACACGAGCTTACTGGCACTAGTGGGACTCAAGGATACTCGCATGCAATGCCACTGGCCAAGAAGCTTCTTTGTTGCGGTGTAATTTCAAGGACAAAAGCGATCATTTTCATTCAATCTCTCCTTTGCAAAATTCGATGACGTAACGTGGGGATCGCAGTACACCCATATGACGATATTTGAATGCGGTTCATAGATTAGACCCGAGCATTGCGTGTGCACTCGATTTGGGCTCGTGATAATTGATAGCTCGAGAAGCATTCGGGTATTGGCCCGTGTCCAATCGCTGCAACGACGACAATAGCCGAGCCATAGCAATGTCTGGAACTCAGCGCGTGTCCTGTGCTTTTCCAACCCCAGCGCGTGGCTATGATCAACATTGGCGGCATATAATCGGCTCCAGATCACGTGGCCGCTTGTTCTGGCAGCGAGTTGAGGGCGTGAGCGCTGCTCGTTTTTCTTTAATTTTTTTCTGGGACTTCTATTGCGTGGGGTGAAAGACGAACGCGTGTTTCATAGGTCATTAACGTCAGAGATCCGTTCTAAGCGGTATTTGCGCATAGTAAAAAAATTGTTGCATAGCCCCTTTAAGGCTGAACTCCATGGGACGAATATGCTGCGAATAAACGACGAATTTTGCCCGGCGGCTTTTGCTCTGCGCGTGGAATCAACACAGTGGCCTACGTCGCGCGCAAAGCGAGCGTGCCGTCGGGCGGCGTTCGCCAGTTATTCGTCACATAATTCGTTCCATGGAGTTCAGCCTTTAGAAACTGCGAGTTCCATAGAGTACAGGGGGGCTAAGCTCGCCTTCGGCGGGAATCTCTCCGATGCGGCGTCACGGGGGAGGGGAGGAGCTTCTTTTGACTCCGCCCCGGCGAGTTTCCCACTCCTCCTCTTACATTTCCAGCGTAGCCCCGATTTGTCCCTACGCTCCGCAGTGAAGGGTTTAATTTTTTTTTTTTTTTTTAATCGGGGGATCGGTGGCTGGCTGGGCTAGCGCACACCAGCTTGGAGCACGTCGAGCGAAAGCTTCGTTGCAGAACCCAGGATCCTGGGTTCAATCCCCACCCCTTCCCGTTTCGATGTTGATGAGCATCGTACCGGCGTGTGGTCGTGTATCACTACTGCGGGATGAACGTTAAAGACCCCAGGCTAGCGGTTGTACTGCACTGGCTAAATTTCTCATCGAGAGCTGGGAGAATCGTCGCCCGTTGAGGCAGACCAAGATTTAGGCTGTATCAACATACACACAGCCCAATTCTTTTATTTAAATCGTAAATTACAAGTAAGAATCGGTAGGCTCGTTCACACTCTTGCAACCAAGTACGACCGAGGGAGACAAGACCGGTTTTTAATCCTCTTTCGACGTCTTAGGACCAGCTCCGCAGCAGCGCCCCCGGTCCTAGGAAGTCGCAAGAGGATTAAAAACCGGTCTTGTCTCTCTCGGTCGTACTCGGTCGCAAGAGTGTGAACGGGCCTACTAAAGCAGAGAATAGACGGAAAACAACATACAGGAATGGCGAAGACTAACACCTGTGTAATTTCTTTCTCATCTTTCTCCCCCATACCGCCACACAGCCACAATATGTTTTTCGAAATAGGGTGCACGTGGAGCGAAAGCTCGTGCTGCAGAACCCAGGATCGTGGGTTCAATCCCCACTTCTGCCCGTGTCGATCGGAATGAGCATCGTACCGGCGTGCGGTCGTGGATCACTACTACGTGGTGCACGTTAAAGACCCCAGGCTAGCAGTCGTACTGCACTGGCTAATTTGCTTATCTACAGTGGGTAACAATATCGCCATGTTCTGGCATGTTCTCCTGCTGTATAACAACTATACTTCGTCTCACCTTAGTATGGACTATTGTTAGCCGCGCGTGCTAAAAGCGCGAGCTAGTTGCTTCGAATGAAGCCAGGGGGGCTGCACGAGCGCTCGTGCAGCGAGTGCTCCGGACAAGGCAGTCAAGGCTAGCCGCTCGCGCTAGCACAGCATTCGCGGTTAGTCCATGCTAAGATGAGACGAAGTATAACGACCAATTTGTTTGTCAAAATACGGTGTGGAGGGAGAAAGATGAGAAAGAAGTTACACAGTTGTTAGTCTGCGCCATTCATGTACATTGCTTTTCTTGTATCCTCTGTTTTAGTTTAAATATTATCAATTGCGTTTATCTTGCATCTACGCAGCGCAGAAAACCATCAAAATAATTGTAAAAGCCTGTAGGTAATGATAAATTGCGTTCTTGGTTGCAGATTGTCGTAAAAACATTTGTTTCTAAGATTCACTTCGTAGAAGTTGCCTGTAGGATTCACGACGGGGACGACGGTCCATTCACGGCTCCATCGCCTCAAGCCCGGTTCGCCACGCAGTTCATCGCACACCCACCTTACCACGTCTTTCGAGAGGCAATAGTTTTGTTGAAAATCAACGTCGTCCATGTCAAACACATTGGCGTGGCTTAAATACCTACGCCGACGGTGAAACACGAACAAACACGCTGCCATTTTGGACGCTTCTCCCTCATCTCGCGGCCAACTCGCCCAAGCTCGCCTAGGTCGGAGCCGGCAAGCTTTTTCCATCCGCGGCGGCTTTTGCCACGTCACAATGACGTCACAGCATCTCGCCGCGAGTTCCGATATGCAACTCTCCGACCGCCTCAAACCCTCCGTTCTGACGTCGCGATCTAGGGAGTGTCGGCGCGTGTCGTCATGCACGGCGCCGACCAATCGCGGCGGTCGGCGAGTTTGGCGGAGAACTCGCCTCGTTCTCTCCGCGCCGAGCTTAGCCCCCCAGCCCCTTCATGTTGCAAAAGTAGCGCAATGTTCGTCAATGCACGAGGCACGTGCAACGTGCAGCCCTTGGGAAGATCATGGCGGCAGAGCGCAGCACTGAGCTAGATTTCAGGCGCCATGAATTTCCCAGAAGTGGCGCGCGGCATGTGCCTCGAGCATTTCTACAACAATGAATGGCGCCACTTTTCCCAGGATAGAGGGGCTTTGCCACAGAGCACGATGGAACGCCATCTATACCCGTTTTCACCTCAAGAAAACAGCACTTTTGCGCATTGTTCATACGCGGCGCGAAGTAGTTCTTACGAGATTAGGTTGCCGGAGGAAAAAGCGATGCTATTGGCGTTTGCAACGTGTACGTCTTGATAAAAGAACGTATATCTAGTCTAGAATTCGCCTACATATATCTTAATTATCTACTTAAAGGAGGAAATCGGTATACTCCGCGAGGAGCCGGACTCTTTTACTGCGGTTCTTGAGGTGAAAACGGGTATAGACGATGTACATAGAAACGTGCCTATTCCATACAATACAGTGCAGTTACCATAGCAGCCGTCCGGCGCGTCGAATGACGGGAGACGAGTCGTGGTGAATGAGGGCGGTTACTGCTCGTGCAAGCAGCGTCTACGAGCAGTTCCGTAACTGAGCTAATGTAATAACGTTGGCAGGGGTTGCAGTGACGTCAGAACGACGCCGAGCTTTGATTGGCTTTGATTGAAAAGATAGTGGGTAGACCTCAATGCTAGACGCCTTGAGGTCTACCCGCTATTTTTTTCAATCGGCCAATAAGAGCTCGACGCTCTGGCATCATCGCAATGCTTGTGCAAGGAGCAGACGAACTTGCGCGTCACCGGCAGCTACAGCAGACCGATACGAGCGTGCGCGTCAGAATGTGGGATACGTTATGAGCCAAAAATGGCGACGCGTCGCCGGCATTCAATAGAGCGCCCGCGGCACGATTGAACGATAGCGGTGCTTTGATAAGTGATGATCAGGGTGTAAGATATGCAGGTCGGGAAACGAGAAGCGATTGGGGGAGCTGATTGTGTCCCTGCTTTAGGAAGGTTCGTGGTACTCCACGTTGATGACGCCACGCAAAGAAGAAACGAAAAACAAAAAATAGCATTAATTTTGCATGCAACGCGACCCACTGACAATTTATTTTGTAAACTGTGCATGACCCACGCACGTTTAATCGAGCGAATCGATAATATGTTTAATAGATAGGTTCTGTTTTGCCCATTACAAGTTAAAAAAAAAAAAACATCAAGGGGACACGCAGAGCGAGAAAATGAAGGCGAGCTGAAAAGTCATCTCAGGCGTATCTTGAATGAGTTGAGTTGAGTTGAGAAACGTCTTTATTTAATGCCATACATAGCTGCTCTTGCTTTCAAGCATCCGCAGCGGCACAAAACAAAATATATATATATACATACATATACATACATACACGTACATATATACATACATACATACATACATACATACATCATACATACATACATACATACATACATACATACATACACATATATATTCACACAGCCGCGCTCGAGAGCGGCCGACGGCCGTTTCACTATGGGGCCCCAAACCGCGACCGTGCGATGGGATTATTGAAGGGAGTTCGCAGTCACCAATGGCCATCGGGGCAAGAGCCCCGCTGGTCCGCCATCCGAGTAGAGGAAGCTGCAGAGCTGATTCCACAGGAGCCGCACTGTAGGTGGCGGCTTGTCCTGTGGGATCACCCAGTCCTCAAAGGTGTTAGGTTGGTCTGCTACCGGGATGTCAGCCAAGACCTCGAAGCGAGCCGCAGCGTGCTCGGGGCACTCCCAGATAACGTGCTACGTCCTCGCAAGGGTGTTGCATGCTGTACAGTAGCCCTGCTGCGGGTCATCTTTAAATATGCGGTGTCGCAGGGCCGGCAGCATAAGGGTGTTCGTGGCGGTACGGCGGACGAGAGTCTGGGCCATGCGGCTCACTCCTGCTGGCATAGGGGGTATCATTCTGTTGTGCCTGTTGAAAAGGGAGGCCGCAGTCCTCAGGTTGCGGAGTATTTTCTTTCGCTCCAGCTTGGCGAGCGCGGCTCGTTCAGTGAGGTCCGGCTGACTGTCGTCGGGTTGCGAAGAATCGAAATAGGGCCCGCTGTAGATGGTGGGTACGATTGGCGCGGAAGGTTTGCTCAGAGCTGCACGCGCCTCGTTATGGGCTCATTCATTTCCCCGAATACCCGAATGGGCGGGTACCCAGGCGACACGGAGTTGAGTGTGGTGGTTGGTATACAGGCGGGACGCGATGCCGTAGATTTTGTGCACGCGGTCGCTGGTCGACTTGGACGCGTGGCGGCACTCCGAGTAGGCCACTTGCGAGTCTGTGTAAATGGTGATGTTTGTGGTTGATGTTTCTGAGTAGTTGTGTTCAGCATGCTGGGCGGCTTGTACAATGGCTTCTAAATCGGCGCCCTTGATGCACACCCCTGTGGGGAGCCGCTGGGACCACACATCGTGGTGGGTAATGTTAACCCACGCAGCCGACGTTGGGGACGCTCCCTGGGCAGAAACGAGGCCTCTAGCAGCGTCCGTGTAGTAGACGACGTGTCGTCGTGGGTCCAGGGCGGCAACGTGCCGCTCGTGCACCATGGCATGATATGCTCGTCGCTCTGGATGGTCGGCGTCCATGCGTCGTGGCAAGGGAGCGTTCACTGTTAAGGTGACGTGCCTTTCCCAGGGTGGGGGTGGCAGCGGCGGAGGTTTTGGTGCGGACGATGGTAGGCGCCCGATCTCTCTTAGAATGGCCTGGCCTGCCTTGGTACCCAACAATCGAGTGAGCTGTGCAGACATGAGTTGTTCAGCTACATCCTCGAGCTTGTTGAGATTTCCATGAGCGTATAGGTCCGGTAGCCAGGTGTGCTTGGGAAGGCCTGTGATAAGCCGTATCGCTTCCTTGTTAAGGTTCTTGACGATGTCGCGTTGGCGCTGTGTCAGGTAGTAGTAGTTGTAGCCGTAGAGCACCTTTGGGGAGAAGAGGGCCTGGACGAGCTGTCTGGTCTCTTTTTCGCCTGTGTCTCACTTGCGGTTCGTGACTCGTCGTATCAAGTGAATGATTTGGGTGCCAATTCTTTCTTGACCCTACTTAGCCATGTCCCGGCTCTGCCGTCTTCGTCTATGAATAGTCCGAGAATGCGCACAGTTCGTTCTCGCCTGATAGTGGTGTTGTTTAGTGTCAAGTTGTAAAGGCAGCGCATTTCGTCGGCGAGGTGTTGGGGGTCAAAGAGTACCACGACGCATTTAGTCTTCTCCGGAGAAGCGGTCATACCAACGTCCTCTAGAAAAGACTGAACAGCGTCGAGGCCGCATTGTAGTGTATGTTCTTGCTCCCCGACGCTGCCTTTCGTGAACCAGAGACTTATGTCATCTGCATAGATGGCAAAACGCAGATTCGGAATGGAGGTGAGACGCGGTGAGAGGCGAGCCATGACCATATTAAAAAGGGTCGGTGACAGCACCGCCCCTTGCGCTACTCCGACGTGGTTGATGGTTTCGGGTCCGACACTGCTCCCGATCTTCACCTGAAACCTTCGATCTTTGACAAAAATTCCTGATAAAGTTGAGAGCACGGCCTTGGATGCCCATTAGCTTGGCACTCTCAATGACCGATGAGTGCGGCACCGAGTCGAATGCTTTCTGAACATCCACAGCAACGATGGTTTTGAGTTGTATTGAGGAAGGGTCGGCCAGGACGTCATGATGGAGCATCAAAACGTTGTCCTGGGTACTGAGGCCTGATCGGAACCCAGTCTGGCAGTGATGCAGGCGGTCCTCCTTGTCGAGGTTCCATTGTATCCTGGCAAGGGCCATTCGCTCCATCAGCTTGTAGATGTTACTGGTCAGCGAAATAGGACGGAGGTTCCGCATCGTCGTGGATGGCTTTCCTGGCTTTGGGATGGGGAGGACCAACGACATTTTCCAGTTGCCTGGCAACCGGCCGGTTTCCCACACCTCGTTCATCCATTCAAGTATCTTGAGCTTGTACTCCGTTGGTAAATTGCGAAGTTCAACGTGCGTCACTCCGTCCGGACCCGACGCGCTCCTCATGTTAGAGTGATCGAGTGCGTCTTGCATTTCCGCCAGCGTGAACGGAGCGTCGGATGTGTGGGCTCCGTCCACGGAAACTTCGGGTAAGTAGCAAGTCGTGTCCGGGGACGGGGATTGCGGGAAAAAAAAGTTAACCGCCTCCTTTGCAAACTAAGTGTCAGATTTGTTCTGGCGTAGCACCACTGTCTGCGCCGACGTTCGACGTTTCGATTTCCCCTGCCAACTTCTGAAGAAATTCCAGACCGTAGAAAGATGCATCCGGCCGTTGAACTGGTTGCAAAGGTCGTGCCATTGATCTTGTGACAGTACCTGGCAGTATTTTTTCGCGTTCGCGGTGGCGGTGTCAAGCCGGTCACGTAGACGGAGAGTCTTGCCATGCTCGCGGTACCGAATTAGAGCATTGAGACGAGACCCCCAAAGATCTCGTCGTGTTGGGGTCGTCCCACGTATTGGGGTCGTCCCACTCATTCAATAGCTCCCAGTAGCAATCCCATTTTACAACCTTGGAACTGTGTTTAAAAGGGGTGGGCCGCAGTGCAATGCTGAGCGTGATAAAGATAGGCAGGTGGTCGCGGCCCATGGGGTCGTTGAATAGGGTCCAGTCCAGGGCGGCGTGACGAGACGCCCAGGTGAGGTCAGGCGTAGAGTCATTCTGAAACTGCCCTGTCCGAACCTGGTCGGAAGGTCCGGGTCATTGAGGAGCTGCAGTTTGCAAGTCTGCGCCTCGTGGAAGAGAGCTTCTCCCCGGAGGTTACTTGTGCCGTATCCCCATGCCAGGTGTCGGGCGTTGAAGTCCCCTCCAATGAGGATGATGTCTTTGGGAAAATTTTGGCGTTGGTGGTACAGCCAGCCCCAGTTTGGACGCGTTCCACGAGGTTGCTGTGGGCGGTAGTATGCCGAGACGAGCACGTACTTGCGCATGCGAAGTTGGGTGCGGACTGCCACGATCTCCTGTCCAGCTGTACACCAGGTGGTTGTGTCGATTTCAGCTTGTGGCAGGGAGCGATATATGTAGATGTCCGCTTGTCCGTTGCAAGCAGGGACGGAGTTGGTGGCGCGGGTGGGCTTGTGGGGTATGGATGGGTTCACGTAGTGTTCGTAGCTTGGTAGGTCCACAGAGGTGCCGTTAACCTCTTGAAGAAGCATGGCTATGGGTCTACCTTGTGTCTGAAAACGATGGGTGAGTTCACTCTTTTTGTTGGAAAGCGCGCGACAGTTCCACTGTAGTATCCATGGCGCGCTCACCGAGGCCTCCGGAAATATTGCGATGCTGTTCGTGTGGTTCATCATTCCGTATCCAGGGTGGGGGCATGGAGTCCTGAGATGGTGGTGATGATCATTGAATCAAGCTCGGCCACGATTCCTGGGACGAGGGCCGTCAGGGCTGCCCTGATTTCCGCCTAGATAGCTGCACGAACCGTTTCATCCAGTTGTGTTGGGGACGGCTATGGTGGTGTATTCAGAGGTCGATCGCGGTTGATATTTTTCCGCACGGACGACACGAAGTCTTCAGGTATCGACGGTTGTAGACGTCTCCCGCCAAGAAGGCAGGGGCGGGAACTCCTTTGTCCCTAGGAAATGCGGCTGTGATGATTGAGTGTCTGATAGTTGTCGGGCAGTACTAGTATTTTCCTGTGGGGTTCGGTTTTCGTCGGATGTTCCCTTCATTTGTGGATTAGCCTCGAGCAGACTTGAAAGCAGTTCTTTAACCAGTGGAGTGAAGGTGTGATGAAGGATCATTTCCGTCGCTACACACTTTTTGTGGAAGTCATTCAGCACCTCCGCGGAATTCCCCGAGTGACCGCACATGCACCGCGCCGGTGTCGCATCCCCTCTCGGAAGAGTCGAGAAGAGAGGAGGAGGAGCAGCAGCGTGCGCCTGAGGCGAACTGGGAGGGGGACGGCCGCGATCATTTGGGGAGACCGGGAGCCGAGGCTGGTTGGGGTCGGCTGCCAGAGAAGTTTGCGGGAGGGTTGGGTGAGTCCCACTAGCTGTTTTGCAGGGGAAGCTGGTTGTTTCCGTGGGAGGCCTACTGCTGTTGTCATTCCCGCTCCGGCTTCTCTCAGACGCGTTGGCGATGGACCCGTTTGTGTAAGGACGTTTGTCTTCTCTCTGGTGTTCTTCGAGGAGCAGCGAAACAAGCGGTGGCCAACTTACTGCCTCCGTCCGTCGCATATCGATGTCGCCAAAAAGAGGCTCGCTCCGTGCAGGCCAGAATGCCCCGCGGAAGGATGATTCCGGCAAACCAAAGGGCTCGATATGTCGACCTCCAGTCATCGCTCTCCGCAATTGAGACCGCTCACTGGGTGACGGCACGGATCGGCAGCGCATCTCTCGTCTGGGTATCCTGCTATCTCCTCGGCTGCACCGCATGAGTTGCCGATTGCGGCCGCAGTTTGACGATGATGGGTGCCCGTCGATGGCGTCGTTCCACTCCGTCTGCCGAAGTGCAGATGTGTTCGGTGATCTAGCGTATGTTTCCCCTGTTTACGTGAAAGCAAGGCACATTTCAGTTCGACATGATTTCAAGTCAGCGGTACGCCGTCGCACTATATATACACTGCGGTCACACTGTGCACAGCACGACAGAGTAACCCGAACTCAACATCACGCTTGTTAAATATCACCGATTTTTCTTTCTTCGGGTCATTACCCGACCGATACTTCGGAACAGCAGCAGTAGCGGCGCACACCTCAAAAATATTGACCGTCTCCAGGGGCAAAAGCACGGCAAGAAATGCCAATTTCGTCTGGTAACGCCAAATTCGTATGCTCCAAGCGCGTACAAAAACAACAAAATCAAAAGCAAAAAACACGAAAAGCAAAGAGCACGTCAGTCGTTTCGCAGACGACTTCATATTGTCAGCCGCTCACGCGGTTTGGAAAATGCATCAATTAAAAAAATGTCGACTAATAAATGTGCGGTAATTTTATTTCACCAAGATTTAGTCATTAAATTCTGCATTCTCTCGCAGAGTTCCATGCAAACCCGATACCATCGCCTTCCGTATGCCGCCTCGCCATCTATCGTAAGGCGGAGGTAACTTCCGAGGGGAAGCCGCCAGGAGGACACAATCCGGTCGCGACGCTGCGGCAGGTTTCAGTGGTCGTTTCCCTACCTGCCTATCTTACACCCTAGTCAGGATATCCAGCACTTTAGACCAGAGAACATGTTGACGCCATATATATTTCATGTAGCTCTATATCATTATCATGTAGGGTCTGTCTGTGTTTTCTTTCTAGTTTTCTACGTATCATTTTTTTGCCATGAGCTTAAAGTGATCCTGGCAATGTTATAAAGGGCTATTTTTCATAGATAGCTCGTAGATTTGATCTCGCAAATACTGCAAAGCCTTCAGTCTAGTTCAGGACCGGAAGCGCTGAAGTGCCACTAGCAGCAGCTCGCTTTAACTCCGCGCAACGCGTCGCGGTGGAACGCAACAAGTCAAAGCGCTGTCGATCGTAGTCCGACGAATGTGTGTGAACCTGCCTTAGACAGGACGAAGACAAAAAAAAGTTAAACTAAGAAGTTGGATGGCAAAACTGCCTCGTTCTTGAACCTCAGAACTCGTAACACCGCGTCCTTACCAAAACAGTTATCCTGCGCGCTTCCATCGCTTCCATAGGCTTCCAGTGTATAGCCTTCAAGAGTACACTGTTAAACAAAAATGCCCGAGTAAATACACAATCTTTGCTATTCTCTGAACATGTACATGTTTTTGTTTTATTTTTTGTCTGGTTTAAATTGTTGTTTTAAGTAATAAGATTTATTGTTCTTACTTTTATTGTAAACATACCTACCGTGCTTTATGTTTCGAACATTTTGAAAAAAATCTCAGTTCGCAAAAGCATGCAGAAAACTTGCTACTTTGTTCTGTAACTAAAAAGAAGATTCTCTATCTAAATCAATTAAAAAAAAATTAAGCAAGGATGGTCTATTCAACTTAAAAAGCTTTACACGTTCGTGAGTACCAGCTTAAACACTGATTCTTTTCATAATGTTTAAAAAAACTCGTCGTATTGACGCGGTAAATAAGAATAAAATAGTTAAAAATATTTTCTTCCCAATAAGTTTTCTATATATCACGGATTGTTTTTGTTTTTTTCTTACAAGTTTGTATTATATCTGTCGGCCAATCGGCCAGTAGGGGGACAAGAGGATTCGTCAAGCTGCACTTCTGCAGCGTCTTTTTTTTTACCATTTCCCAATTGCAATACAGGAGTAAATAAAAATTAATTGAATTGAAGCTCCTTCCACACTTTCAGTCCGCTACCAAGGTACGTGTTGCGCTGGCATCACACAACTCGTCATGGTACTATTCCTTCCTGATTGCTGCGCGGAGTGATTCTGTCCCGTGACTGGTACGTGGTGGTGTTTATTTAACTCATGTCTGTAGCCCCAACCTAAGTACTTGGAACACACCTAAAGGCCAACCGTATTTTTTAAGAGGTTATAAAAAAAAAAAACCTCATTCAAATTTACAAAAGAAAAAATGCCTGTGCATATCGACATATCGGCAGTCGACTCACATGGTTCAGGCAATGCTCAAGCTCGGGAGCCTGGTAGGCTGTGTTGATGTTAACCTGCATAAAAAATGAGTAAATGACACCAAGTTTCAATCCTTTACCCCACTTTGTCAGGGAAGAAGATGGCCTACCAGAACGAGTCCCGCCTTGGCTGCCGCGAACTGAACCAACCCCCATTCGTACAGGTTCGGCGCCATGATGCCGATCATGGACCCGATCGGAAGATTAAGGGACATCAAGCTCGCTGCAAACTGGTTCATCTGAGAAACAAAGAAGTAAGGTAACGTTCAGAAGCGATGAATGACTAATGAGTGTTCAGAACAATGGACATCAGTACATGATATTTCTCGGCTGCTTCTGTCTTACCCGCATCTTGTGACATCGGGACGTCATATCTGAGGTCGTTGTTCGCAGCATATGCTCTGCAGTATATCATATACGTCGTTTGCTAAGAACAATGGTCCGGAATCGGTGGATCGCACGTTGAACATACAAAAAAGTGCATTCCACAAAATCATGATACCTGTTCTTGGCAGCTGACTAAAATAGAGCGTGTTTTCAGTATGCACTGCGAACAACGACCTCAAATATGCCGTCCAGAGAATACCTTCGATAGGGTTATAGTGGGCTAGAAGGGGGAGGTGTAGCGATTGCTGGCTTCTCTCAGCGGCCGAGATCATGCTTCAGGACTTGAATGTCGCTAGCTCCACTGTATCACATGCAAGCTGGCAGCAGCGGCATAACTGCACTCCGCGCTGCATACGCGATTCGGAGCTACTCTTGGCCTCCTACCATCACCGGCACATTATCCCTCTCGGCGGAAGTAGGTGTCTGCGCCGGTTTGTGACACCGCTTAGCTGACAGGGCGGTGGAAGCTTCGCTCTCGCCGGATTAATCAAACGGCTGCCTTGTATCGCCGGACCCCACACTCGGCGCGATAGTATGCGTATGAAGTGTGAACACGCTGTGCCAAACGGACTGTTCATTGGTTCAACAAATACGGAGTTCCCGCCTACCTCTCACTTTACTGGTAAATGGAGTACAGGAATGCAGGGTTATCTGCTATTTGCATACAGATTACCCTCCACACTGAGCTTGAATTGTGAACCACTCCCGCTCGCGCAATAATCATTCCTATTATTCTACGCTACCATAATAGTGTTTCGTGTCGTTCTTTTATAAAATATAAAAACGTTGATAAGATCCAGCCTGGGAAAATGGTTGTTGGTAATAAAAACTTTCGGGATACTTCACATTACCGTACTATCCTGAGAGGTGCTCCACCCCCGAAGGATAAACCCCCTCTATTTCTAGAAAAATTTATTATTTAAAAAAAATACAAAAAAGCTCCACGAAAGATAGCTTACTTCTAGTAAATACAGTGCCCTGGCCAATGGTGACATCGGTGAACATAGCGTTAGGTAGCTATAGTGGGCGTTAAGCGAACATTGCTGACTGGGAAGGACAGTCATGTTTGCTTCATTGCCCCTTGCTCAACTGACAAGCTTGGCATTTCACATAATCTCAAAATAGCATATTTTTTCCAAATTCTTTTGATCGCACACCGAAAGTTAGCCCACTTCTTATTTTCACTCGATTTGCTCTCAATATTAGGTGGCCTATCTCTCGGAATAAATTACGGCAGTCTGCGGAGAGCAGAGTCAGTTGTCCTGAGGACAGACTACCATTGTTTCCTCTCTAATATCGGACGATTAATAAAGGAGGAGTTATCACCGACGTTTGTCCAAGACAATGAATCAGTGTTGCTGTATTCCTCCTTATTCAAAGAAAAAGTAAATGATTACAATTACAATTACTTGTGGTTCAAAAATTATTCAATTTGATTACTTGATAATAAAAGTAATGTCATTACCTGAAACAATAACCGTTACTTCTCCGATTACTTCATGTTTTCAAAACGACAGATGATTATACCGGTTTAGAAATGAGTATTTATATTGTCCATTATTGGATTAGGAGCACCGAATTATAGACTACTAATATTCTTAATCCACCAATTTTGGTAAACCATTGTTCTGTCCGAGACTTTGTTCGAGGATTCCCGGCAAAGGAATTCGTAGAAACAGAGGGCGCGTAAAAGAGAGGGAGGGAAAAATAGCAACGGTTAGAATATAACGTAATAAGGCAGGCGCGCTGGTTAAAGTGAAACATTTCTAAAACCCAAGACGCAGGTTACAAAGAGGGGACAAACACAAGACGTCTCAAATACAGCAACGAAAGTTTTATCCAGGACACTTCTTTTATACCCGTCATGTCCACACCGCCCTCCAATTGCACGCGGCCAGAAGGTTCGCTACAGTTTACGCCCAACTACAAAAGAGAGTCATAGGGTTCACAAGAAACACAAAGACCACGTCCTCAGTACATATACACAATGGGCAAGGTCACATGCAACCACCAACAAAACCTCCCAACACGCTTTACATGCAATTTCATTACTTTCAAAAGTATTAAGATTACTCTTGTCATTGCTTGCTAATTAAACGTATTCAAATGAAAGCAAAATTACTTCAAAAAGCAATTTATTGCGAGTGATTTGGTTACTTGCAATGAGTACCGTACAATCTTGGCCAGAAAAACATGTGGAAAAAATCCCTGCGGAAATCGCAGTAAATTTTTAACATAAAATAGTTCAGTATTAAAATAAAAACTAACCACTTTAGTATTTATTGCACATTAACCTAGAATGTTCCTTTAACGAAACCATATCTTGTATTTACGTGCAGCAAATTTCCTGAGTTCTCAAAAATAGCTTAAAATCATTTTCTCACGTTCCGAACTCCGTGCGATTTTCGATCGATTGTTCGCGCATGAGTCTCTGCTTATCGCCTTTACTCCGTTGATATACAAGGTCCTTTTGCGAAAAGTAAAACTGAAAGCGGCCGAAAATAGTACTAACATCATTTCGGTACTCGGTGTATGTCTTGGTAATTCCCTGGTGGCACGACACAATCGCCTTGTTGTCTCCTTTGGCGTCTGCCGTCTTGTCCAACACGTCTGCCAGGGTCCACGCGAGCAAGGGCCGCTTTCCAGGCTTGTGAAAGTAGCTGAGTTGGCTTAGTTCCCTTCTGGAAAGAGCAACATAAACCAACTTCTCAATCCAGTCGACGGATATGTCGACCCGTTTTGTGACGAGGCCGCGTGAGGAACTATGCGCTGCACTGCTCTGAGCATGGTGGTCACGCGTTACTTTTTAATGCGAAAGCAGTAGCTGCCTCATAAAGCGAAGCCGGCGTTGTCTGTAGACGTTGTCTCTAGACGTTGTCTGTGGCAGCAAAACACGGCACCTAAATTCCTATTGGTTGAGCGAAACGGCACCTAAATTCCCATTGGCTGCGACGCGTCATGTGGCTCGATAGCAACGGTGTAATCGTTGCTAAGCCGCCAGCCGGACTGCTGGCGGTGCAATGGGAGGGGGGGACGCGGGTATGCCCTGCCTGACGTTAAGCCCGGCGTTTGGCCTGGCGTTAGGCCTGACGTTAAGCCTGACGTTAGGCCTGACGTTAAGCCTGACGTTAGGCCTGACGTTAGGCCTGACGTGAGGCCTATCGTTACGCTTTGAGGTCTAACGTCGTCAACCGGTACGCACAGCTGTTTCACGTGATTGGGGGGGGGGGGGGGGTGGGACGCGGATATGAGCTGGCCTGACGTTAGGCCTAACGTTACGCTTTGAGGTCTAACGTCATCGACCGGTACCCACAGCAAGAAATATGAAGATTAGAGGACACGTGATTTCTGCCGGCAGCGGCGGCGAGTGGCGGGACAAGGATTTAATCTCTTCTGTACGCCCTTGCAGTGATTGGCAACTAGCAAGATTACACAGCGTCAGCCAGGCCGCTGTTTCAAGCCACATCGCTACAGCCGATTCACCAAGAGCCGTTCTCAACAAGGGAAAAGGATCGACCCGCTGACGGCGCTGGAACCCGCAGACATCCACGTGATCCTGCCATCCTGCCTTATAAAGCTGCCTACTACAGCGACGGCGGTATTCTGGCGGCAGCGGCGGCGAGTGACGGGACAAGGATTTAACCTCTTCTGTACGCCCTTGCAGGTTGGTTACTTTCTTCTGTACTTAAATATTCCACTTTATCACTGCCGCTGCTGCTGCCTGAGTGTGTTTTTGTTTGTCACACGATTGCACGCGTAGATGGCTGGAACTTTGTGTCGAAAATGCCAGGAAGAGGTACTCAATGAGGAACTGTCGATTTCTTGTTCTGAATGTGAGTGTTCGTATCACTCCGGGCCATGCGCGAGAATGTCTGAAGCGACGCTGAAGACGAAAGGGGAGGCGTACCGTAAAGAATGAAAATGTCCAGCTTGCCGGCTGACGCAAAAGGGGGGTAAACAAAAATGCGGGGAAGACACGTCTGTACTGTTAGCAAATATTAACAGAAGACTGGATGATCTTCTGACCTTAAAGGAGACAGTTATCGGAATCGAAACGTCGGTTCAGCTAATGTCTGATCAATATGATAGCATCCTAAGCCACATGAAAGAACAGGACCGTGAGCTAAAAGACCTAAAAAAACGCGTCGAGGCAATTGAGCAAAGCGAAAAAGAGGCAAAGCTAAAACAACTGCAGCTCCAAGTGAATGACCTCGAGTGGCGAAGCAGAAAGCTTAACTTAGAATTCCACGGCATCCCGAAAACTGAAGGTGAAGACTTGATAAGCAAAGTGAACAAGATAGCAGAAAAGTTGGAAATGCCCGAACTGTCTCAAAGTGACGTCACAGCTATCCACAGATTACCGTCAAAGCCTGATAAAATTCCGAGAATCCTTATCAAGTTTGCATTGCAGACCACAAGGGACGCCTGGTTCGACAGGAGGGCTAGGCTGAGAAACGCTGGTATCAACGCGTACGTCAGCGAAAACATGACCACGTATAGGCAGCCGGCAACGGCCAGGCGGCGCCAGCAGGGTGAGAGCGCACGGTCATACCCTGTCTCGTTGTAACTTGGCAAACGGCGAGCGATAAGCCCCACATTGCGTGCCGAAGGCTTCGAAATGCGCGACGTATACGAGCGCAACACACACATATTGGAGCATGACGCAGCGAAAAGCCTGATACTTCTTCGGAGTTGAGGCGCGCTCCGGTGATACGCAGTCACGTTCCGATTGGCTCGCCAGGGCCGTAGCTTCCGCTCAACTGGCACGTTATGCGATCACGGCTTCCTGGGATACCCAGTATTTCTTGCTTCAGACACTAGGTTCAGCGGCGCCACCAGAGCAATAGCTCACGTTTGAACAATGCAGCCGCCACTCCCAGGGGTACCCAATATTTCTTGCTTCAGTCGCTAGATGGCGCCAAACCAAACAGCATTGCAGGTTGCCTATAACGGGGAGCTGCTGGCCAAGACAAAAGAATGGGCGAAAAGGAAAGGATTCTTGTATGTCTGGCACCGGAACGGAAAGCTTTTTGTCAGGCGTAAGGATGGCGAGCGCTCTTACATCGTCAAGAACGAAGATGACTTGCTCGCGCTTGACTCCTAGTTCTGCCTACGTGAATATGACGCATCAGTTATTACTTAATGGATTCGCCTTATTTGCTAATTTGAAACAACACCTAAGCTCATGTTCTAATATTTCCCTACGGGCTTTCCATTTAAATGTACGTTCTGCAAAGAACAAAGTCATTGACCTCAAATGTCTTTTTGGAGAGTTTGAAATTCCTTTCGATGTAATTATGTTAACTGAAACTTGGTATTGTGATGAAGGGGACGTTTTTCATTTGCCATCTTATAATGCCTATTGTTTAAATCGCACCACTAGTCGTGGTGGAGGTGTGTGTGCACTAATAAAAGAAGGCATGGACTGTGAACTGTTGAAGGGGGGCGCTGCGAGGAAGGGGGGCGCTGCGAGCGCGAGCGACAACGGACGCAATTCACTTGGGCTCCGCTGATTTCGTGCCTTCACCCCGCATATTGGGATCCTAGCGTACTTTCATCAAACTCATCGGCTTCCTAACAACGAGAGGAATCCAGAGACACCAACCAGAAGTACGTACGACAAGTTTTTGACCATTTTCGGTCAACTTTTCCCCGCGAGCACGCCGGATGCCTCGCTAGGACTACCGCGCTCCGCCGAAGGCCCCGAGCCGCAGCTGCATTCGCCAGCTGCGCCGCGCCGTCGACCGAGCCCGAGCGCCGTGGTTCACCATGAGGGTCGCCGTAGAAGGCATCCCTATTTCTCGGGAAGAATTAGCAGCCAGTGAATGGTTGACTAAAGTTAACAAGCTCCGGGAAGCGCGAACAACACCAGGGCCAGCCGTACCCGATTCTCCCGGAGACAAAGCAGGACCGGACCAACCGTCCCAAATCAACAAAGGTCGGACCTCGAGTGTACCTACGAGGAAGATGGAAACCGAACTCACGCCTCGGCAGCGAGGACGCTTACTAGCCAAGAATTCTGTAGCTTCGAAACAGCCTCGCTTACCCAGCGACGCTCTCAAGCTGATCGTGCGCCCACGCGGCGGACTGCAACTTTCCAAGATTTCAACCTACCAACTACTTGAAGCGATCTGCACCGCTGCTCACTTCACCAGGGACGCCGTGCGTCACGAAGACCTAATACAAGCTAACCTGCTTCAAAACACCTTCGCGTACTGCACCCCAGTCGTCGAAAGAGCTGAACGGGTCCTACGACTCAAAACGATCGTCGTCGACAACAAGACGTATGAGGTCTCGGTCTACTGCGTTCCAGACGATAGCTCGGGTCGCGGTGTGATTCGCGGCGTCGACCTCCGCCTGGATCGAGATACAATTCAAGCAGAGTTACATTGGGTTTGTGTGTATGTTTATACAGCCTAGAACTTGGTCTGCCTCAACGGGCGACGAGTCTCCCAGCTGTAGATGAGCAATTTAGCCAGTGCAGTACAACCGCTAGCCTGGGGTCTTTAACGTGCATCACGCAGTAGTAATACACGACCGCACGCCGGTACGATGCTCATCCAGATCGAAACGGGCAGGGGTGGGGATTGAACCCAGGATCCTGGGTTCTGCAGCGCGAGCTTTCGCTCTACGTGCTCCGAGCTGGTGTGCGCTAGACCACTCGGCCACCGATCCCCCCAGCAGAGTTACAAGACAACCGCAACCCACTCATCGTGGACTTTCGGCGGCTGGGGAACACCACCGCAGTGCTCATCACGTTCGCTCAGCCCCAAGTGCCGACCTGGGTCTACTTCTGCAACAGTCGACACAGATGCAACTTATTCAAGAAGAAGTACGAAGTGTGCTATCGCTGTGGCGCGCTCGGTCATCGAGCTGACGTCTGCGCAAGCCCAACTACCAAATGCAGAGGCTGCTTGCTATCCGATCCGCCAGACGACCACACGTGCAAACCAATATGCCGCCTGTGTGGCAAGGAACATCTCACGGGCGATAGTCGCTGCAAGGAAATCTTCAGGACCCCTTACACGATCAAGCGCAGGCAGTGGGAGCACACTCAAAGAGCCGAGGCAGACAGACTCAAGACCCAAGAGCCCGACAGGCGGGTCACGCTCCAGCACACCAGCCGATGGGACCGGCAACGCTCCGATAGCCAGCAGAGGCAGCCCCGGGACCGATCGAGCTCTTTTCCACCACTCGAGTCTCCCTCTACACGGAGGGGGCCTCGAAATACCTCCCGGACCAGACCCGAGCCACCTGCAGGCGTCCAGCAGACTCGGGCCTCTCCTCATCTGCTGCAGCCACCCCAGCCATCACTATCAACGCCAGTCCAACGAGAACATCAACAATCGGTAAGTACGCAGGAAGAGACTCCCAGTACTCCAGACACAAAAAAAAGCGATTAAGGAACTGACAGCAGTCATCCAACAACTCATACTCCGAGTAGAGGCTCTCGAAAAACCAACCGCTACACTTACTACGTCTCCTTCCGCTCCACGGGTTTCAACTGTGGCGCAACCTATGGAGATCACACTCTCCAACGGACCCACACACAAACGCAAAGCCATAGCAGATAACGATTCCCCGGTGGAGGATTGGCCGACGCGTTTCGCCAGAGTCGAGGAAAGATGCGAACTCAGCCACACTCGCATCAAATCCTTAGAAGAACAAATCGATCGCTCACTCTACACACTCGGCTCACAAGTCAATCAACAGCTCGAGACCCTGAGGAAAGCTATAGAAGCGCAGGGCAAACTCCTTGCTGTCGCTGTACCCGCGGCCTCTGCGCCGGCACTCGCTCCAACGCCAGAACTTTCCAAGCTCAATCATGGCGATCAGGTCGGGTAACACCACCATCTGGCAGTGGAACTGTCGCGGGTTTGCGCGTAAGCGTCCGGTCCTCCAACAGTTCCTCACCGCGCGCGATCGCCCTGAATTAATAGTCCTCCAGGAAGGTGGCAAGAACACGCAACTCGCCGGTTTCACTACCTACTTATCGGAACGAGAAAAGCCTCGAGTAGCCACTCTTGTCAAACGAAACCTCACTGTTCTCCACCACAAATTAGATCCCACTCTTCCCGAACACGTTTTTTTAGAAATATTGCCTCGACCTTCGCGCAAACGTCACACTAGTCTGTTTGTGATTAATATATACAGCCCTCCCCGGGCCCATTAAGACGTCTTCGGGCCCCTCTTCCTCAAAGCCCAGTAGCTAGCGCAGGGGCAACCCCTCCTCATCCTCGGTGACTTTAACGCGCACCACCGCGCTTGGGGCTATCACTACGACTCGGCTAAAGGCAGACGGCTCTGGGATGACTGGCATACGCACCAGCTTACCCTCATCACGGACGTCTCCTACCCCACTAGACTTGGTACGGGCCTACACCGAGATACGACGCCGGATCTCGCCTTTACGAGCTCCGGAGTCAAAGCTACCTGGTGCCACACTCACGAAAACTTTGGAAGCGACCACTTCATGCTCGAAATTGTGATACAAGAGCCCACGAGGCAACGTACACGGCCGGCTCAGGTGATTGACTGGGACTCCTTTAGGGTGCATAGGCAAGAGCAGGACACACCTCCCATCATTACTGACATCAAAGCATGGACAACCCAAATTGTCAAACAAGTGGCTCACGCCACGCAAACCGTCGAGCTAGAGGACACGGTCCCTCACTGCGACCGCCACTATGCCCGTCTTTGGGAGCGTAAGAAATCACTCGAGGCTCTCCTCGCCACTCGGAAATGGGACCGCAATATCCGCCGTCGACTGGCGCGCGCCAACACGACCATCGAGAATTACGCAATTGAACTAACTCGCCAGAGCTGGCACAACATTTGCGACCAGATGAACAAGACTCCAAACACTCGTAACACGTGGAAACTCCTCCGGCATCTACTCGACCCGGCTGGAGGCAAACTCCAAGCACGCCAACAGCTCGAGCGAATCTTCCACCAGTATCCTGGCACGCCAGAGGAACTCAAACGAGAAATTATAGACACTTACATCCGTCCCGGCCCGGCAACTACCCTCCCCTCCTATCGGGGCCCGGACAACCCCGGTCTAGACGCTCCAATCACTCTAGCGGAGGTACGAGCAGAACTTAATCGCCTTAAGACCACCTCGGCGGCCGGTCCCGACCGTATTTCTAATAAGATGCTGAGGAATCTAGACGACGCCTCTATTCAAACCCTCACCGACTTTCTTCAAGAGTGCTGGTATAGCGGTACCATCCCGCAGGAATGGAAATGCGCCAATCTAGTCCTCATCCCTAAGCCGGGCAAACCACCCACCTTGGCCAACCTTCGTCCCATCTCTCTTACATCCTGCGTTGGGAAGTTGATGGAACACGTCATCCAGACCAGACTCCTTCGCTTCCTCGAAGACAGCCACCTCCTACCAGACACGATGTTCGGCTTCCGCCCTCATTTAGCGGCCCCGGACATTATGCTTCTTCTTCATCACCAGGTCGTCATGCGCCGTACACTAGACATGAAAGTCATTGTCGGCCTCGATGTTGCCAAGGCTTTCGACAACGACCTCCATGAAGCGATTCTTCAGCAACTACAAACTCTTGGCGTCGGACATCGCACCTACGCGTACATCCGAGACTTTCTTACCGGCCGCACAGTGCAACTCAGCGCCGGCACCGGAGATCCTTCCATCATTTCTCCGGGAAACCGTGGCACGCCGCAGGGCTCCGTGCTCTCGCCGACGCTCTTTAACGTTGCACTGATAGGCCTGCCCAAGCTACTGGCTGACATTCCCCATCTACACCATAGCCTATATGCTGACGACCTCACTCTTTGGATCACGCGCGGCAGTGACGGCCAGATAGAAGAGACCCTCCAGACCGCCATCGATAGGGTCGGAGACTATCTCGATACAGTTGGCCTTACCTGCTCGGCTACTAAATCAGAATATATAATCATGCCGTCCCCGGGACGACGCCCACCAAAGATACTTCCGGAACTCACCCTCCGGGTCCAAGGTAACTGCATCCCTCGTACGGATCACATCAGGATCCTGGGATTACACCTACAATCCAACGGCAGCAACAACATCTCGCTCCAACGCATCGACCAGTCGGTGGTACAGATCGGACGCCTCCTTAAGCGAGTTTCCAACAAGCACCAAGGTATGCGAGAGTCCAACCTCCTGCGCCTCGTTCAAGCCTTCATCTGCTCCCGCATCACATACTCTGCACCATACCTACGTCTCACTCGTGCCGAAAGCGAACGGCTAGAGGCGTCACTTCGCAAAGCTTACAAGACGGCCCTGGGTCTTCCTATGTCCACAGCCACTCACAAGCTTATGGCTCTCGGCATCTCCAACACCGTGAACGAATTAATCGAAGCTACCCTCACTGCCCAATACGAGCGGCTCTCACTCACGCACGCTGGCCGAGCGGTACTGCAGCAGGTGGGGATATCACCGACGAGGGCGGCTCCCAGTTACGCTGACCTTGCCCCGGAATATCGCCAAAGCCTCCGCATTCCTCCCATTCCCAAACGGATGCACCCGGAACACCACGCCGAGAGACGGGCCGACCGTGCACGTCAACTGGAGAAACGCTTCAGCGGACGTCCGGACGTCACGTATACCGACGCTTGTTACCACCACTCGAAGCCAGCAATGGTGGCAGTAGCCCTCGCCCCTCACCGCAGCTGGCACACAGCCTGCAGCATTCGCAACGCAGAAACGGTCACCGTAGCAGAGGAAGTCGCCATTGCGCTAGCGCTAACCGACCCTATTACCGAAGTCGTCATCAGTGACTCACAACAGGCGATCCGCAACTACGATGCCGGCCGTATCTCTCGCCACGCATTACACATCCTTCTTTCTGCTCCACCTTCTTCCTCCCCCCGCTTACTCATTTGGGCTCCAGCCCACGAGGCACTCAGAGGAAACGCCGAGGCGCACACTCTCGCCCGAGAACTTAGCTGCCGAGCCGTGAGAGTGACCCGCCTCCCCGCTTTCCCTGACACTAATAGCTCACGCGCGTTTATACTCACCACGTACACAGACATCCTCCAGTACTACCGACTCGGAAGATGCACGTATCCTCCCGCGCACCGCGATCTAACAAGACGCGAGGCCGTCCAATGGCGCAAACTACAAACTGGCAGCTTTCCACACCCGCTCTTATACAATAGAATCTTTCCACAACAGATAGCACCCAGGTGCAAACACTGCTCAGCTCCGGGCACCCTCATACACATGGTGTGGACATGTACACACTACAACGCAGACAACTTAAACACCCCAGAGACGTGGGAGTCCCTCCTGCGTACGTCCGAGCCGGAAGACCAACGCCGGCTTATCCAACGCGCGGTGGAGGCCGCGACATCCCAAGGGATCGCCGCCGACCTCCTCTAAGCGAGCGCAACCGGTCCTGGGACTGGTCCCCTGTGTTTATGGGAGAAATAAAGAGTTCACCACCACCACTGTGAACTGTTACCATGTTTTTGCTCTATTTCTAGTGATTATGAAATCCTGTCTTTGCTGACAGATAATACGCTTGTTTCTGTAGTTTACCGTCCACCTGATGGCAACATTCCGAATTTTCTTGCTTTCTTTGACACTCTCCTGGGCTTCTGTAGTGACAATAAGCTAACTGTGATAATTGGAGGTGATTTTAACATTAACATGCTACTTAATACCACACCTAAGAATGATTTTGATTTTATGCTTGCTACGTATGACCGTGTTAATGTGATAACCAAACCAACTAGAATCACGGAAAACTCGGAAAAACCTTATTGATCTCTTTATCACAAAAGTTGATAACACTTGTGTGATTACCGGAATTTTAAATTATCATATAAGTCACCATTTGCCAACTTTCTTTTGCATAACAGGCAAGCGATGCCATAAAAATAAACAAAAAGTCCATCAGTCGTTTTTAAGATATCACGCTTGATAACCTTGAAAAGTTTCGTGAATGTATTAGAAATGAAAATTGGTCTGACGTTGTTAATGAAACAAACCCTGATGTTGCGTACAATCTTTTTCTGGACAGGTTCAAAAAAACTATGCAAGCAATTTTCCGTATAAGACATTTAAAACATCAAAAAGAATTCGTAAGTGGGCATTATCAGTTCAAGTTTATGCCGTTCGGTCTGAAGACCGCCTCTGCTACGTTTACAAAGCTGATGCGTAAGCTGCTAGATGGGGTGCGAGACGCGCATCACTACATTGACGATATCCTAGTTGCAACAAGTTCATGGGAGGACCATATAAAGACGCTCAGGACCATTTTTGAACGTCTACGAGCAGCGAACATCACAGTAAAACCGAAGAAATTTTTAGATAGGGTTCGAAGAAATTAGTTTTCTTGGACATGAAATTGGAATGGGTAATATAGCTCCGGATGCACAAATCATCGAAAGGATTCGAGATGCACCACGACCGCAAACGAAACGCCAAGTTCGTTCGTTTCTCGGACTAACAGGGTTCTATAGGCAGTTTGTGCCGAACTACGCAGAAGTTGCAGCACCGTTGGTAGACCTGACTAGAAAAGGAGCACCTAATGGTGAGGCAAGAGGGAGCTTTCACAGAGCTAAAAAGACGGTTGGAGCAGCCACCGATTCTGCTGTCACCAAATCCTGAGAAGGAATTTGTGTTGAGCACTGATGCGTCAGAAGCAAGTTTAGGGGCAGTGTTACTGCAAGAGAAAAAAGGGATGCTGCACCCAGTAGCATATGCCAGTCGGAAACTGACTAGCTCGGAAAAGAACTTCGCTACCGTGGAAAAGGAATGTCTAGAGCTGGTTTGGGCAGTTGGTCGGTTTAAGCTCTTTTTGTACGGTAGGACATTTCGCGTCCAGACTGACCCTCAGCCGCTGGAATTTTTCACCAAGGCAAGACTCGGGAATAGTCGGGTAATGAGATGGAGCATGGCGTTGCAAGATCACAGTTTCAACGTAGAGTATCTCAAAGGTAGGGATAACGTGGGCGCAGACTTTTTAAGCCGGCTCTAGGGTGCCTTTCAAGAGGAAGATGGTTCACTGACCGGAGCTGATTGAGAGGTGCGTGCCACAAATCCGTACATACGTCAGCGGTATCGAGGGGTCACTGTCAGTATCGACTTAGGTTCTAACAGGTCCCAACCTTGGTAGCTGGTCAGTGTTGTAGGTTCCTATAAGTTCGTTGTTGTTGCTTTTTTTTTTTTGTTTTAAGTTGTACGCTTATCGGATAAATGTTTCTGAAGAATAAGTTCGACCTACGACGTTGAATTACGAATCATAGGTTCTTCGTTTGTAAATCTTTTTTTTTTTCGGTAAAAGTGTGAAAGGGTGCGACATTTCGGCAGCGGTTGGGTGCTGGCGTGATCGTTCGTGGGGTGTGTTGTGAAAGTGTCGTGACAAAAGCTCGTCTTTCTCGGTTGCGGTCAGCGATGTTGTGACGGTACCACGAGAAGAAATGGTCAAGATAGAAGTTTGTTACAAACTTCTCGTGTTTGTGGGGTGATGTCATGATTTGGGAAAAGAAAAGGAAGAAAGAGAAGGGAAGAAAAAGAAGAGTGGTATCGCGGGTGCGAGAGGATTTGAAGCTGAACCAAGAGCCGCGACGGTCGACTGCTAGAACGGTGCGCTACCCGGCTCCGTCCCGGCGTCAGTGTGGTAAACGTAACCGGCTTCGTCCCGGCTTCAACGCGCTGAAAATCAACGCACCTGGCTCCGTCCAGGTGGCAGGGAAGCTGAAAATCAACGTAACCGGCTTCGTCCCGGCTTCAGCACGGTGACCATCAGCGCAACCGGCTCTGTCCCGGGATCAAGGCACCCGGACCCGAGATAACCAACCCCCTCCCGACATGGCGGCACGCACTACTTCAGCAACGATCAAGGGGCGAACATTCAAGGGCACCAGCGACCCGAGCTACGACCCCAGGGGTGACTATACTGCCTACCGAACGTGCTTGAACGGTCGAATGGTTTCTTTTCTTTTGCTTTTCTAACGTTGCATCTTTTTTATTATATACTTCCTGACTTGAATATATTGTTTGCTCAGGCATTTGTCTCAGTCTCCCGAGCCTTCCTCTCACCATCCCGGACGAACCTGACACCTGGCATGCTTCACTAGCTTTTATGCCTAGTAGCGATGCTGCATGGCAATATATCAGCAGTTAGGTCATATTTTGCCTATTCCCTGTTCCATCTTCGAATATTGCATCTAATAATTGAAACAAATAAATGAAAGCACGAAATTTTATACCTTGAATGTAAGCTACAGAAAACATAAAATTACGTAACTAAAACAAAGAATATATGTTCTTGGGCTTTCACAGTAATTTCTTTCACGAAACTTGTAATTTTGCAGTAATTATCTTCCCTCGTTTCTTCTTTCTTCTGTACCCGATTTAACGGAACTTGTTATTTTACATAAATTGTCTGTGCTGGGCTTTTCTGGGTTTGTTTAAGAGTTAAAACGAAGGGGGCGTGTTGGTAGAGACTTATAAAACAAATAAACACAGAATGAATAAACACAAAGCACACAGACGTACTCGTCTGTGTTCTTGTCATCTTTGTGTTAATTCTTTCTGTGTTTTTTATAGGTTGAAGAGAGCTTGTGATTTTAAATACATTTTTTGTGCTGGGATTTTTCTGTAACTGCTTTCACAGGAATTGTGATTTTGTATAAATTATCGTTTACTGAGAAACAGAAAAGTATGTTAATTAACTGAAAAATTAAAAACAGAGAACAGAGCTTTGCAGAAATTTTCTGGCAAGCCAGCTGCCATACAATTTAAGTTTTTCTAGCAACTTTTTTTTACAGCTGCAGGGCGGATCTTACAACAATTTGAAGTTGCGCTCTTTGATGTGTGTCTTTTCTACACGTCCGTCGTTTTTTAGCGCTTTTAACCGATAAACATGTTCAACCAACCTAGCCCAAATTACAACCCTTCTAGATCATTAACATGTCTCCCATGTTCATAGAAAAGAGTTTTCCTAAAAATAAAAAGCAGCGCCTGTGCGAGACTGAATAGCCAGCAGTGAACCAAAGAGTATATATATATATGTTAATAATGTGACTTGCTTAATTTATTTATTTTTGGATAGATACACCAGAAGAAAAATGTTCACTTAATTATAATAAGGTGGTGCTTGTGTTCAGACTAATAACGTTTAAGTCTAATGACAGTGGTACCAAAATTAAGCATAAAATATCACGGTACAACATTATTCTTAGCTACATTGTTTGAATTTAGTGAAAAGAATAACAGATTACCTAATTGACAGGCTCCTCACAAAAAAAAACTTCCTTTTCTCCTTTTTTTTCTTTTTTTTTTTTTTATTTATTTTTTTGTTTTTTAGAGTTGCGGGAATAAAAAATTTAGAACTCACCCTTGACGAAATCCAGTCTTCTCCGGAGCGTCTTTGAGTCGGCGCAAGGCGCGGCACAACGTGCGACGCCCGAGCGCAAGCATCGCTGCACCTCTCTTCGAAAAACACGAAAACACAATACGTTAGCAATGGGACGTTGGCGTCATGATGTGAGCTTCCCGCCTGCAAACCGACGCCGCGATCTCTTTCCTCGCACCCACGTTTCACAGGGGGATCTGTTTTAGCGATTTCCTGTTTTAGCTACGCCCCATCGGCATTGGCTGGGTGACATTGAGTGGCCCAAATCGACGACACGCAAGATAGCAAATCGTCGGCGATGTAGAAGAGGAGGTGCCTCGAAAACTGCGCGATAACGGAGCCGACAAGATGGTAGGACTTTCCCATCTCTGAACAGCCGGCTGTAGGCGCACTTATCGGCGGCATTTCATGGTGCCTCGCGACAACAGATGTTTTACTAGGCCATTCCGGAAAATGAGTGCACCCCCACCAAGGACGTATAAATCACGTGGTTCAAATACCCCAGGACCCGGCATGACGTCGTGCTCAGTGACGCCGGAAAAAGAACTGAATCCCAGACTGCCTTGCACACAGACGCGCTCTCATTCAAGCTCCCATCGTCTGCTCGCCGCTCGGTCGGCTACGCTAGGCTGCTACCTGTGCTCCGTCGCTGCGGTCTGCTTCGTCCGCTCGATGTCGCGGCTGGCTTTCGACACGATCGGCGCATCGAAAGAAATTTCGATTCGCGCGAGAAATCTCATCACGACTGAGGGAAATGAATGCCTGCTGAAAGAAGGGCTACAGCTATCTCAACACAGTCAGCGTTCGTGCGTGCGACGCTTGATATACGCCCGCTATCCAAAGCCCCGCTATATGACGGCTCGCTCTAGACGACTTCCGGGGCGGTGTCGAGAGCGTCTGCCACACGCCGACTGCCCACTGGTCAGGCAAGTGCTAAGCTCCAAATCTTACGTGTTCGACACCGATTCAGTGGATGCAGCCCTGTGAATGTTGGGTAAACAACAGCGTTGCCACGGCAATGCCACGCCAACGCGGTTGTTCGCCTCAAATCTACGTGGCGACGTCCATCAACTGAGTTTCCTGATCGTGCTGAAAAATGGAAAACAGTAGAAAAAAAGACAGGAAAAGGATCGTTTGATTGACAGAGAGACTGAGTGGACATTTTGTGGCTACGCCTCAACCGCGTTGCCACGGAAATGCCATGACAACGCGGTTGTTTGCCCCATATTTACATGGCGGCGTCCATTAACTGAGTATCCGGTTCACTATGAAAATTGCCCGAGATTGTGGTAAAACATGGGGAACTTAGTAGAAGAAAAAAGAGAGGAAGAGGATCTTCTCACTGGCCGAGAAACTGAGGGGACATTTTGTGGCCACGCCTACTTCCGTTACACTTCGCTCCATATGTGAAGAATAAGGAATGCTATATGCACTACGCAGTACGGCTCGAGCGGAAGTTGCTATGTGCACTACGGTATGGCGCCATCTTGTGGACACCTATCTAACCAGCCGAACCACGGATATGAGGCACCCTCTCGCGTATTTATGCGAAAACGAAGCCTCGACGCGCTGACTTTTCCAGTCCGAGTTCCGGTGCACCAGCTTGCGGTTGTGCCGTCTCTTCCGTCGGCACGTCGCGCATGTCATCATGGAAATGAAAGTGGGTAAACGATTCGGAACGTGCGATGATTTTGATAGGCCGTTCCGCCAGTTTCAAGTGTCTACAGAGCTGGCAGCAACGCCATTACTGTACTCGAATTACAGTAATTAAATTACTTTTTGCAGTAATGAGTAATGTAATTAATTACTTTGGTAGGCTAGTAATTTAGTAATGTAATGAATTACTTTCAGGCAGTAATTTCGAGAAAATTACTCATTACTTTTGAAATTACTTTTGTCCTAAATTATAAAGTTCTTTTGCAAGCTTTAAAAAGAAGAAAAAAATTATTTTGCACGGAGAAATGTTGTCAAAGAGCATCAGACGAAATAAACGACGGTCACTTGAGCGCAAAGCCTTGTACGAAGAGCTGGACAGACGCACATAGGAGGGCTCTAAAGGGGAAGGAGAAAAGCTTACGTGTAGACATCGCTGGAAAGCAACGGCTTACGAACTCCAGGCACGACAGATTCATGGCGTTGCGTCATCAAGACGATACTATACTTCGTTCATACCTAACCTGACAGTGCGGTGGGAGCTGCAAGCTCACCAGAACCAATCAAACACCTTTTTTTAATCACCTGACCCGTCCCTTTCTCTGCGCATGGGTATGAACGAGAGCGTGGTTACGCGGCGAGCGATAAACGTGTGACTGCTCCAACAAACACGTAGCTTCCACCATTCATCCCTAAGCTGACAGTGCCTCAGCTTAGGGATGAACGGCTCATAGGCTACAAGGCGACGGGCACATCACCAGTGAGTTAAACATAATTTAAACACTGAGAGGACAAGATAAACAAATCCTCAGCCTTTTTCTTTCGTCAAGCATGGTCAAACCGTAAGCTTCAACCGTTGTGAACAACAAAAACGAGAATGAATAGTTAATTGCAAATGCCTTGTCAATTCTCCGTTACATTTTGTGCGTCCGCTAGCAAAGCAGGTGCCGCTCGCGGTATGCCTCCCTGCCTTCCCTTGGCAAGTTTATTCGGGAATAAGCCCCCCGTTTGTTGGAAAAGTACACACTTTAGGAAGCCCGCGCCATTCCTCAACTGGCGACGCTTCTGCTTAGCAATTATCCATGCCCTTTGTGTGACAATGCGCAGAAACTTGGGCTCTTCGGGTGTTTGGGAAAAATGCCCCTTGAAAGGAACGACCGAGAATAGGTAAATTAGTGCTCTTGGGAGAGTAGTATACGGAAACATGTCACCCTTTTAGTAAGGACCTTCACAGTTTTGAACAGCGAAATCCGTGAGCCGACTGTCTTTCTGAGTCACATCTAAAAAAAAAGCTAATCATAATGTTAAACACTTATTTGTGTGCGCCAGCAAAACGGCTGTTCAGTATGGTTCACTTTGAGGCGCATAAGGCTGTTGCGATGTAAACAGGAAGATCTTACTTTGGGTACATATAGACGATTGCAAGCAGGGTATCTGGCCGCCGCCATGTCTCTGTTCGTGCGAGCAAGTGCGTGCCATTACAGCTTGCCAAAGCTTCGTTCACGCGCACGCTGCACCTGCTTGCGTGCATGGGGCACCAGTGAGGCGCCGTGCTTGCAATTGTCTATAGACGTTTCCACTGTTTACAAAAATCACAGTCCACACGTGTTAAATCACAGTCCAGAACGCGCACGTTCGTCGCTTCGAAAAGCGAGCAAATCACGCGCCATACGCACGAACACTGAAAATGGAACCTGCCAAGTGCCCTTTTTTGGAAAGGTCTATAGACAAACTCAGCTCTTGGACGTGACATCACTGCGGTGGCGCTGCTGTCGGCACTGCGCGTGCGCAGCGCCTCGCTTCTCCTGGATCTGGTTCCTGCACACGCGCAGTGCCCACACCTTGTGTGGGCAAACGAGGGCTTGTCTGTAAACACTGTGTCGGTGTATACGGTAAATAAAATGAGCACGAATAAAATGAGCCTCAAGGTATTCAGAAGTAATTTCAAAGTAATTTCAAAGTAATTTCATTACTTTTTGAAAGTAATTGAAAGTAATTGTCTGTTTTTTTGTAATGTCATTGAATTACATTTTTTTTTGTTTTGAGAAAAAATAGTAATGTGATTTAATTACTTTTTGAAAGTAATTTTGCCATCTCTGAGTGTCTACAAACACCCTGGCAAAAAACGACAAAATCGGTTGAAGTTGTCAACCTCCACCTGTCAGCGGAAGCTGCGCACAGGTTCCGCTGACAAAGAGCTTCTTTCAAGCTTCATGAAGATCGAAAATTAGCGACGAGATGTTTCGGTGGCGCCCTCGTTTGGTTACCTTTCGTGACGTCATTACCTTGTGTTCAACAAGTTCGATGGTGTTTGTAATGGGCATGGTGGAAGCCTGAAATCGTAGCGCTCTCAAAGCAACGCTGCCAACACCGTCAAAATCGAAGGTCTTCCATTCCTCTTATTTCCGTTGATGAGACATCCTTTGCTGATGTCATAGTCAGCATTCGGCCAATTGTGGTGGGCCGACCACAGCGACGCTTTCGATCGCTCACGTCACCAATAGTCCCAGTTCGCCGACGCGACGTTCACCTGCAAGCACGGTGGGTGTCACAAGACTACCGGCCGTGCTTGTAGGTGGGGGTAGTGGGAGAGGAGTGCGAGTTACCGGCTTGCCTTGTGCGGTTTTCTTTTGGGAGAGCCCGCCGCGCTAGCGAAACCTCGCTTGACGAAACCTTTGCGGTTCCAACCGTTTCGACGTGGAACGGTCGGCCCGATATTCTATTAAAGCAGGCCAAAGCGTTGCGAGGGGTAGAAGCTTAGCTTGCACCACGACCCACGGCCGCCGCATAGGTGGCTACATAGGCGAACGACGGCAACGTGCGAAGCCATCGTGGCCGGTCAAGGTAAGGCCCCTAGGTCAAGGGCATCCCGGGCCCGCGAGACAAATCTCGTCGCGGCTAGACTTAGCTAGCGCGGCGGGCTCCCACTCAAAAACCGCGCCGCGCCAGTCGGTCTCTCCCTGCCTCCCAAGACTTCCTACTACATTACATTTGACAGGTGCCCATGGCAAAACATTAGAGACTTGTTTTGAAACAAGTCTCACTTCTGGTCCGGGAGAGACCGACTCATGTCCGTTGTTCGGCTGGTTAGACAGGTGTCCACTAGATGGCGCCATACCATGGTGCACATATGAATGAGTAATGTAAGCAAGAAAGATAGAAACGCAGCCAAGAAGTTTTTGGAGCACTTGAACTCACTCAGTGAAACGACGCAAGCTAGACAGAGGTTCATACTCTCGCATCAGGGAGATCAATTAGAGGGAGATGATGCGATACGATATATAGGAGCAGTGATGGAGCAGAAATTTCGGGAACGGGTACATGTGGAAGATAGGAGAACCGAAGGCAGTATCAGTCCAGCTTTTGACATCGCGGATTTTGGACAAAGAGAATGGGAAAAGGCGGAACGAAGAGTCCCTAGTGGCACGTCGACAGGCACAGATGGTATCCCAATCAAGCTGGTAAAGAATTTGGGTCCTAAATCTAAGGCAAAACTAAGGGAGGTAGTGAGCACTATGGTAACAAAAAGAAATATTCCAAATGAATGGAGGCTTAGTAGGATGAGTATGATATATAAGGGAAAGGGAGATAAGTCTGACATTAGGAATTATCGTCCCATAACCGTGACACCAGTTATTTACAGGTTGGTAATGCAGATTATAAAGAACAGACTGGAGGAATGGGTAGATTGTGAGGGCATACTGGGCGAGTTGCAGAACGGGTTTCGGAAACAAAGAAGGTTGGAAGACAATATATTTTCTCTAACACAGTGTATAGAAATAGCGCAAAAAGAAAACAGACAGCTCTGGCTGGCATTTCTGGATATCAAGGGTGCCTATGACAATGTGAACCAAAAAACTCTGTGGGACATAGTGGAGAGCTTAAACCTAGATGAAGGACTAACAGCAATATTAAGGAACATTTACAAAGATAATAAGGTGATTAAAACATGGGAAGGAAAGGCAACGGGGAAAATAGAGATAGGACGAGGCCTTGGGCAGGGGTGCCCGTTATCGCCTTTGCTGTTTATGTTGTATCTGAGAGGATTGGCGGATAGACTAGAGAAGAGTGGGCTTGGATTTGACCTTTCGTACAGTAAGCTAGGCCATACAATTCAGCAATCCTTACCGGGACTGATATATGCGGATGATATCGTACTAATGGCTAAACACAGGATAGATTTGCAGGAATTAATGAGCATCTGTGGTAGGGAAGGAGAGGAATTAGGTTTACAATTCAGTAGTGAAAAATCAGCAGTCATGATTTTTAACAATGATGATGTTGAGAGACTGAAGATACAGAATATTGCAGTTGAGAGAGCTGGTAAATACAAGTATCTAGGAGTATGAATATGTGGTGGTGCAGAATATCTCAGTGAGCATGAAAAGTATATAATAGGTAAGGGCAACAGAAATGCGGCTGTAATGAAAAATAGAGCACTTTGGAATTACAACAGGTATGAGGTGGTGAGAGAGATTTGGAAAGGGGTCATGGTGCCTGGCTTGACTTTTGGAAACGCAGTGCTATGCATGAAATCCGAAGTGCATGCAAGACTAGAAATAAAACAGCGTGGAGTAGGTAGGCTGGCTTTGGGGGCACATTGCAAAACACCAAACCAGGGAGTACAAGGAGACATGGGATGGGCGTCATTTGAGGGCAGGGAAGCTGTGAGCAAGATAGAATTTGAGGATCGGTTGAGGCAAATGGGTGGGGAGCAATGGGCACAAAAGGTTTTCAGCTATTTATACATGAGGAGTATAGACACAAAATGGAGACAGCGCACTAGGAAATTAAGAGGAAAGTTTTTAGGCTATAGTGGGGTTACGGAAGAGCAGGTCTCAGTTAAGAAGAAAGTTAAGGCCACAGAAAGAGATCGGTGGCTAGAGGGAATGCAGACAAAGAAGGCTCTGGAAGGCTATAGATTAAACAAAACAGTTATTGCCAAAGAAAGCATTTATGACAATTCTAGGGGAAGCTCATTGTTGTTTGAGGCAAGGACAGGTGTTTTGCGAACCAGAACATACAGAGCGAAGTACCAGGAAATGGACACAGTGTGCGCTGCTTGTGGAGAGGAGGACGAGACGGCTGAGCACTTGATACTCTACTGTAAAGGGCTTCACCCTATGCATACCGAAGACAACATAGATTTAGTAAGGTCATTGGGTTTTAGAGACAGCGAAGGAAAAGTGTATTTCAAGACAGTAGAGATTACCAAGCAAAGATTAAGTGAATGGTGGCAGAAAGCGAGAGAAAACTAGGCATTTTCTTATTAACTGATGGCAAGGGGGATTTATAGCCTCACTTTCTTTTCAGTACGGAGTGAATATAGTTTTCACATTTAAATATTCTAAGCTTAAAGGGTAAGACAAAATGGCTAGGTGGCGTAAGCTACCGCCCGATCCAAAGGGCTCAGCCGTATTCATCCATCCATCCATCCATCCATAGCAACTTCCGGTCTAGCCGCACTGCGTAGTGCATATAGCATTGCTCATGAAGAATACGGACGCCGCCACCTGCCCGTAAAGACCTCCTTGGCTCTTACCGTCTGCTCTCACCGTCTCTTCAATGCATTAGGGGGCAATCCGAGGTACGGCATCCGATAAAGTTCCCTAGAAGAAATGGTCTTCCATTTTGTGATTTTAGAACGAAGGCAAGACGACAACAAAACTTGATTTTTGTAGCTTCTCATTTCTTTTGTGTTTGGAACTCACAAGGAAAAATAGGAAGGAATCATTCCGCTTGGATAATATACCTAGCGTTTGAGTCAGCCAGAGCCTATTACATCGGGATCAACCTCACAATTCCCTGCGCCATGCAGTTGATTTTGGGATCGGCGTGATGCCGTCTAGAATTTTCGGGCAACGTGTATTGGGCTTTGGTGATCGTAGAGGTTTATTCATCCTAATTTTTGTGCAGTCTCCTCGGTCTTGTTCGCCACCACAACAGAACGCCGACTGAGCAGCTAAACTCCCGAATGAGGCGCTTCGAGCGTTCCCGCTCTCATAGGGAGTATTCACTGGCGGCCATAGCTGTGTGCGCGAATGCTAAGGCCGGGCTGATGTTCAGTTTCCACAGTTCTTTTGCAATGTTAACTCCACACCATCAAGAATGTCGCTCCTTAACTCCTTCTGAGCATGTGCTCTAAAGAGCGGCCTCAAATATGGCGTGAATACCCCCTGTCGACTTTCAGGCCTTTCAAAGCATGAATGTGGAAATTCTTCAAAACGTTCTTGTTACAATCGCAGCCGTCGTGTGTAGATATGAAGTGTCGGATGTGCTATTAAACCTCCTAGTAAAAATTAAAAAAAAAATTGTTTTCGCAGGTATGATAGAGCATGTAAACTAACGCTTTTAAGGCAATTTAGACAGCCCGCAAAAATCGTTTTATCAAAGTATCACGCTATGATTTATGACAGAGGTGCAAGAAAGTGGTAAAAGCTTACACCGAAAAAAAAAAAAAAAAAAAAGCCTACCTCGTCAAACAAAAAATTGCAGTGGCTTAGCTCGGCTATGCCAGGATATACGTAGTGTGAGCTTAGGTTAAGCTGGTGATTCTTAGCTACCCTGGTTGTCTAGGATTAGCTTGATTATCATGCTTACTGCTGCTTCAATGACACACACACGGTATACGCATGTGTGACAACTTCGAGATCCGATGAGTTAAGCTTCTCCGCTCTTCTGCGCCGCTGAGCAGCAATTTCGCTCTCCTTCTCCATGGCTATACAACACTGGCAAACGCCCCGCCATATGTATACCCCCACTGATACCTCTGCGCATGCGCACAAAATGAGAGGCGCTATCAAGCGGCTCCGGTGCAGCGTCAGACTTGGCTACTGCGCAACGGAGGCGCACAGCTGGGCTCGCGGCGGCGTCAGTGCGTCGCCGCGGCTATGACGTCACTCCTCTGGAATGCCAAGACAGTCGAGGCGCACGGCGGCGGCGGAGCGCGCGGCGGTGGCGGCTCCGGCGTGCCAGCTGTGCAGCCGCCTCGGTGGCTCCGAGGCGAAAGCGCTGGCTTACGAATCCCCATGTAGCGGGTTCGAATCCCGGCCGAGGTGCCCGCAATCTGACGGAGGCTTAAGGCTCTGTTATACTCCGACGTAACGCGTGCGCCCGCGAGCGCGTCGTAGCCGACGCGACCGGCGGCGTTCGACGCAGCCTGACCGCCTCGACGCCAAAATGGAGCATGCCATATTCCGCGCCGGCCGCGCCAGCGACGCCGGACCAGGGTGCATCACGCGCTGGCTCCCGGCAGCCCTCGCGCGGGAAGCGCGGCGAATACGAGCAATAGCAGACGACGGGAGCACCACTACGTGTGGCGTCATGTTCGATGAATCGGACTTGGTCGTCGAGAAGCTGATCGAAGGAATTCGTCCTCACCCGTGTGTCTACGACACGAGGAAGCTTGAGTACCGTAGGCCGTGCGCTTGTCAAAGATGTACGGTATGTACATTGACCGCCTACGCTTGCGGCGCAGGCGGTGCATCAACAGTGCAAGCGCGAGTTTTCGTCGTGCAAGGTACGTCCACGCCATCACTCGAACTTGGCACACAAGAAGCGCGAGAATTTTCGTCTGCTATTCGAAACAAAAAGGAACCGGAAGTGGCGCACTTTCGCAGGAAACGTGCCCTAGTAGTCGAATTCTGCGCATGCGCCGCGCTGGCGGCCCACCGACGCGCGCCGCGGGAGCCGCCAGGGCCGCCGGAGTATGCCGAGGGCAAGTTCGCCTGCTTCTTGCGCAGGGGGCAACGTTATTAGATTAGCTCAGTTACGGAACTGCTCATAGACGCTGCATGCACGAACAGTACCCCCCCTCACTCACCACGGCTCGCCCGGCGTCGCTCGACGCGCCGCCGGACGGCTGCTTTGGTAACTGAATCGGGATACGTGCGTTTCAACGTTACTGCAGGGTGAAACAAGGAGACGGCAGGCTCTTTAAATCGACCGGAAAATTCGGTTTCTTAACCTATCGCGCTACGACTTTGTGCCGCGTTGCCCACAGATGGTGCATTTTTTTTTGTAAAATTTGCAAAGAACGAACTTACCTGAGAAAAAAGTAAAGAAAGAAAAAGGCTTAGCTCCTATGGAAACGCAGCGTCGCCACCGGTCTTCAAACAACACGGCGCCGTTTCGCACGGAATACAAGAGATGGCGCAAGCGGTCGCGACGCCAACTGCCGCCAACGAACGAGCAGACGATGCCGAGAGCCGGCGCTTTTAGCAGACAAGGAACTGCAGTTCCTTGTTGTTACCGCGCCTGTTTTTGTTTCTGCGACTGTCGCCACCTGCGGAACGCGCGCCGCTTTTGAGTCGAAAAGTTCGTCTGCTAAAGAGGCCGGCTCTCGGCGCCCGTATGCTCGGCCGTTGGCGGCGTTCGTTGCGCCATCTCTTGTCTCCGGTGCGAAACGGCGCCGTGTTGTTTGCAGACCGGTGGCGTCGCTGAGTTTTCATAGGAGCTAAGCCTTTTTCTTTCTTTACTTTTTCCTCAGGTAAGTTCGTTCTTTGCAAATTTTACAAAAAAAAATGCACCATCTGTGGGCAACGCTGCACAAAGTCGTAGCGCGATAGGTTAAGAAACCGAATTTTCCGGTCGATTTAAAGAGCCTGTCGTCTCCTTGTTTCACCCTGTAGAAACGTAAAAACCAGCGGAAAAAAACTCTTTTTGTGTAACTTTTATTGGAGTTAAGTACAAAATGAGGGGCGCGTGATGTTTTCTCAAATTTTCAGTTTGCAAGGTTTTGCAGCACAATTATATTGTTTTTATACAACCATGCCTCAGCGGTGATTTCAGGTAGCGCGTCCCGACCTAGGCGCATTTTAACTTCGCTGATAGGCCGCGGCCCTGTAACCCTTTCCACCGTGTCTGTTTCGGCTCCGAAATCGCCGATAGACCGATCTCACCAGCCAGTTTGACTACGCCACCGCTGCCGCGATGCATGGAGGGAACTTTAGTCTTTCTGAACGTGCGACAACCTCGCTGGATCTCTGCGCGTGTAGAGCACGAGACGGCCCGAGCCCTCTCGTGCACTGCCGTCTGCCTCCTGTGAACTAAAGTTATATCGGCGTTACGCATGCGCCGAACGTTTAGTGAGATCGGTCTATTAAAGCCAAAATAGATGTCCCGTGTAGTTCTTCGAGTGACCGCTGCGGGAGAAACGGTGGCATTGTGATCGCTATTTGGCGTGTGGCCGTTGCGGTGAGCGTGTGGCCGTTGCGGTGAGCGGACGTGTTTCCTGGTTCTCCTCGAGCATCCGAAGCTAACCGCCGAATTCAGAAACCTCACTCAAACTACACTCACACTTAAGGGCCCCTCCACTTCCTCGAGGAAGGCGCGAGGGCCGGCGCTGGCCAATCGCGACGGCGGGTCCGTCCTCGCGATTGGCCAGCGCCGGCCCTCGCGCCTTCCTCGAGGAAGTGGAGTGGCCCTTAAGTGTGAGTGTAGTTTGAGTGAGGTTTCTGAATTCGGCGGTAAGTGCCAGTTTTTCTTCTTTTCTCTCTCTTTTTGAGAGTTGATAGGAAGTGACTATGCGGTAGCAGTGTTAGGTTTGAACAGCAGCAGTTGGGATTAGTAGAGGCTACTACGAAGTTAGTTTCGTAGGCTGTTTGAATTTTTGGCGGGAAGTGACGGTTTGTTCCCGGTCTAGATATGGGTCTAGATTTGGGTCGGCAGGACAAGGGTGGGGACGAGTTGGTGATGTGTGAGGGGTGTGGGCGGTGGTATTACCTAGAGGAGACCGGTTTCGGGAGTCTGGAGGAGGCGAAGGGGATGAGTTTCGAGTGTCGGCTTTGTGTGAAGCTTCAGCAGGTAACTGGGGAATGGGAGGGTAGAGTTCGGGAGATTGAGGCCGAGCTTAAGGCAGAAGGAGAGAAGCGGGTGGGTCTCGAGGCCCAGGTTGAGGAGCTGACCAGGCAGCTTAATCATGAGAGGGAGCAGCGGGTCGGTCTCGAGAAGCAGGTGGAAGAGCTGGGGGAAGTATGGAAGGCGGGTTTAGAGGAGTGTAAGAGGGAGTGTGACAGTAGGGTAGAGCGCCTGGAAGGGGTAATTCGAGCGAGTGAGAGTAGCGAGGGAAGAAAGGAGGAAGTGTCAGTTCTAGCGGGACGAACCGCCGGTCCGCAGGCTGGGGTCGCTGGTGGTCAAGAGTCCAGCCTGTTGACCGGCGGGCTCGACGACGCTGGACAGCTAAGAGACCCTCAGCTCAATAGCGCCTTCGAGCAGGAGGCGTCGGGCAGTCAGGTGACAGCAGATAAGTCGCAGGACAAGGGCGCGCAGGTACTAGAGGGATCTAGGGTATTGTTAGTGGGGAGCTCTAACGTAGCACGGGTTAAGAGGGGTGTACTGAACAGGGGGAAGGGAGACCAGAGGGTAACCGTAGAGGTCCAGCCAGGGAAGTGTATGGTGGATGCTATGACCGCAGCACGTGAGGGGGTGTGGGTTAACCGGGAGGGAAGGAACCTAGTAATAGTTCACGCGGGGCTTAATTATGTGCTCCAGGGTAGGAGCCAGAACCTCGGAAAGCAGCTAAGCGTGGGAATGCGTAAGCTGAGGGACGTGTCTGAGAATGTGCACGTGGTTGTGTGCACCATTCCAGAAGTTCGGGGGCAGTCCGGGGTAACGGAGAGGAGGGTTGTCGAAGCCAACAGAGTAATTAAGGGTATGAGTCGACAGCTTCGGTACGACGTAATGGAAGTAAACAGGGAAGTGTACGAGGCTGGCTCCCGCCCTTTTGCAGATGGCATTCACTACAGTGAGGCCACGGGTTACAGGGTGGGGGATAGGATGGGCCGCACGGTGACTGCTTTTTTGCGGGGACCGAGGGCCCTGGGGGTACTGAAGTAACTGAAAACCCAACAAAGTCAGGAGAGGCACCCAGGGTTAAAAAGAGGAGAAAACGTAAGAACAGGTATAAACAAACAACACAATCAGACATTGAATATATTAACATGCAGGGTGGTAGAAATAGGTTAAAATGGGAAGAGGTAGAGGAGCAACTAAGAAAGGAGGATTTAGTGGTGTATGGGTTTGTGGAAACACATCTCAGAGACATGGAGCAGCCACCTTGCAACCCTGACTATGTGTGGGAAGAATGCAACAGAACGGAGGGAACGAGGAAGGGAGGTGGAATTGGAGCATTTATTAAGAAGAACATGAACTTTCAAAGGATCAGAAAGGAGTGCGCCGAACACTTGTGGCTGAAAGGAAAAGTCGCTGGGGAATCAACACTCCTTGGAGTTGTTTACTTATGGACAGGGAAAGGTGCTAAAGAGGAAAACAGAAAAATGATTGATTGCATATCAAGAGACATTAGTGAGCTAGGGGAAGGCTCTGAAATAATTATTATGGGAGACATGAATGCCCATATCGAGGGTCTGGATGGGTATACGGACTCAACTGGAAGCATATTATTAGAACTGGTGGAAAAGCATGACTTAGTTTTATGTAATACCAGTCAGAAGTGTGACGGGCACATAACGTGGGAAACTGGCAATCTACATGCAACTATAGATTACGTACTTATGTCACACAAAATATATGGTAAGTTACAAGTAATGAAAATAGATGAAGAAGGTTCCAAAATTCTTGGTAGTGATCATAAACGTATTAAGCTGAATTTTGCCAGAGAAGTAAATGCTGAAACTAGACAACATAATTCAAAGCAGACTTTCTGCAGCGACAAAGAGTTGGAAATAGTTGCTGAAAGAATAGAGGAAGCAGTTTCAGGGCAACGGTATGCAGATTGGACCTATGAGAGCCTAACTGGGATTTTTGTTCTGGAACTAGACAAAGTTCAGAGTAAACGAAAGGGGAAGCGAAGACATAGACCAAAAGCTGGTGGGACAAAGAAGTGAAGCAAGCGATACAAAAACGTCAGGAAGCCTCTAGAGAACACAGGCATTCCAAGCGTAGTGAGGAGTCGGAAACGGAAGTAAAAAGAAGATGGGACACTTTTATAACATGTCGCCGAGAGGCATCCAGTTTGATCAATGGGAAAATTCAGAGAAAGGGTGAAGAATGGATGACTAATGTAAGCAAGAAAGATAGAAACGCAGCCAAGAAGTTTTGGGAGCACTTGAACTCACTCGGTGAAACGACGCAAGCTAGACAGAGGTTCATACTCTCGCATCAGGGAGATCAATTAGAGGGAGATGATGCGATACAATATATAGGACCAGTGATGGACGAGAAATTTCGGGAACGGGTACATGTGGAAGATAGGAGAACCTTAGGCAGTATCAGTCCAGCTTTTGACATCGCGGATTTTGGACAAAGAGAATGGGAAAAGGCGGAACGAAGAGTCCCTAGTGGCACGTCGACAGGCACAGATGGTATCCCAATCAAGCTGGTGAAGAATCTGGGTCCTAAATCTAAGGCAAAACTAAGGGAGGTAGTGAACACTATGGTCACAAAAGGAAATATTCCAGATGAATGGAGGCTTAGTAGGATGAGTATGATATATAAGGGAAAGGGAGATAAGTCTGACATTAGGAATTATCGTCCATAACCGTGACACCAGTTATTTACAGGTTGATAATGCAGATTATAAAGAACAGACTGGAGGAATGGGTAGATTGCGAGGGCATACTGGGCGAGTTACAGAACGGGTTTCGTAAACAAAGAAGGTCGGAAGACAATATATTTTCTCTAACACAGTTTATAGAAATAGCGCAAAAAGAAAACAGACAGCTCTGGCTGGCATTTCTGGATATCAAGGGTGCCTATGACAATGTGAACCAAAAAACTCTGTGGGACATAGTGGAGAGCTTAAACCTAGATGAAGGACTAACAGCAATATTAAGGAACATTTACAAAGATAATAAGGTGATTATAACATGGGAAGGAAAGGCAACGGGGAAAATAGTGATAGGACGAGGCCTTAGGCAGGGGTGCCCGTTATCGCCTTTGCTGTTTATGTTGTATCTGAGAGGATTGGAGGATAGACTAGAGAAGAGTGGGCTTGGATTTGACCTTTCGTACAGTAAGCTAGGCCAAACAATTCAGCAATCCTTACCGGGACTGATATATGCGGAGGATATCGTACTAATGGCTAACAACAGGATAGATTTGCAGGAATTAATGAGCATCTGTGGTAGGGAAGGAGAGGAATTAGGTTTAGAATTCAGTAGTGAAAAATCAGCAGTCATGATTTTTAACAATGATGATGTTGATAGACTGAAGATACAGAATATTACAGTTGAGAGAGCTAGTAAAAACAAGTATCTAGGAGTATGGATATGTGGTGGTGCAGAATATCTCAGTGAGCATGAAAAGTATATAATAGGTAAGGGCAACAGAAATGCGGCTGTAATGAAAAATAGAGCACTTTGGAATTACAACAGGTATGAGGTGGTGAGAGAGATTTGGAAAGGGGTCATGGTACCTGGCTTGACTTTTGGAAACGCAGTGCTATGCATGAAATCCGAAGTGCATGCAAGACTAGAAATAAAACAGCGTGGAGTAGGTAGGCTGGCTTTGGGGGCACATTGCAAAACACCAAACCAGGGAGTACAAGGAGACATGGGATGGGCGTCATTTGAGGGCAGGGAAGCTGTGAGCAAGATAGAATTTGAGGATCGGTTGAGGCAAATGGGTGGGGAGCAATGGGCACGAAAGGTTTTCAGTTATTTATACATGAGGAGTATAGACACAAAATGGAGACAGCGCACTAGGAAATTAAGAGGAAGGTTTTTAGGCTATAGTGGGGTTACGGAAGAGCAGGTCTCAGTTAAGAAGAAAGTTAAGGCCACAGAAAGAGATCGGTGGCTAGAGGGAATGCAGACAAAGAAGGCTCTGGAAGGCTATAGATTAAACAAAACAGTTATTGCCAAAGAAAGCATTTATGACAATTCTAGGGGAAGCTCATTGTTGTTTGAGGCAAGGACAGGTGTTTTGCGAACCAGAACATACAGAGCGAAGTACCAGGAAATGGACACAGTGTGCGCTGCTTGTGGAGAGGAGGACGAGACGGCTGAGCACTTGATACTCTACTGTAAAGGGCTTCACCCTATGCATACCGAAGACAACATAGATTTAATAAGGTCATTGGGTTTTAGAGACAGCGAAGGAAAAGTGGATTTCAAGACAGTAGAGATTACCAAGCAAAGATTAAGTGAATGGTGGCAGAAAGCGAGAGAAAACTAGGCATTTTCTTATTAACTGATGGCAAGGGGGATTTATAGCCTCACTTTCTTTTCAGTACGGAGTGAATATAGTTTTCACATTTAAATATTCTAAGCTTAAAGGGTAAGACAAAATGGCTAGGTGGCGTAAGCTACCGCCCGATCCAAAGGGCTCAGCCGTTTTCATCCGTCCATCCATCCATCCGGCGCTGCAGCTGTGCTCTTTGGAACGCATAGTTATGAAATGAAACTATAGGTGGCGCATCGAACGACGCCGGGCGGATTGAAGTGAGTGAGGGGGGTTCCCCCCTCCGCGGGAGTTCCACAACTGAGGTAATCTAGTAACGTTGGCAGGGGGTAGCGGTGACGTCAGAACGCCGAGCCCTGATTGGCTGATCGCGACCCCCTATCTGAGTGTCGTCTGCTCCTTTGCAACGTCGTCTGCTCGCAACGTCGTCTGCGTCTGTCTTACCTTTCCTGCGACTTTCGGAAGTGCAGAGGCCATATTCACGAAACGATCTTGCGCCAAAAATGTGCGTAAGACAAAACGTAAGAACAAATTCGTATTCGCGAAACGAAATTATCGTAAGTTTTGCGCAGGTTACGACGGAATCCTACGACAGCTCCGAAGCTGTCTTACGCACTTCTTACGATCAAATCAGCATGGCCGACAGCGTCGCCCAGTTACTTGGTCGCGACGACCAACGGACGTTTATTTTTGTACGTGCTCTTCTCACGCGTCCCGACTACGAGCAGCAAGAAAAAAAGTAAAAAGTACTTGAAATAAACCACGACGAACAAGAACGCTGGATCCACAAACACCCGGGAAATGCTCCAACGGCCACGATTCCACCGAACCCGACCAAGCGAGCTCGGCAGATAGGCCTAGCAGGCACTCCGACTCACGCGCAGCTGTGCTCCGATGGTCCTTAATTGGCCAAGACCGTCTGCCCACGACCGGCTGGCGTGCTGAATGGAATATGCGCGCGCGATCCTTGTGAACCCTTCCCCTATTATACTTTGATCGCTGACCTCAATTTTAGATTAAGAGGTTAATCTCTTCCTCTTGTCATCTCCTTGTTTTCCGAGGCAGCGGTGACTCTCGCCGGTGAAAAAGCGGTGAATCTCCGACAGACGCAGGAAAGGTAAAGCAGCCATCGCTTTTACTAGCAGACGTAAAGCCAACGACGTTAACTGCGCGAACCCGCCGACGCCGTTAAAGAGTGAGGAGTCTCGCCGCACACGCAAGGAGGGAAAACGTATTTGGGAGAGAACTTGCGGACACTCTCGGTTCTTAGCAAACAAACCTCGGCGCCTCGGGACACCTCGCCAGTGAGTCCTTTGACTTCCCTCTTTGATGCGCGTCTGCTAGTTGTTAGACAAAAACAACGTACCGCTAGAGTTATTTCGTCTGCCCTATCTGAAAGGCGAAGTAGAGCTCGCTCGTAAAGACCTGTACTTCCGAAAGTCGCAGGAAAGGTAAGACAGACGCAGACGACGTTGCGAGCAGACGACGTTGCAAAGGAGCAGACGACGCTCAGATAGGGGGTCGCGATCAGCCAATCAGGGCTCGGCGTTCTGACGTCACCGCTACGTCCTTTCTCATGCACAGAAGACGAAAATGAGCCCACTTGCGAGGCGTATAAGGAGGGCGAATTTTTGACGAGCGCGGCATGACTGACGTGACGTAGCCGACTTCGGCCAGCGTTCGCTTGCGCGCACGTTACGTCGGAGTAAAACAGAGCCTTTATTGCGGAGGAGGCGCCGTGTAACCGAGCTTTCGGTTGCACGTCAAAAGATCCCCAGGTGGTCCAAATTAGTCCTCAGTCCTCCGCTGGGGCGTGCCAGATGCCCGTCGTTGGTTTGGCACGTAAAACCCCCAAATGTGACTTTTTTGCGCCAGCTGTGCGCCCTGTGACGTCCCTGCTCCTCGCGCATGCGCAGCACAGCTCTCCAGGAGCCACGCGAAACTGCTCAACATCGGCCAGTGTAGCCCACGCTACAAGAAAACAGGGAAACTTGTTTGGGCATTCTACGCCGCCGCTTTGCAGACGATGCACGCGTAGGAACAAGTGCTGTCGACAGATGGCGTACGCCACGTCGAGGGACAGCGAGGCGATTCGGGTTATGATAGCAGACGATCCCGTAAAAGAACCCAAATCGTGCGGCCGTCCCTCGTAAAGTCCCTCGATAAAATTCACGGTTACAAGCATCGCCAACCATACTTCTGGAAACGCGCGAGACACGTGCTACGAGCGGGTGCTCCGCCGCCATTCGCTTCCAAGGGCCGTTCATTTCAGTGCTGCGCCGCCCTTTGCTCCCAGGGCCGCTCGAGACACGGGCCTCACCCACTGACGTATTTGAGGCTACTTGCAAGACAAACGCGAACACATCGGGGGGCTTTAGTTCCTCGACGTGGCGTACGCTATCTGTCGGCAGCACTTATCCCTACGCGTGCATCGTCTGCGAAGTGGTGGCGTAGATTGCGGAGAACAGTTTACCGTATTTTTCGTTTGATCGAGATAAATAAATTCTTCGATTTTTCACTGTAAGCTTCCACCACCTGCTTGCATCTCTGCAGTAAATTACAGCGCTATACGTTGTGCAACCGATTTTTTTCGGGCCGTCTAAAATGCCTTAAAACTAAGTTTACAAGGTGTATACATATTGCCAGAGCTTATCACCAAGGAAAAAAATGCTGAATCACAGGGCCGTGAACGCATACACGACGTCGTGCGCATTTTCATAACGCACTCTACAGTTTCGACAAAGATGGCAGAAGCAGATTACTGGAATTCTCTGTACGTCGTTTCACCAAGCCAGAGAGTAACAAGCGCCAAGGGCTGAGGGGGACCATCAAGCAGCGCCGAAAGCGCATCGTCATGGTGTTTGTAATTTGTTTAGGTTGTATGTGTCCGCCGGCTCATCAAATCAAGCGCAGATATTGCGCCGTGGCATCGAGTTTTTAGCTTTTGGGCATGCTTTGGTGTTTTCTTAAGTTCCGACAGCCCTCCGACGTACGATGGATCAGAGAATACGGTGAGAAACGGAGGGAGAGGAGAAGATGTGAGCACGCGGGGGCGTCTGAGTGCCTAGCTCTGGCTAGAATGACTAGTGGATAGACGCAAACGCCAACGTTACTAGATCAAAGTCGGTTGAGAAGGCTTCCTATACTTCGTTTCAGCTAAGTTAATTGAGACTCAGCCGACGCTAAGAGGTAATGGGACCAATGAAGCAGCGTCGAAAGCGCAAGGAACGCCTTTCCAGTTTATGATTGATTCAGCGATGGTAGAACACGTACTGACATAGAGAAACATGCAACCACAATGCGAGAAAGAAAGAGAGGAAGCTTTATTGTTCACACCATTGTCCGGTGCCCGAAACAACATGAAAGCGCGCTCTTGCAGCTGTCTTATTTGCCCATGCACTTGGGGTTTCTTCTACGTCTCGAGTTACAGAGACACTGAAGTGAGGAAAATATTCTTTTGCAGCGAAGCTGTTTATGGCTAGGGTTCCGTCGATTTTTCGTGTGCGTCAACAAAAACACAGGTCCCAAATTTGATGCAAAATCGACTCATTCTGTGCAAAAGCTTATACGATTAATCACTTGGATATGCATTTTCAGTAGATAGATATCAATAGTCACCATTTTCAAGATCAGTTGACTCTCGGGTAGATAATAAAGGGTTCTCAAAGATTCTCCGCTGTGCTACCCGCGTCGGCCATGTCTACGCTCGCGCCGCCCTTTCTTTGTCGTCGTTCCAAGCGCTTGCGTGCCTAGTTTTTTTTCCTTCCGCTCTCCCGGGGTGACGGTACCGTCGCGCATGTCTAGTTTCCTCCGGCTCCTCTGGGCGGCGATATTCGTCCACATGAAATAATGACCACCGATAAAGACAACAATAATTGTGTGTGCGTACACTCTAAATCTCTGTTGCGAATATATAGCGAATAAAAGCGCTCGTAGCGAGTATATTCGCTACAACAGCGATGAAAAGTCGGCTTCCACAGTCCTGTATTCGCTACAGACACGAAAAAGGAAATTAACAACAAAATGTCGAGCAACCTAACATACAAAAAAAAAGGGTACGTAGCGAATGAATCCATCTAAAAAGATACAATTCTTTCGTAGCGAATATTTTTTCCCCGCGCTGTAGCGGAAAGCTTTTTTCAAGGTTAAGGGACCTTGTTTTTTTTTTTTACATTTTGCGTTTTTGTTTAAAATAGCTCGGTAGCGGATGAATCTCAGAGCGCATAGCACAAAGCCTAACTTGTTCTCGAAAACGAAGAACCAAAGAAGTAAAATCTGCGGCCAATCGTTCTTTCTTTTTGCTTTTTTTTTTTTTGTTTGCTTTTGTTTTTGAATCTATCAACGTACCGTCGGAAGAGGGGGGAGGGAGAAGGATCGGGGGACGAAGGGTTGGCTGTAAAAAGAAAACCTCAAGCCTACATTAAAAAAAAACAAAAAAAAACGCTACAACACGAAGTTGGTCCCGGGAAAACGCCAGCCAATGGGAAGCCATGAATTTTCAAAAGCGCGGGAGATGTACCAAAAGCGAGAAGCGTTATTCAGACAAAAGGAGCTATAATGGAGGTAACAAGTGTTGACCACCGCGGCGCTTCGCGCCGTGATTGTGCTGTGTCTGGGCAAGCGCTTCGTTAGAACGGTGGAGTTAGTTCAGCTTGCCCCGGGTGCAATGATTGCTGGCATCGTCTGGTTTCGCACAGCGAATCGGGTAGGTTTTCAGAACTTATTCCTTTACCTCTGATTTTGCAAGTATGTTTGTAGTAATGAACTGCCTTCTCGTTTAGCGAAGGTCTGGTGGGTAAGAGTAATTTAACTCGAAACAGAAATTTTAATTAAGCAATAACTTGTCGAGTGTTCTGGATTCCGTTCGCGCTTGTGGAAATGAGGTGAACTAACTGAACCTGTTTTAAAGTGGTGCCATCAGTCATCGGCATTTAGTCGATGTGCGACGTTTTTTCGATAGATTGTTTTATCGAAAGCTTTCCGCGTTCGTTTCGTCGACACTCCTCACAACGACCCTGACACTCCTCGCGACGAACCGTCGCGTTTCGTGAGCAGATATCCTCTTGCGACGAAGTGTCGTAGCAGGATATGTGTTCACGAAACGAGGTTCCACGAAACCATGCAGTGTCGACGAAATGTGTGTCCATGAAAAGTAGTCCACGAAACGCAGTCCCACGAAACGAGTGTTGATGAAACGATAGGGACCCGTTTTAAAGCGTGTCCAGTGGTCCACACGGCCTGGAAAATTGAGAGTTCGTTGTCTTCATAACTGCGTGAACCCGTTGACTGAGAGAGATAAAGAGAAAGAGAGATACGACTTTATTGTGCCAATTCCGGCTTAAAGGGGTGAAGGGCTACGTTGGGGTGTCTAGGTCAAAGTCCTTAGACACCCTGGATATGTGCTCCAAGAGGTGACGCTGGGAGGGCTTAAGGGGTCAGTGAGCCAATCCTTCCAGGTGGCTGGGGTAGGGAAAGTGTGTGTGTGTGTTGGGGGGGGGGGGGCAGGGAGAGAGAGAGGAGGGTTGGGGAGTGTGGACAGCTCCAGAAGATATGTTCAGAGGTAGAGCAGGATGGGTGTCCGGGGAGGTTGAGGACGCGGTGCATCCAAACGCGATGATAAACTAACCATCCGCGTTTTGTCGCTGCTAGCTTTGCGCCTGCTGTTCGAGTGGTAACTTGGTGCGCCCCGGAGTTTCCCGGAAGGTTCAAGTCGTTCTAAAAAAAGTTGATTTAGTGGTTTTCGATGACGCTCGGTAAGTTTCTGATGAGAACCATATGTCTATTTTCACTAACTAAAAAAATAATTAACGGATTTTAATTATTCAGCCGCCTTATCGCAAAGATTAGCCACCCACATAATGTCCCCCTGGCCGAACTCACCTGCACAAACCATATAAATGTAACTTTCACGCCTTTAAAACAAATCTGTAAAACTTAAATAAAAAACACTTGGTATATACATATCCACAACGCCACCAAACTGCAGAATATCCTGTTTTCAAGGACACGCACAGAACCCACATCACAAACAAAAAACAAGGGTTATTAAATAAAACCATTCGCTGAGCTAGACACGTCTACCCCTGCTCCTTTTCCCACCTCTGTAAAATGTTTTTCTCCACCTACCCCAGCCTCGGGTTAATTTCATCGTGGTTACCTTCGACATTAAGTTCCCTAACAAAACGTCGGCTGCACATCTGAAGCTTCCTTGACACCGTTTCAAATGTTCCAGTTGTTGTGAGCAATTTATGTTAATAACAGTTCACGAAAGAGATCGAAAGCTCATATCGTTTCTTTTTGAAGAATGAGATACTAGGGAAATGTTGAGAAACTGAACCGTGGGCCGAAATCACGTGATATAGGGCTTCTAAACAAAAATGTTTATTCTCTTAAACTCTGACAAACGTGCTTTTCAGAATATTACGGGATGTAATAGTGAATTTTTTTAGGATTTTCATGGTCTTTTTTCTGCTTGTGTTTCCCTAGCTTGCCCTTGAGCTGGAACTGCAATCCGGAAAGAAAATGACTGAAATGAAGAGAGAAATAATGCAAGTGTTCGCGGTGTTTCGACGAGACTAAGAAAATGAACCCAGCTCGTTTGTCAGCATCGACAAGCATTTGAGGCCTCCGAAAACCGGTTTGAGCTCATCAGTCTGGTAAATCGCATTGTTCGCTATTTAGTTTAAAAAATAATTATTATATATTATGTATCGACTCAGCCTTGTCAATATTATTTTGCATACGGTGTAAGTGAGTGTGAATGTTCATTCGATATTGCAGCTAGAATGTCCAAAGGGCAACGTCGTGGAACCTGGGACGAAACTATTTCTTGGCACCGACCCAAACGTCAGCTGGTGTTAAAGCGCCCAAAATATCGTCCTCAAGACAACAACAATGGGGCTCGCACTGGTGCTCTGCCTGGGAGTCTATTATGTAAGAAACATAACCTACCCAGTTGCGTTTCCTTAGCTCCTGGCGCTAATTCAAATAGTGGTGGCGGGCGACGCCAACTGTCGCCAAAGTTGGAGAAGGGTACGTCCGAAGGCCCTCTTAAAACCTTTGACAGCCTGAAAGAGTGAAGAAGCTGGACCGACGTTCCTATACAGTTTTTGAAACTAGTCACGTTTCCTTATATACGTAAAAAAATCTCTGGAAGCTCAGCAGGAATCACTGTGCCAATATTTAAAGATCAAATAAATACGTTTCACATTGTTTAACCTTTGCTTCACTTAGCTTTTTGTTACAGTATTTTGGCTGATTTAGTTTAATGCCCTACTTTTAAGTACCTGTTGAAGGCAAACATCGGTTATCATCATTTACACAAACACTGAAGATCCCTAGGATCTAACTTCTATACAGGCTGTCTACCAACCTGGCAAACAAAAAACCTGTAATTGTCGGAGAATTTGGCGAGTTTCAAAAAGTCGGGGAATTTCCACCTTGCAGTCACGGAAATTGAGCCTTTCTTTTTCCGAGCCACTGCAAATCACTCGCGTGTGGTGTGGCATAGTTGCATGCAACTCGGCTATCGTGCCGACGCAAATCTCTGAAACTCCTATCGCATTCTCTTGAAACGTTCGCACTAAGATGAGCTTCTCTCCTTGCGCTCGCGCTAAAAGATTTATTGAGCGAAGAATATAAAAAGTAGACTGACAAGGTAGTATGATATAGTGATTGCCCAACGCTTTGTTGGCCGCCAGACATACCAGTGTTTTCCACATATAAACAGTGGTTAAGGGTCCAGATACGACCTGTCCCCCTTGGAACCAAGCAGGGAATTACGATAGAGAAGGGGAAACCTGTAAACGTCGGCGAATTTGAAAGTGTCATATTGGTAGACAGCTTAGTATAGTGCCTGGAGAAAGCTGATTAAGTACACAGCGCAACACTGCGCGAACACGCGATCGCTGTGCTTTTTTTTTTGTCCTTTTTAAAGCCTAAGGGTTGTCTTCAAAACTAGTAGTTTGGTGGAAAATGGTTTTTTGGGCGCACTAACCTAAGCGTTCACATTTTATACCCACAAACTTCCAAATAAAGTATTAGTTTTTTTTTTTTTTTTTTACTTCCGAATAAATGTGTAAAAAAAGCAATAGTGATTAAAATATTTTAATATATGCTAATAGTAGCTATGTACTCTGGCTACCTTTTTACATAATCACCGTGATGTTTAAGGCAGTTATTATGACGTGGAGCAAACGTTTTGATGCCCTCCCCAAAGGAGGCTCCCGCCAGGATTGTCAGCCCTTCCAAAGAACTGAGTAAACAAAACAGTAATGCTTAAAAATATTTTATTACACACAGAATGTATAGATACATACTCTAGATACTCCTACAAATAATAACCACATAGAAGACATTATGACGTGGCACGAGCTTTTGTATGCTTCCTCCCTTCCGTATGCCCTCCCCTTTTAGTGGTAAAGGGGGGTGCATACGAAAGCCTGTGCAATGTCATAATGGCTGCCTAAACCTATGCGATGATTATATGGTAAAGTGGCTAGAGCATGTATCTGCAATCTGCATATACAAATATTTTTTAATCGCTCCTTTTTTCTTCACACAATTTGTCGGAAGTCGAAAAAAAAAAAAACAGCCCTGGTACGAAAAATTGCTGATGTACCCGTGCTCACAGTGTCGCGGAGTTTACATACAGCAACATATTGTGTCTGAGATGACATAGAACGATCTGATGGGCTCAATGCCAACAACCGCCAGTTAAGTGACCTAATGTAGCAAGCAGGCATGTCCTTCTCTCATAATGTTAAATGCAAACATAGAGAGAGCATCGTATGTGAAAACCGTACCATTTATTTCTTGCTTCTCACGTATTCTTGAAGCTTTTAGATAACCCCGTGCTTAGGAGCAAGAAAAGTTCTAACTAGATATAATTCAGCTTCATTCATTTTTACCGTCACTAGCGCCGTCCCCAACACTTAAATGCATGCTATCCTTGCTGCCGACTGCATCACTATATTGAAAATATATGTTCAAGGTTCTGTGGATGACGTTAGTAGCCCTAAAAGAAGGGTTCAATTTGTATCGAATAAAGTTTGTAGCGGTGAACTATTCTGTAATCAACCCAGATAAAAAAGTATCTAATGTGACCCAAATAAAAAGTCTTCGAGGCGACCCAGATAAAAAAATATCCGGGGTGACCCATATAAAAGATTTCAAGGTTACCCAGATAAAACATTTTCGACGTTACCCAGATAAAAGTTCACCAAGGTTACCCAGGTAAAACATTTTCAAGCGAACCCAGATATATTCGCCACAAATATATCCACCACGAATTCGCAAAAAAAGTGGTGGATAAATAGCGGATACATCCGCTAGCGGGTTTAGAGTGTACCTTTCGTCACTATGACCACCGATCAATACAATAAATATGTTCGTACCTTTGCTCAAAATTCTGTCACGTCTGTGTCGTGTGCCAAACAGCTTCACTGGTCATCCACCTTCACAAAGTGGAATGTCTCATGTTTTGTTTTCCATCTGGTTAGAACAGGCATGTCTCAAAACTAAATGTTTGAGGAAAACAATTGCTTTGCCCAATGTTTGTTTACAATACGATTTTTTTTTTTATTTGCGGGCGAAACCGAAATTTTACCTCTGTGAGATGATAATGATAGCATTTGTACCCACCTATAGGGAGTATTCACTGGCGGCCATAGCCGTGTGCTCGGCTGCGGAGCGCGTGCTGAACGCGAGCTTCCACAGTTCTTTCGCCACGTGCATTCCGCACCACCAAGATTGCCGGTCTTGGCAGCCTATTAATGCGAGCTCGTTCTGAGCATGCGCTCTAAACAGTGACCTCAAATATGGCGGCCAGTGAATACCTCCTATACTCTGTTTCACCTTGTGTTGTACCGCAGGAAAGGCTACAAGCACGAGCTCCTTGCTCTAGGGCACATCTCGGTGGCACAAGCTCTCGTGCACCAAGGGCAGCTGCCAACGCTATGAGCTCGCGCTTTTAGCCTTCGCTGTGGTACAACATAAGGTGAAACGGAGTATAGACCTTTCCAAAAACGAGCTTGTGGCCGGTGCCATTTTGAGCGTTCGTGCGTATGGCGCGTGCTTTGCTCGCTTTCCGAAGCGACGAACACGCACGTGCTGGGCTGTGAAGACCGCACGCTGGACTGTGATTTTGTAAACATTGGAAAGGTCTATAGTGTGCGCTCCGAATTCGTTAGACCTCAGAACGCACACTACTTGGGCAGAAGCGCTATCATCATCATCCCACAGGTGTAATATTTCAATTGCGCCCGCAAAGAACATTTTTTTTTATTGACCCCGTAAGTGTGACGTCACCGCTCCAAACAAAGCGTTGCTACGGGCGTTGTAATGGACGAATAGATGGGACTGAGGTCCGCTCCGAAAGAACGATCGGTCGAACATCGGACGTGGAATCTAAATGTCTAAAAATAATAGATAAAGGAAGCCTAGATTTCACACTTACCACGCCAAACGTTTGCCGAGAATCGGTTGTTTCTGAAATATTTGCGAGGGCAACAATTCTGATCCTCGAGAAGTCTCGAGAAGCCTGTTGCAGACGGCGAACTTATGACGAACGCACACTGAATGAAGTATGCCGTCTGCAACAGCTTGACTCGTTCATACATGACGTCATTGCAATAACCGAAACGTAGTTAAAAGGAGAACGGTGCGTTAATATATCTTGGAAAGTTCTGGTGTCCCTTCCAAGAACTGCTAAGCGTAGAGGGGGCGGCGTAGCATTGCTCAGAAAACCGAATTAAGTTTTAGTGAACTCCCTCGGCTTCCTCGCTCTTCGAACTGTGTCGAAGTTTTGTTTCTGGAGCAGAATTGTGGCATAGTGGTTGGTGCAGTGTATGGACTACCTGATTCATACCAGTAATCATGTCTTAATCTAAAGGAAGACATACATCATTGACCGTTACAAAAAATCAATCGATTATATGTGAGGATTTTAATATTCATCTTCTCAAATATATGCACATAAAATATGTTCATCTTGTACAGTCGTTCAGCTTGGCAAGTGTTATTAGCGAGCCAACTAGAGTAACGACTGTTTCATCAAGCCTCATTGATCACATTCTTGCAAACATTGAAACAATTAATGCTGGAGTTTACGAATCTAAGATCGCAGATCCCTTTCCCCTTTTCATTTTTGTCCCCGTGATGAGTACCACGCATGAAGAACTGCGTCACCAATTAAAACGACAAATCAACCTTGAAAAGTTACGAGACACGTTATAAACGCTTGATTTTATAACTATATATGATCCAGACGTGAATCAGGAATTTATCGATTTGGCAGGAGTGTTAACAAGTGCGATTGCAGATTGTTCGAGCGATTTGAAACAAAAGCGTTACTCGGATCCTGCCCGGCCCTGGATGACGCCGCGCATTCTTTGCGATCAGAAGAATAAAAACACTTGGCATCAAAAGTTGAATCAGCATAAACACAGCAAATTTTATCTTAGTCAATATAAGCTCTATCATCACTTGTTCGTATCACTTATAGGAAACGAGAAAGAAAAAACGATATTATTTTAATCTTATAAATTCCAACAGCCGGAATTAAAAAAAGAAAATGTGGAATGGAATGAATACTGTCTTTAAGCCAGGAGCGAGAAGGCAAATAAATCTTGAAAAAATGGATAATGCCACAGTTGAAGGTTTTAACTTTTAATTGCTTTTTTGCTAACATTGGGCCATAACTTACAAACGACATCATCTCAAGCAGCTTGCCAATGTTTTCCCAGCCAAAGTTTTACCCGCTTACATGCGTTTTTGAGGAAATAACGCGTACAGAAATAGAATCCACAATCTTTACAATGCCCGTTTGTAAATCAGCAGGGTGTGACAAAATTCCATTTAAAGTATTAAAATTAAATATTAATCTACTGGGCATTCCATTGCAGCACATGTTTAATCATTCGTTAAAAGCCGGAGTATACCCGAATTCGTTAATAATTGCAAAAGTGTGTCCTATTTATAAAGGTGGAAATGTCAATGTTAATGAACCTAAAAATTACAGACCAGTCTCAGTACTAAATGGCATCAACACACTATTCGAAAGACGTATAGTAAAACAGATTAATTCATTCCTAGACAAATATCAAGTGATAACATCGCTCCAGCATGCATGGCCAGAAACGTGTGACAGGCGCGTCTAGTTCACTTATCTGTACCCAAGTGGCGTATTCACCTGACACTTTTACGCCGTGTGCAAATTCCCGCTAAACGGAGTGTGTGCCGAGTGAAAAAAACAAACAAAAAAATAACAGTACCTTCAAAGATAAAAAAGGATAAGAAAATGAGTGTCTTGCGGTTGCAACATACTGATAAGGGAATGTAGGGCATAAAACGAATGATGTTTTGAGTGGTTGATTCCGCAAAAGACTTATCTAAGAATAGATTGTCAGCTTATGTACTTCTGACACATTTTTACGGGTTTATTTATGTCCATTTTCCGCCTAGTACAAAGTTGTCACCAACGAAATAGAGTAGATGAATTTAGAATGAAAAATAAACGTTTAATGAGGCGAACATGTACCTACAAACCTAAAGAGAAAGGTGCCACGCATCTTGTGTCGGCGACGGAAGGGTGACTGACCCGAAGCAGCGCCTTACCGTTCCTTTCAGACACGTGTTACGTTCAGGGATGTTCTGAACAAGAACAGTCGATGTCAGTCGTGAATGGGCTGGGATTTCTTAGAAAAGACCCCTTTCAAAATGCGGCACTTTGTTGGCAGCTGTGAAATCCCTGTACAATGGCGGACTAAAACCTCAACGTCACGGCACACTGAAAAAAAAAGGCACCCACTAAAAAGGTGATGATCGCCGTGACGTTGCACTTTCGACGCTGTTTGATTGGCTCGTCGCCTCGTAGTGTTTGCCGCGCTTCGACCATCGCTATCTTATGGAATGACTTGCGCGTTCCTCGATGCGGTCGCTCCACCATTGTGCAGTGGTTCCGACCCTCTAATAATCGGAACGTGACTTTTGAAAGGGGTCTATAGTACAAAATGAATAAAATAAGGATCCGGGCCGTGCGGGATTCGAACCCCAATCCTCTTCGTGACAGCCGCATGAGTTGCCAACTCCGCCAAGCAAGCGGATTTTTATAAATTTATTTATTGATTTGGACGATGACACAATGTGGTGATACACAATCCCGATAAAACACTAAAGAACACCGGCCGTCTTGGCTATTGTCGAACGTGCTACAAGTCTTTGAGGGCAGACAACACCTCAAGAAGTGGCAGCCACTCAGGTGTAGGTTGCTGGTCCTTATACGTTTCTTTTAGAAAGCACGTGTGCTCAACAAAATACTTAGTATCCAAGGAGCGAACATGGCGGTGCCGCATGGCTGTACGCCATGCGGCACCGCCATAGGTTGTGAAGGCCAAGCAGTAAGAGCAGTAAGATCATGTTGAAGGGAACGTCATTTTCTCCTTTTACCGCTCAAAATCGTATGCCGTGGTGCGTTATGGAAAGTTTTTTTGTTTAGGGTTCTTTGCAGGACGTCCCAAGAAAAAACCGCGTATAGGAAGACGTGGTCAAGCGTTTCCTGCTTTTTGCACAGTATGCAGTTGTTAGACCAAGCTACTGCATGGAATAAAATTGTCAACTAACCAGGCTTGAACTAAAAAACTTTGACTATGCAACTTACAAAAAAAAAAGGGGGCGGGGCCTTATGTTAGAGAGAGCCACCATTCGCTTTACTCGCTTTAAGATATCCTGTCCTGGGCCTGGAGTGTACAAAAAAACGATACAGAGTAATTTTAAAAAGCAAATGAATTAATTCCTTCGTTAGCTGCTTGCGTGACACATCAGGTAAGTATTCGGGTGAGAAACGCGCGACTAAAAACCAATAAGCACCAACAACTTCTTTCATATACACCTATGTCCTCGCTTGACGAAACAGTAAACTCGGGAAGTGCACCACGCGGGCCTGGCCTGCGTGGCCTGCGTGGTAAGAGATGCGGCCAGGCCCGCATCTCTTACCGGCGGCCGGGCCACTGCGTGCGCTGCGCCGCCTTGGAGAGAGCTTCTCTGGTGGCATCTCTGGGAACTACACCGAGCAAGAGCCAATGGGAGCCACGTTCCTTGATGACGCGCGCCAGCCAATGGGAGCCTATCTATCAGATTGAAGCTTCACTTCGCTTCATTGAGACAGGGGAGCTTAGGTGCCGTTTGGCGCGGCTTCAAAGTTGATGACCTCGGTTCGCTCCACGGGACAGTTAATGTTTTCTCATTAAAACTACAGGCGTTGAAGGCCAATCAACGTGCCAAAGACCCAAACACTTATCGCAGTTGAAGGAGCTACTCGTATTTTCGCGAAATATCTCTCAAAGCTCGACGGCTTTTTCGGCACTCTCAGAGTCTACGAAAAAATGGCTACGTTATCCGCGTACCCCAAAATACGTACCTCAGTAGCTTCCAACTTAAAACCCGAATAAAACCATTTCGAATAATACTTAAACAAAACGGCTAAAAAATACAAAAAAAAACAATGGAGAAAGTGGACAGACCTGTCTCACCGAAGAGAATAGGCAAGTACGTCCGTTTACACACTTCTTTACAACAACACTAGTTCCGTAGTTTTCGTACGCCATGCGTACACTGTCGCACAAAACAGACCTCAGGTTAACATGTTCTATTATGTAAAAAAGAATTTCCCGTGACACGTGCTCGAACGCTTTTTGTAGGTCGACCTGTAACATGGCAACTCTTCACACAAAAGAATCGCAAGACACCAGAATGTTCCGGGCGACATGCACATTTGTTACAATGCTCCTCCCATTTATTCCACACATCTGACATGGGTTGACGATAATGTTTATAACACTCTGGAAACGCTTTGCTAAAAGCTTCGTTAGCATCTTGTAGTCTACGTTAGTTAGTGTGATCCGACGGTACGATTTAACAAAATAAAGCCTAGAGGTCCTCACTTTTGCGTATAAAAATTGTGAGTACACTAAAATGACGGGGGGTGAAACTTTACGTCTGTAGGCTTCATTAATGGCAGTGCAAAAAAGATGCAAATTTCTCCTTACACGCTTTGTAAAACTCAGCGCCCAGACCGTCTGGTCCTGAAGCTTTGCCCGGCTTCAAATTGTCCATCGTCTTCCGATAACGTGATTGGTTGTTCTAACTTTTCTTTTAAATCGGCTGCGAATCTCAGCAATAAAGGCAAATAAAACCTCCGGAAAACCATCGTTTTTGAATGCACAGAAACTGAAAAGCTTTTTATAATTTCTACGAAAGAACATTTGATGATTCTTTTATCGAATATCACTGACCTCATGCATTTTTTTTCTGTCCTCTCTCGGCTTTTTCATGTATACCTCTCCGAGCGATAATGGCCTCCACCGTGCTCGCACCATAACCCTCCTAAGACCTTTTCATTTTAGTAGTTGCCTCACCGGCGGATAGAGGGCGCTGATGCACTCGGCGCCATTAGGTTGCTTCAATTTGGTTGGTTTCGGTTTCAACGTGAACGCGGCTATGTTGCTGTTTTACGTTGTTTTCGCTTAATTTTGTGAAACGATTTTTTCCTTGTATCACACAACCAATGAAACAGTGGTATTGAGCCACTTTGAGGGCTACGAGGTGTATTTTAGCCTAAATAGACCCTTTACGAAAGTCAGCGCCTCTAGTGTCGGTTGTGCGAACTTGACAAAATCCGCCATTACTGCGTCGTCAAGCATCGAGAGGGACGGACGGTTAAACCGGAACCATTCCGCTGCGTTCGGCAGTGGTGATAGCGTTTGACATGCCAACCCATTGCTGCGTCCCTCAATGCACCCAAAGAGGGCCAAAAGATGAAAAACAACACAAGGTGAGTCTTTTTTTTCACGTTAAAAACACCAGTATTCGAAGAAATCGGGTCATGCAGATCCGCGCGGAGTGAGCGACGATCATTTGGCCTGTCCGCTGCTGCCTCAACGCTTTTCGAAGCTTCGAGCGCGTGTTCACCACTTCCGAGTGTAAAGTTAGCACAAATAAAAATAATCTATAGAGGATAACCCCTGTCCACGCGACATCGTTTCGAAATGCGTTTGAACTGCACGAGTAATCGTGCGATGGATCCCATAGCTGCGAGCGACTCCTGACCAGTATTCAGAGTTAATTTCTGACAACGTTGCGTTGTGGTGCCCGATCACAAATTGTGTGAAGTTTCTTAGTAGGTATGGGCACGTAGTTTCGTCTCTTTAATGCCTGTATCGGGAGCTCGTGCTGCAACTGCTAAACATGTTTTCAAGCGTGCGCCCGGGGCGGTATCGGGCCTCCGAGAACGATTTGCTTTGCTCGTCCCCGCAACGTTCTGCTAGAGCTGCTCTTCAAGTGCTTTGACCACATTACCTCGTAACTTTGTCCGTGAGCATAGAACTCACCCGATCACAACCGCAAAAGGCACAGCATGCCATAGAATACAGCACACAGCTTATTTGTCTACCACAACATATAGTATGGAATGAAGGAATGAACGATGTGTTGTTGAGAATAACACTGGAGAGTAAAACAGACGTGCACATGTGATGCATAGGAGAGTTGACTTTATTAAGGTCGTTTCAAGAGCTTGTAACAAAACAAATAGGGACAAAGAGACACACCTGAGTCTTGACAGAAGGCTGTTTAAAGCAACCAGTAGGACAGCCCAACGGAAACAAGTTTCTATTGCAAAGTTCCGTCTGCATCGTTTAAGTTATACAACCACATTTTTTCTAACCGCAATATTTCTTTTTCCAGGTTTCCTACTTTTGCTTTCCTCTGGCTCCTGAAGCAGCTTGCTTTGATGAGCACTCCGGTGGTGGATCTGAAATAAAATTGCGTTCTTGTTTACTTATGTTTACTGCATAGATTGTACAGTGAACAAACATGCTATGTGTTCATCCACATTGTTTTTTAAATAAGTAAGAGGCATAATCTTAGCAGTGCTCACTATGTGCGAGAAAAGACGCGTCATATATGCGATTATTCGTTTACTAAACGCCGGAAGCTTTTACTACGCCGAAAGTTAGGACTGGTTTGTACTAACGTTTGAGCTACAATGCTCGTGCTGATAGTGGACATAGTGCACGCTCGCGGGCACCACACACGTCAAACCGTCAACGTGAAACTTGCCAGCACAGAAAGCAATACGATCGAAACAGGCGTCTTTGCTTAAAAAAAAAAAAAAAAAATTTTAAAGCACGGCGTACAGAGGCGAAGTTCACCGGCACGGCGCAAGAGCGATTCTGTTTACCTCTCACCCCCCGCCTCGTACTCTTTAGTCTGTACGCCACTGAGCCTCGCAACATTATCTCAAGCTGTGAGAAGTCAACGAGCTGGAAAATATTACATTTCGTTTCATCATGCAAAAGAGGCCGAAGATGCGCGAGTATCTTAGGCCTCTTTTGGCGTTTCCATGTGCACGGCGCTGCGGCAGATGGCACAAGTCCGCCTGCACCTAAAAGACACGTTCACGGCGTGATGCGCGCGCTTGTAGCTTTGGGTTGGCTCACGCTTAGGTCTGAACGGGCGAGCCGGGGCGGCAAGAAAGAACAGTGCTTACCTCAACACTTGAACCGACGCCGGATCAACGTAGGCCTCGGTGATGAACTTGTTGCCTCGGGCAACCTGGTGGCTCGTAGCGAGTGTCGAGGCACGGTACGCCTCTATCTTACATTTGTTAAAGCTACGCGGAACTGCAGCGAGGTCAGTGCTCCACGGGGAAGGCAAAGTCACTCGTCCCTGAGGACCGTAGCCAAAGGTACCGGAAGTACTGCCACAAGCACCTGCCATCGCTCGCTCCCGAAACGACGACGCAGTAATGGCGGCGGTTTCGGTATCTCATAGTTGCTTGACTGACTTTCGTAAAGGGTCTATTGCGGGCATTTTTTACCAACTCCTTTGATGTATCTGATTGTGGTCGGTTGCGAAACGCCTGACTGAGGTACAGGGAAGATTACCATCGTCTACGGCCGCACCCGACGACACCAGTTTTCAGAAAAACAAACCAGTGACGAGACTAACACGTGAATATAAAGAAGCATATCGACAGCTTGATTAGCAATGTGCTGAATCAGCCAGAACGGATGAACTCGCGAGTTTACTACTCACTGTTTGGTTTTTGTGGGCACCCAACCTTTAGTGAACTTCGCAGACTAAAAACGTATCGTGTAATGACACAGATAATTGATATAAACAAGTAGTATCGTCTCGGCCTCTTTTTTTTTTTAATTCAGTACTTGAGCATGTTTTGACAGGCGGAGTAGGAAATTTATTAAATTATCAACCCTACTAAAGTACTCATAAGCAGCATTTCGCGATATTGATCCTTAAAAATAAATTATTTTTATATGAAAATTTGCTTACTCAAGATATGATATAAGTGACAGGCCCGTCAAATTATCTCTGACATTTGTCTTCCGTAAAATTGGCCAAATAAAATTAACGGCTGCAGGAGGAGAAATACCTCGGAACGTTTGGCTGAATTCTAGCGCTTAACAACACTTTACAGACCTGTGTGAACAAATATTTCTTTGTTTGAACGGATTCGCTTTGTAAATTTCGGCATCGCCAGCCACCAAAAGTAAAGCTCTGTTCGCCATCGGCAATCCTGGACTCAAGAAATTGTTATGCAATCGGCTTTTTTTTTTTTCGGCGTTAAATATTGCGGATTTTAGATACTGGCAAAAATAAAAACAGCGTACGCAAAAAAAAAAAAAGTGTCGTCATTATTGCGCATGTCCCGAATCGAAACCGCGTTTTGTATTAGCAAATAGAAACGACGTTATTAATTGTGGTTGTGGGGATATTTATACAGCGTGTAGTTGGTCAGCCATTTAAAGTTGCGACGAGTCACTCGCTGTAGATGAGCAATTTAGCCAGTGCAGTACAACTGCTTCTTTGTGCACGCTGTTCCAAAACTCGCTACTGTTGTCGTGGCAGTTTCTTACGCGGGAAGTCCCAACTGGTTATCTAAATATAATCAATAAATCACTTAAATGACTGTCCAAATGGGAGCGAGCACGGTATACATTTTCTTAAACTTCATAACAAAGCCGACCAACTGAACGATTACGTCGCAAAAAAAGATTGAGAACCTCATACACATATGTAGGTGTGATATTATGAACAAACCAATCGTCTGACGTTGACGTAGCAGTACTTCTAGCATCAGATAAAATACAAGTTAAACGTTCGCTGTCTATCTCCTCCGCGAGTTTCCTCACATAATCAAAAGAAACAGATTTCGATATATTATAAATACAAAGAACGATACTTTCAGGAAATACAGATAGTCTCCTTGCACTGACTATTCTTGACGCCTCCCGATCCTAAATGTGCGATATAAATATAGGCGCTTCTTACTGAGAATGTTCGACCACTCTTAGGGCCGGTTGCACCAACGTCGCTTACCTTAACCCAAAGCGGCTCTTTCCTAAGTCGGCTTAGCGCCCTAAACCGAGCTCGGGTAAGCAAGGGTTTAAATTCCGGTTGCACCAACGTTAACCCGGCTTTACAGACGCGCCCCTAGCTAAACGCTGGATTTGCCTAGGGAATGTAGGGACAAACACAGCGAACTAGGGAACGCTCAGAGGGACGAACACGATTGGCGGAGAGGAATCTCGTGATGTAAACAAAAAACCTGCTGTAGTAGCCGTCGTCGGCGTCTGCATTTCGCTGTATTTCTTCGGTGAGTAACGAATTAAAGGTCTCCAAATTCAATCATTTTTCTCGCTTAACTTTTGAAAACAGGAGTCAACGCTTTAAATAAACACAAATGCTCTTTACATCTGTGACTGTGTGTTTATTATCGGTTGATAACAGAATATTTTGACAGTGACAGTAGTTTTCGTGCTCAAATTTTGAGATAAAGGAGCCATCGGGGGCCCCAAATCTCACCGAAAGCGAGAAGGACGCTCTACTCGCTACATCGCTGAAGACAAAACATCATCGAGAATAAGTAGGCAGGTAAGATGACTACTAAAATCAAGTCATGCCTGAGACCGATGAAGTTCAAAACAGTGACGAACTCGCCACGGCAGCTGCGAAAATGCCCGGAAATCTTCGAATAGAAGTTGTCGAGTTGTCGTCGCCACGAATAGAAGTTGTCGTTGCCACGAATGAAAGATATAAAGCAAAATATTACCAAAAAGCGCGATCACCAGAAAAGTTACGGTTATGGAACGATACAGTTTTCTGAAGCCAAGATTCTACTCGCGAGACAAGGAAAATTCAATGAAGATTGTCTCGAAACTCAGAAAACGAAAGAAATTGACTTTTTGCTGTTTTATAATTTAAAAGCGCCGCAATCTGATGCAAACGGCAGAAGTGTCGACAATCAGCTGATCGCCGAGATCATGTACTGCCACTATTCAACGCGCTGATCGGATTGAAGGACATGCATTGCAAGTAGTAATAAACAAGCAGGTAAAGAACAATACGTTACAGTTATGCGAAAATCAGTAAGGTATACATACGAATAAGCTCGTTGACAGAATACCCAACGGGAACACAGACGTGAGCCCCACAGCTCCGTACGCATCTCGGTTAGGGCTAACACGCACTGAGAGTGGAGAGCCAGCTTGAAAACAGGGGTCGATAAACACTGCACGCGACAATATTTTGCATCCTTGTCACAATCGAAGGTCATTCTGTCGAGACTCTCACGCTGTTGTAGCCTAAAACACTTTGTACAACCAATTTCGTCCACCGCGTCGACAGCCACAAACCAGCCGCCATGTTTTAAATCCAGGATTAAGAAACAACCAAAAGCAAAGCGCCCAATGTTGAGCGCTTACGATAAGCGTAGTTTAGTGCTAGGTTTAGCGATAAGCGATTTTGGTGCAACCGAACGAAACCGAGCGGCGTTGGTGCAACCGGCCCTTAGTCAACAAACCTGAGTTGTCTTAAGGACCTTTGAACCCTCGTGATGTCTTATGGTGAATTTTACTCGTAGATCCGGAGCACTTTCCAAAATCCGCGAGGGAGGCGAAATTCCGCTCCATGGGACACGCTCCGAATCGACGAGCGGAAGATGAACTCGCCTTTTTGGAGCGACCCCTTCCCCGCTTCCCCTGCTCCCCTCTCGGTTGTCCAAAATGGCCGCTGCTCGAACTTGACGAGCCCCCAATGCTTAGCCGACTGATCTTTCCGACGACCAGTGACAACTGTCATTGCTTAGCTGCAGAAATAACACACGACACAGGACGGGCGAAAATATCCACAGCACGGAGCCCATGTCACAAATAACGAGGAAGACGTCCGCATTCGGCACCGTCACATACCTTTCGGCCGCCTCCAAGCGGCGGGGAACGCACAGCGATTGCCAGCGGTGGAGTTAAAATTGCTGGTACGGCTTTATTAAACACAGAGGTAACAAACCACCACTGCCACGGTCGTTGCCTAATCTGTTCTTGCTTTATTGCACGAGAAAACGCCGGCGGCATGCAGCGTACAAAAAACTAAACAATCAGTGGCGGTAAAATGAACAGGCCTAACCTTGCGTCTGCCTCCTTCCGATTTTCTGCCGTTCCTTTTCTCGTTCTTCCTCTCACGATCACAGGTGTCAGCGCTTCCGATTTGTCACGCGCCTGTCCCGGCTTTCAACATGAGGTAGAAGCGTTCGAGCCGTCACAATCCCGCGTAAACAACCGACGCATCCGAGAAAACCCTGCTCGACCGACTCGACTCCGTCACTTCGTCGACGGCGCGGCCAGCGCGGCCGGTCGCCGGCAACGCCTCGTCGCGCATGCGCCACCGTCGAGGGAGGGGAAATGACGTAGCGCGCTCTGTGGCGCTCTGTCAACTTCCGTGTAGATCTCTCAAATCCCGCAGATTAAGTTCGGCGGAGTTGGAGGCGCTCCACGGGGCGGTAACTGCCAGAGATCTACGAGCGGAAGATGACCAAGTCGAGCCAGATCTGCGAGCGGAATATGCGCGCTCCAAATGGAGCGGTTTTGGAGCGCTCGAGATCTGCGAGCGGAATTCACCATTAGTCGTCGAGTAGACGTATCGAGCTACAGTTTCCGAAGTAAGGCAAGAAAGCGCGGCGAAACGCGACGAAAAACACGATTACAACCAATACAACGCATCCGCCAAGGCGCGGAGGGGAGAGCGGAGCAGCAACTTGAAGCAACCTAATGGCTGCCGCGTCACCTGATTCCAAGATGGCAGCGCCCATGCGGAGGAGGGTGAAAAGGTCTATACTGCTCGGTATCAAGAACCTCGAGGCGTTCTTTTATACTGATTATTTCGTCAGAAAACAAACCGGGGGAAGTGCATTTTTCCCTCGTAAGCTACTGAAGCAGCGCGTTTAAGCAGCTCGCTTCGTTCTTTTCTTCGTACTTTAAAAACTGCACAAAGACACGGGCAAGAACGAGAAGGTAGACGAAAAACAGCGCTGTATTTATTTTTCGTTCTTGAACATTTCTTTGCGCTGCTTTTAGTTTTTAACCGTAAAATACCAACTATAGCCCAAACGTCAACGTTAGTCAACTCCATTTCCTGTTTAAACCTTCCCTTTTTAATGTCGAATTCTTCTCTATTAGCTCCTTCCAAAACATCACGATGTTTGTAAGCCGTTTTTACGAAACATTCATTATTTAGAAGCTTTGCATATACACTTCCAGAAATCCCAAACAAACTTCTTCGGCGTTTCTTTAAGAAACAAAGCGTAAAGAATACAAGAGCTTGATCACTAAAGGACACGTGATCAACCTCATGCTGCTTGCACTCTCTGACAAGGTCCATAGAAATGTTCGCTCTGTCACAAGGCAGTACACGCATTTTTAAGGACGTGCCTCGCACCTTGAAAATGCGCATACTGTAACCTCGTCAGCTTGACACGCAAAGTGCACCATCTTCTCACTGCGTTCGACCATGTTATGAAAAAAAAAAAACACTCCCTGTTAGCGCCTTTATTTCGCGCCCAATTCGATCTGTCATGACCTGTACAAACACACTTAAAGTCGCCCCAAAAATAAGAAGTCGATCAGTTTGAACATTATTTTCAAGGTGCTAAAAAATATTAAACGTTACTCCGCCTAACCTCTTGCGTACGTACACAGCACCCCGCTACGAAAGCGCACCATCATGATGTCCGTCATGTTTCTGAACGTTCTCTATCATAGCTGATCCAATCATAAACAGAAAAAAGGTCTAGTGACTCGCGCTTTTGACGCTGTTTCAATGGTCCATTAGCTCAGCATCGGTTTTGTCTGGACTTAAACAAGAAACGACGTAAAGAAAGTATCGCTTATAGCCGATTCACACGACGGACCGAATCGCGATTTTCGTCCGCGCACTGAGTACCACGTGACCGACACGTCACCGATTCCTGCGATCCGCGCCTCGTCCGCGGACGCGCGGACTGATAAAGTCGAGTGCCTTTTTCACTCTCGGATGTTTGGCGGGAGATCGACTTGAAAGGCGTTTAGTCTGGCAACGGTACAATGTTTTCTTGTTTTTTATTTCGAACAATTAAAACAAAAATGGCGTATCGTTGTGTTTTGTGCGTTCGCTGGTTCATTTTGTCGTGCGATTCTTGGTTCCACGCGTGAAAAGAACTGCAGAGACTTTCTCCGGCTGACGCGACGCAGGTTCCGGTACTCCTCCGGGTCCATGTCAAGAAGCTCCCGTCAAAACTCGTCTAGCACGCTGCGATAATTCTTGCACGTCCAATCAGGATTTCACCGAGCAAGACCTCTCTTGTGGATGTGGTGTGCTTGAGTGTTGTGCATGAGCGCGGAGTGCCTGAAGGCATCTCCAGACGCCCCTCCGCGAGCCCAGAACTTCGTCGCTTCTACGCCGAACCCTTCTCGAGCAGGACCATTCCTGCGTCACTTTCATGCCTTGGGTTATAGGCTTCGCGCGAAGCCTATAGCGGTGTTTTGTCTCGATCTGTACGTAACAGCGGCGTAGCATTCTTTATCGCGGTAGCAAACGTCGATTTCTCTCTTGGACCACGTGCCACGGTGCGATGTTGAAGTTTCGTGGTACTGCGGGTTGGCGAACAGGTTCGGTCCGTCCTCGCCGGCGTCTGCTCGTTGTCTCCCTCGTGTGGATGCGCTTGGGAGACGGACGAACCGAAAACATGTCGTCACGTGATCAATCCGTCCGCGGATTAGTCCGTCGTGTGAATCAGCCTTTATGCGGCATTTACACCACGTCCGAATGTACTACAACATTAAATTTATTACATTCATGTCATGTATACTGGGTGCTTGTTTTAGGTTTTTCACGTCGTTTCTTTAAAATCCGTACAGGCTACACTAATGCAGTATGATCACGTAACTTATACCACCAGGGGGATAACAAATATTGGGCTAATTGTGCCGATAAGTTGAATAACTAACTAAAATTTGTAAAATAATTTTATCAATAGTAAACGCATTGTATCAATTAGAAACTTGCTGAACGTTATCAAAAACCACTAAATCAGTAAATTTTAGAAATAATCGCAGCATATGCGAAACGCTAACGTGCAAAAGGCGCAAGGCTGGCGTTGCGGAAACGCAGATGATAATTTAATCATCCTCGTCTATCATGCCAGGTCATCAGAAATCAACGCATAGCGATTAACATCACCTCGAAGTGGGGTATGGTTCGGCCATACTTACGCATTCGTTCATCTTTTGCAATTTGGGCACAAGCGCCTCGGCAGGGAACTTTTTGAGGACAAAATGGGGTTGGTACGGCTGATTTTACGCATACGTTCTTGTGAAATTCGGGCACCCGAGCCTCATCCAAGAACGTATTGAGGTCGGCCGAGAACTTAACTGGTGATAAAATACAAAATTTGTGGCCCTCGACTATAAGCTACTAAACTTGTCTCGAAGCGGACATATTGTGGTGCGCGAGAATGGTGCGACGGTGGGGGTAGAGAAAAAGGAAGAAGAGGAAAAAAAAAAGAAGAGGAAGAACGAAAAGAGGCCGGTTGGGCAGGCGGTGGGAGCCGACCTTCGGAAGTCTGAACAGACGCCGTCATCGACCCTGGAACTTGGCGAAGGGGTCCCGATCGACGTCGATCTCCCCACGACGAGCAGAGACAGAAGGAAGACGGCTGACTGTGAGTGATGCAGACGAACACTGGCTGAGTCATCTACGTTGAACTCTGGATATCTAGAGATTATGACATTTAATAATAATAATAATAAGCTTTATTGGCTCAGGAGAGCCGTGGCACCGCGGAAAGGCTACAGCCCGTACCATGGAGGCCCGCGGTGCCACGCCTTCTTCTTGCTTCGTGCTCTTGCTTCGTGCTCTTGCTTCGTACTCTTGTTTCGTGCAGTTAGTTTTTCTTCTTCATTTATTCCAGTTTACTTTCTTATCTTTCTTACGTTTTTTTCTCGATTTCTTAATTTCATTCTAATTCTCAAAGTAAAACTTGTTCATATTCACAAGGTCTCCTAATTTGAAACGACCCTCTATAACGTATACACACTCAGGTGTTGTGACAGCTAGCAACGTCATAAAATGGTTCGACTATTTTCAGACATTCGTTCATCATTTTAAAATCAGGCACACGCGCCTCATCCAAGAACATTTTGAGTTCCACTGAATTCTTAACTGGTGACGAAATACAAACGTTAAAGCGACCGACTAAAAGCCGGTGCTACTGCAAAATCATGCGCTTCAGCCCTCTTCGAAGACTATGGGATATCAAGTCGAATATTTGAATAAGCTCTTTTCCCGAATTTTTGGGTGCTACTTGTGTGCGGGGCGATTGAAATAATTCATTGAATGTAAACATTTAGTACATGTTCATTATTGTTTTTGCCATGTGAATGTTAAGTTCACCTGAAAACTCATCATCTCATTCACTCTCGGTTACCAGGTTTCGCTGGAAGTTTTACCGGCAGCCACTTTCGTTTACCAGATGACCCGGATTTGCTAGAAAAGTTGACTGGAAACGAGGGACTCGTTTCCCCGTTTACCGAACTTCACTGGAAGCCGACGCGAGGGGAGGGGGAAGCCGAGACGAGCCGGGAACTGGGTGTGTAATTTTGGTGCCTAGAACGCAGCAAGGACGAATCCCCACGCGCCCTCTCTCCCTCGCATTGGGTTCGTGGAGAAAATGTATGTGAGGGCTGTCTTTTTGCTATCTTTTTTTTAAGAAAACCGGTTTCTTTGTCCGTCGACGTGCAGCACAACGAACGGACGCTCAGTGTCGGCTGCCTGTTCCATGTGTCCGACCTGAATCTTCCAGAGCATCGGGGTGTGCGGATAAAAGGAAAATATCTCTCAGACCTGTTTCTTACGGCTCTTTGTCCGTCCGGCTTCAAAAGCATCCAGCGAGGGAAAAAAAGAACGATACCGTGACTGTGCCATTGATTTCTCAACAGCGGCGGATGATGTTTGCCCTTTCGTGGTTTTCGCAAAGCGTGCTCCTGACAGTGTGTAGGTGTGCGTGTGGTGTACCCGTGGCGAGGGCATCAGAGACGACATTGTGACTGTGCTCAAGATTTCTCAACGTCGGCAGATGTTGGTTGCGCGTTCGTGGTTTTCGCTAAACATGCTACTGACAGTGTGTGTGTTGTGTGTCCGTGTGTTGCACCTTCTCGGTTTTATTAGTTGAGCTACCATACATCTAGGAATTTACCCAGCGGCATTGTGAGTACCTTGAAAGATATATTTTTTGCGACAAAGAACTCGGTTGTTTCTATTTGGTCTGATTGTTTTTGTCTACAGCTGTGCAAATTGTTTCACTGGTATCCACCCTGTGAAATAAAGACATGGACCTTTCAGATCTATATGAACTAACCGTTTTAATTGTTACCAAATCGTCCAGCATCTGGTAAACATACACCACTCACGGTTCACAGGCTTCTTCCTAAATGCCTTCCGTTGACGTCCAAAAAAAAAAAAACGCATTAAGTTTCGGTAAATTGCGGCAAATCCGGGGACTTCCAGTAATTTCTGGTGAATCCAGGCAAATCAGGTGATTTCCGGTAAATTCCGGCTTTACCGGAAGTGAAATTAGTCCCATAATCCAGTAAAATAGATATTTTTACTGGAAACAAAATTCCGGTAAAAATTCTTTTTCAATAGGGGAACCCCAGAAAAATTATTTTGAGAAAAAGCAAAATGTACTCAGCCTATTATGGATCCTTCTGGATTACTGAAGTCGAATGGCAAATCTTGTATTTTGCTGTATTTTTAAATTATGGTTGTTTGAACATCGCTGTTTCTGAAAAAATATGCGTGAGGTGTCTCCGAAATATATTTTTCTGCAGATGTAATACACATTTCAGACTTTTCAAAATTTTCCAAAATATTGGGGAGGGATCCTACTTAATTTATACAAACATAACGAGTAGTTTTTACGCAATAATAAACTCTAGACTTTGATTTGCTTGAATAATATCCGTAGTGGCATTACATAAAAAGGTTTATTCGACTGAGGAACCTGCAGTTTACACCTCATCATCTTGAAATTTTGCCACAATAATAACGGCATATGATAGAGTGGAGTAGTAGCATGACAAATTGTTCAAAGCGTAACATTTCGAAGTTATGGCCATATCTGCATATTAGATACATGGTCTACCTATGGGAGCGCTGCCGCAACCCTATAAGAGATGGCGCAAGCAAAAGGTGGCAAAAATTTCTAAAGATGGCTTCCTTCCCAAAAAAGTTCCGTCGAGTGCCGGCATATCACTCAGACAATTAATAAATAATTCACTTAATGACAATAATGTCACCCTCACTGTTTTCCTCGACATTAAAAAGCGTTTGACACAGTTGATTTCTCTATTTTTTTAATAAACAGTAGCGATACGGTTTAGAGGTGTATCGCTTTGCTTTCTTAAGGTGCAACCCCACCGTGCATGACGTTTTGGTGTTTTTTTGACGGCTTATAACTTTCTTTCTATGTATCTTACAATTATTAAGTAAATGTCAAAATAAAGAGCTGCTTTTCAGCAATACTTTAATGTCTCGATATTACGGTTATTTCTAGTTGTTAGTTACTTATTCAGCTTTTAATAGACCACAGTCTCTAATATTGAACAAATTATTTCTCGAGTTGTAACTTCCCATCGTCCACGATATTTTACGTGAGCGTTCGGTTGGATGTAATAAATAAAAAAAAGTAAGCAACAAACTGTACAAATAATGTATATTTTAAAATAAAAAATAAAGTTTAAAATGGTATTGTTTTGTGGCGCTATAAAAACGGAATCACGTCAACTAAACAAAATAACGAGACATTAAATTATGAAGCATGCTTCGATATTACATTTTCCAGAACTTCCATATTAATATATTACGCGTTAAGAATGTTATAAGACCTCAAACTTTTCCCATTCAGTTACGGCCAGTTGTAGTTTCTTAATATAAAATACAGATGGCGACACGTGTTCAAGAACAGCGTGATGTGCATTTTCCGTCGTGTGCCACTTGGAACGCCACGTGAAAGACAAAAAAAGCGTCATATGTCAGGGTGTCAGATGCCTGGATGTCAGGGTGTCAGATGCCTGGATGCCCGCAGTGAGCGAGCCAGAGATGTCAGAACAACAAGCGCGAGGCTGCGGGTGGACCACAGCTACTTTTGTGCGCGTTCTACTGAGCGTCGGTACACATGCCCGACGCTATCCAAATGAAATGGGCGCCATGAAATGCATTCTTCCATTTCAGATTCTGCCACGTATGCGAAAACATTTTAATGTTTTTATGACTTGCAAAAATCATTTTCGCAATGAAACTATGCTTGTCGGAATGGTTTGACTATATTTTGTTTCAAAAACCACCTCGCTGGCTCTTAAGTGGCAATGATATCAAAACAAAACATTAAATCATCTCAGTGTCTCTGAGCCAACGCGCTCGCCCATGAATCCATATTTGTCGGGTTTAAATATCGATCGAGGTGCCCGCAATCCGACGGAGGCCAATCTGAGATTTCGGTTGCACGTCAAATGATCTACGTTAGTCAAAATAAAGCCGCAATTCTTTTTTTTAATTTTTATTGTGGCGTGTTAAGTGATTTTTGTTGGTTTGACTTGTGAAACCCTAAGATCTGAATATTTGCTTTGCTTTACCTTAGTTCGAAGCGCTGCCAACGCTACGGGCTGATGAAGCCTCTGAAGCAGCGCCAAAAGCGCGCGCGGTTAAGCTGTTCGTTCTCTTTCTGTGCCTATGCGGTCGGGTTAAACTAGAGGTAGTAAATAGGCTACGCTTCATACACATCTTGGTGTTTAAAATGATGGTTGTCAGCTATCTGAAGCTTTATTTGAAATCACAGGAAACGCTTTTCCGTCCTCCACAAATGTTTAAACAGTTCGCGACAAAGCAAAGCAATATTACGTGAGCCTCCTGACACCGCACTTTTGAATCATGACGATCGGCAGTTGCATTTGATTTGTTTCTAACCACCAAGATGGCGGCGCCCACAACAATATCGGGGGGGGGGGGGGGGGGGAAGTGCCGATACTTTGTCTAAGCGTAGCTCATTTAGCTCACAGGCTAAACCAAGTGCGGTGGGGGATCGTTGGCGGAGTGTGTGGTGGCACCGCAGATCAGAGCACGTGGAGAAAAGCTGGAGCGCGAGCTCCGGTCAAAGCACGGAGCTCACGCTGCAGAACCTGTAGGGACTAAGGTGCCTTCATGTGCGCTTTGCTTGGGGTGGTGACATCTGGCCATTTTGTTTCGAACGGTTATTTTTATTTTTTGTTCTGAAGCGCGTGAAAGAGCGTGTCCCTGCACGCGCTCGTGGCGCTGACTATGCTACGGCGACATTTTGTTTCCTGCGATTTCTTTGTATTTTCCTTGTAAGCGCGTGCTTTCGGCATCGGGTACTACAAACGATGGCATCACCCTAAACAGAAGGACATGGAGGCACTCTAGTAGGGACTAAATCCCCTCGATGAATTTGCGTTGGTCTTTCAAGTAACCTCAAATGTGCCAGTGCACGAGGCGCGTCTCTCGAGCGGCCCTTGGAGGCAGATGGCGGCCCAGCACTAAAATGTCTGGCCCTTGAAAGCGAATGGCGGCGGAGCACCCGCTCATGGCGGGTGCTCCGCCGTGTTACAAAACAAATTTACAGGGTTCTTTTTTACCGCAAAAATAAACTACGCATCGCCTAACGCTCATTCTTCGCCTAAAGGTAGCGCTAGGTCACAACCAGATGCCAAAGTTTCATCCCGAACGGACACCTTATACAAAAGTTATAAGTGGTTTCCTGAAAATTTCAATGAGAAAATGGAGCCCATTTTTGCCCGTTTTCGGTTTTTGGTGCCATAGAGCCCCATGTATTCGAAAACTCCATCGGCCGCCATTTTCCCATTGAACTTTTCAGAAAATGACTTATAAATTTCGAATAAGGTATTGAATCGGGCTGAAACTTTGGCCTCTGGTTGTGACCTCTAGCGCTACCTTTGGGCGGAGAATGAGCGTCCGGCGATGCCTAGTTTATTCTTGCGGTAAAAAAAAACAAAAAAGAAACGTGTAATTTTTTTTTGCGACACTCTGTACATTGTTTAAATTATGTGCAAAAGGTATCCAGAAATCTAGAATCTTTGCCTGGCCATTCATTGCAGTTATCACTGGATTCGTATTAAAATTAATTCTTATCATTTATTGCTGTGAGTTAATTGTTAACCTCGGCATTTGTTTTTTTATTATAACTCCCGCACCAGTCCTAATTTGGGTTTACCAAACTCAACATCTAAACCCGTGTGTCATTTTTTGTGTTTTCCAGTCTCGTGGTGTTGGTCAAAATAAACACCCAGCTACCTAAATGAGACGCCTGACCACCCAAAAAATAGTGCGTTTGTTTTGACTTTTTAAGTAGTTAATTCCTCCAAGCTAGAATTCCGGAAATCCAAGTCTATCATGTCATCATGTTTTCCTGGAAATTCACAAAGAGCCAAACACATGCACGACAAAAGGACCGGCCCATCATATTGCCGCCCGCAGAGCCAAGAAAGCAACGCTCGGTCATGGACTTCTAGAAGATTCGCGTTCATTCTTGCACCAGACGTAAATTCTGCCCTGCTTTCTTGTTCTCGAAAGTGCCAATTCATCCTCGCCCCGAGCGCGCGACGCTCCAACCTTCTTTGCCGAACTTTCGAGATAGTGACGCACTGTAGATAAGCAGCTGCTCGCGACCTTGTCGAGTCAGTCTCGCTCTCGCTCTCTGTTACGCTGCCGAATCGCCGCTTGCTTTTCTGCTGCCTCGACGCTCTTTCTCTTTACTTATTCTGTTTGGCACAAGTTCGCCGATTAAACCCTTTATTTTTCAGTTCACTGTTCGTCCTCTCGTCACCTTCATTCGTGACAATAGAGAGTTTTAGTAGATCGTTCCGATACCTCCGATACCCCCGATAACGATACTATATATGTAAGCGCAAAGGCGGAGGCAGAGTATCGGGTATCGTTATCGGAGTCATCGGAACGATCTACTAAAACTCTCTAATATGAATCTGATCACATTGCAATATGTGTAATTGGCCTCTTAAATCTCCGATAACGGCGCACAGGCAATCTTATATTTTTCAACGCGTCGGTAATTTTGTTGTGCATGTGCCTCCCCATTTGGCTCAGGACGATTTTCGCGTTTTGTTCTGCCCACATTTGCTGGAGATCAAAACATGGTTTTAAAACCCGACGAGAAAAGAAGCGGTAGCGCGAGGAATGCGAGGAGCACTAGCGGACATTTCATCGCTCGGGAGAAGTGTGTTTCTGCGTCTCGCCGCAGCAGGCGCCCGTTACATGACTCTCCTCTCATCCGTTGTGTGCCGCTCTACCTTTTCACTTTCGGCGGCCGCGCCTCGTCGCGATCTGCCGCGCTTTGCAGTATAGAGTAGGCGATGATCACACAGATGTATACTGTTAATGAAAATTCGCTACCTGTGGGAATCCTGGAATGGATTAGTCGCAGATATACTACTCGCAGCAGCATGATACCATCCGCCCCTGAGAAGCGCGATAGCGAAGCGAGCACATCCGGAGTGGCGGACATCTTGAATTGTGTTCTTGTCGCTGGCTCTCCCTAATCTCGCAAAGACTTGTTCACGCGAGACCCACGCTGGCACGCCGTGCTACGCGCGCAATAGGCTTCCCTTAATTTTCTTAAAATAGCGCGCCTCTGCTAGCCTCTGTATCTCCGCTAACATTCCGCTATATCAACGCGCATGAGCAGTAGTGGCGCCGGTAGTATAGCATAGCGGAAGAGCCAAAGCGATCTACTAAAACTCTCTCTTGCCGCTGGTGACGCATAGGAACGCAATCCGCCAGTACCTGGTCGCGTGCACACAACAAAGGAGAGCTGTTTTCGAACACCGCCCTTCCGTGGACCCATGTCAACTGATAGACCCAAGAGCCTTTGCAAAATCTAACTGCCTCTGTCTCTGCTCACTGTTCGAACTCGCTGGAATACGAAATACTGCGTGAGGATTAGATGGCGCTCTTGCTCGCTTTGGCTGAAGGGAGACAGTGGGTGGACAAAGGAAACTGATTTTTACGTCTACCAACTATGCCTTCCAATCAGAGCACGGCGCCCACGCGCTTTCATCTCATCCTCTCCCTCACTTTCTCTCCGTATACGCAATGCACGAGGCCATTCAAGCTTCTATACCCCATGCCCATCAACACATGGATGCGTATTTGTAATCGACAGTGGTGCCGATTCATGCTTTAAAATGTGGAACGACGAGAGAAGTTATTGATTTGCGAATATTGCTTGGAATCGAATAGCGCACAGTCATTCTCAGTTTCAACCAGTCTTGTACACGTCACTCGAAAAAATGTAATCGATTACAATTACAGCTGCTTTTGGTTGAAAAATATTTATTAAGCCGGGGTCACACTGCTTATACACCTTTTCTACGTGGGCACCGCCATCTTCAATTCGGGCACTTCCGGTATGCGGGAAAATGTCGCTTTCTTTTCCCATTGACAGTAGAATGTGTTAACATTTTAATTGCAACCGTCAGTCGTTCTTGTTATGACCCTTCTATACTTTTTTACTTGTTCGGGGTTTTAATCTCTTGCTTTTTTTTTCGGAACGCATACCGGATATGGGGACGACGTGGCTGGGTGCGAGGCTAAACGAAAAGTGTTCAGATTCGAACGCGAGTCACCGCGAGACCTGCACTTCGGATACCGCATGACATTGATTTCAAGGAAAAACTTGGCACGCGGCATTCAAACCACGGATATTGCGGTGGTTTGTGTTTGCAGACTGTGTTTTGTATTATGTGTGAGCAGTGTGACCCCGGCTTTATAATGGCGCGTTCACACTGCAGACATGCCTCCGGACAAGTACGAAATCGGTGACGTCACCTTTTTTTACGGTTCGATATCCGCCATGTTCCATCCAGGCCAAAAAAGCGGGCAAAACTTAAGAGCTGGTCCGCGGACCAGAGGAACGTTTCCAGGGACGAGTCTGCCGACCTGTTGAACGTTGTGTATCACGTGGGCAAACGTCATAAAATAGGTCTGCGGACCTGCCATACCACTGTTCTCGAGATTTTAAACCCGTTCAATTGCCGCTTTTTCCTGGTCCGTCGTGGTCTATGCCAAGTCCCCGGACTCGTTAACTCGGAAGGAACCAATCGAGTCGAATTTCTCGCGAGACAACTGCCTGCACAAGGCGTCTTTTGTTTTTCAACGGATTACTTTCAGCGTTTGTTTATACAGCTACCCTCGTTACACGAGCGCTGTCAGCTAGTCATTGAGCCAAGGACAGTTGACTCAATCGGGATCGGCCAGAGTTTAACGGCGTCAATAACTCTCTTTGAGCCTCATATCCTTGTTACACGGGCACACTTAAAGTTAAGCTAAGCCACAGTTGGTACACAATACTTGCAGACAACATTTTGTGGCTACGCAGTTAAAGGGGTGATGTAACGATTTTTGTATTTTGCGCAAGTACCGCTTATAACGGATCCCTGACGTTAATGACCTGTGAAATACCCGTTCGTTTTTCACCACACGCAATCGAAGTCGCAAAAAAAAAAAATAAAGAAAAACGAGCAAGAGTTCACCCCCTCAATTCGCAGCAAGAACAAGCGGCCACAAGATCTGGAGCCGATTATATGCCGCCAATGTTGATCATAGTCATGCGCTGGGGTTGGCAAGGCACAGGACACGCACTGAGTTCCAGACATTGTTATGGTTCGGCTGTTGTCGTCATTGCAGCGATTGGACTCAGGACACTACCCGAATGCTTCTCGAGCTATCGATTATCACGAGCCCAAATCGAGTGTCCACGCCATGCTCGGGTCCCATCTATGAGCCGCATTCAAATATCGTCACTGGGCGGTACTGCTACCGTCCAGCTACGTCATCAGGTTTTGCGAAGGAGAGATGGAATGAAAATACTCGGTTTTGTCCTCGAAATTACAGCGCAACAAAGGAGTTTCTTGGTCAGTGGCGTTGCGTGCGGGTATCCTTGAGTCCCACTATTAGCCCCGTGCGCGACCGAAAGCGTCGCTGTGGTCGGCCTTCCACGATTGGCCGAACGCTGACTATGACGTCGGAAAGGGGATTTTCATCGACGGAAATAAGAGGAATGAAAGAACTTTAATTTTGACGGTGTTGGCAGTGTTCCTTTGAGAGCGCAATGATTTCAAGCTTCCACCATGCTAATAACAAACACCATCGAACTTGTTGTTTGCAAGGTAATGACGTCACAAAGGGGAACCACAGGAGGGCGCCACCAAAACTTCTCGCTTCGTCTCACCCTAGCATGGACTAACCGCGAAGCCTGTGCTAGCGCGAGCGGCCAGCCTTGACTGCCTTGACTAGAGCACTTGCTGCACGAGCGCTCGTGCAGCCACCGCGGCTTCATTCAAAGCGACTAGCTCGCGCTTTTAGCACGCGCGGCTAACAATAGTCCATACTAAGGTGAGACGACGTATAGTGCCAGTAAGCTCGTGTAAAGTGAAAAACATTCCAATTGAATATCATTGCACCGCCCCTTCAAAGCTGTGGGCGCACGTGCACTTGAGCATCTTGAGCACCCATCAAAACAGTGCACGCGCGCTCTACACTTCTGAAATAGCTGAACACACACGGTGCCCCGACTGGTGCCCCACGCGTGCAATCTCGTGCTGCGTGCGCGTGAACATAGCTTTGACAAGCTTGCAATTGCACGGGTTTTCCCGTACGAATAGAGACATGGCGGCGGCCAGTCGCCACGCTTGCAATCGTCTATAGTGCAGTAACTCTGGTTCCGCGTAACAGCCGTTTAAGGTGAGTTAACAGTTATACCCTTGTTACACGAGCACACTTAACTGCAGTTACGCTAAGCCACGGTTAGCACACAGTACTTGCCGACAACATTCTGACACTATGCAGTCAAAGCTATGGGCGAACATACGCTTGAGCATTTTGAGCACCCATCAAAGCAGTGCACGCGCTCTCTTCACTTTTTATGAAATAGCTGTCCGAAAGTATAGTGCGGTATCTGTGGTGGCGCGTAACAGCAGTTAAAGCTGAGTTAACCGCGGTTAAGTGTGCCCGTGTAACAGGGGTATTAACAGCTAGTTGAACTGAGCTGGCCTACCTCATTAACTGGCGGGGTTTTCCCCAATAGAGTTAAAAATGGCGGCGTCCGTCGCACTGCCAGCGAAGCACTTACTATCGTAGAAGATTGGGGAGGTATCTAGAAAGTATCGTAGGAGCAAATATTGTCGGAAGAGGTATGATTCGGAGCTAAAGCAGACGCTAAAACGATCATGGCACGTTGCGGAAGCCCACGCTCGGCGAGCGCGGCCATTGAGATGTCGGTGACGATAGGACTTTCGTTGTGTCTCTCTTGCTTAAATTCATGTTAAACGTTCTGATTATCGTTTCTTTACTCTAAAAATTAAAACAAAAGATGTCATTTATGTTTTCTGTGAAACGTTTATAATGAATAAAATATTTGCACTTAATTCATTTGCACCACTCTAAAAAAAAAAAGAAGTAATGTGACATCAGTCTTGATTGTGTCTCGGTTTGAACTTGGATCGAAAGTTGGGGTTGTTAGGCCTATGTACCGTGTAACACCTGGTAACATCGGACAACTTAGTTGAGCTTGATGACAGTTGGGAGATGCCAACAATCTTTGGCTCAATGACCGTTGAAACTGCCCGTGTAAGAGGGGTATTGCCTGCCAGTGTTTTATGTCACGGTTGACACTAGTTGACACCTTATTGAACCGAATGTGTTTTGATTGCCTGGAGCTGAGCTGGTTTTCATTCATGCTTGTGAGGTTTGCCAGCTGAACGAAAGAAGAAATACACAAGATAGAGAATACTGATAACTTCTTTTTCTTTATCGACTTTCATTTACTGAATAACTTCTTTTCCTTCGTTGACTTTCATTATTGCCCACCGTACTGAAGTTTTAGGTGAGTTATCAACGCTCCCGTAAACTCGCAATGAACTGGTTTCCGGTGGTCTGCGGGGAAGTTTGGCGCCCTCTTCTTTTTGTTTCTTGAGTGCGCTTTATTATTAGCATAACAGGAAGTCCCTGGATCCTGGCCAAGTAGCGCCATCGCCTTCCCTGCCTGATAGCTGGACACAAACAGATACCAACATACAGACAACCAAACCTCGCACGGTGATTGGCTGATCTGTCTCAATTGCCATGGCGATCGCCATTTTGGTCTATTCAAACCTTCGAAAAGGTCGTTCTACACCAGTCGCGCCAAGATCGCTATGGAGAAGCAACGTACTGAACGGGTTCCTCGACAATATATGCCTCTTTGGCACTGCGCATGCATTCAACTAATCAGTGCTGCTTATTTCCTCAGATCTCTCGCAATGATATTGCGATATATTGATCTTCTCTCTTATTTCAAGACACAAAAATTTATTTTCAATGTCCCCAAGCACCGACGGCGCATGTGGTGGCGTTACGAAGATGTACGCTTGTTTCGCCGGTGTATTGATAGCAAAATCTCGGTATAAACCAACTCAACTCACTGACGTCACACCACTGCGGTGGCGCTGCTGTCTGTACTGCGCATGCGCAGACGCTTCACTCCTCCAGAGTTTGGTTTCTGCGCACCCGCAGTGCCCGCACCTGGTGTGGGCAAAACGGACTTGTTTCTAAACACTGTGTTGGTGTATACAAGAAACGTCTTTATAAAGGTATACCCGTTGCATGCGGCGAATTTAGATCGGACCACCAAGAATGGAGAGATCAAGGAGATATTGCTCAACACATGAACCAAAATGGCGGCAGTTCGGAGAGCTCGGCGCTACTTTCCCAAGATCCCGTTACTTTAGCATAACCAGCTCGACTACTTTCTCTCAAAAGCACTACCTCGTAAGTGATGAAACCAATTTCACAAGCCAGTTTGGCTACGCTGCCGCTTTCACGAGGCATCGGCCAAAGAGCGCTGTTTAGAGTGTACGCTCAGGACGAGCTCTGCACGCGCTCAGCAGACGGGCACACAGTTATGGCCGCCAGTGAATTGTCCCTTTAGCAACTTTAGCCTTCTTTTTCACGTGCGGCAACCCCGCTGCAGCTTTGCGCACGCGTCGAACGCTTGGTGAGATAAGAATATTTGCATCATTTGTGGAAGGAGGGCCGATAAAGTACGGGCGAAAAATTAAACAACCGATCAGCGGCGAGATTCAGAAAACGCAAATGTCATGGGCAGCGTACCAGAACAGGGCACTTTTTTTATTTAGGTGAAACTTTTTCTGATGATCGTCCTTCATTTTATTTCTTTTGCGAATGACGGTGACGGACTTCACGCGTTCTCTTTGAAAGAATATACACGCTGCCTTTGTTTCTGTAGAAATCTCGTATAATCTGCGGGAAGTTTGTGAGCTATTTTTGATTAAAATATACGGTGCTTGGCGTCAGGCTCTGTATTGGCACGCACGCTCAGAGATATTTTCCTTCTCGTATTCCAAGAAGGACAACCTTGATGGTGTGAAATATTGTTTTCCAAAGTGTTGTCGGATCTGAACATCAGCACGCGTTCTGTAGCAATGGACCCAGCGCCGAAAGCACAACACTTACGAAGCTTAAAAAGCAGGTGGAGAGTGTGAAACCTATGGCATCATAATCTTTCATCTATCCAGAATGTTTACGAGATTTTTATTTTATTTTTTACATTTCGAGTATATATGTTTTTTTGAAATCGAAGCGACCCTAGTGGCGTAATGCCGCTCAAAGCATCTTGTGTACCGGTTGGCCACTAGGTTTCGATTTCGATTTGCCAAACTTACTTTACGACATTCTCTAACGACAACATACAATGCATGAGACTTCCCTTAAATTTATAAAACTTTAGGTGTTGCCTTCCATACAAATAAAAACTAAGGCACTTTATTTTTATTTTTTTCGGGGGGAGGGTCCTGACGTGGCGGAGTTTGTGCACAGGTAAACTCAGGACGGCTTGGCCAGATGTAAGAAGAAGTAGACTGGGCCAGTCATTCTGTTCCATCGTCTGTTTAATGTGGTAGGCTTCTCAAATGATCCGTGAGCTGGGAGAGTCATGCTGCACTCTGGGGTGTAGCCAGGCTACCAGAAGGGTACGGGACGCGGCAGGGCGTACTCCTACCCCTCGTCAAGCTTAGGTAAGCCCTTACGGCCGCTGGAGGTCCGTGTTTCAACGGGGGCTCTCACGAAGATGAATGGGTGAAATGCAAGTAAGGGTTCACTTTATTCTAATGCAGTGCTGAGATGCACTACTTTGTCAACGGGGCAATCGAAATTGGAACCATGCCAGTCCTTTCTATGGCCAAAGAGGTCCCATAATGCAACGCGCGCAGTGTTGCGTACAGGGTTTTTGGAAGTAATCTACCGCTTTCTGTCTTAGTTTGTTAGACTTGTCCAAATATAATTCCGAGAACAATGACTGCGACTCGTAGCTGGAACTGTGCTGTCAAAAGCTGTATTTTTTTGTAGTGCAGAAAACCACGCCAGCAGATGTGGACATCAAAGTTCGAGGTTGCCCAGCCTGTTGATTCCGCTGCCCAGGGTCTTGCGAGCCAGAAGAAACTCGTGGAGTGACAAGGCACCGTCGTTGTCCATGTCGTCCTTGGTCACAGCAGCCACTACAAGATCTGAGGGCCGAAATAAAACACATGTACACAGTCTGCACATTTAGCTAGATAAGAGGTAAAAGAACGAAGTTACTTAGCAGCTTGATCGAATCTCTATCCGGATTTACACTCGTGAATTACTGTGTCCGCATGATACTGTTAGCGCAAACAAACGATTACGAGTTCTTCCTGTTCTTCTCTCAGATTCAAAAGACTGTAGTAACAAACTACTATACTCGGCGACAACTTTTCTTGGCAATGCTGCCAAAGCTACATAGCCGAAGCACGCTGTCTTCTTACGCAGCTGAACACAGTCCCCGGGTCTAAATTGTGTTTTGGCTGTAACGTAAATTATAATCTTAACATTCGTCATTTGAATAATAATTGTCACATCACTATGAATCTTGAACAATAAAAATATAAAAATGAAATTCGTTTTCTAGTTACTAAAGATCTGGTAGTAGGTAACAAGAGGAAAAGGAGATGGAGGAGCACAGAACCACGAGATCATGAACGGCACGAGAGGGAACGATAAACCGACACCATTGAAACGGACGTGCCCGGGATCTCTTCCTTAACAGATGGCATCTGCTCTGAGCGAGGGTATGTCCACTGGAAACGGTTTCATAGACACTAACGAGCTGTATAGAGTGCTTGCCTTGAATGCCGACAACGAAACCAAAACTGACGTAATGAAAGCCCGGATGCTTTGCGGAGTGATACATGTGCAGGAGCTCCGCCCCCCCCCCCCCCCCCTAGCATTCCCTTCATTGCCAAGAAAAGTTGTCGCCGAGTATAGTGTGGTTGAAAGTGCTCCTTCAGGGTTTTAACTTAATCGATTTGACGCTCGTCAATAGAGAGTTTAGTGGATCGTTCAGTCACTCCCGCTACGCTATCCCCAATGCACTACAACGTCCACTGGATGTATTGTAGCGGAGCCACGATTTCAAGTTTCAGTAAAACCTCGCAACCCGCTAGAGATCATAGCGTTACGTGACCACATGCAGCGCCACTAGCGACTCTTTCGTACAGATAAAGCTTACGTGAAATACAGGTTTTAAAAGAAATTCCTTGTAGTCTTCTATTAGCATCAATATACAAATATAATATTCATTTTTATCGTATAAGTTGCTTATTTTTGCTTATGTTAAAGGAGAATGTGTTATATATGTTTCTGACGGCCAAGCTGGCCAAGGCGATCCTGTTTAGGTCAAGCGCCAAGCCATCAGGGAAAAGCTTCGGAACGACAACAACCGCAGCTCTTCTGTTGTGTCGTTTTGATCGGTCTTTTTTATCTTGCTCTCTATTTACATAAAGTCACAGTGACTTTATGTTCACCAAAAGTGAACCTCTTGGATCCGCCTGCTCACTCATTTCTTCGGTTGGTTCCGTTATCACGACAAAAGCGGCTGAACAGGATGTCGCATCTTGAATTGTGATCCTGTCGCTATCTCTCTCTCCCATTTCGCAAAGACTCGTTCTCGCGAGATCCACTCTAGCACGCCGCGCTACGCGCGCCAGGTTTCTCGCGATTTTCAAGGGCAGTTCAACCTTTTTTGTACTTTGTAGTAATATAACCTAGAATGAATCCCTGACGTTTATAATGTATGAAACACGCGTTAGGTTTTCCTCCTCGAAAAATTTATGTCGCAAAAAAAGAAAAGAAGCTAGATAAGCTAGAGGTTACTTGAACCAAACAAGATGTCAATAACCATCTTGTTTGATCCAAGTACACCTCAACTGCTCAGCTATATGTTTACCACATCCGTAAGTTAAAAACAAAGTCTGTGGACATGATCTACCATCTATCTTAAAACACGATCATAAAAAAATCGGGAAGTTTATTGCTTCTAACCTGTCTCACTACCCAGGCAGGTGAACACATTTCTGATGTTGATTGTCCTGTTGTTATGAACAACTATTTTGCATCTATGTTTACGCAGGAATACCTTTCAACGAGACCAAATATAAATTATGTAAACTACAGGTTTATGACTGCTATCACTATATCGACACAACACATTGAAAAAATTATAGATAACCTAAATATTACCACATCGGCCGGCTCAGACACAATAACTCTAAGGTACTTAAAAATACAAAGCGCACATCGAGCGATATATTCAACCTACTTTTCCATGATAAAGCAATTGCTGCAAAGTTGCGAGCGAGCTGGACGAAAATGACAATAATAATCACTGGAGAAGGGGAACAACGGGGACAAAAGGCGAACACAAATCTCCAAACACAGCTAAGTGACTGTCGGTAGCGCACCAGTCATCTGGCTGTGTTTGGAGATTTGTGTTTGTCCTTTGTCCCCCTTGTTCACCTCCTCCAGGGATTATTATTGTCATTCTTGTTCAGCTCGCTAACACCTTTGCAGTAATTGCATTATCGTTATAACTTTAAAATGCAGGCCGTTCACCCTTGTTGGAGTCAGACTGGTGGCAGCTGTTAAAACCCGTTTGCTCTACTGACGTCTAAAACTCCTGGTTAGCTCAGTCGGTAGAGCGCTCCACCGGAAATGGAGAGGTCTCTGATTCGATACCGGGACCAGGCGGATATTTTCGATGGCGCACCAGTCACCTAGCTGTGTATGGAGATTTGTGTTTCTCCTTTGTTCCCGTTGTCCCCCTTCTCCAGCGATTATTATCGTCTGTTTTTCCAACAATATTTGTCCACTGGCCACATCCCAGTTGACTAAAAGATCAGAAGGGTTGTTCCTCTTTTTTAAAAATGGAGATCGCCGCCTCGCGGAGAACTATCGTCCCATCACCCTAACCAGTGTTGTGTGCAAGATAATGGAACATATAACGTTTTCACATGTTCCATCACATTTTGAATGCAATAACTTCTACAAACACCTGTACGGCTTTCGCAAGAGTCTTTCCTGCGAGGCACAACTGCTTGAATTTATTCATGACTTACATCTTCATATGTACTCTAACTCTCGAACTGATGCAATATTCCTGGATACTTCTATATCATTTGATAGTGTTCCTCATTGTCGTCTTGTGTCCAAGCTTTCTTCACTTTATCTTGTTTCTCGAACCCTGTCATGGATCTGCAACTTTCTATCACTTTGCTTACGGTACACAGTTTGTGGTGATTTGGAGCCTGACATTACTAATATATCTTCAGGAGTGCCGCAGAGAAGCGTTCTGGGTTCCTTGTCATTTCTAATTTACATTAACAATCTTTCCAATTATTTGTCATCAAATAAATGTACGTTTCTTTGATGACGACTGTTTTATACAGAAAAATTGGAAGCCCTGATGACCACTTACTATTTCAGCATGATTTGGACCGCATTAATAACTGTTGTGATGATTGGCTAATGCCAAATAAATCAAAATGTCAGGTGACGAATTTCACTCGCAAACGTTTTATCTTACAGATCTCACACACTTTAGGCACGTCATCTCTAAGTACATGTTCATCTTACAAGTATCGTGGCGTCCATTTCACATCTAAACTTTCGTGCGCCGCCTTATTTAACACGGTAACATCTAACGCATCGAGAACTCTCGGCTATATACAACGTAACCTTAAAACAGCCCCTCATCATCTCCGAAAATTGGCTTACGAAACGTATATCCGCCCCAAACTAGAATTTTCATCAGCTACCTAGGGGCCCCCATCAGAAATACCTAACCGCTTGCATCGAAGTAGTTCAAAATCGCGCAGCACGCTTCATAACATCATCCTATTCCTTTAACGCGAGTGCCCTCCTCAAACGTCAGTGCTCATTTCCCTTTCTTGAAGTGCGTCGTACCATCTCTTTGATGTGCATAATACATAAGTTCTATTATGACGATTTTTATACAAACATTTATTTCCTTAAACCACCCAATAGATCATCCTATCGCACCACACACAGCCAAAGTTTTTAACATCCCACTGGTTCAACAAGCGCATTCATAAATTCTGCTGTACCATATGAAACAACACAGAAGCGGACCCAGCTAGCTCATCGACCGAGTGCCTAGCTTGAGATCGAGCGGCTCACAAGCCAGTAGCTATCGTTTTAACTATTCAAGAATTAAAAACATAGTCAATCAATCAGTGAAGAATGGTATCAAACGTTAAAGAAAATATATAAGACATGCCATGTCAGCATTTCGTTAATGAAAGATCTTTTGCACGACAAAAACGTTTAAATTCATTTTCGCTGTAAGTCAGAGCGCAGCCGACATAACAGGTCAATGAGGCCAATCAAGCAGAACCAAAAAACACTATGTCACGGAGCTCAACAACCTATAGTGCGTTTGTTGTCACCGGTCAAAGCAATCAAGCGCAAACCATCCACTATGACCTTGCGCTTTTAGTATGCGTGTTTGTGCTTGTGTATCTTATAGTCTTTCACTGCATTTTGATCTATAATAAAACAAGCAATAGCAGACTTTTTTTTTCAAGACGGGTGTTCAAAAGGACGCTTTATATAACTCATCATTTTGATGTTAGTTTGATTAAACTTGAATACCAATTATCTGACCTTATAAATAACCACCCTAATATTGTTGAAATAGTACGCCGAGGTCGAAGACTCTGCATGTCCAAGAAAAGAGTAAAAGTGTATTTTGTAGCTCAAGTTCCTATAAGCAAAGTAAATGAATGACTTTCGAAACAAACTTTAGTACATTTCGGTCTGGATGGGAATCGAATCCGGGCCTCCGGGGTGCGAGACGGGCACGCTTCCCCGACTCCACGGCGGCTCCAAGGTCCTGCCTGACTAAGGTGTGCGTGCGACATTGCACACGTCCCGTCACAACCATCTGGCTGACTAAAGGTATGTCCAAGTGCGTGCGTCATTGGGCACGTAACGGTGCAGCCAATGCGGAGAAGGTGGCGCCACGTCATGAGTGTATAACATGAGCGCGTTGTTTCCCGCGCGTCACACACCGAATCAGCAAAAATAACGCATGTCGAAAAAATAAATCGAAAACTTTTCACCAAAAGGACTGCATTGCTTTCATATTCCCACACGTAAGCAATGAAAAGTGTCTGTGCGGAATTTTCTTTTGTATTCTTTTGCCGCAGCCCCTCAGACACATATATGTCTGGAAATAAGGATTATTATTATTATTATTATTAACTCACGCATACAATATTTATTTTTATTTTTACAACATGTTTACGGGAGAACCGCCAAGTGGTCTGTGTTGGATAGCGCTACTGAGCAGCTGAGCTGATAGAGCTCCGTCGCTCGTGCGCATGAACTCGTGCCTTGCGCCCGTGGCTAGAACGTACCCGGCTCTGAGCCGATCGCCATATTAAACCTCTTGTTCTACCTTGCTATCGTGTCACCGTTCCCTGGCGCAACTTGCAACACGACTTGCAACATGGTGTCAGAAGTGGGATGCCGCAAACGATGAGCCGATTTCAAGAGCTCTTCAGCAGGCACCGCCGCGCCAACCAGGGACCCACACGAAGGTAGGCGACTTTGCTCTCGGGGATCTTCGGCCGCAGCTACGCGATAAATTATGGCGTCCTTTGTCATACAACCGCCGGAAGCATTTTGCTTCTCATCGCCGACCGAGTGGCCCAAGTGGAAAAAACGTTTCGAACGTTTCCGCACGTCCTCCGGACTTATCGCCAAGCCCGAGCCACACCAAATAGATGCGTTGCTCTACATCATGGGAGACCAAGCGGAAGATATATATGGCACGTTCCAGCTGTCTGCCGAGGAGGCTAAGAAGTTTACAGTCGTCGTGGAGCAGTTCGACAAGTATTTTATCCCGCGGCGAAACGTCATCTTCGAACGAGCTCGTTTCAACACGAGAGTTCAACAAGAAGGTGAATCTGCGGAAGATTTTGTCACGGCGCTCCACGCACTTTCGAAGCACTGCGACTACGGCGAGCTTCAAGAACAGCTCGTCAGAGACCGTCTAGTAGTAGGAATCAAAGATCAGAAGCTCTCAGCAAGACTTCAACTCGATGCCGACCTCACGCTTCAGAAGGCACTTGAGACGGTCCGACAGGTCGAAAGCGTACGTCAGCAGCAAGCTGAGCTCAATCCCGACAAGTCGACTGTCAACAAAGTCGCCGCGGCGCGTCAACAAGGAGCAAACCAAAGACGATTCGTCAAGACTTCGGGGAAATCTGCTCACGCGAACGACGAACGACCTCACCCAGAAGTGAAGCCATCTCCAAGCTCGAGCAAGAGCGGCGTTCAGAGACCGTGTCGCTGGTGCGGAAAAGAGCAGCACGGACGCGCCCAATGCCCAGCGCGGTCGGAAGTGTGCCGTAATTGCCACAAAAAAGGACATTATTCGTCTGTTTGCAGGTCTCGACGAGTTGACTTCGTTGAAGCGCCTGAAACCAACAGCGAACAAGGATTTTTAGGAGCAGTCAAGTCCTCCGAAACTTCGGAATGGGAGACTACGATCCTGGTTCAAGGCCAACCCGTAAAATTCAAAATCGACACGGGCGCCGACGAAACCGTCCTTTCACAAGCAACATTCGACATGCTCAAACGTCAGCCTCTGCTTTCAGAAGCACCTCGTCAACTTTACGGGCCCGACGCAAAGCTTCTCGCAACTAAGGGCGTTGCAAGACTCGAACTCGCTTACCGCGACAGGACAACAATTCAAGACGTCTACGTGCTTCACGACGTCCACACGTCCTTGCTCGGAAAGCCCGCCATCAATGATCTGCACATACTTACATTCGTCAATGCCGTCACCCAGAAGGTAATCCCGAAAGTCGAATTTCCTTCACTATTCCAAGGTCTCGGCAAGCTGCAAAAAGAACACCGCATTCGCTTGCGCGATGGAGCGGAACCATTTTGTATCAACTCTCCACGTCGCATCCCGATACCCTTGTACGAGAAAACAAGGTTGGAGCTACAGCGAATGCAGACAATCGGTGTCATTTCTCCTGTCGACGAACCAACCGAATGGTGTGCGCCCATGGTAGTCGTCCTCAAGCCAAACGGATCGGTGAGAATCTGCGTCGACTTTACTGGTCTGAACCATCACGTCCTGAGAGAATGGCATCCCATTCCTTCCGTCGAGCACACACTCGGACTGCTCCACGGCGCGAAGATATTTTCAAAATTAGATGCTAATTCTGGATTTTGGCAAATTCCACTGGACGAAGGCAGCAGGAAACTCACCACCTTCATTACACCGTTCGGGAGGTTTTCCTTCAACAGACTACCTTTCGGCATATCGTCTGCTCCAGAGCACTTTCAAAAGCAGATGTCTAGTCTTTTGCATGGCATTAACAAAGTGGTCTGTCACATGGATGACATCCTCATCTGGGGCTCAACCGAAGAAGAACACAACGAGACGCTACGCACCGTACTGCAGCGATTAACCAAAGCTGGATTGACGCTCAACGAAAACAAGTGCCTATATAACGTCCAAAAGCTCACGTTTTTAGGCCATCAACTAGACTACAACGGCATCAGACCCGATGAAAGGAAGGTAGAGGCTATTTTGAAAATGAAACGCCCGACAAACAAAAGTGAGCTGCAAAGAGTACTGGGTATGGCCACGTACCTTGCCCGCTTTGTGCCAAACCTTTCAGACGTTCTTCAGCCACTTTCATCCTTGTTGTCGAAGAAGCAGGAGTTTCTTTGGGACTCTCCACAGCAACAAGCATTTGACAAATGGAAGACAGTACTATCTTCTCGTCCCGTACTGGGCGTATACGACCCCGGAAAGGATACAGTCGTCAGCGCAGACGCTTCCTCTTTCGGACTTGGAGCACTGATCCGGCAGCGACAAACAGATGGCAAGTTTGCTGTCATTGCGTACGCCTCAAGATTGCTCTCAGACACCGAAAAGCGCTACGCGCAGATTGAGAAAGAGGCTCTTGCCTTAGTCTGGGCATGCGGGAAGTTCGAGGACTACCTGGTTGGAAAAACGTTCAAGCTGGAGACAGACCACAAGCCGCTCGTTCCCATCCTCATGTCGAAAACTCTTGACGACTTGACACTCAGACTCCAGAGGCTGAAGATGAGGATGATGCGCTACCAGTACAGCGTAGAATATGTACCAGGGAAGGACCTGCTAGCCGCTGACACACTTTCCCGAGCACCTCTACAACAAACAGGGGACACAGACCTTGAAAAAGACGTCGAAGCTTTTGTCTGTTCCTTGAACAAAGCTATCCCAGTCAAGGACCATTGCCTACAATGGCTAAAAGAAAGCCAAAAATCGGACACAGTCTGTAACCAGCTACGAAAACTAAGCTCAAAGGAATGGCCATCCAGAAGAGACTTGTCGCAAGACCTGAAACCTTTCTTTGAGCACCGACACCAGCTCACCGTAGAAGACGACTTGCTCCTCTATGCAGCCCGTGTCGTCGTTCCTGTCTCGTGCAGAAAAGAGATCATGCAGCTCCTTCACGAAGGCCACTTCGGCATCACGAAAACACAAGCAAGAGCAAAGGACTGTGTCTGGTGGCCAACAATAGCTACAGAGATAGCTGCCACAGTAAAGCAATGCAACGAATGTATCAAAACCACGTGCAATCGCAAGATGCCGCTTCTAAACACGGAATTTCCTGACCGACCATGGCAGCGTGTTGCAATGGATCTTTTCTACTTCAACAGCCACTGGTGGTTGATCATGACAGATTATTTCTCAAGGTACCCCGAGATAGCACGACTTGAGAAACTTACATCGCTGACAGTCATTAGCCACTGCAAATCAATCTTCGCTCGCCACGGCATTCCCGAGGTGGTAGTGTCCGACAATGGACCTCAGTTCTCGTCATCAAACTTCGCTACATTTGCTCGAGAATACGGGTTCAAACATACCACCTCAAGCCCATATTATCCCCAAAGTAATGGACTTGCGGAAGCAGCCGTGAAGTGCATCAAGAAATCAATGGAAAAAACGAAAGACCCATACTTGACCCTTCTCGCTTACAGGTCCGCGCCGCTGAAGAACGGCTACAGCCCCGCGGAACTACTTATGGGTCGACGATTACGAACCAAGCTCCCTATTGTTCCCGAGATGCTCATGCCCCACATGCCCGACATGAGACAACTTCGCGAGTTTGAAGAGCTATACCGGGAACACCAGAAGAAAGACTTCAATCGACGGCATGGCGTACGCGCAATGCCGGAAGTCCTAAATGGAGATGAAGTTTGGATCACTGACATCAAACAGAAAGGTACAGTGCAGAGACCAGCAGAAGAACCCAGGTCTTACTTCGTGGACACTGACAACGGGGTTGTGCGACGTAACCGAACTCATCTTGTTCTTTTTCCTGCAAATGTCCGGGATGCGGAAGTCGTTGACAGCGAAGATGCTCAAGAGCCACTTACAGAATGCGAAGGCAGTCTTCATTCACACACGAGAAGTGGCCGATGCGTCAAGGCTCCCCAGAGACTTTGACTCATCCGTATGGGGGAGATGTTGGATAGCGCTACTGAGCAGCTGAGCTGATAGAGCTCCGTCGCTCGTGCGCATGAACTCGTGCCTTGCGCCCGTGGCTAGAACGTACCCGGCTCTGAGCCGATCGCCATATTAAACCTCTTGTTCTACCTTGCTATCGTGTCACCGTTCCCTGGCGCAACTTGCAACACGACTTGCAACAGTCTGGACCATCTAAAAATCAGTGTGTCTTCACGTTCCTATAGCCGTCTGCACGTTCACGTTCAAATGGAAAAACACCATAGACCGTCTTCTCTTTTCAAATGACAACGAACCGAAGCAGGCACGTAGCCAGGGGGGGGGGGGGGGGGGGCATGGGGCCCGGCCTTTCCCCGAAATCTTCCATTTTGCTGAGACCCCCTCTCCCCCCTCCACCTCATACAGCATTTTGTCATGGGCGGCCCCCCCCCCCCCCCCCCCCTCCCCCGATACAAAATCTGGCTACGTGCCTGAACCGAAGACCACATGAAGTGGTGACAACTCAGCCATTTTTCCGCCCAAACGTTTTTTTATGCATTTTGAAGTGCGCGCAATCCGGTGTCACTCAGCTCGAGCCCGAAGCTTTGGCTAGTGCATAGACGCTATTTTACCTCCCAAATCACGCACCGAGTGCGCGAGAGCGTCACGCGCTGGCACATCCAGAGAAACAATGGATGTCTTCACCCTGAGACAGACAGACATGTAGGCAACCTAGGCTAGAGTGAACAGGCATGATCTCTTACGGCCATTGCACCGGGAGCAGTAGCTCCCTGCGGCGGCAGCTTGGAGGCGTCGCTGTAACCTTACCTCTCCTACAGTGCTTTAATTCCTTCTGAGAGGCACGTCCTTTTCACCGTGTTGTCCTCTTTGCTCGAGGGTTGAGTTGGATAAGTTTCTAGAGTAATTGAACCTACAGGTCGTGAGGCCAGCTGCCTTCAGGGACTTATGCGGAACACGTCTTTCTCTTCGTTTCCTTAAGAAACAAGTTTGTATAGACAAGAATTTAATTATTGTAAGCCAAAACTTATTTCAATCTGCTCACTACAGTTATTTCAAGCAAGTATAATTGCACACATTTTCAATCGCATTGGTCAGGGAACAGTTGTTCAGGATGGCTCAGGCGGCGTTGGGCATGGTTGTGTGGTCGCACCCCTACGCGGCTAAAGAAGTTCCATTGCTCCTCGGAGAGAGTGAAGGCCACAAGGAAACCGCTCTCTAGCCCGGTCATGGAAGAACATGGCAGGGCAGCACTCAGCATCTCGCTTGATTTTATTTCGCAATACTCATTGCGGGGACTCAGATAAACGAAAGAGAAGCGCGAGGAAACTTCACGAGTTGTGATCCTGGACCGGCTTGCTACGTCTCAGCTGAGACTGAGTGAAAGAAAGCACTGCAAAAGGTTGGGCGCACGACTGTCTTGAGACGCGGCTTGAGTCCCGCTCAGCTCGAGCGCTGGTTTTGGCATTGCTTTCTTTTGCAAAGTCTCAGCTGGGACGCTGTTTCTAGCAAGTCTGACCTGGCTGCTTATAATTAGTTGCAAAGGACAAGAGTCGTGGTTGGTGTAAACGCAAAGTGGAAGCCTGGAGTCGTTGCATTATTAAACCAACACCATGAAAGTTGATCGTCTGACATTGTTCTTATTTGAAAAAATGAAATAAAAATTAATCCAAAGAAAGACGACCGTAGTGAGGGTTTCGCACATGTGCAACGCGTTTGATAGGGCACTGCATGGAAAGGGGGTTTATTAGACCCTTTTCCTGAGCCTCAGATTTGAACCACGATGACTGGCTGTTTGTTGCCTTACCATGAGGACCAGTCACTGTGGTTTACACATAACACTCTCCGTAAGTTTTCTACAAGTAGAGTAACGTTAAAACTAAAAATCTAAAATTCCTGCACGATGCCGAACAAAACAGAACCAGAGCGGTTGGAAAGCTGGAACCTTAAAACGAAAAATGTCGGGTAAAAATCTTGGAGTGAAGGAAAAGAAATTCCCCGTTGTCGTCACCATCATATGGAGCTCAATTTACGCACCTTTCGTGGTGTCGGAACATGGCAGGGAGCATTGAATAGCTTATTTATAGGTACTAGATGTTTTCGAGAACTTTCTCGTGACCCTTGTTTTCTTCTTCTTTTTCTTGCAAGATTATTTACTCATTGCAAGATCGAGGAAGTAGCGCGAGGAAATATTTGAGAAAAGAATCCTCTGCATAAGGGACAGAATCCCCCCAGCGCCACTTTTCCTGAACTTCTCAACCTCGAATTTCAGCCACCTTTCAAAAGATGGCGCAAGTGCGCGTCGTCTGCTACAGCATAGGTTCTTTTTATTATTTAGGACAATTAGTATGCTTTAAAAAAATTACAATCATAGAAAGTGATTTTAATTAAAACGAGAAAAGCACTAATTGAAGAATTGTTGCTTAAATAGCTGCCCTCTTCTTTGAAACCGGTTTCTTGCGTACAGAGTCGAGCTTCAAAATAGTCCCATGATTTAAACATATTTTAAACAAATCTGAATATGAATACGAAAAAATCACGCTTCTAGTGAACCAGCTCAGTTCCTCTAGCATACAATTAAAAAAAAATTAGGTCAGATGCCAGAACGCTGTCTGAGAAAACCAAGAACGCGTTAAGGGAATTTTTAGAAATTTTACCATTTTCAAGTTGTGTTTACAAGAAAACGGCTGGCATTGCACTTCTAATATTTTGTATTCTCAGTTCCTATGCTTACCACAAGCATGCCCTTAAATGTCGTTGCTGCGTTATGATGTGAAACTGAGTTACTAGACTTCAAAATCATATAAAAAAGGCTCTTTTTGAATAAATATTAAAAAATGTGAGCGTGCTAATTAACAAAAACACATATGCACGGAACTAGACGAGTCTTTCTTCTATTCAATAAAAAAATAAGAACGCGTCTTGGATGCATTGTAAGTCTAGAAACTTGGAATGCGTAGAGGTATGTCTTTGAAAATATCAAAACTTGCACTTTTTGTTTTCTTATTGTGCGTTAAGTTTTGAAAAATGCGTATCATGTTTTGCACTAAAAGAGTGATGATGAATTGGCTATTTATTTGCAAAAAGAACGAAATACGTAACACGCACACAGACGCGACATTTGCACAGCAAACAGGAGCGTTAGCAGAGCTGCCACCGGTATTATAGTTGGGGCCGTGGGACCGCCGCCTTAACGCGAGTGCCCTCCTCAAACGTCAGTGCTCATTTCCTTTTCTTGAAGTGCGTCGTACCGTCTCTTTGATGTGCATAACACATAAGTTCTATTATGACGATTTTTATACAAACATTTATTTCCTTAAACCACCCAATAGATCATCCTATCGCACCACACACAGCCAAAGTTTTTAACATCCCACTGGTTCAACAAGCGCATTCATAAATTCAGCTGTACCATATGAAACAACCTTCCTCGATCCATAGTCACCATTACTGACACCACACTATACTCTGTTTCATACTTAGCGTGCAATGCTGTCAAAGCTACTGGCGCGAGAGCGTGGCTTCATCTATGGTTTTGTTTGCGCGAGAACGCGTGCGAATGATCAACGAGATCAAGCACCACGCTCGCGCCAGTAGTTTTAACAGCGTTGCACGCTAAGTATGAAACAGAGTATATATTTAATGAAAACGTATCTGGTTTTTTCTATCTACCGCGTTTCTTTCTTAATTACGCTTATTTCGTCTATTATGATATATTTTCGTCATATATTTCATAATGTTTTCATTGTGTTTGACTTTTAAGTGCAAATTCAGGGACACTTTCACTGTTGTTTTGTGTATGATTATTTTTTTTTGCGTTCTTTATTTGTGTATCTGTGCAAATGTCCCCTTTAAACAACGCTCTCAATGAGCTTGTGATGTATTATGAAGAAATAAATAAATAAATAACAAAAACGAGCAGCGTTTTCTTTTTTTTGCCCTCGACTCTTAGCCGTAATTACCGGTCACGTGATCTGAAGCCGATTATATGCCGCCAATGTTTATCATAGCCACGCGCTGGGGTTGGCAATGCACAAGAGACACGCTGAGTTTCAGACATTGTAAGGGTTGTCTTTCAAACGATTCGGCACGAGCCACTATCCGAATTCTTATCGAGCTATTGATTATCGCGAGCCCAAATCGAGTGTTCACGCAATGCTCGGATCCAACCTATGAGCCGGACTCAAACATCGTCACTGGGGCACTACATATCGTCACTGGGCAAGGTTACTAGATTAGCTCAGTTATAGAACTGCCCATAGACGCTGCTTCCGCGACCAGTACCCCCCTCTCCCCCACGGCTCGCCTCCCGTTAGCCACTCGTCGTTCGACGCGCCACCGGGAGGTTTGCTATGGTGACTGCAGTGTATTCTATGAAATGACTATGTTTTCTAGCACACCGTCTAGATGGCGTTTCACAGCACTCTATGGAAGGCATAGCGTTGAAACGAAAATTTAGATGGCGCTTCAAACGACGGGAGGCTAGAGTTCCTGTATAGGCTCCCTACGGGAGCCAGAGTTGCGCGTTCATCTCCGCGTTCATCCCCGTAGCGCCGTCTTTCCTGCGCAGCATGCTGATCCTGCTCCTCACGTGACTGAATTCTGCGAATAGCGGCACCGCGCGTTCGGGGCGCGCGGCGCGTTCAAAAGCACGGGAACCTACGGCGGGGCGCGTCCAACGTCTACTTTCCTGCACGGCACTTGATCCGGCTACTTACGTGATCGAATCTCAGCGAATAGCGGCGCGGCGGCGCGTGGAAAACAGACGCGCTACTCTGACTCCCGTAGGGAGCCTATACAGGAACTCTACGGGAGGCTAGCGGGAGCCGGGCTGAACGGTATGATGAAGGGGTGGGGGGTGCCCTCCTCCTCGGGAGTTCTACACGTGACCTAATCTAGTAACCTTGTCACCGGGGCACACTGCGACCTATCAATTACGCCATCAAGTTTTGCGAAGGAGAGATTGAAAGAAAACGCCCGCTTTTATTAAAGATTTTTATTATATCGTATTCAAAAGCCCGCTACCACTACGGGCGTGCGCTTCAGAGCATGCATTGAAGTGGCAGCGCGAGCTCCCATTACAAATAGCGTGGCCTGAAAACACGATCTACTAAAACTTTCTGATCTTTAAATTACACCGCAACAAAGAGGTATCTTTGTCAATGGCGTTGCGTGGGTGTATACCTGGGTCCCACTAGTGCCAGGAAGCTCGTATAAAGTGAAAAACCACTCAGCTGCATTTCGTTGCACCGCCACTTTAAAATAGCGCGCCTCCGCTAGCTTCCGCAGCTCCGCTAACCCTCCGCCAGCTGCGCGCATGTTCAATAGTAGCGCCACTCTAGCGTATAGCGTAGTCCGGGAGCCGAAACGACCTACTAAACTCTATTAAGACTGGGAATTTGGCTAGTTAGTTTTTATTCATAATAGATCGATCTCGTTAAGCGTTCCACGTATTCGTGACGCCACAATAACTGTAGTTTACACGAGTCGGGTGCAAGTGCACGATTCAGCTTGGGTCGTCTTTTGCGCAGACCCGCAGAGTGGTTGTCGCTCGCGCAGAACACCAAAATTTTTCACGATGAATACCGGCAGCGGTAGTGCAACGAAGCCGGCTGGTGAGATCGGTCTACCAAAATCGCCCTCTCCTCAAAAAAAAGAAAAACGGTATAAGAAGATGACTGACACGTACACGACGCTCTGTCCTACGGCTGCGTGCCACTCAAGTTATTGTCCTCGTGTGTTTTTTTTTTTTTCTTCGCATATCTTTATTTAGGATCTAAAACTTTCTAATGACATGTCTGAGTAAAATTAAAAAAAATCATCGACATCATATTCGCGCTAACGGTGCCGCGCAAAGTAGACTTAAGAAATATCTTCCTTTGTAAAGGACAGTCGCCATTAGCTCAATTACGGAACTGGCCATAGACACTGCTTGCACGAGCAGTATCCCACCTCCCCCCACACGGCTGTCCTCCCGTAAAGTCCCTTGATAAATTTCACGCTTTCAAGTACCGCCAACTATTGTTCTAGAAACGCGCAAGACTCGTGCCACGAGTGGATGCTCCGTCGCCATTCGCTTCCAAGGACGGCTCATTTCAGTGCTGCTCCGCCATTTGCTTCCAAGGGCTGCTCGAGACACGAACCTCATGCAGTGGCGCACTTGACGCTACTTGCAAGACAAACCCAAACACATCGAGGGGGTTTAGCCTCCCGTCATTCGACGCACCACCGTGTTCGGGGGACGGCTGCAATGCTAACTTCATAGCATTCTATGGAATACGTATGTTTCGAAGCATATCGTCTAGGTAGCGTTTCACCCTTCTCTTTTGAACACACAGTTTTCAAACAAAAACGTAGATGGCGCTTCAAAAGACGTGAGGCGGACTGAAGAAAGTGAAAAGTCGGGGGGGGGGGGGGGGGGGGGGGACCGCTCTCTGCGGGAGTTTCCCAACTGAGGTAATCTAATAAACGTTGACACAGGACACGATTTGCCAAGATTTGAGAGGTTCGCAACTTTTAGCGGAAGAGAGTGTGGTTTTTCCTCCCTCTGTCGTTCGACGCGCCACCATTTCTGGGGGACGGCGGCTGTGATAAATGCAGTGTAGTATTCTATAGACGCATGTTTCAAAGCACAGAGTCTAGGTGGCGTACCACCGTACTTTATGGAACAGAGAGTTTTGAAACGAAAATCTAGATGACGCTTCAAACGACGGGAGGCGCACTGAAGGGAGTGAGGGGGGAGTACCCCCCTCCGCGATAGTTCCACAACTGAGCTAATCTAATAACGTTGGCTTGACTTCTTGGAATAAGCTCATCATAGGTCCCAGGACGCAACCTCTCACACCCTCTACGGGCTATAAATAGACCTTATTTATTGTTAATGCAATCTCTCGGCTATCTAATCCGGCGAAGTAAGTCAGCCGTCACCAGAGGGGACTCACGAGGCTCGAAGTTGCTCTCTGTGCGGTTCTGAACGGTGGTAAAAAAAGTGTACCCACTAGTGCGCCTACCTTGACATAATTTTTGTCCCTTCGATTTCCTGCTGGATACGTCGAAGCTTCTCATGCCAAAATTCGCCGGCAACAGTGGAAGCTACAGGTTGGGACGCAGTGACGACAGCGAAACTTCCGTCTCGTGAAGCATTTTCCATTAGGTGACACGCCGTTACACGGGCAGTATAAAACGCTCAACACACCCATCGGAAACACGTTCCAGGTATTACAACTTCTGTCTGACCTATATCATGGCGAACACGACCTCTGGCCTCTGGCCCAGGCAACGGCGGGCTGATGTAACCGGAGACGCCGGCGGGGGAGAGCGAGGAAGGGAGAAGAACGTGACGCCTGCGCGAAAGAGCAGACTGGGCGCGGTCGCAGACCGAACAAGACGCTTCTCAAGCGAATGTAATCTAACAGTTAAATAAATATATCCTGCATTATCCCAAATTACCGGTACATCACAATGGCGACGAAGGACGGCATCTGTGCAACGAAGACGGATATAAACAACTGAGCGACATCGGAACAAAGGAGACAGCGGTAACGTGAGTGACGCCCTATCTCAAGCCTAAAGAATGCCTCGCATCGGGAAAATTGAAGAGTTCGATCAGAAACCGGAATCATGGTCTCCGTACATAGAAAGGATCGAAGTGTTCTTCTCTGCGAACGACATTCCGGAATCAAATCGAGCCGATGTTCTTCTCTGTATCGTCGGACGAGAAATGTGCGGACTAATACGGAACTTGGCGGCACCTGCTAAACCAATCACCAAGACGTACGTACAGATCGTTCAACTGGTGCAGAACCACATTGACCCGACTCCCAATGAAACGGTTGAACGCTACAAATTCCATCACCGGAAGCAGCTGGAATCCGAAACCATCGCAGACTACGTAGCTGCGCTCAAACAGCTTTCACTGCAATGCAACTTCGGTGTTTCCCTCAACGACCGACTTCGAGACAAGCTCATTGACGGCATTAAGGACGGAAACATTCTCGAAAAGCTGCTGGCTGAACCGACGCTGACATTCAAGGCAGCGGTGGATCTTGCCACTTCGAGGGAGGTAGCCATGAAGGATGCGAAGGAAATAAGGAGCCAGACCGAGACCCAACAACATGTCAATCACTTGGTGCAAGGGCGGAAATACAAGACTTCCGAAAAAGGCAAGCGAGGGTAAAGGAAAATCTCGCACAAGCCATGTCACTGTTGCGGCAAAACCCATCACGTCCCTGAAAAGTGCTTTGCAAGGAACAAACTTGTAAAATATGCAGAACAGGACACTTCCCAATGGTCTGCCATGACAGGAAACGAGATCCACAAGATTCAATAAGAAAGGACAAGCTAAACTTCACCAACCATGTCACTACACAGAACTCGGGAGCCGAAATTCTGTTTTATTTCATCGACTCAAGCTACCTGAAGCCCATCACAGTAACTGTGGAGATTTGCAACAAACCTCTTCAGATGGAGATTGACACAGGCTCACCCGTGACTGTGATCAACCTGGAGACGTTTCAAGAAATTCTTCCATACATCCAGCTGAAACCTTCGGGGATAACGCTGAAGCCGTACACCGGCAAGCCCATCGTTCCAAAGGGAATGGTTCAAGTGGAGATGCGGTACAACGGGCAAGTCAAGCGTCATGAGATCCAAGTGGTGAAGAATGGGGGACCTCCCATACTGGGAAAGGCATGGCTTCAGGATTTTCAAGTGAACTGGGAGGAAGTACACAACGTGCGTGCAGAAACCCTAACTCTCGCAAGTGTGCTACTGAAACATAGTTCCATCTTTGAAGGTCCGGGAAAACTGAAGGACTACGCCGCGAAACTCTGCGTGTATGATGATGCTCAACCAAAGTTTCTCAGACTAAGGTCCGTTCCATACGCCCTCCGACAAAAGATCGAAGAGGAGCTTGGATTGTCTTGAGAAAGAGCACATAATCACTCCTGTGATGAGGAGTGAGTGGGCGACTCCAATCGTTCCAGTGATGAAGGCGAAACGGACAAGTGCGCATATGCGGGGATTACGAGGTTACACTCAACCCAGCCTTGAAGCCAGATAGGTACCCACTACCGAAGACTGAAGATCTCTTTGTGAAGATTGCCCATGGCCGTGGGGAGACGTTCACCAAGCTAGGATTGCAAACAAGCCTACTTCCAAATCTCCTTAACGGAAGAATCAAGAGACCTCACTGTGATCAACACACACAAAGGGCTGTATCAGGTGAACAGAGTGCCGTTTGGAATAACCCCAGCATCAGCTATCTTCCAACGCGTCATCGAAGAACTCGTGGGAAACTTGCCGTACACAGGTGCATTTCAGGATGACATCGTGGAAGCTGGCAAGAACGATCAACATCACCTGCGGAACCTGGACATCGTACTGCAAAAACTCAAGGAAAGTGGCCTTCGCTTGGGAAAAGAAAAATTCTGCTTCATGCAGGACTCCATCGAGTACCTAGGACATGTTGTAGACAAACAAGGGATCCACCCAAATCCCAAGAAGGTGGATGCGATCCTACAAGCGAAGACGCCCAAAGACCAAAAAGAAGTCAGAGCATTTCTGGGACTCCTGAACTACTACGGAAAGTTCATCAGCAACGCAGTCGACATTCTACATCCGCTAAATGAACTGCTGCGAAAAGATAAAAGGTGGGAATGGTCGAGATCATGCCAGAGAGCCTTCAACGAAGCGAAGAAGCAACTCACCAAGCAGAGTCTGCTAGTGCACTATGACCTTGCACTTCCTCTGGAACTGCACTGTGACGCATTGGTGCAGTACTTCAGCACGTACTACCCAACAAGTAACGGAGGCCGATCGCCTTCATGTCAAGAACGCTTTCCAAAGGTGAGCGAAACTGCTCTCAGATTGACAAAGAAGCGCTGGGTCTAGTTGAGGGCGTAAGGAAATTTCACCAGTATTTGTTTGGCCGCCACTTCACGCTGTGGACGGACCACAAACCCCTGGTATCGATTTTCAATCCCAGTAAGGGAATCCCAGGCACGGTTGCAGCAAGAAGGCAGCGATGGGCAATCATCTTGTCAGGGTATGACTTCGACATAAAGTGCGTGTCGACCGTAAAGAACGTAGTTGCAGACACGCTGACGAGACTCCCGATGACTGACAAGGGCGCTACAAAATCAGAAACTACAAGAATGGAGGAAATCAAATCTCTCCATCTAGAAACGTTTTTTCAAGCACTCCCACTGACACATACGCAGATCAGCAGAGAGACACGAAAGGACACCGTGTTGTCTAAAGTTTTAAGACCCACCATGGATGGATGGCCGGAACAAGTGAATTCCGAACTAACCGTGGAGCTCGACCGCTTAATGCGGGGAACACGCGTCATCGTACCCTCAAGGTACCGAAAGCACGTTTTGAACGACTTGCATGAAGGTCATGCGGGATTGACAAAGATGAAGGGACTGGCACTACACTACGTGTGGTGGCCGCTTTTGAATCATGACATCGAAACGATGGTCCGAAGTTGTCGGCCGTGCCGGGAAGTGAGCAACGAGGCACCGAAATGACAACGCCTGCATGCAGACTTCGCAGGACCCTTTGAAGGAAGGAATTTCTTGGTGATCATTGATGCATATTCAAAATTGCCCGAGGTAATGCCCATGACCTCGACGACTTCGGCAGCCACCATAAGAGTGTTTCTAACTCTCTTTGCAAGATATGGACTGCCAGAAAAAGATTGTGACAGACAATAGCCCGCAATTCCGATCAAGCGAATTTTGGGATTTCATGACGAGAAACGGAATGTAGCAGTCATTCTCACCCCCGAACCATCCCGCAACGAACCGTGCGGCAGAAAACTTTGTGGGAACATTCAAGAAGTCTGTGAACGCAAGCCTGAAGTCGGGGCTGACCATGGAAGAGGCATGCCATAACTTCTTGGTGGCATACCGGACGACCCCGCACACGACAACTGGCTCAACACCTGCAAAAATGATGACAGGAGACGAATTTCGCACAAGGTTCGATCTTCTTAGACTATCAGTAACGGATGTCGTGCGATCAGAACAGGCGAAGCAGCACGTATCGCGCAACTCTAAAGAACGACACCTACATCAGAACGACCAGGTCTGGGCAAGAGAGTACAGGAACGGAGAGAAATGGTCGAAAGGAGTCGTCGTACGAGCTCTAGGAAACCGAACATATGAGATTCGCACGAACAATGGAAATACTTGGAAACGGCACATTAAACAGCTGAGACATGTTCTCAAGGAGGAAGAGGGAATATCTCCGAATCAAGACGATAGCCTCAAGGGCGCAAAACATCGAAAAAGTTCGCCCCTTCCCGCGGCATCAGTCAGCGAAACGGTTCACCGTCTCCGATTTCTAGTGACGACTTTCCAACCACAATTCAGGACAGTCAGAACGATCCTGCAACACCAGAGGCACGCACTCCAAGCTCGCCTGCCACACCGCTTAATGGCACACGTGACCAAGGCACAGAGGGCGGAGGGCAGCCCTCCTCTTCTCAGAAGATCAACACAGACTCGCCAGCCACCAACGCGGCTGGGCCTGTGAAAACATGAAGTTTCTTTTAAGGGGGAGATATTGCCGTGTATTGCGTGCGTGTTCGCCACGCATAGCGAACACGACCTCTGGCCCAGGGAACGGCGGGCTGATGTAACCGGAGACGCCGGCGGGGAGAGCGAGCCACGGAGTAGAACGTGACGCCTGCGCCCCTGCGTGAAAGAACAGACTGGGCGCGGTCGCAGACCGAACAAGACGCTTCTCAACCGAATGTAATCTAACATTAGATAAATATATCCTGCATTATCCCAAATTACCGGTACATCACAGCCGGCTTGCTAGAAACAGCGTCTCAGCGGAGACTGGGTGAAAGAAAGCACCGGCAAAGACAGCGCATGAGCTCAGCGGGACTCAAACCGCGTCTTAGGAAGCTCGCGCGTCCCAGCCTTTGCCGTGCTTTTTTCACCCAGTCTCAGCTAAGACGCTGTTCTAGCAAACCAGCCTTGAAGTCACTGGCAAGGTGAAAACGTCAGGGCGTCCTCTCAAACAAACGGCTTCCAACACGCGTTCGTAGTCTTTCGACGTCATTTGGCCGCGCGAGCACGTTCAAGGAGAGACCAGACTTGTACGTAGTTCAAGTACTCTACTCAAGTTACTGTAGTTTAACTACTTTTATGAGTAGTTTAGTAACTTTCAATTACATTTTTGTTTCGGTAATTAGTAGTTTAATTACTTGTTTTGAGTAACTTCTACTCAAGTTACAAATTACTTTCGAATTTTAGTGGTTGTTTTGCCTATCACCAAACATTCCTGCATAAAAGAGATCAGATGTTGGAAGATCAGCTGATATTTGCAAAGAGCGAAAGCATGTGGCGTAGGAAAAGGGGAGGGGGGGAAAAGAAAATGGTCTGGAGAGTCTGAAACCCTCCCCCACTGCAAGAACACTGCTACGAGGCGCGGGGAGCGAACTGACACGACGCAAGAGAGGCCGAGTAACTGCGGGATTAGCGCCGCAGACTGGCGTTTCTCTTTGTCCCGAAGCTCAAGGAGACTTCACCCATTTGAAGAAAGGGCAGGTCCCCGCTTCTCCCCAACGTAGGAACTCTCGCCCACTACAAGAGGTGCACACACTGCATCCTCACTCAAAGGAGGCAACAAAATGCAGCACCTGCTCTGAAACTCTATCTGGTGCTCCCGTAGTTTGTCCTGTACTCGAAGAATCGCGTGCTAAAAGGCAGCGCAAAGATTACCTTTTTGCGTTGCCTTTTCTCCCAAAACTCAGAATATGCAGATCTTCAAAAATTTAAAGATCGTTCCAGAAACCTGTAGTAATTCCCCCAACGTTTTTATATAAAAAATAATAAACAAGCAGTGTTGGGACGTACTCTAAGCACATGGTACTTAAACTGTTACTGTTTAGAAAAATTGCACTTTACGTGAAGTAAATCCTGTGAACATGTACTTGTATTTTCCGAGGGAAGTGAAACTCCCGACTTTAATGTACATTTTCCGAATTCGAAAACAAAAAAAATGGCGGTATCGTCGTGTGACAACACGCTCTTTCGAGACGTCACCCGGTCATTTCTCTGAGTGAAGTAATGGCGGCTGTAAGACCAATGGAAATAAGTGCCTTATAAGTTGATTGTGTCAAATAGCTCGTCAGCTAGAGTAAAACAACTTCTCTGCGGTGACATGGCCTTATACAATATTTGCTGCCATTTCCGTAAAAAACTGATGCACCTCCGATCACCCCTAGAGTAATCAATGCATACTAGTTAAAAAAAAAAACTGTATACGGAATGAAAGGGCATCATGAAAGATTGTATTAAAAGTGCTTGTAGTTTACCTTGAAATATACTGTATTTATATACGTTACTTCAAGTACATTGCACGCAGTGTGCTTACTACTTTACTTGAAGTACATAACCTCTCATTTACTTTGTACTTTACTTCAAGTACTTTTTAGATGCACTTTACGCAACACTGTAAACAAGCAAACACTGTCTAAAAAATCAAGCTCAGACAGTGCTAAACCTCAAAGTAGAAATTACACATTCGCAGTACATCATTGACTAAACAAGCAAGAAAGTACAAAACAATTAGGCACGCAGAAGCAGAAGTAGCTATTAAAGCATTTCTACGAAAAAACAAGCCGCTTCATATTTGGCTAGCACAATTTCGCTAACGAATCAAAACCTCTATACTTTCTTTTTACCATGAAAAAAACATATAAAAGTAACTTCAAAAGTAATTCGCTACTTTCTTACGGTAATTAGTAATTTTCTCAATTACTTTCTATTTGAGTAATTTCTACTCTACTCAAATTACTTTTGACGTCAATACTCAGTAACTTAACTTAATTACTTTTTTGAGTAACTTGTGCATGTCTGGGAGAGACAACTGAAACTCCTCCCTAACCTTCTCAACTACTCATCCTGTCAAGGACCATAAACACATAACTGGTTGGTAACCTTCACAGCTTGTTTCCACGGCGACATTTCCCGCTAGACAAGGCGAAATGTACACTACCTAATGTAGGACACCACAAAGAACAAAAGCCTGCGAAGTTAAAGGCTGATTCAGACATTTGCCTTTCAATGCGACCGACTATGTCCCACTGGGACGCATTGAACAGTTCTCGGTTGACAAAGTAACCATTGGTCGTAAGCAGTCACAAACAGTCATAACGCAGTCGCTCAAACCAAAACGTTGAAACTCAAAATGAAAGCCAAGTGACCAACCGTTGCCCTTGTCGTCGGAGATAGGCAGCCTGAACTGTAGCAGAGCCCGCCGCAGTTCGTCCTCATCCAGAACATCGTTCTCGTCCAAGTCGTACGCCCTGCATTTAAAGTTCCTTCTGAGGTCAGCATCGCAACGCGGTAAGATGTTACCATGAGTATATAGCCCAGCGCGGCGCGCAGCACTTTCCATCGAGAGACCTCAAGAACAACCATTGAACGCTGCACGCACGTGGGCCACTGCGTCATCGCCCGGCACCTGCTACAAAAAGGGTCCTTCAAACAAGGACGAGATTCACACGTACTCAGCAGCAGTGGCATCACTGTACAGTCACAGGCAGCCTAAAAAGTATATTCTGATTTTCGCAGGTTGGTTTCTTTTTAACATTTTAAGTTCTTATTTGGTTGCCGCTGCTGCTGAGTGACTTTCATTTGTAGTATATAAAAAAGCGTTACATGACAGCAATAGAAAACAAATGTATTGCTTGTCATGAACTGCTTCCCGATGATGGAGACTATCTATGCTGTTCAGAATGTGAATTTAACTATCAGATCGGCACGTGTTCCGGAGTAAATGGCAGCACGTATAAGAAAAAAACAAAGGCCACAAAAAAGTCCTGGAAGTGCGCAACATGCAGGACGGTGAGGACTCGAAGCAGCCAGAGCGCATCTAAGCCAGGGCCCGTTTGCTCGAAGCGCGGTTAAAGGGACCATGAAGGCAGTTTCGAAGTTTTATTCGACGATTGAAATGGATGTCAGGCACGTCTCAGATACTGTTGACCAAGTTCTAGCCCGAACAGAAGTTTGGGTGCCGCACCAATCGAGCAAACAGGCGCGGTAATAATAGCGCCGGGAACGATGCCTGAGACCCCACTGAGGCGGCGGCAGAAAGGTGAACTAAAGTGCGCCGTTGAAGCGTGACGACAACGGGCTCCTCGTCTGGCGATTGGGTCAAACGATAGACGCGCTCTTGGTTTCGATTTCGGTGGTGAGATGTGATGAAAAAAGTTCATTTGAACGTTGGATAATCTTTTAAAGTTGTCGTTGGGAATTAATAGGTTTCATACCGTGTATAAAAGCATAATCTGAAGCGATCCTTCCGTTTGTCACTGGTTGAACGCATCCCGCACTGCTACCTCGGGCGCGTAACAAGCATCGAGCAACCATGGAAAAAAAAAGAAAAAGGTACGAGCGCCGTGGGCGGCGGACTTTTGGTTCTGGTTTCGTGCGTCGTCTCGTGTTCGCTTTGCGAACTGGTGTCTCACCAATCATGCCGCGTTTATGTGCAGTAGTAGGTTGCGCGAAAGGTCGGCTAAAGACGTGTGGTCGATCGGGCGACGTTAGTTTGCATAAACAGCCGACCGATGCAGCAATGCGCAGCATTTGGTTGCGCGCCATCGTCTTGCGTAGAGCTGTGGACAGCGGTGTCAGGATTTGTTCGTTGCATTTCCGGCCAGAAGACTTTAAGCAGCACCTTCACGTCAGCCGGAGTCGCTCTGAGGCGGCGACCGAGGAGCTGGTGGTAGGTCTGGGGCGCCTTCGTAAAGCGCCAATCCAGAGTTCTGCGTCCTTACCAGCATCTCCCGTTCAGTCGGCGTGAGGTCGCTGAACGGGAGCTCAAACTCGTTTGCGAGCGCGGCGTTGTCGCCCATTTCTTCCAGGTTTTCTTCACAGACCGCCGTGCACTATAGCGAACCACGGGAACCACACTGAGTGTGCACTAAATCCTACCGATGCCGACAGTGCTCCCTGACGTCACTTCTCTTTCCAGAGGCGAAAAAGGGAAGAAATCTGAATGTTTGTTTCGGTTTCGCAGATTTATTTGCAGGTACAGAAATAAGAGTCACAAAGTTCTAGAAAAAATTGTGTGGCATGCCAGGACCCCAACGCTTCCGAAAACACCTTCTTTTAAAAAAAAAATTAAATTGCCTTCATGGTCCCTTTAAGCGCTAACCGCGGCTAAAGTTAGCCGCAGTACCTAGGAGAGGAATTTTGAAATCACGTGACTGGCTCGGTAGGGATGCGGGGAGCCACGTATGGCCCCGTCGCTTCGTTTGACAAAATGGCTGCGGCGTACGCAGTTTCCACGTTCGCGATCGCATTGGTGTTTGTCTTCAGGGCCCGTTTGCTCGAAGCCGGTTAACTTTAACCGCGGTTAAAAGTTAACCGCCCTTCCCAGTAGGTACCTACAAGTACCTAGCCAAGTTTGACGAGGGCTGAATGAGCGATAGCTCCATGAGCGTACCAACCGGGGGGGGGGGGGGGGGCAAGGGGGGCGCTTGCTCCCCCAGTTCTCAGAGTGGTGGGGCAGGGCATGTGTTTTGCCCCCCCCCCCCCCCCTGAAACAGCCGCCACTGTGCAGGGCAAACACTGGCAGGCGATGCGCAAGGAATACCAAAGGCACCACTCCCCGGCCCTGTGTGTGTGTGTGGGGGGGGGGGGGGGGGGATAGGGGAGGGGGAGGCCTGGTTTGCCCGCCCACTCAAAAACAAGTTGGTACGCCAATGGATAGCTCCGTGTTTTATTATAGGGTGATAGCTGGTGAAACCTACTAGCTGAAACGAATATCTGTGGCTTACGTGGAAAAAGTTCTCAAAAAGGGGGGACCCAACAACGCGCGCTACCGGGTTCTCGCGACGCACCAACGCGGCATACATTTGAGCAGACATTTTATTTTTTTGTTGCTTGAGGTACGATATTGGGTAAGGTAAAACTAAATTCACCCTGGTTTGGAAAATTTCTAAATGCTTGGCTGTCTGAATTGAAGACAAGCCTTGTTGAAATTTCCTTCCAAGTTCTGGACTGAACATCGTCGTCCGAAGTTCAGTCCTAGAAACGAAAAGGAAGAATTTGAGCAGTGAAAGGCGGCCGGTACACCGGCAGCATGGTTGGCCAGCATGTAATTAGAACTGTGTATAACACCATTATAAATTGAAAAACCTGTAATTCGGCTCCAGTGAACATAAGCCTATTAGTAGATTACCCAAGCATCAAGGAGAACGCAGGAAGTGGAATTATACGGTCCGCGCGTGCTGGCCTTCCTCTTATAAAAGATTCGAAGTAAATAATCATAAGGCTTTGACGAACGCGCGTGCAAGGCAAAATTTGTTTTGGACTTTTCGCTTTAGAACAATTACTACTGCAGACGCCAGCACGTGCAACGCGTGTAACTACACTCGTAGCATGCACCTCGGTGCTTGGTAAATTTAGAAAAAGGTCTATTGGCGACGTGCGCGATCGAAAGCGTCGCTCTGATCGGCCTTCAACGATTGGCCGAATGCTGACTATGACGTCAGCTAAGGAATGGTCTTCGACGGAAATAAGAGGAATGGAAGAACTTCAATTTTGGCGGTGTAGGTAGCGTTGGTTTCAGAGCGCAATGATTTCAAGCTTCCACCATGCTCATTACAAACACCATCGAACTTGTTGTTAGCAAGGTAATGACGTCACGAGAGGGACCCACAGGAGGGCGCCACCAAAACAACTACCAATCTCACCAAGCGTTCCACGCATGCGTGACGGCGCCATAACAGTAGTTCGTAGGAGGCAGACGCCAGTTCACGAGATAGCTCATGCCGCCTCGTGCTCTGCTCGCACAGACCTCCAGCAGGGTTGTCGCGCGTGCAGAAAGACTACAGCTCCCACGATGCATGTCGGCAGCGGTGGCGTACTCAAACTAGATGGTGAGATGGGTCTATTGGGACGCTCTCTGATTTTGTGTGCTATCAATACCCGGCCGATTGAGTCAAGGCAATCCACTTTCCAAAGACGTTGCCATGCCGACAATTATCGCGTTCATTTAGGCTTAGGAATGGCCAGAATAAAAAATCTATCTAAAAAATGCGGTGAGGTCATTGCTCATGCTTTGCGATTGAATTGAGGTAAGGCAAAGCGAAAGCCTCCTGCACCATTCATTGCTGACTAACGCGCCCGATATTGCAACTACAACGACATATTAGTTCCAAAGCGAGCGGCGCTCACTCACCGGGGGCACCGCCATGTTTCCCCGCATTCCTACCGAGCCAGTCGCGTGATTTCAAAATCCCTCTCCTAGCACTACGGCTAACTTTAGCCGCGGTTAGCGCTTAACCGCGCTTGGAGCAAACGGGCCCTGGGGACGAAACTTTAGCAGATCTTGCTAGTGAGATCGCTCAGATTTACAGCAAACTTTTAGAAGTGCTTGAAATGAAACTGAGAGTAGATACCCTTGTGGGTATTAAGGAAACTGTTGACACCATTGAACGCTCAGTGCAGGAATTCTCGCTGAAGTATGACAAAATAATTGCCGAGATGAAGGTACAAATCCAGGAGACATCCGGTCTGAAGAAGCGTGGGGAAAAACTCGAGGTGGAAGTAAGGGGCCATGAGATTGAGAAACTAAGACAAGAGGTAAACGAGCTAGAGCAGTACAGCAGGCGGCAAAACTTAGAAATCCACGGGTTGCCCCAGCATGTAAACGAAAATTTGTTCAACAGACTAAACCTACTGGCCAATGACCTCGACCTTCCACAGCTTTGTGAATTGGATGTCGATGCCATCCATCGACTCCCCTCACGGACCAAACGGTTTGACAAGACTGCGTCCGTTCTTGTACGTTTCACATTCCGCGTAACAAGAGGCACGTGGCTCGAAAAACTAAGTCAAAACGTTTTCTAGATGAAAACCTCACAGCACAAAACAAGAAGCTCTTCTGACAAATGAGGACAAAAGCAAAAAAAATGAATATAACTTTGCTTGGCAAAGGAATGGGAAAATGTTCATTCGCCGAGGCGCCGGTGAAAGGTATACATAAAAATCAGAACGGAGAAATATATGGAAATGATACGCTAAATAGTTCTTTTTTTTTCTCTTTTACGTAGTAATTTAATCTGTCATCCACCGACATGGCACGCTATGTTGTAAAAGGCAGTTATAACGATTCCATATCTTTCAAACACTGTAATGCTTTGCATGACAAGCAGATTTCTCTACTGCATCTGAATGCTCGAAGTTTAAGAAATAAACAAGAAGCGGTTGAAACATTTCTTAGTAACCTAGATCACAACTTCGATATCTTAGCTTTTACTAAGACCTGGTTTTCCAATGACTCCAATATTGTTCATATTCCACGATACAGATGTACAGTGCTCAGCAAACTTATCTGGAACACTTGCTAAGCCTACTCTTGGCTTGTTCTATTTTATATTTTTCTATGTGTGTGTGCATAGCTGGCGCTAGCCGTAAGCTATTTCTCTTTGTGTCTCACTATGTCCGTAGCATACCTTCAGTTCACATAAATATGCGCAGTTCTCTCATATTTTATCTCTTTTCTGCAATCAATATTCCACAAGTGTTCCGTATAAGTTTGACAAGGACTGTACATCAGTATCTCGAAAAATAGGAGAGGAGGAGGCGTGGCGGTATTTGTGAAAGAATGCCTAGATTATGATGTGTCACCCGAATACTCTGTGATAACGGAAGACTATGAGTCCCTTATGATCAAATGTGGCAGTACTGTACTGGTTGTTCTGTACAGGCCTTCTCAAGGCAGAATACCCATGTTTCTCAAATACCTTGAACATATGCTAGAGTGTTTTGTGCAGACTGGTATACATGTTGTTGTTTGTTGTGACTTCAATATGGTTGTGTTATCCTCAGATACAGCTACGCAAAAACTTCTTGATACTCTGCATTCTTTTGGTCTGGAAAATGTAGTGAAAGTAGCCACCATGGTGACGGACGTGTCTGAAACAATGCTTGACTTGTGTTTTGTTAACTACCAAATGAACGAACTGGAGGCAGGTGTACAATATCAGGCCTCAGTGACCATTTACCGATTTTTATGCTTTTCACATCTTATTTAACACAACGCAAAAAATTATCAGCATGCACACCGATTACTTATGGATCGATAAACGAAAATAAACTATTTTTTTTTAAAGGTTAGTTTCTGAGACAAACTGGAACAACATTTTACAATTGGTTAACCCGATGTAGTATACGACGCATTTATAACGACTGTGAATGAACTTTACGAGCAAGCGTTTCCTATGACGGAGTTCAAAGGAAACACGAAATGAAGGAAACCCTGGATTGACGCCGAACTTCGCAAAAGAATGCAACATCGTGATAAGCTTTACGGCTTCTTCATAAAAACGACGTATCCGAACTATTTATCTGAATTTAAAAAGGAGGGGAACAAGTTATCTCGCGACGTTAAGCGAGCACAAAGCAATTATTATGAGAACAAATTTGCAGACATCTATCATAATTTTATGAAAGTCTGGGATACTGTTAACACCCTCATGTCAAAAGCACAAAACAAAATGCGGCACTACGGAGCTTACTGTCGAAGGCGTGTCCTTCACTGGGACTACGTTTGCTGAAAACATTTAACAAACACTTTTTGGAGTCTGGTGCATCGAGTAGAAATGCTTCGAACATTACTTATTACGAACGTTACATCACATCTAGCACAGAAAGTTGGATTTTTAGGTTTCCAACTACGGTATTAGAAATAAACAACTTAATACAAAAACTAAAGAATAATAGTGCTTGCGGTGAAGATGGCATAAAAGTTAGACCTATAAAATCAGTTGCCAATTTGATCAGCCAACCACTATCACATATATGTAACCTAGTCTTGGGCACAGGTTATTCCAAAGTAAATTAAAAATTGCGAGGGTATCAGTAATACATAAAGAAGGGGATAAAAATGAATTAAAAAATTATAGACCAATTTTTGTTCTACCACTTTTTTCAAAAATTATAGAATAAGTTATCAATGAACAATTTTTAAACTTTTTTAAACTACTTTAAAAATACTAATCTTATATCAGTACAAATATACGCCTTTCAGAAGCAAAAGTCGGCGGAAATGGCATTGTTAAAGGGGTACTCCGGTGATTTCTTCATGGTCCCCGATTTGCTTGAAATTTTGCTAAACTCGCCAAACAACATCGCTAAAATAGTATCCCAAATATTAGGTCAAAATAATTTTTTTTCACGAAGTTATTGAATTTACAATTTTGGTCCTCACCGTGTTTTTCAAACTGAAAGTCTCTACTGGCAACAACAAAAAAGTGACGTCAGTGGAAGGCAGGGGTTCACTTTTTGGGCTGTAGAATTTGTTCCCAACTGATTCCAAGCAGTTTCATGGTGTCAAATCAATGCTTTGGAAGCTCGCTCCAGTACCCGCGCGCCAGCACGGATCAAACGATCGGCATATTTTATTGTTTAGACTGCTTGCTTGACTGGCAAGCCTGCCTGCCACTTACGTCACGGCACTGAAAAGTGCGGGTATATTTGAATGTTGAATTTTCTATTATTTTCCTTTGCCGATTTCATAATAACTATTATGAATTTCGCGATACTAAATAGCATACTGGAAAGGGCAAAGGCCGGGGAGTCAGAAAATATAGTTAGTTGAGGTAGCTCAAAAAATTGCCGGAGTACCCCTTTAAGCATAAAAGATAAAATAATTACTAATATTGAACACCAGCTGTATACAGTAGGCGTATTCATTGATTTAAAAACAATCGTTCGATTCAATCAAGCATGATATCCTATTGGGGAAACTTCATAGATGTGGGTTTAGATGGAATTCGCTTAGCCTAATAAATAGTTATTTATCTAATCGGTTGCAATATACAGACGTTAATAACGCGAAGTCAGATATGGGTAACATAAAGCACGGTGTCCCGCAGGGCTCTATCCTTGGCCCGCTGTTATTTGTAGTGTATATCAACGATATAACTAACGTATCATTTTCTGGAGATTAAGTAACTCTTAACGCTGATGACACTAATATAATTTTTTCCGAGAAAAACCTAAAACCGATTGAGCACCATACAAATACGTGGCTCAGATATGTATCGTTATGGCTCATAGCAAATAAGCTTCAATTAAATACAAAAAAAAACTAAGTATATTATTTTTAGACCACGCAATAAATGTGTCGAGCAAGAACTCCTTATACAATACCACGGCGAAATTATTGAACGACTTGTTTCGCACAAATTCCTTGGTGTTTTGTTTCACGAAACCTTAAGCTGGTCTTTTCATGTAGACAAACTAAGAACCGAGATCTCCCGCTCCATTGGCCTTGTCTGTAGCGTTAGACGGGAGGCACTCACTTGATCGAATGACGTTTGAGCGAACGCCCACGTTTCACCGAATGACACTTTAGCGAATAGTCGGACGCCGCGAAGCGGCGTTTTCGGGTGGGCCAAATGGGTTCACATTTTTGTAAGAGCCGACGCAGACTGTCGCCGCGAAGCGGCGACAGTCTGCGTCGGCTGTCTTTGCCTTTTATTGCCTTTTTGCCTTTTATTGCCTTTGCCTGTTATTGCCTTTTGCGACGGCCCCCTAGACGACTGTTGGATGCTTGTTGCCTCAATAAAAACATTGAATTGAACTGAATTGAATTGACGTTGCACGTGACGTCACGTGTGACGTCACGAGGATAAAATTTTCTCCGCTAAATTTAGCGGGAAGGAGGAGGGGTATACCCTCCCCTCCTCCTCTTCAAGAGCTGCGCTCTAATTCGGCGTTACAGAAAATTGTTAACTTATTTAATTTTTCTGTATAAAAGCCGAAACTTTCAATCTACGTTTACTTTATCGTATTTGCGTGCGTGCCTGTGCGCGCGTGCGCGTGTGTGTGCGTGCGTGCGTCTATGTGTTTGGATGCTATTACGTGCGTGCGCGTTTACAGGTGCGCGTGTGTGCGCGCGCGCACAACTGTGTGTGTTTGTCCGTTTTATTGAACTGCACCAGCCCGAAGACTAATAGGGTGTTCCTGGACACTGTACTAAACACTAATTGATTCTTCTTATTATTATTATTCAAAATGCTAGCATGAAGTCCTATGGTTCTTCCTGAACTCTACAAAGAAAACACGAATTGATTGATTGATTGATTGAGTGTTGGACTGATAGCGTTTTATTTCTGGAGGTCATGATTTGTGACAGATGCCAATCGGCCACTTCCGCAACATTTGCGGGGAAGCTGAATTGGTGTATAAGTCACCTGATATCAGGTCAGGACTCACATGATGTCAATTTTCTCGCTAAATTTAGCGGGGAAGCCTAGTCTGTCGGTAGGTTTCATGACGGTAATGTTTCCTGCTAAATATAGAGAAACAAAATTAGCGTACAAGTCGCGTGACATCAGGTCACGTGACGTCAATTTCACCATAAATTTAGCGGACGAACCTGAATTGGTCTGTACCTCTCGTGACGTCATCTCATGTGACGTCATTATGACGTCATGTGACGTCACAGACCACGGCTTCACGAAATGCGGCTTCGCGAAATCCGGAGCAACTAACCAAAGAACGTTTCACGTTAAAAAAATGAAAGCCGTTTACACCTCCCTGTAACGCCGAATTGGAGCGCAGCTCTTGAGGAGGAGGAGGGAAGGGTAATCAGGGGAGGGTATACCCCTCCTCCTCCTCCTTCCCTCATTCTTCAATCTCCTCCGGGGGGGGGGGGGGTCACGTGACCTCAGGGGGAGAGGGGCCACGTGATCTGGGGGGTCACGTGACCTGGGGGGAGGAGGGGGAGGGGGGTCACGTGACCCCCCAGATCACGTGGCCCCTCTCCCCCTGAGGTCACGTGACCCCCCCCCCCCCGGAGGAGATTGAAGAATGAGGGAAGGAGGAGGAGGAGGGGTATACCCTCCCCCTCCTCCCCAGGTCACGTGACCCCCTCTCCCCCTCCTCCCCCTCCTCCCCCGAGGTCACGTGACCCCCCTTCCCCCCCCCCCGAGGTCACGTGACCCCGGGGGGGGGGGGGGCTCGCGAAGTGCATTATGGGATATTTCCCATAATGCACCGCGTGGTTACGCCGACGCCGACGGCGACGCCGCTCAAGCCGGAAACGGGCGCCTAAGAGCTGCGCTCTAAAAGTAATTAACAAATTTTTGTTAAGTAGTCAACATACCGTGACCCTTATTCACTAATCTAACGCCTGCTGAGCCCCGTAAATATACAAGGAAGACTGCATCTACCTATCTCTAACCTCCGTTTTTCAAAATTCTGCTCAGCTGCAAAACAAAAAACACCCTGTATTTTGCGCAAATAACTCAGCACCCTTCCCACACCCTGCCAGCGTCTTACACACTTTAAGCACCCTTCGCAGTGTATCTGGGAGGGTGCTCGCACCCACGCACCCTCTAGGCGTGCTAACCGAGCAAAAAAAGGGTGCTAAATGGCTAAATAAAGGGTGCTAAGCAGACTTGTGCCTATCTCAAATACTCTACTCAAGATACAGTATCTTAAATACTTTTTGGAGTATCTTGGTATCTTGCAAATACCTTTGAAGGAGAGTATTTAATACTCTATCCTAATTACAATTCCGAGTATCTTGCACTCATTATCTTAAATACATTTTTGACATTCCGCCATTTTCCGAGTTTTTCGGTATGAAGTGGCGTGGGCGTGGCACGAGCAAATGTGAACATTCTTTCGAGCAACAATCCTGTTGTTAGCTCCGATTAGCTACGGTGACTTTAACTGAGCTCGTGAAAATAACGTTTTTTTTTGCCGACTGTGACTCATATTTCAGCCTAAAGTTCGTACAATGAAGGTTCTCCCCTCGCCTTCCGAAAAAAATCCTCAAACAGAAGGTGTGGTTTTACGGAAGTAAAGATGCCACCCTGAGGCGGAACGCAGACCGGGAAACGACCTACGAGAACAACGCAGACTTGAGTGTCAAGAAAATAACAAAAAGAAGAAAATGAGAAATGGACACACACAAAAAAGTAGACATTTTTGTTTTGCTTTTTGTATATTTGACCACGCTAAGGCAAAGCGTCGAGGTTTTTTTTTTTTCTTTTCTTTGTGTTGTCAGTCCGGCACTTATTGCTCTCGCGAACACTGTCTGTAAGCGAACATTGATCAGCAGAGAACAGTACAGGAAACGAACTAGGAGCTGGATGACCTCTCGAAATGCCAACAAAGTGTCCCCCAACGTTGAGTGCTTTTCTGAACGCAACCTACTTGAAGCAGGTGCGACCACTGCCGTGGCTATTATGTGGGTTCTCTTTGTTATCCATTCACTCATATCCGTGTCCCAAGTTCGTTTATAGTGAACTCCCCGTATAGGGAATATGGATTGTACTTAAACGATGCGTCTAAGGTGCGCCGCAGGATGTGATATTCAGCGATGTCACTATTGGCGAAGCGCTCTGACCCATTTGTCACCCCCACACCTCGGTGTTTACCCAACACAAGGCCTGTGCACATGCCCACAGGCCTTGTGGGCATGTTCGTGTCATCTTTTTTAATATAGCGCGGGGCACAGTGTAATGAAAAAATACCAACAATTAGGGAAGTGACGTTAAGTGCCGGATCTCCCCCGAAAGCAGTCTTCAGAAGATGCGAACTTGACCCACTTGGGCTTTTGTGCTGAGCATGGGCACCGCGCATGCTGCATCGTTTATGCAGGCCGGAGTGGTAACAAAAGAGCCCCTCCTCCCCCTCACCGGAGAACACGAACTCCAGCCGAACGCTGACGCCGCGTTCGGTTATGTCAGCCGAGCGCTGAGTCATTGTATTTGTTGTACCCATCCATCTAGTTCTAAAGTTAACCGCTTCGGGCGTCACGTTCTAATCTCCTCCCCAATAGCTAAAGCGACCTCTTTCTTGGTGTCCCAGAAATGTTTTGTAACATCTATCAGTGATATTGCCACGCGTGTTGCCCAGCGAGCGCGTGGCCGAATGGTTACCGCGCTTGGCTCTTGCGCGGACGCTCCGGGTTCGATACCAGAAAGCGGACTTCTCTTTTATTTATTCCTTCAGCTTGGCATTCTGGTAAGTTCGAGAATTTTGTCGTCTGATCGAGTTACGAATGTTCTACGCGCCGAACTTTCTACGCTGAATGTTCCAGAAACCCACGCGGGTACAAAAGGTGCTCCAAGTGGCGGTCCGGAGTCAGTCTCGCCCCAGCGGTCGATCCTGCTGTTTCGCCGACATCGACGCCTGCGACGCTAGCCTTTCTCTAGCTTGTTTTGGGAAGAATTTCGCCTCATTAAACGTTTAGTTTCTTCAGTTATTCGCCGCCTCATCATTTATCATTCATGACAATATTTTGCTCTTTATAGTCTGACTGCATAAAATAGCCCTACGATGCTTTTTTTTCCGTATTGTGTTGTTGTGTGCTAATAAACCATTCTGGTAACCCAGATTTGCGTAGCTGCGTAATTGTCGTTGTCAATGACGTCGATACAAATTAAGCAATGCGGAAGTATCTTCAATTAGTAATTGAGTTACATTTCTAAGTATTTGTACTCTACTCAAGATACTTTACAGTGAAAGTAACTTGAGTAGTACTTTAAATACTTTATGAAGCAGGTATTTAGTAACTTAACTTAAATACTTTTATCGAGTATTTTGTCCAACACTGGTGCTAAGTACCCCTAAAGAGTGCTGTAGTACCCCTAGAGGGTGCAAAAAAGTTTAGTGTGTATACTGGGGACAAGTACACCAGAGACCGAGAGGCCTCTCTCGCTAGTTGTACATTGGTGAGACGTTCTCACCAAAATATTGCGCAATTGGGAACTCGCGATTGGGCCATAAATGCCTCATTGGTCAATTCCTCGCAAGCTGTAGCGCCACGTCCAACCAGCATGGCGAAAACGCCCTCGCTCTCACTTTGACCAGAATTTGACCCTTGGTGCTCGAAGCTGCGCTGCGTTCGCACGCTCTCTACTGATCCCCCATCCCAATACGTAGGAGATAAATTTAAGGCGCAAGATGTCCCCCACTCGCCTGAAAAACTCTTCGTGTAGCTCCTCCGGAGACTTGGTGGGTTCCTGGAAATCGAGCTCCGGGTCCGGGTTCTTGCCGAACCCGCGCAAGTTCTGAAACTCGTCCCCCATCCTAGAGGGCGGAAACAAATTGTGTTATGTGCATGTTTAAACAGCGGGAAGTCAATCGGCCCCGGTTCGCGTGTGGTGTCTCGGCTGTAGATGAGAAATTCAGCCAGTTCTGTACCACTGCCAGCCTGGGCTCTTAAAGGTGGAACGCGCAGTGATCATACACGACCGCACGCCCGTTCACGCTGTCAACCGATGCGTCAATGAGTAAAATTGAAACTGTTGCGCCTTCACATCATACTCTCGCGAGTTTATCAATATCCATCGCTGTATCTATTACCATGGCGGAAAAAAACACAAAAATAACGGCGGCAAATAGCTTTACCCATCGTCATATGGTGGCATACTGTTGTCGTTGTGTGAGATCGGCAATTAGAAGGCGCACACATTTTACGAAGGCGGTCTTTCTAAAGTAGAAGTAACTAACTTTAAAGAAGTATCATCAATCCACAAACTATATGCTACCGAAGAAAACTCTCCCTATTATGTTTCAATTATTTTTTTTAATTGAGAAACGTATAAACGCCGAGAGAAGTTTTAATAACAACAGATATTTTTTCGGACACAGACGTGTTTCGGGGAGATGTGCCTCAGAAAATATCTGTTGCTGTTGAAATTTCTATCAATGTCTAACTATGTGTGGCAAACAAAAAAGAAAAAAAAAAGTGGACTTTATATGTAAACACCTTCAGATACAGTGCTTACAATTTAGTCGTAAACCAGTGGTGATTACCTTCGTTTGCTCGAGAAGTGTTACAACATGCTCACCTTTTGTACCGTCCAGTCACTGACAACCTAGGAAACGCAGGATGTGGCGAACCCCGATCATCGAATTATTGCTCCACAGCCAATTAAATCGCTGGATTAGCGTATAAGAACGCCGGAGAACCAATCCCAAAGCAAGGAGCGAAAGCATCATAAGTCACGCCCCGAAGCCACCAGCGATATACTATTGTGTAAGTTTAACAAAATCTAATTTCAATTTTGCCTTAAATTTAGGTGTGAATCACTCGTGTAAGCAAGGATGTAGAATAGTAATTTTTTTTGTATTTGATTTAATACTTGTCTCTGATCACCGATGATATTTTTATAGCTAATTAAATTGTTTTACGGAATTTCCTCGAATGAAGATCACTTGTTTTCATAAGATTGAAGTTATAGATAATTACATTTAATTTTATTGCGAAGGATACATAGAAAGGATGAGAACAAAGCTTCGCAACAGAAAAAGAAATAAATAAAAAGAAATACGCGTTCGGTTATTAAAAATATGAATACAGAAGACAACGAGTTGCACTAATCACGTAACGTGGGAATGTAATGGGTATTCATAAAGTTACTTCGTAAAGTAGCACCCAATTTACCTTTGACATTAAGCAATCATGTAATAAACCATTTTTTTTTAACTGGACCATCGTGACTTTTGTTGATTAATCTTTTTCCTCGATATTCTAGAGACCCAATTATAGCCGCCATACGATATCCAAAACATCCTATAGAAGTGATTTCAAAGACTTTAATGAAACCGAGGTTCCTGCCCTCCTTTCTTTTCGACAGTAAAATCCTGCCATCTCTGCGGCTTGAAACCATTGATTAAATCCAACAGGGTGTACGGTGCGCGCTCCTAAAGTTGCCAGAATGCCTGCTTTCCCGCAGAGCACCCTTACAACCACTCACAAAAATCCACAGAGGGTGCACAGGTACCGTATGACGAAGCAGGAAAAATGTTTTCACTACGTGCGTGCGAATAGTGGTCGTAAGAGAATAGTGCCATCTCATCCCTTGCTTCAATATTGATAAGACAGCCGGTTGTCGTGGGCGTTGACCCGTTAATAAAGCCCCAATTTTTTTCCACTCCGCAGGTTTTAAATTACGCAATGCTTTTCGATTCGGATGTACCTCTCAAATAAAATATACCCCTCAGCTTCACGCATGGTCTATCATTTCCTGCGCTCCAGTGATTGGCTCGTTGAATACTTCGCGAAATGTTCCTTTGTACAACCCCCCCCCCCCCTCTCCCCAGGAACAACATCTCGACGGATGTTCCGCCAGTGCTCACCCGTAGTCGTGGGAAAAGCCGAAGTCCCCGTACCACGGGGGCACGTCCGAGCCGTCTTCGGAGGGCTTGTGCTCGACGACCGCGTTGTCCTCCTCGCTGCCCGACTCGTCTTCCTTGCCGCCTCCGCCGAAGAACGAGAAACCGCTGGCCCTGGGCAGGGCTCCCAGGCACAGCAACAGCAGGAACGTCGGTGCCCTCAGCGACGATAGCATGTTGACACGCACGGCCCCCGCTGCGGTCCCAGCTTTGGCGTTCAGTCAAGGTGCAAGAGACAAACAACTTGAAATGAACGTGCGCTCACCAAGTTTACGAAAAATTGAATTAGTTTCACGAAGGTTTCAGCAGCGAGAAGATAAATTGCCTTAAAATGGTATTTGATGCCTCTGCTGTAGAGGGAATATATATTCGGCCAGTTTAATCGACCACGGGCTCTAATTTCGAAACTGGGTGAAAATGTCGGCGAAAATATCGGCAAAATTGCCAAGTGTTCAACGTAGAGCCCCTGGTTTTATATGTGGTGCAGGTGAAATATATGTTGCTCAACGCTGCCCACAAATGTAATTGGCTATCGAAATTCTCTAGAATTAATGAACATAAAGTTAGGGCACAAAAGAGTTGGTGATGGTATAACAAAATAGACTAAAACCCCGAGACTAAGGAGAACGAGGGACGATACGACACAGAAGTCTTTGGTGTCGTATCGTTCCTCGTTCTTCCTATAGCCTTGGTGTTTTTGTGTTTTGTTTCCCTAGAATTGTCCTTTTTTTAGATTTGTTGGGTATGAATACATGAGGTAAGCCCGGGGACTTCTCCAAACCCAATTAACTTCTCGGTAAAATGAATCTCGGCACGGCGTCACCTGCCATAGTGATACCGTGCCCTGTAGAAACCACAAGGCTCTGCACCATAGTCCAGAAGAAAAACAACAACAACAAAAGAAATGAAACTAACTTGAATGAAGTGATGAATGACTCAGTTTCTGATCCATTCTTTACAGGGTGTACAAAAAAAAAACTCAGATCTTCTGAAAGGTGTAACAGGCACAGGATGATATAAACGACTTAAGGGAGACATATGGTTTTCGGAAATTTATACATATACGTTGTGTAACATTTTTGAACTAGACAACATGGCCTGAACTAAACATTAGCTTGTACCAACCTGCACGACATTAGTATCATCTCTACTTCATCTCGACCGGATTACATAGCACTTCGGGTTGAGCTAAAATAAATAAAAAGCAGATGTGTTTTTAGAAAGCCCCATTTGGCGCCGATGGCGTCGTGCAGTACGTATACAAGGTCTTACCAGCGTTCCACAGGAGGCAACCAGTGTCCTGAGAGAAAATGAGAAACAAAAGGCCTCACCTATAGACTTTGACGCAATGGAGAGCCGTCACCGCGTCTGCGACGTCGGTCCTACCGACAGTGACGACGAGTGCTGAAACCTGGAAACAATCGACCGATCGAAAACCCTTTAAAAGAAAGGTAAAAATAAAAAGACACCGACGCCGTGTTCGCAATTGACCGAGAGTCCTGCGACGCCATTATTGTGTGGGTTGTCGTCGCGGTCACCGTCAACAGAACGAGCACGCATCGATCGGCAGATCCGACAAACTTGTTGGCGCGCGATTGTGGTGCATGCATGCATGCAGATATGAATGCATGCAGAAACAGATTCTAACGATCTGAAAAAAGGGCATCGCAACGCCAATAAAAAAACAAACAGACACGTCAAAATTTCATTTTAGTTTCGTATATTGACCAGGACGATATGTAAGATCGAACTTGAACTATGCGGAGCACGACTTCGTCTACTTCTTTCACAGGGGTTGCGATTATGTCAGACTGCCCAGCTTTTATTGGCTGATTGAAAACAAAAAAGCGGGTAGACATCAAGGCATCTAGCATTGAGGTCTACCCACTATCCCTAATAGGCCCGTATCTCTGAGTTTTGAGCAGCGCTCCAGGCGAGCAAAATAGAATACTTGGCTCGCGTTTCGAACATGCATCAATACGATTCCCCACTAGAGTTTTTTCTACTTCGTTTACTTCTAAGTGCCAGCGTAGCAGAGGCTACAAGAGCGAGCAGCGAGCTTTCAGCGTCCCTGCCAAGCACGCGCGCTCCTGCAGTACGAGCATCGTTCAGGAGGACGCGCTTTTGCGAGTAGCTTCGGCTTGGCTATCACGTAAAATGAAATGTACGTGCTCGCGGAAGCTATGAGAGAAAGCAAAGATGAAAGGAATGTTTAATGGGACACTGTGGCCGCGTGCTGCATAATTCTGTTTTTTTTTTTTTTAGCCTTTTATAGACGTTTTGTATTTCCGCATCTACAGATGCTGACAGCTGATTGTATTTGAACGTGGCACGTGCAAAATCGAACGTTACAGCGCCACACGGATGATGCAGCCAGCATAACATGGTCGCATCTTAAGGACGCGCTCGCGCCCCCTGCCTCAGAGCAACGGGTTTATTAAAGCTCGGCATCGCTCTAAAGTCACCGCGACTCCTGAGCAAGAAGCAGACGACTTGCTCTCCGCGTAGTCACTGACAGCCGAGAAGCGCAGTGTGGGGTTTATAATGTTCATGCTTCTCGTTTTGTGATTGGTTGTTCGGCATTCTTAACGGCTAATGCCGCAATCTCATTGGCTATGAGCGATCATAAGATGCTCGGGTGTCGCCATGCCCTGCCCTCTTGAAGCTGTCAGTGCACCATAGAAATTATCGTGCGTAATTAAATCAGATAGGTCCCGTACCTTTTACAATAGTCAATGTCAGTTCCTAAAATTGTGAGTGACTTTAGCGAGACCCGTGATTATAATTTCCTTTCGGCGAACGCGTGTAGCTAATCACTGAGGTACACAGAAAGGTGAACGACCACTTAGGAGAGAAGTATTGTAGCTAATTATTGAGGTTTACGAAAGGAATCTGGTAAATAGTGATATATGAAGGAGTAGTGAATCAATTTTTCATAAATATTTCATTTCGTTTCTTTATTTTCTCTTAGAGCTCCGTAGGCATTACAGGGAGGAGTAAGATTTAACACAAAACATATATGAGCATATCAAGGAACAAGGCAAAAATAGACAAAAAATGTCTAAGGAACAACAAACAAATTAGTAATCGCAGTTTTAAAATCAGTTGAATCAGTTGTTGAGACTACGGACGCGGGAAGGCGATTCCAATCTATTGAGGTTTGGGGAAGAGAAGAGGCATGAAATGAGGAGGTGTTAAAATAGGGGATGCCTACCTTTAACCGGTAATTTGTTGGTGATGATAAGTAAAAGGGGTCCATAAACAATGTTTCACGAAGTGTGGAATTAGAGCGATAAATCTTGTGACAAAGACAAGAGATATCATTTGCTATGAAAATGGAGGTTAGGTAAATATAAAGAGGATTTCATAGTTTTGGGGGGGTGGGGGGGGGGGGGGTGCTGGCTGTGTGATGATAGCGTGAAAGAATGAAACGAGAGGAACGATTCTGAATGGACTCAATAGAAGATGCAAGTATGATACCGGGGTCCCAGATAGAGGCTGCATATTCCAGTTTAGAGTCTTGTATAAACGACACTTTAAAGCAGGGGTGGCCAGTGTGACATGGTGTTAGAGCCGCAGGCAAAGCTACAAAAATTATCACAACCGATACTATGGGTTTACCCTGCGTTTAGGAATTCGGAGCACACAGATCAGGCTGCTTTTTAGAGCATTATATTATATTCATAAAGTTCGTTCGTGTGCTGGCTCAGAATTGCAGGATTAGCGGTCCCGTCGTTGGCTGCTATCTCGCAGGTGTCCCCAGCAGGTCTCCTTTCCGTGTTTCTTGCAGGGTATTGAACCGAACCCGAACCCTGAACTGAAAACCGGAAAAAACCGTTATTTTCACTCGAACCGGAGTTGAACCGGAACGAAATAATTTTTTTCGCTCCGGAGCGGAACCGATATGTTTTCTATGCGGTTTTCGGTTCATACGCAAAATCAGGTCGCGTGAAAAGTGCGTGGCGAAAAACACAGTAACCTAAAATATAAACCGAAAATGTAAAAAAAAAATAATTAAAAAAAATTATTTTCACGCAAACCGGAGAAAGCCGTGTGCTTGTTAAGAGACTATGTGTCCAATGTGTTATGTCTCTGATCAGGAAGATAGGATTGAAGAAACCAATGCTTGATTGTCCAACGCGGTGGATGTCCACGCTGCATATGCTCACCAGGCTACTTGAACTAAGAGGCTTCGCTGGAGGGTTCCTCTCAAAAGAAGAAAGCTCCAGGTCGACTGAAGACGAATGGGCGGAATTCGAAACGCTCGCAGTATTTCTTCGCCCGGCAGAAGTGGCGACGAAGCCATTGCAGCAGGAACAGCTCACTCTAGGAGATTGCTACAGCGCATGGCTGAGATATTCCATGGACACTTCCAAGATATCGTCCCCGTTAGCAAAGACCTTGGTTCAGTCAATGAAGAAGAGGGAGTGACAACTTCTTGACACGGACTGTCTTCTGTGCGGCAGTGTACATGGATCCCCGCTACCGCCTTCTTCTCCCCCTGACCAAAAGTACCAGGCCACGTTGCATTTGACAAAGACTTGCAGGCGGATCACAGCCCTGCAATGCAAGTAAGATTCTACCTTGTCTTCTGAAACTGCGGCGGCTCCAGACGATCCGGAAGACGCGCTGGAAGCGCTCCTCAAGGAAACAGAGGTTGAGGCTGGCATGCACGTTCAAGGTACCAGTAGCCCACTTTATATAGCATGCCTCCTGGAAATGCTAGACAAGGAGCCGCGGCTTACAAGGGACGATAACGTGTTGCAGTTTTGGGTAGAGAGACGGGAGCGCCATCCAGAACTCTGCGCATTGGCGCAAGTAGCCCTGGGAGTGCCTGCGACCCAGGTCAGCGTGGAGCGAGCCTTTTCTGCACCGAAGTTCATTTTATCGTCTCAGAGGTGCCTGTCTTTCGCTGGGTATGCTTGACGACGTCCTGCTTCTTCGGTCAGCTGCCTGACATTGAACTGCACTTTCACCCACTTCCCGAGGTGCCCCAGCACTAGCTCGTTCGTTCCACACACTAATCTGGGACTTTGCTTTTATATGTAACACTTTTATAAAATATGCATAGTTCATCTTTTGCTGTCGTCAATTGTTTTTGTAGCATATGAGTACGAACCGGTTCGAACCGGTTTAAACCTTTATTTTTTCACTCCGGAGTTGAACCGGAGCTGAACCGTTTTTCCTGAACCGGAACGAAAACCGGAACGAAAAACATTTCGGTTCGACACCCTGGTTTCTTGCCTGTCATTATTCCTTCCGGAGCTTTCCCTGTATTCGACACGTCCGCATCTCTCGTCCTTCGGTACTCGACTGCCCCTCTCTTCCCTTACATCCCGAGAAAGAGAAGGCCTCGTTGTTTAGCTCTTCCCCTTCCCCTGCGTTCTCTCTCTCCGGAGTCCCGGTGCGCCGCTGTATACATTAGGATTCCAAGCTGCGGTCGTTTGGCAGGAAACGCCACGAGGCCAGGGCGGCGAGACCAAGTCTCAAGGATTCGGTGGCGCCCGCTGTCGTTCCGTGCGGGCACTTGTGGCCGACTGTAGAGGTTGAATTTCAGCCGGGTCTACTACTCGGCCCGGGGTGAATCTCACAGTTGGCTGTGGTCGGACTTAATATTGAACTGAGTATAGACTGTACTCGAACCCTGGAATGTCAACGTTACGTGTATGCTAGGTTTCACGGGCATAAGAGCTTGCCAGGATGACCCACATAAATGTAATATATAGGCCCACGTACCTTTTTACAAAGAAGTCCGCGTTTGCGCATGCGCAAAAACCATTGTATATTACTACATTAATTAAACTCAAAATGATTTATCTGAAAAACAACAGACATTTCAGTAAGATTGACAGCGGATATTTCCAGATAACATTTCTACAGCGTGCTGTTTTAAAACATATACGATTAAACATATTAAAGTAACAACAATATAGTTCAATAAAATAACACAAAGTAACAACTATATAGTTCAATAAAATAACACAAAGATTTATCGATTTGGGGGGCTACCACATGAATCTCCTAAAAGCACTAACAGCTTCAGAAACGCAGGGAGTGACTGGCATGCTCAGGCTTTTAACTTTATGATTAGTTCTTCGACGTAGTTATGCCGGAAAATGTCGGAGAGATAATGGGATGAAAATATTATTTCGAAACACCTCACTATTCTCTTGAAGACAACATACAGATCACTATAAAAAGGGGTTCTCCTCTGTCTAATATGACTTTTTATCTACTAAACAAAACAATGTTTAGGCACTTGTCAACGCTTTTAAATTATTTTTATCGCGGAAAACAAAAATCGTTTCGATTGTTGATAATAGACTGGTGCGATCCCTTACATCAAATGGTTGTTAAACCACGCAGGCGAAAGCTTAAAACAGAAACTCCTCGATACAAGCCGTCGGTTTAGTTGCTAGTGTTATGCACTTAAACAATGAAAAGGCGGCATTTAAACCAGCAAAATTAAAACCGCTGTAAAACAGTTTAAGTGGAATAGTGGAACAGACAGTCCTTTCTTTTAGCTTTCGTTTTATTAAACTTAAAAAAAAAATTATATTAAAAACAAATCTGATGAAACGCAAAGCAAGATAAATGCAAACGAGCCCCCACCCAAGATACCGGAACCGAAACTACAACAAATCTTTTTAGAAAGGGCAGGCGTAAGTCGTAGCTAATCCCCGCTCGTATTAAAAAACCTATAAAAAAAAAACCAAAAAAAAACGTTTTTTTTTTTTTAACAGTCTGGTTGGGACACGCGTGTCAAAAAACAAATTTTACGCGAAAAACAAAATTACAGCAATAGTGACATAACACCATCTATTTTCTTCTTCTTGACGGCGAGAAATTTATTTGAAGTTCTGCGCGCGAAGTCCATGACGTCACGGCTCATTCCGGAGTGACCATCTCGGTCGCGAAAGCAAAGCCGATTCACCTCTCCTGCACGCGCCCGAAATGGCGAGAGAGAAAACAAATGGAAAGGAGGTGACTGCCGACTAAATAGCGTCTCGCGCCATCAATATTGCTCTTTTTTTTTCTTTTTTGCGTGAAATTAATTTTTTTGACACGCGTGTTTCAATCAGACTGTTAAAAAATATATTTCTTTTGTTTTGTTTTCAGGGGCCCTTTAAAGATGGCTGCTTTTGGATTACGGCCGGAACTGCGACCGGGGACACTTCTACGTGTGGACGCGATTACAGGTGAGAATATTTCTGCAGCATGCTTGTACAACAATCTTTATGTGTCCGGTAGTCCAGTAAGTGACTATTGATACCACTTACACAGTATTTGACTTGCTTAACGCTTAAATGTGGTGGTATAGCGAGTGTTATGACCGGCTGGCTGGCTTCGGCTTTCTCGCTCGAGCCATAACCGCTAAAACTACCTTGGAGTGACGATAGTGCTACTGATTTCTTTTTCGCTTTCACGCCGACGCCCTTTCTATCGCGACCTGTCGAAACTAAACAATCTCGAAACTTGATTGCTTCATTGGTCAGCTTGAGCATCAAGCTTGGGCGGAGATGTCTTGTTTTTGCGTCATATGCTTAAGCATCCATCCGAATGTGTGTATTGCTTTCGCGTCGTCGTTTGAACAATTTTTAACGTTATCAGTACCAGTTCTTAAGTTGTCTTCGCTGGACAACAAATTCGGCTCAACAAACGAGTATGAAAGAGGTACAAAAACACGGCGACGTTTTTGCGTACCTTTCTTGACCTCATCTTTTGCGCTGAATGCTGTCACGAAATGCCGACTAGCCCAATTATTAACCATTGTCTTCGCTTCCAGCCATATAATTGTTATACTTTTATTTTGAAGTGAAGGTTTTGTAGAAGCGCGGTGCTTCTTGATCTGATGTACGTGGCAAATGTTGTGTTGCAGTAGGTATGGCGAACTGTACATACTTCGTAATTTTTCGCGGAGTCGTGATTATGCGCCAGCCTCGTGTTTTCAACTTTTAGAATGTTATATAATTCGAAAACGAATAAACAGATCGAACAAGCACCTGGACCTTGCTTTTGCTACTGTGATTGATACGAAGTTATAAAGTTTTAATTAGAAGATCTAGACCAGTTTAGAGCTCTAACCAAAGTAAAGGAATCCATTTCTTATCAAGACTTAATAGTAAACATTGTGCAAGGTGTTTTCCATTGAATATAACTGACCTTACCTTTGTTTCTTTTTGCTATGGACCGAGTCTCTCTGCTGTAAATATCGCTGTCAGGATTGTTTCACCTATCATAATATATGTTCTTTCAATCTCACAAGTTATAGTGCTTCAGTGGTGTTGAAGTTCCATGTTGGCTTCCGGAGCGCAGAAATTAGGTTCAAAACCTGGGTGGTCCCTTTTGAGGCCATTGCTTTAATTGTATTGTGGCATAAAACCCCAATATTCCCTTTTTATATCAGATGCATTCCCGGCCAAGCAGAAACTGACGTTGATTATACGGATTCTCGTGTAAGTACACTCAAGTAGGGGTGTGCGAATAGTGATTTTTGAAACCGAATCGAATACGAATCGAATAATTGTGGAGCCGAATCGAATACGAATACGAATCGAATAATTTTTGAATAGTTTCCGAATAGTAAGTAGACAGCTACCAAAGAAGAGCGAAGAGATTATAAAAGTATTTTATTGTTTCCGAAATGTTTCTTAAAATTATTGTCAAAACGCGACTAGACGATAACGACTGGAGTTCAACGATATATAATTAAATAGAGACAAAAGATACTAAAATATTAGAATGCTAAACATAATATCACGGTTCACGCGAATGATGAATATAAAATCACAGTTCGCTTGAGCCCGGTACATCCTGAAGCATTGTACTTAGTAAGAACTCTACATTCTATTTTCATTCCTTGTTGTAGCTGGTGTCCTTGAATCGAGGATCAAGGAAGGTGGCAAGGGCATGGTGTGCCTGTGTGCTTACGTCCACGAACCTTGTTTTCACTGATCTGAGAAGATTCTGGGAAAACGCATTGTTTTGTTCCACTTGCGCCCTCAAAAAGCAACATCTTCATACACTGAAAGACTGGAACAACCATGGAAAGTGTTGGGAAAGACTTGAGTCTCTCGACACAAGCAGCTGTTGTGGCTTCTTCAATTGGTTGCATGGGAGTGGCCGAAAAATTCCTACACTCTACTGCACTCGGTCTTCGAACAACATCCCACTTCAACCACTTCTACTTCGCTCATTAAGAGCGGTGGTACCGTTGCAACCAGTTCTGAAACGTCACCACGACACGCTTTCCGAAAGCGCGCACGAGCAGTCTCGTGCGAAAGCGGTTCCTAAAGGCTGAACCGCATGTAAGCGATTTAGCGAGCGACGAGACGAGCGACAGCGACGAGCGTCAGCTGCGAGCGACGGAGATTTCTCACTGTCGCTCGTCGCGTCGCTCGGTGTTTGAATTTCTAGAAAACGTCCTCATCGCCTTGGTCGCTTGCTCAGGCCACTTTCATGCGGCTTGCCTCATCGCGCGACTGACCGAGCAACAGCGAAGCGGGTCGACGTCGCCTATCTCGTCTCTCGGCAAATCGCTTACATGCGGGTTATACTTAACCCAGTGGTCCCTAATGGAGGCAACAGCAACGTCCGTATAGGGAGAAACTGATGCTGCCGATGAAGATAATCAATGTCTAGAAGAGGGCACGTATGGCGGGCGTGCCGGCTCGTTCTAGGACACCCGTGAAGGGAATCTCGCTGCGGGACACCTAACGACTATTCGGAAATTATTCGAAAAATATTTGAAACTTTTGAAAATTATTATTCGATTCGATTAACGAATCGAATACGGTAATATTCGATTCGTTATTCGAAAATGGCGAATGTTCGCACACCCCTACACTCAAGCCAAAAAGTCTCCATTGTCTATGGTTCTGAGGTCCACTTTTCATAACAACCATACAGCGGCAGTTATTGTAGAAAACCTACCTTGACTTCAAGGGTGTTGATGGCAGGTCGACTTAATATTTTAAGAATACATTAGAAACAGGTTAAGGCCCGTTCACACTCTTGCAACCGAGTACGACCGAGAGAGACGAGATCTGTTAAAACTTGTTAAAATTTTTTAGGACGAGGGAACACACTGGCATTCTGGCGCCATCTATGCGGAGACCCTGGAACTGCGTTCACAAGAGCGAAGGTTTTGCGGGATTTCCGAAGTCAAATGTGCGTAATACCTATAAGAAAGGCTTGTTTATAACGTTGACAAAAGTTTTTCGAGCCAAGAAAGGAAGGATAATGCGAGAGAGAAATAGAAAACATGCCGGACCGCCAAGTTTACACTTGTACCCAATAGATGGCGCCAGTGTGTCCTCTTGTTGTAAGAGATATTAAGAGGTTCTAAGGCACCCGATTTTAAGAGGTCGCAAGAGTGTGAACGGGCCTTTATTCGTGTTGCTGTCAGTGACATTTTAATGCTGTACGAATAACAGGAGTGCCACAAGGTTATCCTTTCAGGTCGTGTTTTTCTGGGTTACTTTTTTGTACGACAACCTTGTCAATCAAAAGAAATGGCTGTACAGGAACATTATTGCAGTTTCAGAACATTTCAAGGCAAAGAGCTAGTGACATACTGTCACTGTGCAAGGCACTCGCTAACTAACATGCTTGTGTTCTTGTTAATATTTGGGTGCATGCCATAAAGGGGGAAGGGGGGGGGGGGGGTGTCGAAACATGCAGAATATTTATTAGCAACGTTTTACATACTCGCCTGGCACTTGATATCGACTCTGTCATAAAACTATCTGAAAAATACGCATGAAAGTGCTTGTCCTAAAATTAAGCCGCACTGCTGACTTTGCCTTGTATGTATGCTATCGCAAAAATGAAAGCCCCTTTACAAAGAGGCTAAACATTGCGTTGGTTTCTGTTTTAGTTTGTTTCAGAAGCACCTGAAAGACAGCGTATATGTCTAAAGCAGTTGAACGAACATTCAACGACATCGGTGTCTGAACATTCAAGCAATGCGATCGGGCGTGTCGTAGCCACTCCGAATTTCTGCAAGCGTTCTAAAATTTTTTTTTTTTTTTTCAAAACTTGATAGCTTGTTTTGCGCCAAGTATAGCCCTGTATCATCGGACTGGCGGCATGCACTCGTACACTGGCTTGTACTCGCAACGCTTTCATCATTGACCTCCATCACGTTGATCCACTGACTCTTCGTCCTCAAATTTTACAGCACGCAAACTAACCAACGGTGCAGGGATAAAGAGCTAGTGGAACTGGAACTTCATTTTCTACGATCGCTCGTACGAAGAGCAGAATAAAAAAAAAAAGGAAAAAAAGTCTTAGGCACGGTCGCGGAGAGCACGAGGAGTGAAACTCACGTGACTTCCGGTGAACCCACTTTTAGTGACATAGGTCGATGCCTCCCTTCTGACCGCCCCGACACCCTGCGGTACACTGTTACGTCACAGTGCACGGCGGGAACTATGAATTGGGCCTGGTATTTCTATTTTTTATAAAAAAAAACTACGCAACTCTATACGCTCCGTGCGGCAACTATAGACCTTTTCTTTAACGGCGCCGCCATCTTGAGAATTGCGGCGCCGACGACGCCGTCTAGCGGCTTAGAAAAAGAAATACCGGCTAGTTCTGGCAGCACAGCTATCTGGGTAGGCAACGGTGTGGGTATGGGGGGAACTTGGCTAGACTTGGCTATCGTGGGCTGCAATAACTTGGTTGGAGCTTGTCCGGTTGAATCCAGCTGGCTACTCACAGGCTCTCACCTTCCCTCCTCGAGAGAACGAGGACGAAGACGGTGGGGTGTTTTGATTGAGTTTCCGCAGCGAAGTATATATGAGCAGTTTAATGTAGTCTATGCAGGTAAGCTCACGGCATTCGATAGCTTCATCTTAAGTGGTGGCATGTAGACTTTTTCATACCTTTCACATACCATGGGGCTTGCAGTGATAACCTAATTGGACCGCCTGCACCGGGAATTAAAATCGGTCCTCTTGCCGTAGACAAAGTGGTCGTGAGCTTAAACGTGACGTTGAGTCTGAAACGAATCTCTCGCGATTCAAGCTCGCAATCGACTGACTTCATAAATAAGGATTCTTGGGGAAAATGCGAAGCTCGATAACATTGCAGCCACACTCGCGCTGCAGCTTCTTGTGCTCATGGCACACTTTCTGCTATTGTTCTTATGCTTTTGAAAATTATTTATCCATCCGTCGACCACGCAGTGGTAGCCAGACAACCGTAGGTTTTCGGAAATTGCAGCACGGTAAAAAGGGGCACTCGAAACTAACTCATGCACGACGTCCGTTTTTAAGCCTTTTCGCCCATACCCTGGCGGTTGCATACCCTGTGTCAGCGGGCAATTCAAGAATGCACCAGGTCGAGGGTACGTCAGTTACTGGCTGGTTTGAGGTTATGCGAAAAAGGTCTATAGGGGGCGCTTTGAAAAACGCGCGTAGTGCCGCTAGCGGAGGAGCTGGCGTTCGACAGTGAGGCGCGTTCGGCAGCCTGCGGCGCCTTTTCGCGTGCGATGCTGTGGCGGCGGAAGCGTGCACGAACGGAACGTTTGCTTTTTGAGCCGATACGTTGAGGGTGACGTTGCATGAGTGCTGGGGCAGACCCAAGAAGGGCATTTAGCTGTTCTACACTTCTTATATATTGAATTTGAGTCGTTATTAGGGGTAATTTCTCTAGTTGCGGCCACAAAAGGAGTTGGAGCAATTTTTTGAAAAGCAAGACGGCGGCCACCATAATTGCTCTGAGTGGGAAATTTATTTCGCTTGTCGCTGTAAACATAGGACTGGTGGAACGATGATATTTGGAGGCGAGTGAGATGTTCACCAAGTTTGTGCACGAAGCGTGCCAAGTTTCATAAGACAGCAGATGTGAATGTTTCTAACTAATAAAGAAATAAAGCTGTACGGGATATCCAATATTGGACCCAAAATGCTGTGTTATAACCGGGCTGTGCGAAGTGCAGATTTGGGCACACAGGTGCTTGGACTTGACAGTGACATGACACAGCACTTATCATACTAAAAATAGGTGGCATAGGGAAACCAGGTGGAAATTTGGTTTGGGCGGCGTAACTCAATGGGAGCCGGTTTTGACCATGAAAGGGTTGTCAAGAGAATACCACTCGTCGTGGAAGGTGGAGACTTTACAGGTAGGAAGGGACTAGTGAACTGTACTTACAATAGACCCTTTCACAAATTCAGTGCCATCTAGTGGCTCAAATATCAGTCTAAATTTCTGTATGCTAATGGCGGTTAGATTGTGGTACATATCCGTCAACGGCAGACGTGCGAAAGTTGCGGTTTTCTTCGCTGCACAGTTATTTTTCTATTTGTTTCAGTTGCGACGGTGTGTACCACTCTGTACAAGGCACTCGGTGGAGTCAAATTCTTGATACAATTCACCATATTCTATTGCCATGAGATGTCTGGGGCGTGCCGAAGCGAAACATTCCAAGGTTTTACATGACACTCTCAAATGCGTAGCGCGTAGAAGCTTATAAGTCTCGTCACGGTAACATAGTAGAATAATGCAGCGAACTAACGTCTGGAATTTTCAGGCTCCGCTTCGGTATTCTTTCTCCACCAGTCATCAAAAGAACGCCATTAGCATGTACAGATAATATGAACTTAAATGATGATAGTTATTGAAGTTGCCAGACAAAATTTCGAAAAGGGTCTATTGAAACAACTTTACGAAAGGTGGTCCCAAAGCCGAGAAAACAAAGTTGTCGGCCAACACATGGTTTGGCCGTCAATGGCTTTTGCAGTCAGCTGTTGTGTAGTAACCTGTTGTGCGAGGTGCTGATTTTCGGCACACAGGTACTTTGACATGACCGTAACTTGACACAACACTTATTATACCAAAAAGAGGTGGCACAGCGAAACCAGGCGGAAATTTAGTTTGGGCGGCGTAACTAAATGGGAACCGGTTTTGAGCATCAAAGGCTGTCAAGAGAATACCACTCATCGCGGGAGGTGCACACTTTACAGGTAGGAAGGGACCAGTGGACGCTGCGCCCAGATCGAACAACTTTGCGATAGGTGGCTGTAAAGTCAAGTATAAAATTTGTTGTCTACAAGACTCGGGGTGTCAACGTTTCCACATCCAAAAGGACGCTGATCAAAAAAGAAAGCACACCACATAAACTTCCAAACTCAAACGTCGATTGTCCAGTAATTCCAAGTTCCATTGTAGTTTTCCTTGGATTAATATTTGTAATTTTTTTACCGTCCGAATCTTTCTTCATGAAGTACAGACTGCGTGCCATACTGATCCGGAAATATCATCATCACGTACGATGGGGACGAAACGTCTTTGGAGGGCATTCCTCCAACGAAATTGGCACTGCATACGCGCGAGTGTGGGATGGCATTTCAGTTCGTCCCATCGGCGCTAACACATGTACGCGTTACTGGTACGAAAACAAACGCAGAGCGCAAAGCGGCAATGTAGAATATGTCAGCCGTGCCGACACAGTGGCAGACATGATCGGGAGACCAAATTTCTCGCGTCGTGCGGCACGGGTCCGTCGTTGTCGCTGTCCCACAAAACATCGGCGAGGTGAAAAACTGTGAAGCTTTGGCCCCACGAGATACGACGCATAACTATTGAAGTACTCAACTTCGCAGCACCGGCAGCACTTCATGCTATGAACCCAGCGCAACCGCGCCGCTCCGACTTCAATGCATACCAACGAACGCGGCGTGGTTTCGGTTTCGTTTTCTCTGGCGTTCTCACTGCCTACCTTCGGTAACGGCCACGCGGCGGCGCGCCAGTCGCGTCGCACGGAGTGTATAGTGAAACAATTTTTTTGTAATGTCCTAAAATGCCTATTCAACGCCTAGCATGAAAAAAAAATTTTTTTTGGCGTGTCAGAGGCTCTTTAAGGGCGGTGGTACCGTTGCAACCAGTTCTGAAACGTCACCACGACACGCTTTCCGAAAGCGCGCACGAGCAGTCTCGTGCGAAAGCGGTCCCTAAAGGCTGAACCGCATGCAAGCGATTTAGCGAGCGACGAGACGAGCGACAGCGACGAGCGTCAGCTGCGAGCGACGGAGATTTCTCACTGTGGCTCGTCGCGTCGCTCGGTGTTTGAATTTCTAGAAAACGTCCTCATCGCCTTGGTCGCTTGCTCAGGCCACTTTCATGCGGCTTGCCTCATCGCGCGACTGACCGAGCAACAGCGAAGCGGGTCGACGTCGCCTATCTCGTCTCTCGGCAAATCGCTTACATGCGGGTTATACTTAACACAGTGGTCCCTAATGGAGGCAACAGCAACGTACGTATAGGGAGAAACTGCTGCTGCCGATGAAGATAATCAATGTCTAGAAGAGGGCAAGTATTTCCATCTTGCGGGCACGTATGGCGGGCGTGCCGGCTCGTTCTAGGACGCCCGTGAAGGGAATCTCGCTGCGGGACACCTAACGACTATTCGGAAATTATTCGAAAAATATTTGAAACTTTTGAAAATTATTATTCGATTCGATTAACGAATCGAATACGGTAATATTCGATTCGTTATTCGAAAATGGCGAATGTTCGCACACCCCTACACTCAAGCCAAAAAGTCTCCATTGTCTATGGTTCTGAGGTCCACTTTTCATAACAACCATACAGCGGCAGTTATTGTAGAAAACCTACCTTGACTTCAAGGGTGTTGATGGCAGGTCGACTTAATAATTTAAGAATACATTAGAAACAGGTTAAGGCCCGTTCACACTCTTGCAACCGAGTACGACCGAGAGAGACGAGATCTGTTAAAACTTGTTAAAATTTTTTAGGACGAGGGAACACACTGGCATTCTGGCGCCATCTATGCGGAGACCCTGGAACTGCGTTCACAAGAGCGAAGGTTTTGCGGGATTTCCGAGGTCAAATGTGCGTAATACCTATAAGAAAGGCTTGTTTATAACGTTGACAAAAGTTTTTCGAGCCAAGAAAGAAAGGATAATGCGAGAGAGAAATAGAAAACATGCCGGACCGCCAAGTTTACACTTGTACCCAATAGATGGCGCCAGTGTGTCCTCTTGTTGTAAGAGATATTAAGAGGTTCTAAGGCACCCGATTTTAAGAGGTCGCAAGAGTGTGAACGGGCCTTTATTCGTGTTGCTGTCAGTGACATTTTAATGCTGTACGAATAACAGGAGTGCCACAAGGTTATCCTTTAAGGTCGTGTTTTTCTGGGTTACTTTTTTGTACGACAACCTGGTCAATCAAAAGAAATGGCTGTACAGGAACATTATTGCAGTTTCAGAACATTTCAAGGCAAAGAGCTAGTGACATACTGTCACTGTGCAAGGCACTCGCTAACTAACATGCTTGTGTTCTTGTTAATATTTGGGTGCATGCCATAAAGGGGGAAGGGGGGGGGGGGTGTCGAAACATGCAGAATATTTATTAGCAACGTTTTACATACTCGCCTGGCACTTGATATCGACTGTGTCATAAAACTATCTGAAAAATACGCATGAAAGTGCTTGTCCTAAAATTAAGCCGCACTGCTGACTTTGACTTGTATGTATGCTATCGCAAAAATGAAAGCCCCTTTACAAAGAGGCTAAACATTGCGTTGGTTTCTGTTTTAGTTTGTTTCAGAAGCACCTGAAAGACAGCGTATATGTCTAAAGCAGTTGAACGAACATTCACCCGAGAGACACCAGGATGGACTGAAATTTGGTATGGCTGGCAGCCCGCAGGTTTTGGGCACCAAAAGACCTGCACATCAGGAGCATAGCACTGACGTCTTGTCTCCTGTTTCTCCAGGATGGGGACAATGGCAACCCGGACCTGACATACAATAGCGCGGAGGAATGGCAGGTTGGTTGACTTACGTTTAACCCTGCTCCAGATAACTATAAACTTTGATACCATAACGCTGGTTTGTATGTATTCATCGCAACACATTACCTATGCTGTTGCCGTCAAATTAAAAACTTAGTTCATACTTGTATGTTGAAGCAGGCTAAAAATTCTTGTAATTTTAAATTAATCAAAATCACAGAAGTGACTTATGCGTGTATGACGCGCTCGCAAAGACAACCTTAATTCAGCCGAGCAAAGCCGAAGTTTCTTTTAGAGCGCAGCTCTTATGGTACGTTTACACTTGCGGATCCGCCAGCGAATCCGCCCAGCTTCTACCGCTGGGGCGAAACGCTGGGCGGAAAAAGCGGCGGCGAGCCGTATTCGCGTCTCCAGCTCGACGCTCGCCCTCCCGTGGCGGAAACGGGAAGCGCTCTAGTGAGGGTCCCCCGATTCTCCTGCTCAGCGGGCGCGGCGGAACTGCTCGCGATCATGGCTCGCGAAATGTCATTTCCGAGTGCAAACAACACTCTTCACTGTCCCAACGTGGGGCTGCAGCCGGTAGGGAATTGTACCTTATTAGAGAGTTTTAGTATTGCGTATAGAAGCAAACGCATGCGCCGTGGGTTTGCGTTAGGGTGGCGCGCTCCACGTTCAGCGTGCGCATCGTTGCCATGCTCCCATCCAAGACCGCAATTTTGGGCTCCGCACACGCGCAGCGTGAAACACGTGAAGCTAACGCAAACACACAGCGCTTGCGGTCGCTCGTTAATGCAATATACTAAAATTCACTACTGTTTCACCGGCTTCCAACGCCAACGAAACGTGCTGCAATGAGCAGACGCGCAAGCAGGTAGGCGTTCCTTCGAACTGGAAAGGCTGAGATTGGCAAAACGACGGCGAGCAAATACGAAAATAAATAAATGTTAAAAAAAGCTTCTTTTTTTTTTGGGTGGGGGGAGGATTTGGTTTGGAAGGATATTGGCGGCGACTTTGGAAGTTTTGTCGATTGTTAAAAGTCGCCACTTTGATAGCACCTTCAATTAATCAAATTTTTGCATGAATTTCTCACATTAGCTAGAATGTTGTCATTGATTTTAGAGTTTATTTTATAACTTCTTAATTGGAAATGCTGCAATTGGCACCAGTGATGATAATTAGCACACTTTAGATTGTCTTGTTCACGTGTTTGAAATTAGATCATAAGCAACTAATTATTTTAGAGCTTGAAAAATTGCGTATTAAAATATCTTACGTTTAATATTTATATTATCATTAATGCAAATCGCGGCAATGTATGCCCCCAATTAACGCCACGATCACAAAATACGGCATTAACCATATTAGTCTTTCCTGAAAGGTATCATTTTGTTTTCATTTTAGCTTCTGAAAAAACTCTGTCATCATTATCAAGACAGGCAAACAGTCAAACACTGGATGACATATAAACTCCTATGCGTCACTCGTTGCTTTAAAAACACGCACACTTCAGCTGCCTGACTCGGATTCCGTCTTTGAATTTTTCTAATGAGAACAGCGTTTCTTAATTCATTTAGATTAATCATCTAAATACCCAAAAAGCTAAAGGCCCGTAGTTTATTATTTCATATGACAATTATCTGAGCGAGAAAAGGCAGAAGGAACGCGCAAATATCAGCGCTGATGTTTTCAACAAATAATAATATTCTATCTTGTGTTGCCAAAAGCATGGTAGCGCTTTTTAGACGAGGACAAAAGAAAGAAAGACAAGACAGACACTTTCTTTCTTTTGTCCTCGTCTAAAAAGCGCTACCATGCCTTTGGCAACACAAGACCAATACCAACTAGCCCTGCATTCAGCATTAATAATATTCTATGTTACCTCTAAGGTGTGTGAAAGACCCTGTCTTTAAAGGGACGAAGGTATCCGCGAACAACTTCTTTAACTAAATAATTACGATGTGAGACACACTTTGAGTTATGAAAGAATCTGAAATTAAGACCTATACCGAGAAATTAAATCCAAAATCAAGGTTAGTTTCGTTTTCGCTCCGGAATTAAAACGTACCTCCTGGCCTAAATATTACGCTAAATACCGTTTTTGTTTTCAGCATAAAAAGGTGACCTGCGCTCATAATACCCTAGCTTCCTAGTGTTACCTGAAATAACTTGTATCGCTCAGTGAAGCCAGCACACTAGACAGTCTCAGCAGCGGCACGCATCTCCGACCCTCACTAAACCCGCCATTTTAGAAAACGAGTGGCGCCACCTATAGTGAATTGGAGTCGCGAATACACCGACACGCGGGCTTGACGTCACGGAGCTGCGGCGGCGCTGCGATCGCGCCGGAGCCGGGGGGTGTGGGCAAAAGCGCGCACGTTTCGCATGGGCGTCATAGCATTTCAGCATGCCGCGAAGCTGTGTTGCCGTTAATTGCACCGAAATGTACAAGAAAAGTAGCGGAGTGAGTTTCCACAAGTTCCCGGCAGACTCTGAAAGGCATACTAGGTGGATAATATTCGTGGATCGAAAAGAATCGTCGCCTTGCGCGAACGACCGTTTCTGCGGCAAACACTTTCTTGAAGGAAAGTGCGGCTTCCATTTCAATCTCCGTCCCGAGGCTTGCTTATGTGCAGGGAAAGCGTTGCCTGATCAAGACCACCGGGATTTTGTTCCCATGGTGTTCGCGCACAAAGCATCGGCCAAGCGCTCGTCGGAGGCTCGCTACGCCCGTGCTACCCAGCACAAGAGGATCGGCGACAGAACGGCAGTGTTGTAGGCGTTACTGAAAAAAAGTAACGAAATACGTTACTTTGTTACTTGCAAATAAAAGGTACGCGTTACCGAGCTACGTTGCCTAAAAATAAAAGGAACCCGTTACCGCTACCGATAAAAAGTAACGCACGTTACTACTGCGTTACGTTTTTTTTTAAATTACGATTTAACACATTTTACGGTTTTGACGATACAGGTCATATATCAAGAAACATTATGTTCGTGCAGAAACTGAACATAATTACTTTATCTCGTTTTACGATTTCACCTAAATACTCACGAGAAAAAACGCAAAGAAAAACATGGCTTGACGCCTAAAACACGGAAAAAATTGAAGTGTAATTTCTTTAAGACTTGGGAAGTAGTAACGAGTAACGTAACTACGTTACTTGAAATAGTAACGTAAGTACGTTACCCGTTACTGTGTCGAAAACGTAATGAGTAGGTTACTACGTTATTGAAAAAAGTAACGCGTTACCGGCAACGCCGTTACTTGTAACGTGTTACCGCCAAGACTGCAGAAAGGACAAAGCGTTACTGCACTCTTAAAAAAAAGCTAGTAGTATTTACTAGGTAAGAGCTAGTAACCGCTTGTCACATATGTTACTAGTTACCTAGTAACCTTAGGTAGTAACGGTCAAGCTAGTAACGGTTACTAGTTCAAGAAGCTAGTAACTGTTACTAGCCTCAAAGTAGAATCCATGTATTTTACTACCTCTAGCTAGTAACTAGCGCAACCTCCCAACGGAAGAGCGGAAACGCAACTAGTCATCTGATTTCCGGTAGAAAAAAAAAGTGTGTGGTTATGCCACTTACCACCAGAAGGCAGGCGCAACAGAAATTGTAACTGGAAATGAGTAATCCAGGTGGCGCTAGTCAACGTCCAATTAAATGTACACAAAAAAAGACGCCCATTATTTATAATTTATTTCAATTCTTCCTCATCCGCAAGTAGATACATATAAACATGCACACCCACATTTTTTATCACACAATCGACACAGTGCATTCAACACAAACGCACGATCACTCTAATCGCTAACTTACGGGCGGGGCAGTGGGAATCGAACCCAGGAGGTTGCCACCGCAAGCTTACGAGCTGAGACGCGTTAGCCCACTCGGCCACTTCCACCCTGCTAACATTCTCGACTGTCTTTAAGTCTTTTATACTTTCCATTTGAGTGCGCAAACTTGTCGTCGTGTATCAGCACGTCAGTTCTTCGCAGTCGCTAGGTCAGTTGCGCGACGAGGCAAACCACATGAAAGCGACGGGAACAAGCGGCCAAGGCAATGAGCGACATTTCCTAGAAATTAACAAAACCGAGCGACGCGACGGGTGACCGTGAGAAATCGCCGTCGCTCGTCGCTGTCTCCGTCGATAGTCTCGTCGCTCGCTAAATCGATTACATGCGGTTGAGCTTTTAAAACGAACGTGGTCGCCGTCGGCGAGAGAGTGCTTTCTTGCCGTCTCCCGCGGCGAACGAAGGCTGTAATTGACGGGGAGTACGACCGCAGCTGCATTCCTTTCGCGTGCTGCACTACAAAAATGCGTACAAAATTAATACCGCGTGCAGCTCGCATCTTAATGTTTGTAGTACACTGACGACTGCTCGCGTTTTTGGGGAAGATATAAGCAAATTCAGAAAGACTCGTAGAATGCCAAAACAGTTTTTTTTTTCCATTAGTCCTAAAGCTACATACACAATTTAAGACGCACATCAATGGTTGTGACAGTGCACTGTCACGACCGAAGACAGCTCAATCAGAATCATTCAACCACCGAGAACACACAAACCGTGAAGAAGTTCTCAGTGTCAAGTAGGAGGAGGCAGAGAAAAGCTTCTTGGACGACGAAACCCAATCCAGTGACAGCGGTACCGGCTCGTTAGAACTATCCTCAGAGCAGTCCAGGTTCACGCAGACACTCGCCCCGTCGAGCGCACGAACGTTAACTATGCACTCCAACACGGGAACACGAGAACTGCACAAGACACAAGGCAAAAACGGCAGGTTGACATCGGAGAAATTTGCGTCTTGTGAACTCCGACTGGCCCCAACATGCTTGTCGTACAATGTTGCCAAGCGTCTCTTGTGAAAGAAAAACATTAGTTTTAAAAAATACAGAAATAAAAAATATAATAAAACGGAATGAACTTTTTTATTTCTTTTCAGAAATGTTTTTAGTATGTGCTACGTGGCTATTTTCATCCCAGTTAAAACCAAAATGAAAATATAAACGCTCACAAACGAATGCAAACAAGAAGGAAGGTAAGTAAGCCGCATGGCCATTGCAACAACAATGGCTGCTGCGCTCGCTGCAGCGCTGGCTTTCACGTCGGGCTGGTACGGAGGCTGCGATCGTTATAAAGTCAGCTCCAACCCTTAAACATGCCCCCTCAAACAATATTTGACGCAACCATTGCGTGTGGATACCTCCCCCTGCGATCGGAAACAACAAGTACGTCGCTAACGCTGGCAATCGGGTATGAAGCAAGCGCCGCCATTTTCTCCGCTCCTTTGCGGTAGTAAATAGCTAGTAAAAAGGTAGTAACGGTCAGAAAAGTGTAGTAACGGCTGCATTTGCTAACTTTTTACTACCTATCGCCCGTTTGAGGTAGTAAATAGTTAGTGAAAGGTAGTAACGGTCAGAAAGGGGTAGTAACTGCTGCAGTTACTAGCTTTTTACTAGCTTTTTTCTAAGAGTGTGCTTGTCATGCCTTGTGGTCATGAGGGTAGGAAAAATATCATACCTTGACTTGAAGACGCTGTGTGTATTTAATCAATTAATGAATACACACACTTCCGCAGACCCACAGACTGCTGATCCCGCCGGCAGTGCGGAAACCGACTCGAAGTAATCGTAGGCCTCGAGAGACTTGTACGCCACCGTGTCGGCCGTGAACTGGCTTGGCGAAAAAACTAAATAAACGACGACATGAGCCGTCGACTTCGGTGGCAGCAACTTTACGTCGGAAGTCCAGCAGGCCTTGTTTACGGCGTACGGATCATCGAAGGCAACGCCGTCCACGCACAGTTTGTCTCGATACCGCTGCCGTTCAGGCTCGGGCAGCGAGCTCAAATAGTCGGGCATAGCATACGACATACGTTGTGAGGAAATACGACGCACAAATAAAGATACAAGCGTCCCTACAACGTCAACAACGAGCGCACGCCATAGAACGCAATGGCGAAAACACGGAGAGCCGGGCTGCTCTTGCCCACATAGCTACCGCGCATGCGCGGCCTTCCGGCTTGTTGGTAAACAGAGTCGCTCCGCGTGTCGGTCTATAGGTCCGGCACCTATTTCTGCCGCCGAACGAGGCGTTTCGCTGACCGGATGTGACATTCTTGCACAGCGCGACGCTGCCTACGGGAGCAGCAACGCCCGGGAGAGACAGCCGAGGTGGGAACTCTCGCGCCTTCTCGTCGTATTTGACGGGATGTTACGAGAACAGCTGCCGCAGCCGGCGCCACCGCCGCCGCTCAAAGGAAATAGATGTAAACGCAAACCGCTCGTCGCCGCCGCCGCCGGGAGCGGTTCCGCACCCGCGGGAGCGGATCCGCACCCGCGGGAGCGGATTTCTTCTCAGGTGTAAACGTACCATTAGGCGCCCGTTTCCGGCTTGAGCGGCGTCGCCGTCGCCGTCGCCGTCGGCGTAACCACGCGGTGCATTATGGGTAAATTTTCCCGAAGGGACCTCGGGTTCCTTCGGGAGGACCTCGGGCGGAGCTCGGGCTTCTTTGGTGACCTCGGGGAGAGGGGGTCACGTGACCCCCCTTCCCCGAGGTCACGTGACCCCCCCCCCCCCCCCCCCGAGGTCGCGTGACCACCGTGAGGGGAGGAGAAGAAAGGAGGGCTATGCCCTCCCCTCAGTACCCTTCCCTCCTCCTCCTCAAGAGCTGCGCTCCAATTCGGCGTTACAGGGAGTTGTAAACGGCTTTCATTCGTTATTTCATCCTGTGAGCTATTTTATTACGCAGATGATACGGATTTGCTAACTCGTCATGAAAATTATCAAGTTGCTGTTGACGAACAACGAAATAATCACCATATTGTGATGGGCTGGGTTAATTTTAGCTTAAAAAATGTAAAGGCCTGCAAAACAAAACTCATATCCTCTAAGAGTCCTTTCAAAAGGTAGAACATTTGGATCCAATAGTGTTACACGCATCGAGCTTCAGAGGTAGTAAATGTAGCCCCATCGAGTATGTCAATTCGGTAAAATATCTAGGTATACATTTCGACAGTTTTTCATTTCGAAGAAAACAAATGTTAATCTTTTCATTTTCTCGGGTAAAAACATGACACGAGATTTATGCATGCACCGTTGCACGCTGGCACACTACCGTAGACTGGGACCAAATTGGAAGCAGTATCATACCGAGAAGATGGTTCTGGCATTTCAGCATAACTCGGCGATATTGACAGGATCATGGGATACGTACAGAGCACGACACTGTTAGCGCGAACAAGCGATCGACGGTTTTTCCGGTTTTTCTCTTTGAAACCAAGGGATGTCATCCAAGTTATTATTGCTACGCAAAGAGCTCATTTAGTTCTCTAATGTAAGCGATAAAATTTCGTGCTCGCTAATAATATTCAGAAGTAAAATACGAAAATGCGCCGATGTCGTGTTCGCGCTAACAGTGTCGCGATGTGTACAAAGTAATAACTCTGTTCATTTTTTATTTTACCTTGGAGTATTGGCGGGGATAGAGCTGGCTTCTCTGATGCCGTTTAAATTATTTACATGATACAATACAATACAGACTATGCAAACTAAACTCCTGTATATTGTAAAGGATATAACCTTCACAAATCACCCACAATTGCGAACAATAGGTTCCACAAACATTTGGACGTTTTGAATATTCATACATTCAGAATATTTGCAGCCTATAGTATCAAAATATAAAATTATTGATGCCGAGGGCCGTCATAAATGAAAGAGGCTTTTGTTATCTAAACATGCCTCTTTAGCTACATTTTAGCTTTAGCTAATCATGGACTCTTCACTGGCGCCCATTGCTGTGTGCTCGACTGCTGAGGGCATGGTGACGGCGGGCTTCCACAGTTCATTTGCAACGTGCATTCCACACTATCAAGAATGCCGGTCTTAGCAGCCTATTAATGTGAGCTCGTTCTGAGTATGCGCTCTAAACATCGCCCTCAAATATGGCGTCCAGTGAATACCCTCTATAGAGCCTCTCTCTTCACTCCCTCCTGTTCGTTCACCTGCCCTGTAGTCCTTACCGTCACGTCCGTCTTTTTTTTTTACCTTTTTCTTCTTCTATTTCTCTTTTACCGCCTATCTCCTATCTCTCCTTGCTCTCTTTTACCCTTTACAGCTTTCGCCATTTTCATGTTACTGAGGACTAACCAGCGTATTTGTTCTGCGCTGCTAAGGTTTACGAACTTGGACAAAGGAGACTAGAAGGACTACACATACACACGTAGGCGCCTTTGTGTGTATGTGTAGTCCTTCTAGTCTCCTTTGTCCAAGTTCGTAAACCTTAGCAGCGCAGAACAAATACAATGAGTAACCAACTAGCCCAAACCCAAGCTTTATTGGACTAACCAGCACTAACAGTTTGGCTAAGCCCATCTTTGGATGCCCTTGACAGTATTGGTAGTATTCTCCGGACGCCATATTTGAGGTGACTGCTCATAGCGTATGCTCGGGATGAGTTCTTATGTATGGTTTCCAAACAAATACAATCGTAATGGTACGCAATGTGTGTGTTGGAAGCGTTGTGGAAGCTTGTCGTCAACACGTGTTGGGCAGTAGTGAGCTGAGCTATGGCCGCTAGTGAACACCACCTATACTTGACAATAACCATCGGTTGTTGTAGTTCGCTTAAACAAAAATTACGGGAGCACCAAAGACTTGAAGATCGGCAAAAAATGTTCCGTCGAAACAATTTGGTGTACTCCTTGTTGGCCAACACGAGGCGTACTCGTAGCGACTAAAATAGCTGCAGGACATGTCTCGATAATCAGCGGGAATCTTTCGGGTTCTAGGGATATTGATTTTAGTAATGACTGTCAAAGAGAGAAGGACTTCCAAAGTCGAAGTTGTTTTTGTTAGTGTAGTGTGGTTGTATTTGAAATCAGACACGCGTGTCGGAGTGGGTATTTTGATTTGCTTAAAAAATAATGTAGTATAACCCCATTTATGCAATGAACAAAACCACTTTTTTATTTTTTATTTTTTATAAACTATGTTGTTATTCACAAATGTTCTCAAGAAGAGCGAGGTGAAATGCTAAATTTATGCTACCTGATTTTTGTGCCCAGTTCTGTCGGTTCCTTAAATAGGTAAAAACATATGCGACCACAGTTAGGTTTCTTATAAATGTATAACGCATGACCTTCTTTTTCCTTTTAACTAAACTGCTTGGGCATATGTTTTGCCAGAAATTGAAGTGCCGAACATCGCATCTTTGACGTTCTGGTGTCGTATTTTAAGCCTTGTGTCCTAGGATTTATTATATATTTTGCTTATGAAATACTATACGCCTTTAGGCCTATAGATGTGTTATCGACTGGTATCATTTTTGAGTAGTTTAACTTCACATAATGACCAATCCCAATTTTAAACTTTCGTAAAAAACATAGTTCAGCTATGGTTGAACCCGTTTATTAAAAAAAAAAGAAGTCATTTTTATTTCTTCCCTATTTGTTTCTGTGTTGCCAATAGCGTTAACTCTTTGTTGGCATAATCAAAGCCCCCCCCCCCCCCCCCCCTTTTATATTTTTGCAGAAGTGTTCAAACACAGGGACATAAACTCACATCGGCAAAAGGGTAGTTTCGAAAATTGACTTTATTGCAAGGTTTTTAGCCTTAATATGCTAAGGGCAGGGGGGGTCGAAAGTGTTTCGAACGTGAAGGGGCGACGGAAGCTGAAGATGGAGCGGGGGGAGGAGGTACAGTTGTGAAGACGTTCCCCCATTAGAAACAAATGTCTGCTCCTATCCCTCCACTGTCCCATCCAACGCAACTGGCTACGCATGTTTCTTTCTTTTTAAGAAAAAAAAAAGGGGGGGGGGGGGGGGTTGTTAATTGGGACGCTTGAGTCGGGCCGCATATATTTGTTTATCTTAGCATATATAATATTTATTTATCTCTCACGTCGTCTGTACTTCTCTCCTGTTAAAAAACATCAAACGAGATCTGCGACCGGCAGTCTTGATGTTGCAGCCACCATTCCAAACCTCTGCTCGAGCTTTTCACATTCAAAGTTGCCAGCGTCCAGTTTTATCAACGGCTGTTGTTCAAAGATCTTATAAGGTTCTCCTTACGATGGCCGACCTAAAAAGAAGATATATCGAAATGAACGTTTAACCTCTGTAAAAAAACACCTCAACGTGGATCTTGCAGCGCTGCTGCAATGAGGTATACAAACGTGCTTTGTCAAAATGGACCTTTTGTAGAAATACGCGGTGCGCATGCGCGGAGTATTCCATGCGCCTGGGTTCGAGAGTATCTAGTTCCAAACAATCCGCCATCTTGCATTTCTCGCCTTTGAGAGGTTTAGTTGTGTCGACCTCGGGGCGGAAGATTACGCACGATGGGGACAAAGGTGAGCTTGGGGGAGCCGTATCTAGGTCGCATCGCCTCAATGGGTGAACAGGATGTAGCTGACATTTTGGGTGTGGAACGGGTGGGAGAGGCCTTGGGCGCGCGTTGTTTTCAGTCACCTAGTCTCGAACCGATTCGCGTGTCTAGGTGGCAGCACATATTCGCCAAGAGGTCCATTGCTTCGCACGCCTGGCTTAAAACTCTGCGTGCTGTGCCAATACGTTGAGGTCAAGTTTGTGCGCAAGTTTGATTTACAAGCATGATATGCTCAGGGACGTTAAGGAAAGTAATACCTGGCGGTGGACTAAACACGACTCCACACATATTCCTTTCGCCGTATAACAAAGAATTACAACAGTCAGAGCTGAAAAAAACGAAAGACATACTAGAAGTCGCATTTAGTTTAAATGTTTTAGGAAATTAGCTACTGCCTATTAAACGAGACAACGCAGCTGAGACTTCCCAGCTTATTAATCCTACTTCGCGTGTGATGAGTTGTGGCTCAATAAGGGTCACGATTTTGTAAAGTCGTCGCTCAGTCGGGAAAGTTGCCAGCTTCAGATAGTCACTACTGTCAGCATCACGGTAATTTCCAATTAATTGTATAATCATAAAAATAAGTGCTAATAACTTCTGGAAAATTGGGCGCAACTGAAGACTCAGTTTGCTGCGTAAAAATTGTGACACTTTTATCGTACGGAGGATGCTAGCTTCTTGGTACTTGACTTGGTCTCTGAGTACTGCACACGGACGATCTTCGTTGTTTTATTCAAATTTCAAATATGAAACATTCCGTGAAATTAATTAAGGATTGTAAAAAGAAAGTCGTAATGAGAATATACATAACAAGGCCTATTAGGGAGACCTCCCTGATGTTTTTGAATGCCAAAACAGATATTACTACGTTTTAATCACTTTGTCCGAAATAAATAAAGATCAACTCAAAGCAAACAGTATATGCCTACGTGTGTTGTACCAATTTCTGTCTTTGTTTTTGTACTGACTCAAAGATGAAATTGCAAAGAAAGAACTGATCTCCTTGAGACTTTTACAAAGCTAACCTCAGCAGATCCATGTCGAGGTGTTCGGGAAATGTTCATTCTTATATTTCTTCTTTTTATGCCGGCCATCGTGTCGAGACTCGACCAAATCTGTTAACGTCAGTCATAGTTAAAACTGGACCACAACAGGTCAACCGTTTGTAGCTATCATCTGGTTTTAAACACCGCAAGGATCCAGTCGGTGCACCCCTCAGAAGAAAAAGAACATGAAAAACCGAAGAACACAAAGAAGATGAGGGATAAGAAATATTTAATAGACTAGAGATAAAAAACAAGATGCATCCCGACTTAAGTATCTTAACTCAAATAATAATAATGACTATTATTATTATTATTTCCCGCTAAATTTAGCAGGGAAATTTCCCCACTAAATTTAGCGGAAACAGGTTACCCGCTAAATTAAGCGGGGAAACTAGGGAGTTTTCGTTCACCGCCTTCTCCCCTCCGCTAAGCTCTCCTCTAGAAGGTGGTTTTAAAAAGCGCAAAACCACCTTCTAGATGTTCAACCAACTAGCCCCCCAATTAATTCTAAGCTCTCCGCAACGAAGAAGCCGCTACTGCGCCTGCGAGCCGATGGCCTTGACTGTAGAATTCCGGGTGTCGTAGCGGGTCGCGGAGAGCGTTGCGGGACGATGAAAACGATCTACGAAAAACTCCCTATTGACGTCACGTGACCTCAACACCACTTCAGTTTCCCCGCTAAATTTAGCGGGGAAACTGTAACGTCCCATAATGCAACACGCGCGGTTACGCCGACGCCGACGGTGACGCCGACGTCGCTCAACCTCAAAATGGGCGCCTAAAAGCTGCGCTTTAAAACACCAGAACAGCGAAAAGGTCGGAGCAGACACTTCTTTCCTAATAGGGGGCACGTCCACATAACCATCTACCCTCCCCTCGATCCACCGTCATTTTCAAAAATATGACAGACCGAGGGCTCCAGACGAGTTACCCCAACCCAAGGGCTCATCAGAACACCGGAAAGTTAACCTCGATTTACTGGTAGATCACATAAGATCTCGTCAGGATAACTCGGCCAAGGAAGGCGATTCTTCGATAAAAATAAATACCTGTTTTAGCTCACTCAATCCTCGCCCCCTTCACCTTCAAAACGCGTATGATCCCCCTGCCTTTGGCATTTTTAGGCTAAAAGCCTTACAGTAGAGCCAACTTGCGAAACTGCCCTTTTGCCGATTCGGGTGCATGTATGCACAACAAAAAAGGGGGAACTTTTATTATGAGCACAAAAATACAACATCATTGTTAACAATACAAACAAAAAAAAATTAAGAAAGGAAGAAAAAATAGAATTTTCGTAACACGGTTTCAAATTATGGCTAAATTTACTTTTTGGTGAAATTTAAGAATTTATATAAATTATTTTGTCAAAATAAAGTAAACGAAAGTGGTACTAGTCGATGGCCCATATATATGCCAACCGGAATATAATATTTATTACGCAAAATATATAATGAATCCTAACATAAAAGACTCCAAATATGTCACCAATGCGTCAATGAAGCGATGTGTGGCACTTTTATTTCTGGAATAAAATATGCTAAAGCAGTTTAATTTAGAGGAAAGAAATAGGTCATGCGTCATATATTTACATAAAACATTACTGCGAGTGTTTTTGTTTTTACCTATTTATAACAACCAACAGCACTGGGAACAAAAATGAAGCTGCCTAAACGTAGCATTTCACCTTACTCCACCTTAAAATTAAAAAAAAAACCAAAAAAAAACATTAAAAAGTGGTTTCGTTCATTACGGAAATGGGGCTGTAAGATATAACTTTTTTTAGGCAAATCAAACTAGCCACTCCGACATGCGTGTTCGATTTCAAATTACCCCCCCCCCCTTCCCCTTCCCCCCAGTAAAACAGGCACCACCGTTGAAAGAGTTCAGAGCTCACTGCACATGTGACTGTTGTGCGGTAAGGGTTATACCGTCGCTTAATTCTACTAAATAAAACAGACTGTAAAACAAAATTGCTTCCCTGTGAAAAAAAAAAAAAAGTTCATGCTATACTCGGCGTCAATTATTTTCTGCAACGTTGTCAAGGCTAGCGTAGATTTCACAGTGCTGGATTCCAGCACTACCGCGAGAACATGTAGCTTTGACTCGTGCCACGTTCGTACGCGCTCGTGCCATCTTTGACAGCGTTGAAGCATTGCTGAAGCTACGCTAGCGATGAGAGCGTAGCACGAAATAGTTGACGCCAAGTAGTGAAGAAGCTTTACAGTCACCGTCTGGCAAGGGTGGCCTGGCTACAGCAACTATACACCCATTTTCCAGCACCCGAATGAATTCAGTTTAATGCTGTCTGTGGATGCAGACTACAAATACTGGTGGACGATTCACGCATGAGCCGTAATGAGGGAATAGAGTGCGCCGTTTTCGGTTGTCGGTTAGCGCGACTAGTGGCCGCCAAATACGGAGGGATATTTAAGGAGGGGAGGAGGAGCATTTAAGGAGCTGAGAACGATGTAAGTTGTTGCCCCATTCACTTATTCCTCTTCATGATGTCTCCCCGTACATTTCTTCTTTAAAGCAATTTTTGTTTTTAAATAAGAGTAAAGAGATTTTTTTGACCCAACGTATTCTTTTTAGTTTTTACGCGTGAATAAGAACTTTTTCTCCGTGTCGACGCTTTTTATAGTAAGATGTGCATTGTGCAGGGACTAAGCCAGAGCAGCGTTGCACTCCTTTTTTCTTTTTGTATTCAGGTTGCTTCAGTAATATAGGATCAAACAGGAAGGTATTAAATTCATACAATACATCGGGGTGTTCTTGTCGCATTGCTGTTCATGAGTAGACGTTTTACGGGTTCTGAATATAATTGAGACACCAAAATCACGTTGTTGAATAATATACCACGTTCTTACGCGTTTTATTGTTGTCTGACGTTCAGTCATTATAACACTCGTTTCATGGGGCGCTCAGTTTTTGGCGGTTGCTTTTTGTTCTTTCGACATTTTGCGCAAAGTGGCACCGCAACGAAATTGGGTTAGAATGTCAATCACTTCATACATTCTTACTGACAAAAGTGTAACCCCACTCGCACTCAACGCCGCTAACCCCAAAGCGTTTTGGCCACCGTATAATTTCAAGTATAAAGCCGGATTATTTTCTTACACTGTCTTCTTTGCAAACTTTTGACCAGGTAGTAATAGGTATGGCAGTGTTAACGCAGTTACGGGAATTACCCTTTGGAGGCGAGAGTCGAATGCGGCTCAAAGATTAGGCACGAGCACTGTAGGGACGTTCTCCTTCTCCTATCTTGGTGTCATCTTTGTATTTCCTCGGTCTCGATCGGGTTGCTGCAAAATGCTCACTGCTATGGTTGTCTAGCACTGCGAAAGCAGTGGACTTGGGCTCGTGATAATCAACGCGTCAGCGCACATTCAGATAGTGACTACTGGTCGATGACTGCGGTTCCGGGAATAACCAAACTCTAATACCCCTGTTCCACGGGCACCCTTAACCGCAGTTAACTCAGCTTAACTGCTGTTGCGCGGCACCACAGATATCGCACTATACTCTCAGACAGCTATTCCATAATAAGTGAAGAGCGCGCGTGCACTGCTTCGATAGATGCTCAAAATGCTCAAGCGCACGTTCGCCCATAGCTTTGACTGCATAGCCGCAGAATGTTGTCGGCAAGTATTGTGCGCTGACTGCGGCTTAGCGTAACGAACTGCGTCTGCGATAAGGGAGGCGTACGTATGAGGTCAACGATGTCGTCCAGTGATATCGTTTGTCACGACTTCAATATTTGTATTAACGGAGCTGTGCAACAGTTTCAGTGCGTTGCTTAAATAATTTGGGAGTTGGTGTCTCGACCTTTCTGAAGTAAAGAACGAAAAACCGCTTTTACCTGCATGTCCTAGTTTTTATTTTAAAAATGAACAAAGATTGAGGTTTTCGGCGCCTCTCAACTCCTTCACCATCTTCCGAGTCACGTGCGCTGTGACGTCAATGGAGTTGGCGCGGGGTTCCCGGGAAGGTCTCTCTCTAGAGCCATCAGTGAGCAGCGAGAACTGATCCGCTCGCGACCACGTGACCACGTGCTGGCGGGCGCAGCGTGAACAATATGGTGAAAGGAGGGAAGTCTCATCCGGGTCCGGCCATACCCGTCCCAGCCCCTGTGCCCCTCCCCCTCCGGCTTCTGGCGCCTGTTCGCGGTAGCAGATAGAGCTGACGTTTTGTGGACCTAGGATAGATGGCGCCACTAAAACTCCGTATAATAATAGTTTGGTCGATGATATCAAGTTTTTGACGCATTTATAACTATGTTGGAACGACAAGATTTACAGAAAAGTTATCTTTTATCGAGCAGGTATTCGCACAACTTGCTATCTTTCTACAAGAACCCCATTGACGTCATGCCGCGTGTTTCTCACGGCCACCGCTCGCGGCTGCAGGTCGGGGAATATTCTGATTTTTGCCTCGTGATTACGCGGCGGAATCGCAACATTTCGAAGGAAGGAGGTGTGTTTTCTGTCCTTCGAGACAAGGTGAACAATTTCAAAAATAGAAGATGCCAATTCTTTCAACGTCAAAATCGTTGCACAGCTCCTTTAAACAATGGCCGATAAGTAAAATATTCGTCTTGCATACCAATATTTTATTATAACAATAGGGAAAACTCCATAGAGCTTGCACACATATGTCCTACTTCACCGCCTGTCTGATGTGTCATCTTGACAAGCATTGAATATTAACGTGCCGATGGGTAACAGATTTCGCTTTGGGACTGGGTTTATGTTCTCGAAATAAAAACAGATAAACTTTAAACAAATATTCTTACTTGAAAACAAGGTAAGTGACGTATACTCCCAAACATATCATTTTCTCATTCTAACCGAAATCAATATCTATTTTAATTCATATTAAAAACTTTACTGTTGTGCCACCACACAAAGCGAGGCAAAGTAGCGCGCGAGCGCTCCCGCTGCACCAAATGACTAGCGAGCTCCGTGATCCCATCTAACAATGTCATATAAACACGTCCCACTAGATGACATCCGTAGTGTCGCGTACGTTTATGGACTTTTATCCAATGACGTTCTGATTTCTGGGTAGGACAGGAACCCGTCCTGATTCAGATCACCTTCGAGAGCAGAGTCAGCGAGTCCTGAAAGAAGATGAAAAAAATATATATATTATAAACGAGATAACTAAAACCAAACGAGTTGTCATCCTCATTACGACCTCAACAAACAAAAAAAAAAGATGCGCATGAAATGTTGGCACGGTACTGACAAAACTATGCGGGTAGAAACTACTAAGGGAGAGGAGGAGACGAGAGAGGGTGGGAACGTCGGAACGCCGGACTCTGATCGGAAGGATAAGGGGGTTGACGCAAAGCAAGCTGCCTTTACCTTCACTGCACTCGTCGAACACGTTCTCACGCGAACGCCGAACGCCGTATATAGCGGAACTTCAGAGTACTGTGACTGTTTGATAGAGAGGTCGAATCGAGTCGCACGAGGGGTGCACATCACTAAGTTTCGCCTTCTAGGCTGTAACTTCTTTTCTTCGGCGATGGAATTAAAAGGTGTTACATTTAAATGAAAGTTCAGAATCCCTTCTTTCCCAGCAGCTCATAGCTTTTCAACATAGTCTCCACCGGCGGCGACGCACTTCCGCTACCTATCCCCTACTCTCTGCATGCCGTCGCAGATGATTGAGGGTGGCTGTCGTCGATACCAACACCGCGCTGGAGTACCTGCAGTTCCAAGATGTTTTGCCTCATTCACCTCACAGCCCGGACCTCGCGCCATCAGGCTTTTGGTTGTTTTCCGAGACAAAGGAACATCTTAAGGGTACTCGGTTTGCGTCTGACGACGAGGTTACCGATTCAGTTCGCCGTTGGTGTCGTCAACAGCCACCCTCAATCATCTACGACGGCATACAAAAACTAGTGCGCCGGTGGCGGAAGTGAATCACTGGGAAAGAGGAGATTCTGAACTTTCATTTGAATGTAACATCTTTTAATTCCATCGCCGAATAAAAAAACGTTACAGCCTAGGAGGCAAAACGTATTGATCACCGTTATTAGAGGCGATCGTTAAAAGCTCTAAACATTCGCACAAGCTTAAGGCATTAATCCGGCAATACGAAAATGTCTGCGCAATTACGTGTTTAGTGTTATTAAAGTGAAATTACGTTTTGGTGCAATGTTGTGGCCCAAATGTCTCACATTTTGGCGAAATGCAGCAGGATGTAGCGGAGTAAGCACTTTGGCGCAGTTTGGCTCAAATAGTGCACTGGGATTGTCTGAATTTATCAATCAATGCCATGACAGCTCAAGGCGTATACAGTCGATCAAATACTCACTTATTAGTTCGTCCACGTCTGAGTGATGACCCTCCCCGTCATGATTATGGGCCTCCTTCGTGTGGTGCATGGCCGCCATAAGTTCATGACCGTCCAGCAGGTTGTTGTTGTCGAAGTCGTGCATGCTGTATAGATTAAGACGTGACTTCAGTCAGGCCATATGTCATGACAACTTTACAATTAGTGTGCCACTTGAGAAGTCAGAGACATCTAGTGGCTGCCACAAAAGCTCGAACGTGCATGATTTAATGGCGGGGATGTAAGAACAATATCCCTGTCAACTTTGTGAATCAAGGGCGACGGTTAGAGTTGACGTATCCCGCCACTACTCAATTACTGACTCGGTGCTGGCTTGTCATCTTGTTAACTGGACTGTTTACCGACGCAGCGACCCCGATTTTTTCGACGCTTCCTGGTTGTCCAAAGTTAAGACGGATGTTGGGAGCAACTGGCGATTAAAGGTGAGTTTTTTTTTGTCTTGTTTTTCTTGGCTATTGTGTTTGTTTTTTGTGCGATATTGAATGGCCCTGAATGTGTTGTGATCTTGGATTGCAGTTCGTTTGATCATACTAGTAAAAGGAGAAAAAAAAAACGTAGTGATATGCGAACAAAAAAAACAACAAAAGTCTTTACTTTTTTTTTTTTGTTCTAATCTTTGGATTTTTTTTTTTTGCATGATCATCAGCGGCATCGGGACAGGGGGGACAGAGGTCAGGCGATTGCGCCCCCCCCCCCCCCCCCCGATACATTTTAAAAATTTTCATACAAATATTACGGGGGGGGGGAGAAATAAACTTTACCCCCTCCATCTTTCGAATAGTCCCGAAGCCACTGATGATCATTCACCGGCGTACCTATGCGCATTGCTCAGTTTCAAGAAGCCGTGTGTTGCCAGCACTTTGAAATGCCTTTAAAAATAAAGGTCAGTGATGGCTGCGCCCATGCACAGCTGCAGAAAAGCGTATTTAGGTCAAGACAAAGTTTTGTTCGTTTGTTTGTTTTAGAGCGTTTTAAAAATATGCTGATGTTCAAGACTCCACGCACGGTTGCTTGGAAGTGAAAAGCTTATAAACGTAGGCGTTCAATGGTGTTGTTTTTTGTTCTTTTTCACGCCTTAGACGTAATTATTTTTAGCTGTCCCGAAAGAGAATGCAATTTTAAAAGGGGCTGTATATAGTAGACTCTAGACTAAACTCAAGGTTCCAAACCCGTTTTTCAGACACCTTCACTCACCGTAAATAGTAGAACGCGAGTTCCTGCTGACTCATAGCTCCGGCACCCTCTAGCTCTATCAGCTTGGCCAGGTCTTGCTTGATGTGCCTAAAGAAAAATAAGTGAACGTTCCGAAGTTTATGCTCTGAAAACTCTCTGGCTCTGGACACAACTGACCGGACGCAGCTACAGTCGGTGTCAACTTAAGAAACACAGGGCGTGGCCTATTGTGTTCCCGCTTTCTGATTGGTCCATCGACGTTCTCATTGACCAATACCGCAATCTCATTAACTGCCGACCGGTACTAAAATGCATGGGCATCGCCAAACACACGGCGCTTCATAAGCTGTCAGATACTAAGTCCCTAGAAAGCTCTATGCTGAGAGTATCGACACTCTTTCGTCGCTTTGTTTGACGCCAACACGGCGATCTTTCACCCGTTCGAGTCATGTGACATTTGTTTACTTGGCAGCAGCTCGTGGGGGGGGGGGGGGGCGCCATTTTTGTGCCAAAAGCTACACCGTCGCCGTTTGCGACAGTTATAATACTACAGATTGCGGCGTCGCACTGCACATGCACAAAGTGACGCCCCAAGCTGTGGCTCACCACAGTGACAAATATTCGCGAGATTGCGATACGTGATTATGCTCTCCGAATTAACCGAAACGCATCTACGTTCTTTTTTTTTTACCTTATATTATTTTTATTTACAGGTTCAGTTTTAATTCGAACGAAATTATTAAAACATATCAGTGGAAGGTAGAACGATACGGTCTGTGCAGGCGATTTATACGGCGCCAGAGGGACATAACATCACGGCTAATCCTCACGATCATCGGATAATTAACTAAAATATGTCGATTAACCTTTTCATTAATAAAAATAAACATACGATCTCGATTAGACACTTGCTGAGCGTCATTGAAAATTACTAAATCAACTTTAGAAAGACTCGACGCACGTGGGAAGCGCGGGGGTGCGCCAAAGTTCCCACACGTGCCAAAGGCAGAAGGCTTGCGGTGCGAATCTTATCACCCGACTTTTTGCACCGCTAACGTCTTCGTACAGCGCGGGTTTGTCGTTTAGAAAAGCGAGCAAAGCGCGTGAATAGGCACAGCCGGCCACCGTCGTGTCTCTTCTCATGCGAAAAAGTGACTCACGCTCATGCTGCACGGGCTAGCGCGTATGAGGCACCGAACCGGTGTGCAGTGCTATCGAAAGCAGAGCGAGAGAGCGCTTTGACGCGTGGATTGCGCGTAACATCGTCCAAAACACACAAGGCGCCCCGACTGGTGACCCATGAGCGCTAGCGTGTGCAGGTTGCGCGTGGTCATAGCTTTGGCCATCTTGTAAATGCACGGGCTTGTCCGCGACAAGTTGTCTTGCTTACAAAAGTCTATAACCTTAGTAAAAAAAAAAAAAAAAATGTACTCCTTTATGTGGCAAACTGAGATATATGTAGGTGAATTTTAGATTAGCTTGCCGTTATTTTATCAAGTCGTAGACGTTTGAAAGGCCAAAATCATATTAGTTTCTTCCTTCGACAACCAGATCTTGGAAGAACTACTTCGTGCAGCGGATTAATCAGGCTCCAAATTTCCATTACCAATGACGTCATGCGCTGTCCCTGTCCTTCAGGTGGTATTGCGTCATCGCACCGTGCCGATGCCCGTTAGTTGCTGCCGAAAAAAAAAAACGTTCGGAGGTGCGAAATATATATATATATATATATATATGTATGTATACCGTAGAAGGTACGCATTCAGGAGCAAGGTCCTTCATAATGACTGCTGATATATGTGACGGCCGTGAAAGCCACGTATAAAGTGATTTCATCTCACGAATGCTCGTGCGAATAAAATATGTCGAGCTACGCTCTCATGCATGAATCTCTGATAGCGCTGCAGTGCTTACAAGCAAACCTCCACTCGTTTTTCCACCATGCCACACTACGAACTGCTCCACTCGATTGGATCCATGCAGTGCCTCTAATTGTCACGGGCTTTGTTCCCTCGTGAAACAAAAAGAAACAACTTATGCACCGATACGTGCTATCTAGTATCTACCATAATAAAATATGAAAGACCCATATAATAAAAAATCAATAAATTAAGCAATTTTTTTGTCGGCGAATTTTACAGTAGCTATTTTTAGAAATCCGTCACCGCGCGCGTTTCATTCTGGAAACCTGTGGGCGAGGAGCGGAGCGCGTATGAATTTTTCTTCCCACTGATTCCCACAATGCATAACGTGGGGTTACGCCGGGATGAGGCGCTTCGAGTTTCAAGATAAATCTATTCTAAGCGGCTGGAGACGACGTTCCTTATGTTATACGCGCACTGTACAATAAACCACGCGAAATATTGTCGGTGTTGTGCGCCACATTGATTTAACTAAAACACCCTATTAGACTCTTTTCCAAAGTCCGCGCCATCACCTGTCCGCCATTACTTTGGCACGTACCCTGAGCATGTATTGGACTCGGATCCAATCACGCGCTTTGTGCCCAAGAAATGGCGGCCATGAATATTACTGGATGGATGGATGGATGGTAATGGCTAGACCCTTTGTAAAGGGCGGCAGCTTGCGCCACCTAGCCTAACATCTCGTCATCCCTTCTTTTTTTTTAAATTTGTATAAATTTTGTTTTAACACAACCCACCCACCATTGTTTATCTTTATCTGTATTTTTTTACCCCTCCCTAAATCTTTTCCACTTAAAGGACTTTTCTTTTTTTTTTAAAGGTGTTTATTCGAAAGGTATTAAAACAGGCAAAGTACAACAATGCTACTTATTTGCCATCTGGCGGTGGAAGTGTAGTCAACAACCGTGGCGACACGTCGAATCGACCTGTGCGTTGAACATAATATATCGTGCGCAGGCACGTAGCCAGGATTTTGTTTCGGGGGGGGGGGGGGGGGCGCCCATGATAAAATGTTGTATGAGGGGGAGGGGTGAGAGGAGGCCCTAGCAAAATGGAAGAATTCAGGGGGGGGGGGGGGGCGGGCCTCATGGCCCCCCCCCCCCCCCCCCCCCCTGGCTACGTGCCTGATCGTGTGGTTCTTTCGGGTAGTATTATGGGATATACGTCGTACGAACGGATATGTTGTCTGTTTTTAATATGGTTATCTTTCAATTCGCCAGGATGTTCGAAGGCTGGGACCTAAATGTCTTCGCATTTCAGCCCATGGGCTGGAATCTTCCAGTTTCTGAAGCGCTTGCAAGCGCTTCAGAAACTGGAAGATGGAAGAAAAAAATATGGCGGGTTCTTCGCTCCCGTACTGCCTGCAATAGTATGTCGTTTCAAAAATCCCGCGCTGTCATAGGCTGAGGTTAGTCTTGAAATATCGAAATATATGAGACTCAGAACAATGTATTTAACCGTTACGTAGCATTTTTAGGAAAGCTTCGCAGCGACATTATGACCACTGCAAGACATGACTCCGCAGCGCTGGCGATTACTACTCCTGGTATGCTCACTTGCAAGTACTTTTATGCTGTCAAAGTAAAGGCTGGTTCACACAGCGTCTTTTTCTTAAGTTACGAAGCTTACGTGCGGTTACTTGGAGCCACAACCGCAAGTCACCGGCACACGTGCTTAATACGCCGCATGGATGTGCCGGTGGCTTGCGGTCGTACCTTGACTCAAGCGTACGTAAACTTCGTAACGTAAAAAAAAAACAAAAAAAAAAACGGTGAAACGTAGATTAACGTTACCCTACCTTAACTTAGTAAAAAAAAAAAGAAAGAAGATACACGCACAATAGACAGATACCACCCGAATTTCGGCGATGCGCCTGCACCCGTCGTGGGAGCATCGTGTACAAGTTACAAACCATAGCGCGGATAAATAATGAAGAGGAACTCACTCCAAGTCCCGGACCACATCTTGCGCACTCCACTTCTTTTTGATTTCGTTCGCAACTATCGTGTTCTCGGATTTTGTGTCACCAGAAATAGGCTCCGCCGCTTGCTGCTGGTGATCATGAGCCGTGGTCAGACTCACGCCAAATACAAGCACACAAATCGACGCCGCAAAGACCCGGTGGCAGTAGGAACCCGACATGACGAACGAGCCGCAACCGGCCTCGAGTCCACGACGAAAATTGAGCGCTTTGAGAAAGAGCGACGTGCCACAAAACGTAGCTTTTACACGCTATCGGAGCCTCGAAAGGCACAAAGTCAGGAGCCACCGACGCGTCGGCACAGACAACGTTGTTACCCTCGTCGCACATGCGCCTATCCCGGTGATGATGATGATAGCGGCGAGACCGGAGCTCACTTTATCATTTGCTTGTGCGCGACCTTTCCCAGCTTTGCTCTGCCCTCCGTCACGAGCCGAGCCATCTGTGCTTGTGTTAACTCGTGTGACGTGAGCAAGAGAGCCCAGATTGAAGAGAGGGAGTAACTTGAGCCATTGGGATTCTTTGCAATTGAATGGAGGACGCCTTCCGCACCGATTGGTCGCAAGTAAGCATGCGTTGTGTTGTCGCGTAGCGAGGTGGAAAGTGAACGGAAAGACAGAGACGTTTACAGACGATCTAGGCTTCCGTCACCTCTTCGCAGCTCATATTGCAAAAAAAAAAAAAAGGCGGTTCATAAACCACGTCATTTTGATCGAGCCGCTGTAAACACTATGGAATCTAGGCACACTTACGTCAGCACGACGTCGAGTCGCAGGTGTCGCAGGTGCGAGCGACGTGGTGGGCGTGCACTGGACGGCTTTCGGAGAACAACTGCGTGTAGTCGAAGCTTTCGAGGGTACGGCACGCCTCTAAAACTCCTCGTCTTTTTATCAGATTTGCTATACCCTCTCCGTACAATCTCGGGGCTCTTGCCGTATCTCGGCGACAAGGAAATGGCGTCTAGTGTCTGGGGAGCGCAGGGAGCGCATTTCGTAAAGCGATGGAAATCAATGGGTTGTAATATAACGCGTTATATTCCTCTAAAATATGCTGCACGGCCGGTATATTTTTTTCTTTTTTTTTCTTTATAACGAGCAGGAAAGTTGTGGAAAACAGTAACAAGATCCCCTGTTAATGGATACTTGGGAGTAGCGCGTATTAACGTAATTTTAATTAAATGTACATTCGTTGCAATGCCATACATTTTTCGTTTTAAAGACCGGCGTGATGTGAAGAAAATGAACGCTCGAGCCAACGTCATTAGACTAGCTCAGTGACGAAACAGCTCATACACGCTGCTTGAACTAGCAGTACCCCCCCCCCCCCCCCCCCCCCCTCTCTCTCACCACGGCTCGATAAACGGCTCGAGCGTTCGACGCGCCGGACGGCTGCTATGGGAACTGCAGCGTATTCTATTAAATACGGACGCTTCGAAGAGCAGCATCTAGATGGCGTTCTACCGTACTCCATGACACAAACAGTTATGAAACGAAAATCTAGATGGCGCTTCAAACGGCGGGAGGCGAGCTGAAGTGAGTGCGGGGGGGGGGAGGGGGAGGAGGGGGTACGCCCTTCCGCTGGTCTTCTTCGTCTTCCACGTACTTCTGTCAATCACGCATAATTAGGTTCCATTGGACCGTCCTGAAAATAAACAATTATTACAGAAAGACGATTTCCAACACACGAACGAAAAACATAGAAGGTAAGGCAGCATCTGGGTGCTTATTCATTCGTGTTACATTCACCAGGCTGTGTTTGAAACCCCGGATACATTTTGCTTTTGTTGAGGAGTAATGGCAGGCCGCTGGCTGGTATGCATGTTAATTAACGACTTCCCCGTCACAAATATCATAGAGTGATTTTATTTAAATCCGGTCGAACTTGCCAGGTTGAACGCGGTGAGGAGAGTCTATAGATAAGAAATATATATATATATATATGTTTGTGATAGCTCATTTTGTTACATAGGGAAACTTCCCTTTCAAAGCCACTGCTGTTAGAAACAAATTTGAAGTGCCAAAAAAAAAAAAAAAAACATTTGTTTTCTCACGCAACTTTGGCCGTTTTTTACTAACTGTTGATTTCACTCTAACTGCTAGTATGCGTTTACGTCGCAGGAACTATACCTGGTCATTTTTACAGGGTAACCCCCTATTTCCTGCTTTCGTGGTTATTTCTTTTCAAAATCGCAAACGTGTTGCCCAGAGCAATTTTGGCTCACATTCAGATTGTTGCAGAAAATGAACCATTAAGAGCCATAACGTAAACTGTAAGTGTGTAGCTACGAACATAATCTATTTGTGTTTATAGGTTACATTCATAGCTACACAACGACAGTATTTATATTCATGAATGATATTTATAAAAAAAAAATATCTTGCTCCAAATTTCTGAAAAACCTAACAATCTAAGATATTTGCAATGATTTCATAAAAAAATGATTTCCTCCTTTACAATTATTTACTTTTTCGTAAAACTTGATCATGTATTTCCTCCTACCTTGGCTGCCCTGCGGCGGCCGGTAGTATCAATAAATAAAATAAATAAAAAATGGCTTTTTTTTGTTTCTACTGATTATCCGCAATGGAGTGAATCACACACATGACGTAAGTATTGGTTGACAATTCTTTCTTGTATTCTCGGAACAGCCGGCAAACTACGCCGCATTTTTCTCAAAACTTGCTAAAAACACACTGTTGTGAAATATCAGAGGTCGATTTTCTGGAAAAGGTTATATCTTATTGTCATCTATTCATGATTGATTGCCCATAAGGTTGCGAATCAGTGGATACAAATATTGGTTACCCCTTAATGTTGTTTTCTCTAGACTATACGAGATAAGTACGCCGCTTTTGAGCCTCAGTCTCAACCTCCAAGTCAGCAAGGCTGAGCTCACAGCAACGCTATCATTCGGTTCGAGGATAGAAGATGCCGCAAAAATGTACAGCCTCTCACAAAATGAGAGACCCAGAGGCAGTTTATTTTCAGAGAGAGAATAGAACACGAGTTTGTTTGTTTCCTCAGCTCAAGCACCCCAAGCTCCGATTTAGAGGATAGTGGGTAGACGCCGGCGTGTGGAGTTCGAACGCCGGACTCCGCGCTGGGAGCACGCGTCGCCCTTGTTCGCTCTGATTGGAGGGAAACAATTGGGAGAGACAAAACTAGCTAGCCTTTTATTCTACCCACTAATCATTCCAATCAGAGCTCGTCGCTCTGACGCCACCGGACGCTCTGATCTCCTTATCTCTCTCTCTCTCTCTTTCTTTCTCAGTCGCTCTCCGTCCACTTGAAGACTTTGGCAGAAGAGTATTCTTTATTATAACAACCACTGAAGCCTGCAAAACCGGCATCCACACGCACGCTTCACGTTTTTGCACGCATGGGGCACAATGCTGAGGTGCCATGCTTGCAATCTGCTGACGAACAAGTGACACGAGTGAGCCCACTGGAAACTGGGCGTGTGTAGTCACCCACATATTTAGAAAGGTGAAGCTACTACGCGATTTCAATGTCTATGGTCGTGCCGATTGGTAGTAAACAGTACGATTGTACCCGTTCACTATTTCACGAAGACAAGAGAGACATTGAAAGAAAGTGGCAACGAATTATTATCCAAAGCTGTTCGAGTCAACAAGTTCCACTGTACGTGCTCTGAACAGGAACAGGCATAAGAAACCCGTGGCAGTTGCCAAGAAAACACATCGTGCACTGATATTTTTTTTTTACAACTGCATCGTTTGGAATTTACAGTTGCTAATAAGTAAGACGTTAGTCCCACAGCCAAATATTTTATTACATAACAACAATTATATACAAAAGTCTGGGTAAAGCTTGTACATATATATGTTCTACTGGTCCCCCATGTGCCTGCAGTAGTACCTTGACAAACGTTTAAAAGTGACGCCATGATTTAAAGACTTTTTTTTTTCTTTTGGCTTCACCTTAAGTCCAGACGCAGCCGAATTTACGACCTGAAGGGAACAATACGACAGCGTCAAAAGCGCACGCACCCACCCTGCTGTTCTTCAAGTTCCTGTACGTGTTCCATCATCGCTGAATCGATCATAAACAAAAAGGCATAGTGACTTGCACTTTTTACGGCGCTTTATTGGTTTCCTTACCTCGCAGCGTCGGCTGCGACTGGACTTAAGCTGAAACGAAGTATAAACAAACCTTCGCACCCCCCAAAACGGCGTAAATAGCGTAACTTTTCCCGGCACATTCTTTAACCATTTGAATCTACTGGCTGTATCGAGGGGCGGCCAGGCTCTTTAAATCGACCGCAAAATTCGGCTTCTTAACCTATCGCGTTCCGATTTTGTGTAGCGTTGGCCACAGGTGGTGCATTTTTCCTATGAAATTCGCAAAGAGCGAGCATACCTGAGAAAAAAGTAAAAAAAGAAAAAGGCTTAGCTCCTATGGAAACGCAGCGAAGCCACCGGTCTTCAAACCATAGGGCTCTCTATGGTTTGAAGACCGGCGGCTTCGCTGCGTTGTCCATAGGAGCTAAGCTTTTTCTTTTTTTACTTTTTTCTCAGGTAAGTTCGCTCTTTGCGAATTTCATAGAAAAAATGCACCACCTGTGGCCAACGCTATACAAAATCGGAACGCGATAGGTTAAGAAACCGAATTTTGCGGTCGATTTAAAGAGCCTGGCCGCCCCTTGATACACCCAGTAGATACGTACTCACTTTACTCCGTGTTAAAGGGGTCCTGCAATCATATTTCAGCGCCTACCTTTTTTGCGGTTTCCACGTCTCTGGGGGTTCGGGCAAGCCAGCGGGCACGGAGAGAGTTACTAAATATCAGTGCATCATATTTTAACCGGACGACGCGGAAACCTCCTCCACGTGCGGGGGCGACCCGCGGTGCCGAAAGCGTGCGATATGTGACGACATCGTCACGTTTTTGGTTCTGGCCTTACTACTGGTCAGAGTCGCTAAAAGCTTCTTTGTAGTCGAAATACAAAATATAAGTGGCGCGAACCGTTTCAATTATTTATGAAAGTGGTTTTTGTTCAGTATTTTAGATCAGAAAAGAAACAAATGCAGTTTATAAAGTACGGAAACAAGAAATGACCTGTCGACATACCCGCCACCAAGCGGTGGAAAAGGCGGCGCATACTGGGAAGGGGTAGTGGGATTAGGCACCGACTAGCGGCGAGCGTAGAAAGGTCCCGGATGTACGCAGCAGCGCTGCAGTCGTATAGACCTTTTCCGCGTACTCTCGCCCCCGACCGCCAAGTAGGCATATCCGGTATGGGCGACGAAAGAATATATCGAAATGTTTCAACCTGCAAATAGTAAAAAAATAGAGGGGAGGCAAAACGAGAATGTTTGACGGTTACGTTTATGTCCTAAATGCCTTCTATTGGCGTGGCGACGGCAAAACAATGTTTTCGCCCATACTGGAAGTGACGACAATTCAAGATGGCGGCGCCCTTGCGAAAAAGGTCTATAGGCTCGAGGATCCGACCGGTTCCGAGCTTTCCGAAGGCCTCCGGTGAGCTAGTTTGCCTTGCGGTTTGGCCGTTTGTCGGTATGGCAGCGCGGAGTTACCCACTGTTTGCTGTCGTTTGTGGCCAATGAAGTGTAATGCCGAATTAGTGTCTAATTGCGCAGCAAATGCAGTGCGAGCCGCCCTGGCCGCCCGCTTCATGCAGCCTAGCCAGCACATGCTTTAGTGGCGCCCTCTCGAGCTGTCTACACGGAGTGCGGCAGTCGTGAGCGCTCGCTTGGCTCACTATCCCTCCTGTAGTTCACGGCCACTCAAGCCAGGACCAAGGACGTCATGAAGGAGGTTATTTTTTGCTTGTTTCTGTAATTTTAATTTGCCTATAACTTCTAAATAATGCGAAATTCAAGAAAATAAAAGTTTCGTTAAGTTCCTTCGTTCAGTGCTCTCAGGTTCGGTGCAAATTAAAAACCATTCAAAAAGTCGTTGCAGGGCCCATTTAAGAACTCGACTGCTGCTTCGCCATACTTCAGTCAGAGGCAGAGCAGAGCGCGGACAATCACGCTGTACCAATGTCTGACGATGTTCCGTGATTCCTCACTGACAGCTTAAAACATGCAGGGCGTCTCTTATTATGGTCCCGCTTGTTGTATTTTGATTCGTTCTTCGGCGTTCTTATCGACAGATATTGCACTCTCATTCGCCAAGGACCGATAATCAAATGCCCGCGACTCGATGCGCTCTGTGTTTCGTAAGCTGTAAGCGACTTTCATATAAAAACCTCAAGCTAGATGAGACACGCAGCGTCGCGTATACGTAAGGTGTACGTTTAGCGCCGTTTATTCAAGGCAGCTCGGATTTCTGGGTAGGAGAGGAACCCGTCGTGATTCATGTCATCTTCGAGAGCAGAGTCGGCTTGCTCTGCGATAGAAAACAAATAATATAAATGAGATTAGTAACACCAAACGAGCAGTATTATTTATTGAGTCCTAAGCAGCCCATTCTCAAACGGATCAAACTTACACCCAATAAACCTCAGCATAGTACTGACGTGACTATCGGTGCCGAAATTACTGCAAATGTTACCTAGTTTTTTTGTTTTTTTTTTTTGAACTTCTTGTGTTTTTTTTTTTTTTTTACAGAAATTGATATGAGTCGATCATAAGACGTCTCTGTAATTCGTTATCTGAAGTAACCCCGTTACTTGTTACTGCTAACTTTCTTTTTCTTCAAGCCAAGGTGCTGTTTGAGAGCTGTAGGAACACAAATCGATCAGTTTAATATTCTAGAAAGACTACGCCAAGAAAACGTTCTAGTTTTCATTTTGCAACAAGCTCGTTCACTTCACTCCACGGCTCCTAATAATAGCCTTTTTCAAGAAGCGTTAAATAAAAGCAAACATCGTTTGGAATCGATCGGTTCACAGGTGGGCTACTCTTTTTTTTAATTTTCGTAGTTTATATATTAGCCTATAACTTCACCGCAGTACAACAAGAAATGTGGAGACTTAAATATGAGGATACCTAGTATTTTTCTTTAATAAGCTTTTGTCCGGTTCCGAACCGCCTTTGTTTTCAAACTACGGCCGGGATAACTTATTTAGATTGACAATCACCGAAAGTTCAAAAAAGGCTTGGTACAGTCACTTCCATCGTAAACCGGAGACACAGCAAAATAAAAAACGGACAAAAACACAAGTCTCAGTTGAGACTTGTTGTTGTTTTGTCCGTTTTTTTTTATTTTTCCGTGTCTCCGGTTTACGATGGAAGTTCTTCACCAGCTCGCCTGCGCTTTCACCCTTTCTTCGTTGATACAGTCAACTCGTATGAGGAGAGTCACATAACATGTCCACTTTATTCAAAGACCCTGGTGACCGTTGAAGATAGTGAAGCGTGAAAGTGGCATACCGGTCGATTCTCTTCAAACGTCAGGTGTTCATCATTGGATAGTCTGAACATATCAAACAACGGCATAGCAGTTTAATTAGTATCGATCTACCTTTCCAGCGCGTGTGACTCAGGCAAAAACTGCGTGAGCTACCGCGTATGCTCAGAATGCGTTCCACAGCCCAGTAAACAAAAAATAATAATAATGCTGAAATCGCTGTTGTCGCTGCGCTAATTCTCGATGAAAACATTTAGCGGAGGAGTTTCGATTCAGCTAGGGATGGGAATTACAACCTCGCAACGATCCGCATACTGTTATCTTCGGACAGCCAATCTTTCCTCCCGGGTGTCGGCGGTTTTGCGTAAACGGCGTCGTCGCTGCGCCTCGGTTTTACGCTGTCGCGTACGTTGTGCCACCGCCACGGCCACTCGATCCCCTCCTCTCCCGGTCCCACGGCACGTCATTCGGCGCGGCGCCGCAGGAGACTGACACTCTAGCGCCCTCTTCGTGCACCAAGTTTGAATGCGAAAGCATTAACTGTCCTATGGAGCAAAGCCCGCGTTATCTGATGTCTGTAGCAGTGAAAAACGGCACCTAAATACCCATTGGCTGAGCGAAATGGTACATAAATTCCCATTGCTGTAAAGCGGACGCGCCTCAGAAAAAATAAAACACAAAGACAAGCACATCAGCGCAGATGCATCGTCACGGAAGCCGGCGGGGCGTTAAGGGCTGTCCAAACAGGACACTACAAAACGCACGACTCCGACAAATCGTGAAAATTGAAGCGGACGCTTCAATTTTTGCAGGAGTCGTAAAAATTTTCACGATCACGATCTTCTCTCCTCGCCTCCTCCACTTTTCTCTGACGTCGGTGCTCGTCAGATTTGACGTCACACGCCACCTGCGTATGGCTGACCTCGCCAACGCCCTCGCGTACCGCCGTCGCCTCGGCTCGAAGGCCAAGGAGGTCCAGCTTCGGGTGGATTTGGGACATTCCTGGGTCGAAGGGTGCGTTTCGCCCGCCTCGGATCTGCTTTCTTTGTCGAGATTCACTTTCGTCGTGATGGCGTCCGATGCGGTTCCGTATCTTTTTCGCGCGAAAAGCCTTCGCGTCCTCACCTTCGTGTCGTTCCCTTTACCGTTTTCGGGACTTGAAAAGCGGCAGAGGCCTTGAGCGATTGACCGAGAGCCAACAGAGCGTGTTAGTGGCTCTCCAGACCCACGTGATGAGCAGAGCAAGGCCGCCGTGGAGGAAGCGAGGGGGAGATTTAGCGGGGGGGGAAGCTTCCCCCCGGCAGCTTTAGCGGGGGGAGGTGTCCCCCCGACGGCCGGAAGCGGAACGCCGCACGATTTGCCGGAGTCGTGAGTTTTGTAGTATCCTGTTTGGACACCCCTTTAGAGGCCAAAGTGGACGCGCCTCAGAAATAAAACCCAAAGCAAAGCAACGGAAATATGCATCGTCACGGAAGCCGTCGTGAAGCCGGCGGGGTTCGCCGCGCCTGCGCAGTGGGGGAGCGTGCATGTCAGCGCTGGAGCGCCGTGAGAAAAATGAAGACGTGGCGCGCTGCTTGTAAGATATATGCGCTGCGTGTAGCATATTGAGGTATTTAGCGCACACGGTAGAGAGAAGGAGGACAGGACAGAAAAGAGCGCTACTCACAACTACGTTAAAGGCTGAACTCCATGGAACGAATATGTGACGAGTAACTGGCGAACGCCGCCCGACGGCACGCTCGTTTTGCGCGCGACGTAGCAGCCACTGTGTTGATTCCACGCGCAGAGCAAAAGCCGCCGGCCAAAATTCGTCGGTTATTCGCAGCATATTCGTCCCATGGAGTTCAGCCTTTAAGGCTGAACTCCATGGGACGAATTATGTGACGAATAACTGGCGAACGCCGCCCAACGGCACGCTCGCTTTGCGCGCGACGTAGTAGCCACTGTGTTGATTCCACGCGCAGAGCAAAAGCCGCCGGGTGGCCCATGGAGTTCAGCCTTTACTGACAAGAAAGGAAGAGAAAGAAAAAACCCAAATTATCCGCCGCGGACTCGTGCGTCTACCACAGCCCCGTTTGGCGACGTGCGCGATCGAAAGTGTCGCTGTGGTCGGCCTTCCGCGATTGGCCGAATGCTAACTATGACGTCAGCAAAGGATTGAGAGAGAGATGACAACCCAACCGAAGTTAAGTTGAGTGCTTTATTTTTTTTTTTTAGCAAAGGATTTCTCATCGACGGAAATAAGAGGAATGGAAGAACTTCAATTTCGACGGTGTTGGTAGTGTTGCTTTAAGAGCGCAATGATTTCAAGCTTCCACCATGCTCCTTACAAACACCATCGAACTTGTTGTTCGCAAGGTAATGACGTCACGAAAGGTAACCATAGGAGGGCGCTACTAAAACATCTCGCCGCTAATTCTCTGTTTCAGCTTGTGTTGTACCGCAGGAAAGGCTACAAGTGCGAGCTCCTTGCTCTAAAGCACATCTCGGCGGCACAAGCTCTCGTGTACCAAGGGCTGCTGCCCACGCTATGAGCTCGGGCTTCTAGCCTTCGCTGCAGTACAACATAAGGTGAAACGGAGTATAGACCTTTCCAAAAACGAGCTTCTGGCCGGTGCCATTTTGAGCGTTCGTCCGTATGGCGCGTGCTTTGCTCGCTTTCCGAAGCGACGACTACGCACGTGCTGGGCTGTGAAGATCGCACGCTGGACTGTGATTTTGTAAACATTGGAAAGGTCTATAGTTCATCCAGGCTCGTGTGGGCCCTTCATTGTTTGTTCAAGGAATTCCCTTTCCTTGTTTCATAGCGTTACTGATTCAACACTAATACAGTTCCTGTCCTCACGAAGGATGTAGAAGGCCTCCAATACCTCGCGGGTCAATTTGTCTTTGTTCTTTCCCAAATGTTAGTATCACGGGATAATGGTCTGCACGTGCATTCCCTGCAATGGAGAGGAAGATTTCCGCCCACTGTAGCCTTCAAGGAGTAATCATGTTCCCGGAGTCGGTCATTGAGACATCTGCCCGTTTTGCCTATGTAGCTCTTGCCACACGAAAGAGGTATCTTATATACGACGTGCAGACCATTATTCCGCGATACCAACATCTTGGGAAAGAACAAAGACAAATTGACCCGTGAGGTATTGGAGGCCTTCTACATCCTTCGTGAGGACAGGAACTGTATTAGCGTTGAATCAGTAACGCTATCAAACAAGGAAAGGGAATTCCTAGAACAAACAATGAAGGGCCCACACGAACCTGGATGAACTAGCCGCTATCATTCACGGGGCTGTGGTAGACGCACGAGTGCGCAGCGGATTATTTGAGTTTTTTCTTTCTCTTCTTTTCTTGTCAGTAAACGTAGTTGTGAGTAGCGCTCTTTTCTGTCCTGTCCTTCTTCTCTCTGCCGTGTGCGCTAAATACCTCAATATGTTAGACTACCAACTAGCCCAAATGTCAAATTTACTGCTGCGAGTAGGAATGCTTTCGCACTTTTACACGTAAGCAGTCTTCAGTGTTTTCGTTTATTTATTTTTTTTCTCGAAGCGCAAGTGACTTTGCGCTTCGTGATGTCACGTGTTTAAACAAGATGGCTGCACCGACAGAAACGTTCTCGAAACCGAGAGTGCAGTCGGACCGCTTCCCCTTTTCAGTTCAATTGTGCTTGATCCAACAGGAAAAAAAAGGACTTGGTTTGAAGGCCAAGACAGCAATGAGTGTTCCGGAAAAGGTTTGTTCGCGCATTTCTCCAGAAAATAGGAGTTTTCGTAGACCGCGTTTCCCCCTCCGATAAGCCCTCCGCAACGAAGAGGCTGCTAGTGCGCATGCGCGCTGATGGCCTTGGCTGTAGAGTTCCGGGTATCGTAGCGGATTGCGGAGAGCGTTGCGGGACTGCGAAAACGATCTCCGAAAACTCCCTAATGATTTAACGCGCTATCTATCGAACGGTAGCGTTCCGATAACACATTGACAAAGAAGTTGTCGAGATGAGAAAACCGTCGGACCGCTGCCCTTTTTAGAATGCTTGGTCCAGAGAATTAAAATTCTTCGATTGGAAAGACAAAACATGAGTTAGCGTTCCGAAAAATGGTTGTTCGTGCATCTCGCCTAAAACGAATTGATGTGCTACTTATTGAACGGTGCATGGAGTACCGGTAGCACATTGACGGGCTCGAATCTGTTTCGCGCTGCAATACGAAACATATTTGACAAGTTGGACCGTTTCCTGCGTCGAAAAACGAATTCAAGTAATTTGTGTTCCATTTAAATTTGAGCAGGATGCATGGTTAATAAATATAACGATCGGTCAATTGGTAACTTGCTGCATATACGCTCAAAGCGAGTCTAAACCTTTCAGGAGTATAAAAACGTTCGAAGAAACTTCAAAATGTCACCGTCTTGTTTACTTTACACTCTGCTGTTCTACACAGAATTTCTGCTACTGCCACCCGTATCCACGAGATGCCAGGTTCGTCGTAACCGTGCGGTTGGAAGTGGCTCATGCGGCTCGTCGACAGTTTCGGTGTGTCGCGCTCCTGTAGGCTACGCTCCGTTTAGTTGCTGCGCTCGGAGTGTGAAACTCGGAGCGTCGGAATATGAGTAAAAAAAGGTGCGGACTCAACGCGCCCATTGGAAACACGCCAGGGGAAATTTTTTCTCTTTTATAAAAGGGAAAGTGGACGTAACGATCGAACGAACGGTGCGAAAGAACACTGCAGGAATCGCGCCGCGGAATCACGAAACCACTCGGTCCAGTCCACTCCAAACCACGACCGTCCAAATGAAAGACGACTGTATGCACCAGGGCAATAAATGCTAACGCATTAAAATGGCGGCGCATGGAAGCGATGATAGGAGTGGTCCATGAATCGATCAAATACTCACCAATGAGCTCGTCCAAGGTATGGGCGTGTACAGTTCCGCTCTCGCCCTGGCGAGCCTCGTGTTTGTGGTGCATGGCCGCCATAATTTCATGACCGTCCAGCAGGTTGTTGTTGTCGAAGTCGTGCATGCTGAAAACACCGAGACGTGAGTGCACTCAACGAAAGCAGGGAGGAATTTATAATCAATATACCTCTTCAGACATCGCAGCCAAGCAAAGAAAATCGAACATGCCTGCTCTGGTTACGGTGACGTAGCAACAAAATCACATAAATAACGTTCCCGTCAACTCCGGTAATCGAAGGTTACGCACATGACTCACGTTGTTCCGTTGTAAAAACGCTGTAAAATCGTACTTAAAAAAAAAAAAAAAAATACAGAGACGTGCGGACAATGAGGAAAGAACTTTTCCACGTTTTCTTGTTTTACTTTAGTATGATCGTTCATTAGCTCACCTGTGCGCCGTTGCTCATTTGAGTGAGGTGTGTGATGCACAAAGTTATTACAATAAACGCTAGAGGCTCAGCTGGCGCTAGTGTCTATGGGGCTTCCGGTTGCAAATTGAAGCAGACAGCAACCAGTCTACTTTTCCAGTCTTTCTCTGTATTCCTATGGGAAAACGTGCGTGATATTTTTCTCTTCGCCAGGAGAAAATAGAAATCAGCGTAGTTACTTTGATCGTAAAGGGTACTATGTAGCTTGATTCAGATTATCAAAGTGTAATTTATTTAGCTAATGTTGTTTTATTACTGAGCAATGTTTAAGTTAGCAAAAATTGGGGCACACGTCTATGTTGTACAGCATGATATGCCAATACAAGCTATCAATTCAAGCAAAAAACGAATTGATTGCTTGCTTGTTTGAATTGCTTGAATTTGCTTGAATTTAAATTCAAGCAAAAATCTCCGTGCTTCGTTCTTGTTGTCTGTTTTCATTGTTTGATTTGGCATATATTAGCATCCTTTTGGTGTTTTCTCAAGCTGATTCACTATGTGTGCTTCATAGCATTGACTATATGCATAAATACGTGCCCTATAATAGCAGTCTGCAACGTCAACACGTATTATACATCTGTATTGGGCTATTTTAGCGCAGTGTTCGACGCCATGAATTCTAAAGAAAAACGCTCTAACTGAAACATATTTCTGTACATCCAATTGCAAAACGTTCCAAACATTTTATTCTGTCACAACACTAAGCAATATTTGCTCTTATGATCGAGCGCGAAGAAAGAACACATTTGCGTTTTCCCATAGGAATGCATTACCAGAAGTCAAATTTAGACTGGTTGCTGTCTGCTTCAAAATGCAACAGCACACTAGCGCCACCTGAGGCTCTAGCGTTTATTGCAATTGACTCCGTAAGTGTGACATCATGGGTCCAAACAAACCGTTGCGAGGGTCGTTGTTATGGACAAATACATGTGGCTAGGTTTCGCTACGAAAACCGGACCGTTCAAAAATCAGGAGTAGGATTTAAAATTCTAAAAATCACAGATATAGAAAGCTTGAATGTCATATATGTTTCGACAGAAGTGGCCGGTAATCGCTTGTTTCTTAAATATTTACGACTGAAACTTCCGGTCGTCAAGATGCCTGCGGCAGTGGACGAATGCAAGTAGTATGCCGTCTGCCACACGCCCGCCGGCCAAGCCGGCGCCGGCATCTGAATCATGTGAATAAAGACGATATTCTGATATTGCATTTGTTTGAAATATAATGAGTTTCAGACACTTATAAGAATTTATGGGGGGTGCGATGCAAAATATGGTTTATCGAAAGTCCGGGCGTTGATCGAGATGATCGTCTGCTAAAAGATCGGATTGTACCCGACCGTGAGAAAAGCACTTCAGGCGATCGGTTGAGATCCCAAATTTTGTTTGCAGACTCGCGCTAGGGGAGGGTGCTTCGTACCTGGTTGTAACCATTGCGTGGAGAAATATTCTCGCAGTTTCTTCAGATTCCCGCAAGACCCCAAAGCGCAAAATAAAACTGGATAAAAAACATAAGGGGAGTTTATTACAGATTGTGCTCGCATCACGGGTTCAATGGAGATCTTCACCAAAAAAGCACATCCACGGAATTTGATGTATACCAAGGAAACAAAAAAGCAAAATACTGCACAATCGCGATAGACATGCAATTCTTTAATAACCTGACAACCTCAATACTAATAATAACAAACGACTTATCTCGACGGCGTACGATTTGTTTGTCATGCTGGCCTGCACTACGGCGGTAATGAACTTCAGGTCGTCGCGGTAGCTGATCTGCATGACGTGGCTTGAATTTACGGCTTTTTCACCCCTCTGAACTAAGCTGGGTTCTTCACAGAAAAAAACGCACATTGCGGAGGCCTTCACGGCCAAGGCGAAGCACTTGCTTTTGTCGCTCGTTTACCGACGCAATTCAATGAAGACGCCCGCTGCAACAGAGGCCAGCAAATCTATCGCGTCGTCTTCTACGTTCAGAAATGGCTTTCATCGTTGCAATACGACACTGAGACGACAAGAACATCTTCATAATTAGTTATCAAGAAGTTAGGTTGCTTAAAAAAAATTATTTACTTACTTGGAAGCAAACATCTAGCCTCATGTGGAGTCTCCATGCATTAGTCCATAGCAACGCCCCTAACAACGGTTTGTTTGGACTCAGACGCCATGTTGTGTCGTAGTCACTTACGGGGTCAATAACTCTATGGTGTGATGCCTCACTAAAGCGCCTATCGGATGGATGGATCGTATTCGCTAGACAAAGGGTGGTAGATTGCGCCTCCTCCAATAGAAACATTTACACACCTTTCTTTTTTTTTTTCCATTTTGCCCTAAAATCTGTTTCTTGTTAAATCGTCCTACCCACTAATCTCTATGACAATTTGCTGGGTCGCGCGTCCCCACTAGGGCTGTGTTCCAAAATTTACTCCATCCGACTCCGGAATAAAGGTTTCGTACCGTGGCGTTTCAAAACTAACTCGCGCCAACGTTATTAGATTAACTCAGTTACGGAACTGTTCATAGACGCTGCATGCACGAACAGTACCCCCCCTCACTCACCACGACTCGCCCAGATTCGCTCGACGCGCCGCCGGACGGCTGCTTTGGTAACTGAATCGGGATACGTTCGTTTCAACGTCACTAGAAACGTAAAAACCAACAAAAAAAAACTCTTTTTGTAGTAACTTTTATTGGAGATTAGTACAAAATGGGGGCGGGAGATGTTTTCTAAAATTTTTAGTTTTCAAGGTTTTGCAGGACAATTATATTGTTTTTATACAGCCATGCCTCAGCGGGGATTTCAGGTAGCGCGTGCCGACCTAGGCGCATTATAACTGTGGGGGTAGTTCGCGGCGCGTCCGCAAGGGAGACGGGGGTGGAACCCCTGTAACCCGATTGAAGCCAAAATTATGTCACGTGCAGTTCCTCGAGTGACCGCTGCGGGAGAAATGGCGCGTTGTGATCGCCATTTGGCGCTTCAGCTGTGCTCTTTAGAATGCACAGTTATGAAACGAAAATATAGATGGTGCTTCGAACGACTCTAGGCGGATTGGAGGTGAGTGAGGGGGGGTACCCCCCTCCGCGGAGTTCCACAACTGAGGTAAGCTAGTAACCGCAAGACCTCAAAGCGCAAAATAAAACTGGATAAAAAACATAAGGGGAGTTTATTACAGATTGTGCTCGCATCACGGGTTCAATGGAGATCTTCACCAAAAAAGCACATCCACGGAATTTGATGTATACCAAGGAAACAAAAAAGCAATATACTGCAAAATCGCGTTAGACATGCAATTCTTTAATAACCTGACAACCTCAATACTAATAATAACAAACGACTTATCTCGACGGCGTACGATTTGTTTGTCATGCTGGCCTGCACTACGGCGGTAATGAACTTCAGGTCGTCGTCGCAGCTGATCTGCATGACGTGGCTTGAATTTACGGCTTTTTCACCCCTCTGAACTAAGCTGGGTTCTTCACAGAAAAAAACGCACATTGCGGAGGCCTTCACGGCCAAGGCGAAGCACTTGTTTTTGTCGCTCGTTTACCGACGCAATTCAATGAAGACGCCCGCTGCAACAGAGGCCAGCAAATCTATCGCGTCGTCTTCTACTTTCAGAAATGGCTTTCATCGTTGCAATACGACACTGAGACGACAAGAACATCTTCATAATTAGTTATCAAGAAGTTAGGTTGCTTACAAAAAATTATTTACTTACTTGGAAGCAAACATCTAGCCTCATGTGGAGTCTCCATGCATAAGTCCATAGCAACGTCCCTACCAACGGTTTGTTTGGACCCAGACGCCATGTTGTGTCGTAGTCACTTACGGGGTCAATAACTCTATGGTGTGATGCCTCACTAAAGCGCCTATCGGATGGATGGATCGTATTCGATGCTCTAAAATCGGTTTCTTGTTAAATCGTCCTACCCACTGATCTCTATGACAATTTGCTGGGTCGCGCGTCCCCACTAGGGCTGTGTTCCAAAATTTACTCGATCCGACTCCGGAATAAAGGTTTCGTACCGTGGCGTTTCAAAACTAACTCGCGCTTACTCGATGACGTCAGAACTCGCCTCCCAGAAGCGGGTTGTTTACTCCGGAGTCATTACTCGCGCTACCCTCCTCGATCGGGAAGTAACGTCGGATCAAATCGAGTCAATACGTCACGTGATCTGTTCGTCTTCTGCTTTCTGCGCTGACAGCCGTCAAAGCTCGTTTGCTCCGTTGGCTTAGGTGGCAGACGTTCAAAATAACAAAGAATGAGGTGCAGCCATTTATGTGTGGTTATTGCGATTTGCTGTTTTCAGCGCAGAAATTCACTGCACCACATCCAGACCGTGCACCTTCCACCGGAAGGTATACTTGTTATTATCACAGTGCGAACGTGAACAGGAGCTTCTCCGCATCCTCGTCCTCGGCGTTGGAGGGAACTCCGTATTATCACGTTAAAGGATGAAACTATTCTAATGCAGTAGATGATGCGGAAATATTTTGTTCTCCCCGGAGTGAGTGTAATGAGAGGATAATGTTTGTAAAACAGTGAAGGCATCGAAGATTTAGTGCATATGATAAGTGAACAACCCCACCACATCTTCCTTCCAAAAAAATTGTCTATAGCGGTTTCGAAGTTCTCTCTGTGATTTTGTAATCATATTCGCGTCAAAGCGAACGTAAGTGACATATCACTGTTGAGAAAAAACTCTGCGCTCAACCGCTACACAGTGGGGAAGCAATTTCTAGAAAACGTAATCGGTGCAAATTACGATGCGTGGAACATATGCGTTTAGGGCACCTGGACTAGACTTACAGCAATCGAGTTGATTAATAAAAACAAATATTTGATGTCAAACTGAAAGGAGTAAGTAATTTTGATCTCAATGCGGAGAGCAAGTCGTCTGCTTCTTGCGCGGCAGTTGCGGTAACGTCACAACGACGCCGAGCTCTGATTGGCTCTGATTGATAGGATAGTGGGTAAACAGCAATGCTAGATGCCTTAAGGTCCACCCACTATTTTTTTTTTTCAATCAGCCAATAAGAACTCGGCATTCTGGCATCATGGCAATCCCAGTGCAAGAAGCAGACGAACTTGTCCTCCACATATAAAGCCCAAAAGGAAGGTGAGCAAAAGGAGCTGGTGGAGCCACCCCAGAAAACATGCGTCGTCACTGTCAAAGAAAAACTTCGAAGCGGTTAATATAATCGTCCCTTCAAGTTTCAAATTAAAATTCTTGGTTTTCTTTCCCCTTGTTGCTTGTCCGAGCGCTTTCTCCATAATCAAAAGAGATCGTCTTCTATTTTCCGCCGTCGCTGCTATGTTTTCCTCTTGTCGTAGCTCAAGACGAAGCCAATCCGCGTAGTATCCGGGTGACTATCCCGGCCGTTCCAAAATCAAGTCGCGGATCGTTTACTCGCGATGTCACGTGGAAGACAGACCCGCTGACGTAGAAGACAGGTTACTCGGGTAAGATTTGGAACATAGCCTTCGTCGCTGCAGCCCGAGTGCGGCCACCGGATGTTTGTATCGGCCATATTGAGCCCTCCGGAAGTCGATCTTGAAAGCGTTGCAGAGGCTGGGTGGCAGCGTGCCCGAAGACACGTTTGTTTTCTGCTCGTTCGCCGTCATTTGCCGAAGAAGTTTTAGATGCGGAGCATCTCTTGCTCGGGTCTATGTCCCGCGGCGTCGGCGTTGTAGTCGGCACTCGAACTACGCACGCGCAACTCTCCTCCTTCCCTCTCTCCAACAGCTGCGCGTTACTCTCTCCGCTCTCTCTCTCTCTACCAGCTGCGTGCACTGCGCGTGCGTTCGCTTCTCCTCACACCGCGCGCGCACGCGCAACTCTCCTCCTCTAGTCTCCTCTCCTTCAAGTGTGAAAAAAAATAAACGGCGAGCGGCGAGCGTTCCAAGTTTCTCTGCCACGAGCCGCGACGAAGGCTCGCGTAGGGGGTAACGCTAGGGCAGTCGGTGGCGCCATCTCTCGACGTCAGCACGCAACAGACTCTTTCCTCGGAACCAACACGATGCTCCGCATCACCCCATGGTTCCCCTCGGGGAAGACGGTGTAATTTTTTTTTTTTTTTTTTTTTTTTTTTTTTTTTTTTTTTAACCTTGGGTGAACGGTAGTTACCTTTGGAATACAAGAAAAGTTTTACGAAAGCGCAGCACCGCAAGAAAAAAGTATAACTCGTCGAACGCAAGTCTGGCCGGTCTCGCGGCGTCATCAAAGCACATGCCTTGGCACGCCGAAGTGCTGCGTCTCTGCCTTCGCACGCTTGGATACCGTCAAGAATCGACGCCGTGTGGATGTGTTAACCCTTCGGGGAATGTTTTGAAGGTGTATCGCGCGCAGTGCTGTAGTCGTTACCAAAAAAAGTAACGAAATACGTTACTCGTTGCTTGCGAATAAAAGGAACTTGTTACCGACCTACGCTACCTCAAAATAAAAATACTGCGTTACAGTTACCATAACCGTTGGAACGTCACGCACGTTACTTTTGCGTTACTTTTGTGATTATGAATTGACACGTATCAGGGTAAGGTGGGGCAAAATGAGACAAACATTTTCATTTCAATGGTAATTTGGCACCCTCCTTCTCCCCGGAGGGGGGTGTTTCTCAGCAATGCCGGCGGGCAGCTAAAGATCAATTACCATTAAAAAAGTAGCAGTAGCTGTGATCCTTAGAGGGTCTATTTTGAAACTTTACTCACCGTAAATAGTAGAACGCGATTTCCTCATCACTAATATCGCCGTCTTTCTGTAGTACTATCAACTTTGCCAAATCCTGCTTGATGTGCCTGGGGAAAGAATAAACATTAAAAAGGTTACACTCAGTCATGTATATGGTCCTCGACGCACGTAACCGGACACAGCCACTCGAGCCTCCGGGAAGGTCTTGGCTCTTGCACATGGCATCACTTCCGGACGCGTTACCAAACAGCGTGTTTGAAAACTAGGGACAAAGCTGGCTGCCATTGGCCGTGTTCCAAATTTACTGGATCTTACTCCAGGGTAAGGGTTTTGTACCCTTGGCGTTCTAAAACCTACCCGCGTCCAGCGTTTTTCAATCTGTGCTGTCACGTGATACGATCCGCCGGAGTAACTGGGATCCATTTGGGTAAGATTTGGAACACAGCCTTTGTCTCTGCTCACCGCTGAGACGCGTTCGAACGTGAACACCGAAGGACGAACGTCGGTGTTTGGCGCTCAAGCGCGTTCCAAGAGTGGGTAAAGAGACAAAGGAAGCTAGCTTTTCGTCTTCCCACTAAACATTCCAACGAGAGCTCAGTGTTCTGGCGTCCACGCTCCCTCTCATCTCTCCCTCTCAGTTTCTATCCGTATTCGAATGCACGTAAGCGATTTTTCGTTAGCGCCGTCCAGCGTCGTAGTTTGTGCTTGCAAAACGCAGAAGCAAGCAGTTGTCTCTGTTGACGACAGAGCCCAAGAAGTACGATTGGGGAAGTATTTGGAACGCTTAAACCCAAGGTGGTAACCTGGGCGAGTTGGTACTGGTTGAACACGCCCTTATCCTCGTCTTTTTGTGCGCGATTTTTTCATCGTGCTAAAACCCAAGTTTACTCCGCGTTTTCCCTCTTCGTTGCCGCCGGGCCACGCCTCTCGGAGCCATTTTCTCCGCCAGACCTCATGAGCGCTGGCTCGTCCTAAGTCCGAAGTAAGGCCGGTATGTATAATATTCGGGTACCTGACGATACTCGTTTATGGGCCCGTGCTATTCTTGATGGCGCAATCAATCACGACGCGAATGACCTCGAGCAATCTGAAAAACACTGCCTACGCGCATAGAAAGGCATAGCAGACATATAGACGAAAGCAGACTAATGTCACCGACGTGGATTCCGGGAGTAAGTATTGGCGATTCCAGCGAAATCGACGGCACCTAGCGGCTAGAACAGAAAGCTCTGACGACAGGTTGTCTCGGTAGCCTTCTCGAGCGAATACGATATTGACAGCGTCCGGCGGTCTAAAGACCAATCCGTGAAACCATCATCAATGTCCTGTTTCCGTTTCCAGTTGCAACTATCAGTGCCCCTGATAAGAAGCTTTTCGTCAGTCGCATAATAAAGATCGCTCCCGAAGGATGCATAATAGTCTTCTTCCGGATAACCGCATGCACACAACAATCTACTCCGGATTTGTTAGGACGCCCCTATATCATTTTTTTTTTTTACTCACGCAATAGTGCGTTTTTATGTAAAATGTCTTGCGTCAAAAGTATCTGCTTGGTGGAATACAAATTAGACCCTCGTAACACCGTTCTGAATCACAAAGGAATGGCGGCTTTCTGAATGCCTAATTTTTGCTAAATCTGCCTTTTATGTTTATTTATTTTTATTGCAAATCCACAGCCCTGCATGGGCACGTATTCCTCGTTTCGGAAAGTGGGCAAAGTACTCGATGTAAATAGCTTGCGCTGAAGTCACATCAATTGCCATTGTGGTGGCCTTGCAGCTGAGCAAGTACTTTTTTCTAACGTTGCTTTTTGTAGCATGCTTTATGTACTCTTGGATTTGTTTTCCTCCACAAGAACTAGAATTAATGAAGTACGACGACGTCACCTGCAAGCCATGTATGCTCACGAATGCTGAAAATGACTCGACGCTCCTTTTTGTTTTTTTCTTATATGAAGTATTAAAAAGAAAGGCCAGAAGCGGTATTGTGTCAAAACCAAGAGCTCGGGAGTTGCAAATTCAAGCTTTCCCTTCCTCTAATTGCCTTCTGCTTCTCCTCAACGTGGCGATTTTCGACGGCTGGACAGCGTGTACTTGGAATCAGCGGTGGCTCTGTAGATCTTTGGGCGCCAGGTGACCTTCGCACTTCGAGGAATATCTACGGTTGCTGTCATATATTTTTGAAGATTTCTCTCGGTGGCTTTGGCTCTTGACTGATATCGGATTGGCTTGGACAGCTTAACTGTCCCAGTTGTGTTGAATTACAAACATACTATTCATGTACTTAAAAAGAGAAGGAAAGATTGGCACTGTATTGGATAAAGAAAGAATATTTTATAAAGATGGCAACGTTAATAAAAAAAATTGCAAAAAATTGCTTCAAACATTTTTCTTTTACGCAAGCCTCAGTGTATGAAGGAGCCGTTAGTGGCGTTGCGTTAGCTCTCTCACGCTGTAATTTGTAGCGGGCTACGGACGATCTACTAAAACTTGAAATGGCGGTTCCGCTACGCCCTATATAGCGGAGTTTGCAGCAGATTGCGAATAGCATAGCGGAAGTGACTGAATGATCTATTAAAGGAATCTATTATCTCTCAAATTGTCAGAAAACACAAACTGCACTCTAAAAAGTTTGTGAATTTACATTCCTGCAGATCACGGAGACAGCCGATCACGGCGCCAAACAAAAAGAACCCAGCAAACGATGAAGCACAGAATAGGATTATATCTGAAAAGTGTGAGCTTAGTCATTGGTAAGGATCCTTCTATTTTTCGCTGTGATCGTTTGTCTTTTGTGCACAAAAAACAGCTTGCATATTTTTGTTTGTAGAGTTTGGGATCGAAATTTCGCATTCGAGCTCTGGTATGAACTCAAGCTGCAAAAATGAACAAGTACAGAGCGCGACACTGTTAGCGCGAACAAGCGATCGCCGGTTTTTCGAGTTTTTCTCTTTGAAACCAAGGGATGTCATCCACGTTAATATTGCTACGGAAAGAGCTCATTTAGTTCTATAATGTAAGCGATAACATTTCGTGCTCGCTAATACTATTTAGAAGTAAAATGCGAAAATGTGCCGATGTCGTGTTCGCGCTAACAGTGTCGCGATGTGTACAAAGGACTCAAAAATATTACGGCGGGCTGCCCATATTGCACGCTATAGTGCATTATATCGAAAATCAGATGTTGACGTTATATATAGCATTTGTAGGCTTGCAAGCTTCACGGCGACATTGCGACCTTTATCATGACGTAGTTTCGCAGCGCAGGCGGGTATTGTACCACGTATACTCACTTTTAACTAGCATATATTAGCATAAAAACGCCGCAGACGCACCTGTACAATCTCAGCGAAGTGCCGCTTCGATGTGGAACCACGTGTACATGTGGGAAGTCAACTCGCGAATAAATAAAGAAGAAAAAAAAACTCACTCCACGTCCCGGACCACGTCGTGAGCACTCCATTTCGTTTTTAATTGGTCCGTATCGGAGTATGGATGGTGCTCGTGGGCCGTGGTCAGACTCGCCATGCCAAACAGCAGCACGCAGATGGACGCCGCCGAGGCCCGGCGGTGGCAGTGGAAACCCGTCATGGCGTACGGGCCGCAGCCGACCTCAAGTCCAAAATGAAAGTGAGCGTTTTTAGAACGAACGACGTGGCACGAACCGCAGCTTTAGATCCGAACCTTGGAAGTCACCGACACGCCGGCACGAACAATGCTACGAGATCGTTAGCCCTTAAAACATCCGCTTAACGTCGAGGGCCTGAGCGGTGTGGTAGATTCGCACTGGGCGGCTCACGGAGGTCGGTTCGAACAGCCAGGAACATCTGTGTGTGCTCGAAGCATTCGAGGGTACGGCGCGGCAGTAAAACTGGCTTTTTTTATATCTGATTTGCCATTATCTCTCCGTCTGAGGGCTCTTGATGCATGTTAGTGACAATAGGCGCATTCGGCAGCGTTT